>CM077156.1:117945657-118545657 GCA_039583875.1 Platanthera guangdongensis | reverse complement strand
TTCACCTGGGAACTTTGACACACTCCCTATGGAACAATGGAGCTTGGAGGACCTCTCCTTGCTCAAATGAGCTAGCATAGGTGAAATGGACTGTCACTCATACTTCTAGGGAACTACAAAGTTCGGGATGTCACGGGTCGGGCTCTAAACTTAATTAAAATAAATCATTAATAAAAATTAAATTGAAATTATTTCTTGTACATTTAGTATATATTATTACGATTCATTAAATATTCAACAAAATATGATTGCAGATTGGCCATGGTCTTACGCTTCTGATTGAAAGATCATCAAAATAAAAGCATCTTTAAGAATTTTAAATTGTATTTTTCTATATTTAAAAATTGTACATTTTTTAAAAAATATCAACGTTATCTAAAAAACTAATGACATTAAAATAACCTTTGCATGTTTTTTTATATTTGTTAATTAATTTTTTTTGAATAAATCAGTACACCGCTCAGACAAATTTTTTTTACACGCCACTGAATAAGAGGAATTAAGAAAACTAAATTTTCATTCGTTGACGTCCACCTAAGAAACTTCATCCACTTTTATGTTCAAACGGATGATGTCTATCAGGTGATCTTTAACGAATGAAGATTTAACACATGCATTTACAACCGCCACAACCTTGCCAAATGGAGCCTAATGATCTAAAATTGTCATTCGTTAATGTAAGAAATCAAACGGATGATGTTTGTTAGGTGATCCATAACGAATGACGGTTTAACGCCTGCATTTATGACCACCACCACCGTGCCAAACGAATCGACCACCCCCACCTTAAAGGTTTTTCATGGAGTCGTAACCGCTTACCCCCCCCCCCCCCCCCCCCCAAAAAAAAAAGAAAACAGAGCCTAAATATTACATTATTTAGACAATAAATGCATGGTTTCCACATGCAAAGAAAAATTATTTTTTATATTTTTCATTTTATATCTCTCCAGTTAACTGTTAATATTACTCTTATTAAATATTTTGTAATTTTTTCTATTAATAATTTACTAATTTAAGTTTATTTAAAAGGAGCAATCTTTCTCTACTTTATCATAAGCAGCAAGCAATATAGAATGGGTAATCCATGAGCTCTATTGGCAACAACACCCCCACCATTCACAATCTCCACGTCTTCACATGTAGTGTGACTGGAGGCGTGAACATCCTTGTCACATTATGCACAGCAACAAGCGACTGGAGAACTGTACCGAAGAGCATGGAGGTTCCACGTGTGACAGCTGTGTGAATCAGTAACAATCAGTTTTTAATCATTAATATTTTTATATTTTATAACAGTTTTTTTTAATACAAGTTATTTTTTTCCATTTTATTTTAAGAGAGAATTTTAGATAGGCACAGCACATAGGAATTATGATCGTAATTGGGCTATGTTTTCAATTAAAATTACAATCATATCTGAATTCAAAAAAAAACACTTTAACAAATGTATTTCGAAAAAAATATATATACGAGCATGTAAAATGAGCATAAAAAATGTAAAGATCAATATTCCAAATCTTATTTGGCTAAAATAAAAATAAAACACCTACCTTAATATACCTGTGGCATCCTTAAGTACGGGCAACATACCTAATTATTTTTGTTATTTTAAATTAGCAATCTAGCACGGAAACGAGCAACGTGGGACAGCATCCCCACCACTCACTGTTTTCGCATGTAACAACTAGAGGTGTGAACATTGTTCCTCACATTACACATGGGAACCACAAGCAGCTGAAGTGTTGCCGTACGAGTCACAGGGTTCCCCATTCCAAACTGTGGTTCGAATCACTTACAACATTAAATAGTATTTATTTATTAGAATAAAGTATCCGTCACACCCATATATTCTAGAGAGACATTTAACACCCAATGAGTTTCAAAAAAGAACTGTTACAACTCCTAATTTTTCATAATCGAGACATTTGACTTCATAAAAATTCTTTCAATAAGAAAACAAATGTCTTGGTTATGAAAAAATAGGAATTACAACAATCCTTAAAATTTACAAGAGGTCAAATATCTTTCCTCTACAATCTAGACATGTCACAAAAACTTTCTCCTTATATTATACACAACCCAAATACCCAATTAATAGTGACCATCAAAAATGTTCAAATACCCAATTAATAGCAACAATAAAAAACTAAAATAAGATTATAAGATAATATATATAATTGATATAATGTAAAAAACTTTCATCTCCATTAACTCTGAATTTTAGTCCCCCCACCAAAAACGTGATGTATACATATTGGTATTTTGATTGTTACTAATTATATCATTACTTCCATTATTATATAGAATAGGTAATAAATAATAGATATACTACAGTTCAGTTATGATCTATCTGATTTAAATATGAAATTAAAAGGCAGTATTACCAAATCACCCTACGGCATTTAGGTAGTAGATGACAATGGAGGAGCAAATTTTCATTTCCCTCAGGAACCAAAAACATTGAGAAGCTCAATTTGTTATTTTGGCTCCGTTTGGCAGGGTGGTGGCGGTCATGAACATGAGAGTTAAATTGTCATTCATTAACACCCACCTAAGAAACTTCATCCACTTTTATGTTCAAGCAGATGATGCTTGTTAGGTGATCGTTAACGAATGACGTTTAACCCATGCATTGACGACCGCCACCATCGTGCCAAATGGAGCCTTTACCACCATCGCCAGTAGCAACAACCTCTGCTTGTCTCCAAAGCCTGGCAAACCATATGATGAACAGTTCGAAGATTATACTTCATTTCTTTAGATTACCTTCAAGTCTCTCTATTGCAGCACTAACAGCACTTGTGTTCGTAGCCTGTGTCATATTAGACGGAAGTATCTGTTTATTTGTCTTCTCAATAAGCTTCATATGTAGCCAACCTGAAAACAGTAGTTCGACAATTAAAACAGTTATGGTGCACATTGGAAGCTACACGAATAACACAATAACTGCCATCACTATAAGGGCCATTTACCGGGACATTCCTCTAAGTTTGCTAGATTCAAGGTTATACCCCTCTTTTGAAATTACAAAAACCTTCACTCTTCTGAAATTACAAAAATCTCCTCGGTAAGAGTGCATTACATAATATTCATGCACAAAAACAATCCCTCTGAAAATCTACTCTGAGGGGATATTTTTGTGTATTGATGTTATGAATTGTAAACTTCATGAATGTTTTTGTAATTTCAAAAATAAGAGGGGTGTAACCTGTAATTATGCTAACTTTTAGGGTAAATTATTGTAATTATTCTTTTATTATAGTTAGTTAACATGGCAGTAGAAGTAAATGAAAAAGTAGCATGTCGATGCACACTGCAAAGAAATTAGTGAAATTGTAAAGCATGTATAAAACAAGTCCGGAGTCCTGACATGTTCCTTTATAGTTAACATGGCAGTAGAAGTAAATGAAAAGGTAGCATGTCGATGCACACGGCAAAGAAATTAGTGAAATTGTAAGGCATGTATAAAACAAGTCCGGAGTCCTGACATGTTCCTTTATGCAAGATAACTAGATAATAATAAAGAAAAAAAGCCATGCCACTTCGTCCAGAGAACGCTGTAGAACAATGTTACGCTAATTCTATCATGTGATTCAGATATCTGAAGGATGCCATGATGGTGCGCATTGCCCGACACAGGTTTATTCTCGCAAGAGGCGGTGAACCGCTACCCGTTTGGGGGATCCGAGTGTACGGTTACGCCCAAATAGTCCCTCCAAATCGTTTTGATGTATTATTTTATATATTTTAAGTTGTGTTTGACACTTGATCCGATCGGACAATTTGAGATTACTGTCCAGATGTCTGTCAATTACTGGAGGACTACGTAGATATTATGCCCAAAGACCTCCCTCATGAGCTTCCCCCGTTGAGGGACATACAACATACAATCGATTTGATCTCAGGGGAATCTTTGTCAAATTTAACCCATTACTGTTTGAATCCAACTGAACACGCCGAACTGAAACGACATTCGATGATCTTCTTCGGAAGTATTTCATACGAGAAAGCCTGAGCCCTTATGCCGTATCGGCCCTCTTACCCCGAAGGACGGCAGCTATCGCATGTGTATTGATAGTCGTGTCATCAATAAAATCAAGGTAGAGTATCGTTTCCCTGATCTATTCGAAGATCGGTCTTCGTAGTGGGTACCATCAGATCAGATTTAGGGAGGGCGATGAGTGGAAGACGTCCTTCAAGACGAAGGTCGGCTTATATGAGTGGCTAGTTATGTCGTTTGAACTATCGAACGTGCCTAACACGTTCATGATAGTGATGACACGGGTCCTGCGGCCCTAAATAGGCAAATTTCTGGTAGTATATTTTGATGATATATTGATATAAAGCCATGGTCGCACAGAGCACTTGCATCACATTCTCCTCATATTTCAGCTCCTGTGGAAGGAGCATCTCGACTTGCAGCCCGCCTCTATTGTTCTAAACACAATTTTTGATGCATCTGATGGTAGCTGGGCGGCCCAACACAACCTTGACTCATCTTGGTCGCCCCCGCCTCTTAGATGGATAGAAATCAATTTTGATGGGTCCGTGCACGCGAACAACCATGCCGGGCTCAGTTGCAGCGTTAGAAAACATGTTGGTGAGCTCATCGCGGCTAGAGGAGCTGGAATAAACAGTTGGTCGGTGAACTTGTCGGAGCTCAGGAGTGCCCTTCGAGGCCTCATTCTTGCCAAGGACTTCATGGATGCCGTGCTTGACGTTATTATTGAGGGTGACTCGGCCTTTGCGTGCTCTACTCTCAACCGGATTCTTTCGGGGCTATTTGAGGGGGATGTTGAGACTTTGCATGCTAGAACCATGAAGGATTGTCCATGACTCATTATTTCACAAATTGATCAAAGGGACAACTCCGCCGCCGATTACGTGGCCAACATTGCTTGTGTGAGGGATTTTGTGTGGGAAAGGGGAATGCCCCTAACCCAAACTCTTTCTTTTATCCTCACCCAAGACCTTTTGCCTATGTAACGTTTCTGTTAGAAGACATAAGGATAAATGATGTAAAGGCCCATTTATAGGACCCTTTCTTCCTTCTCCTTTAGTCCCACATCTATTGTATAGGATTCTTCCTTCCTCTCTTCTCCTATATATTTGTATTCTCTCTTGTATTTGATATATGAAAGAAGTATATACAAGATTCGCGCTTTGTTTTCTACATGATATCAGAGCCAACCGGTCCAGCCTGTTTTCTAACCGCTCGGCTTCCCTATCCGCTCGGTTTCTCTTCTTGACCGGGAGGCTTGGTCTTCCGCCTGGCTCTCCTTTTTAACCGGGCGGTTTGTTCCTGCGGCTTCCTGTGCGGTCTATTGTTTTTCAAACCACTCCTCTTCCTCTCTCTCGTGGCCTCCACCTCGTCTTCCCCCCTCCTTTTATAAACCTCTCGATCTGGTGGGCCCTTCCTCCTAACCAACCGGTTTCATCTTTCTTCCCGCCCGGCTTCTCGCCATCTCGCTGCGGTTACTTCCTCTACCCGCAATCTCTCCTTCTCTGCTCTTATCGCGCGACTTCGTTCTTTGTCGCTGCGACATCTTTTCCCGCTACGGGTTCTTTCGAACCGCTTCGAGCACCGCGTCTGGTCGTGTCACCGTTCTGTGTCGCGGGTGTTATCACCGAGACCGCGCGGTTTTCCTTACTGCTGCTGCTCTCCTGCCCATTGCGGTCTCCCTTCTTCAATCTCTGAAGGCGTCCCGCTCGACGCTCTCTTAGCCGCTGCGGCTTCTGATGGTTAAAACTCGCGGCGTCCCGAGTGATTTATTTATAAAGTGGTTTATTTATTTTGGAAGGACGGGGCGCGCAGATTTATTATCTATAAAAAAGTTGAAACCGAGTATTAACAAAAGGAGGCAAGTGCACCTATTGCGTGTAGTACATGATATTCCGGTGGGGAATATCGGGGTCGTATTGTTCTCGGGGACGGGTTGATTATTTTTACTCTTCCCTGGAGGGACTATTATTTTGCCGAAGCTAACTTGTCGGATTATTATTGCGGCTATATATATATAAATAGAAAATAATCATTAAAAAACCGATGAAGAAATAGCACATCGGTAAGAAATCGTATTTGAACTAAAATAACTTTTAATAACAAGAGATCATAAATTTCAAATTAAGGCGGCGACTTGGCCGTGAAGGTTCCATAAAAATGAGTTCACCTATCTCTAGAACTATCGCTCACCTGAACATTAAGACTATTCGACCGGGCTGTCGTGCGACGAATGATTCCTCTTAATGTCTGCATTACGCTAAGAACCCCTCTATTGGGTGGGGAACCCAATCCGGTAGAATTCCGCGCCTCCTCTCTTGAGGGTTAGTGAGGAACTCCCTTTACCCAAAGGTGATTGGTCCATACGCACGTCCTCTCGGCTAGCTAGCATATGGACAGCGGAAGTAGAAACCACACATCGATTTGTGGTTCTACGCGTCGTATACACGGGGCAAACCTTAAGTAATTTTAATTAAAGAGAAAATGAGGACCTTTAATTATTTAAAGCGATTTTATCTGTCTCAATGCTCTTCGATACTGAGGGATAAGATCGATTAGTCACTCATCGGAATGGGAACGGCTTACGAAAAGAAAATGCATAATTGAAAGTGCGAGTCTTACACAAACGAGTAGGCGGGAAATGAAAGCAATAAAGAAATCAGTAAAGTGCAAGTCCTACTCAAACGAGTATGCGGGAAATGAAAGCGATAAAATGACAAGTACTACTCAAACGAGTAGGCGTGAAATGATAAATCCTACTCAAACGAGTGGGCGGGAAATTAAAGCTGAAAATGCGAGTCCGACTCAAACGAGTAGACAAGAAATTGTGAGTCCTACTCAAACGAGTAGGCGAGAAATTAAAGCTGAAAAAGCTATCTCATACACGAACACACTCTACTTGAAAGAAGGAAAACAATAAAATCCTAACTCATACACTCACGCACACATACAAAAATGAGAAAAAACGAAGTTATATAAAAATTAAAACAATTACAAATCTACAACTAAAATATGACAGAAATACGTAAAAAAAATAAAAATTAAAGAAGCAAAAAATTTGAAAATTAAAACCAAAAATCAAAGTGTTACAAAAATTAAAACTATTAGATATTAATTTTTATAACTTTATAGAAATGCTAAAAAAGTGGAAATAAAGTTAAAAAGAACAAAAAGTTTTACGATCAAAAAACAAAACTAAGTAAAGAAAAAGATAAAAGCCACTTTTAAAACACCTATATAAATTCATAAAAATGAAATAAAAAGCACAAAAATCCTAAGTCTAAACAAAGCTAAGTTACAAAAAAACTAAAACATAATGAAAAATCAAAGGACAAAAATAAATAAGATTGCTTAAGAAGGGACACTCAGATACATTACAACACGATTTAAGGAGAGAAAATCTACAACTTTTATTTAGTTAAAAAGGAGTTACAAAAAGCTAAAACAAAAACTAAAAAGATGGGGAGAAAATTCTCCTTACATAGCATGGAAAACATCCTAGCAGCCCAACCCTAAGCAAAATGGTTCCAAAAAAGGAACATTGGACCGTACAGCCGAGTCCTATTTATAGACAAAAGTTTTCAGATTACACGCACAGGTCACGGGCGTGTAAGGGGGGCGTGTAGCTACTGGCGCTGAGTTGAAGCAGAAAATTTATTGTCGGTTAACTTTGTGGCATTCCACGTGAAAGTCGCGGGCGTGACCCTGCGGTCACGGGCGTATAGCATGGGCGTGACTGGCGAAGCGTCGAGTCCTTGAATCGTTGGCGACGTCTTGTCTGGAAATTTGAGGCAGTCACGGGCGTGTTCCTGAATCGACACGGGCGTGTCCGGAAGGTTTATCTAGCGAAGGCATCGAGTCTTTGCATCGCTGGAGACGTCTTGTCTGGAATAGCTGGGTGGTCACAGGCGTGTAACATATTGACACGGGCATGACAGGCAGTTCTACGAACGTCGAATGTCGAATATCGAGCTGGAGGCGTTGAGTGTCGAAACTTGATTGACATGGGTGTGTCGAATCGTGACACGGGCGTGTTCAGCAAAGCGTCGAACGCCGTTCGTCGAACTGGAGGCGTCGAGCGTCGAGTGGAGTGACACGGGCGTGTCGGACTGAACACGGACGTGTAATGATTGGAGACGGGTGTGACTTGACTTTGGCATTGCAGGCGGCTTATTTCTGCTGGAATCAAAGTGACACGCCTAGGTCACGGGCGTGACCGAAAAGTCACGGGCGTGTACTTGGATTTTTCAATTTTTTCTATGAAATTTTTAGAAAACAAAATAAATCTAAGTTAGAAGATTATATACAAAAAAACATTTTATTAAAGAAAAATAACGAAAATAAACTAAAACTACATAAATAAACTACTTAAAAATACGGATATTTACAACTTATCAGATTCTCTCCTGCTGCAAGCTCCGCTGTTGGTCGCGGCAACTTTTCTTACCGCTGGTGTGCTCACCGTGACCGTGCGGACTTCTCGCGCAGTTTCTTCTCTGCTTAGTCGCTGCGACTTGTCTTATTTCTAGCGGCCTCTCCTTTCTGCTGTGGGCTCCGCATATTGGTCGCGGCATCCTCCTTCCGCTGGTGTGTTAGCACTGAGACCGTGCGGCTTCTCCTCGTGTCTCGGCGTGGCAGCTTCTTCCAGCTAACCGCTCCGCATCTTGGTCGCGTCCTCTTGCCGCTCATGTGTTGACATCAGGACCGTGCGGCTTCTCTGGCATTCCAGTCTTGGCGGCTTCGCTTCTCTTCCTGCTCCTGCTCTTGGTGCGGCTTGTCTCTCCCGCCCGGTCTTGTGCCTGTTCGCTGGCCTCTGTTCTTTCTACCCGCCGCCGCTCACGATTCTACCCGTCGCGGCCTGTTTCTTTTCGCTACGGGCTCCCTTCTACTCGCTACCTCTCACGCGATCTCATCTAGTCGCGTGCGGCCTCGTCTTACCGCTGGTGCCCGCGCGGCTTAGTTTCTCGCTGCCCTCATCATTCTTCCGTAGTAGCCGCTGGTTCTGTCCGACAAGCAGTCTGATTCCTTGCCGCCCGACTTTTGTGTCTATTCGCAGCTCAGGATTATGGCATCTGCTTCCACCACTGCTGATGATATTGCCGCGTTGCGTGCTCAACTCCATCAGCTTCAAGAGGTGGTTAGTCGCTCATCTGGCTCTGTGGCGTCGATCTTCACGGATGGTATATCATGCTTGTCACACAGCTCTCGCTGGATTGTGGACTCAGGTGCTACACATCTCTCTCCGCACCAGCCGCCCAAATACTTAGATACTGCTTACCCCAAGCACATCATCGTGGCCAACGGTGACAGGATCCCGGTTTCTGGCACTGCGCATCTGTCTCTTACTCCTCTCTCCTTATCATCGGTTCTTCATGTTCCGGGCTCTCCTCTTAATCTCCTTTCTGTTAGCCGTCTTACGCAAGACCTTGATTGCTGTGTTACTTTCTCACGCTCTTCCTTTGTGGTGCAGGATCGACTAACGCAGAATATACTTGGTAGAGGGTGACTGTCTAACGGGCTATATCTTCTTGATGTTCCTCTCACTGCTCTCACTACTGTCTCCACAACTGATTGGCATCGTCGTCTTGCGCATGTCCTTCTTCCAATTCTCAAGAAAACTCTTCCTACTGTCTCTCTTCAAGAGTTCTTTTGTGAATCGTTTATTTTCGGCAAACAACACCGTGTTTCTTTTTCTCCTTCATGTACCCGGAGCGATGCTCCTTTATCCTTAGTATATTCTAATATCTGGGGGCCCTAAAAGGTCCCTAGTGTCTTTGGGTATTGATACTTTATTACATTTATCGATGATTACTCACGGGTAACCTGATTGTATTTACTTCGTGATCGTACCGAACTCTCAATCACGTTCCGTAGGTTTCTTACCGAAACTCGCACTAAGTTCTCTACCTGTGTCAAAACTTTTTGTACAGACAATGCTCGCAAATATACTGATCGTACCGTTTCCAATCTATGCGCTGAGTTAGGTATTATCCATCAGACTTCATGTGCCTACACCCTCAACAAAATGGCATCTCGGAAAGAAAAAATCGACACCTCCCTGAAGTACCTAGATCTCTTATGATCCAAATGCAGGTTCCTCCCCTCTATTGGAACATTGCAGTCTCTACTGCTTGTCACCTCATCAATTGCATGTCTTCGTCTGTCCTCAACTTTGTGGCACCAGTAACGACCCGATTTTTAGTATTATACTAATGATTATAATAATAATATTATTATTATTATTAATAAAACCTAAATCCCCCCCATAAAACCTAATCCCTCTTTAAACCCGTCGGCCTAGGTCTTTTTCCGCAAACCTCCCGCATCCTGCTCTTCCCGTTCCCGCAAAGCCGCGGCGCCGACTCCCGCTCCCTTGGCGCAAGCCGCGGGCGCCGATTTCGCTGCCTCCTCTTGCTCCAGGCATCGTCGCCTCCTCTGACTACTCCCTCCATGGTCGACGCCGCCTGCTCCTCCGTCGCAGGCCGCCGCCTGCTCCTCCTCTTGTGGTCGATGTCTCTTCCTCCTGCCTTGGCCTACTGCTTCATCTCTTTCTCTGCAAGGGCCGACAGCTTGATGTTGCCTCTTCTCCTTCTTGGTTCGGCTAGGAGCCAGCAACCCCTTCTTCGCATCCTCCTCCTCAAGAGGTCGGCAACCGCCTTCTCTCCCTTCGGCAGCCACTTTCCCTCTTATGTGGGCTCCGATTTTTCTAGGGTTTTCTTCCCGCTCCTTATTGAGCCCGGATTTGACTTCCGTGGGTAAGATTCTCCCTCTTTTCCTCATCTATTCAGATTTCCTTGTTTTGCTTTGGGATTTCGTGTCTCCAAATTTTGTACAACTTGTGATTCATGAGTTTTCCCCTCTTGTTTTTGTCTAACCAGGTTGTGTTTTTGGTTCTGGCATAGCTCCGCGACTCAAGTGATGGAATTTCTCCTAAGCCCTCAGAATTAGGGTTTTCGTAACCAAAGCGTTGTCAAGCCTCCGTTTCTGCGTGGTGGTCTCTTTTTCCCTCTTTGAGGGAGGTAAATCGCTAACTCTCTTGTGCTCTAAGATTTGTAAGTAAGTCCCCATATTAGAGTAAATTTTCGTCTTGCCAAATATCAATTGTGATTGTTCTTGAACAGGTTCGCTTGAGTAGTGTCAATTTTGCTAGCGCCGCTTAGCCGCCGCTAATTTCAATTTCCTTCAGTCAAGTAGAGATCTCTGTCTTTTGCAAGCATTGTGTTTAACTTATTGTATTTGTCCTTTGATTTCATGTCTGCATCCATGTATATAGTTGATATGTCAAACGATTTTAATTCATGAGTGTCGAACTGGATAAATTAATAGTGTAGGGTTTAGACTATTGGAATTGACATGCGTTAGTGTAAGGAGGAAATTTTAATTGGATTCTCACTTTAATGAATTTTGCTTATTTTGATGAATAATTTGAGGATAGTAAGTTTGAGCACGAGCATTAATAGATTTGAATGATCATTGTTAAGGCTCCTGGCTAGTGATTTAAAGATTGTTGGGTAATGTCACGCTCGTACCGTACACACATTTGAATTGGAAGATCACACTTGTAACGAATTATGAATAACAAATATATGTTTGGTGTTTCTATATCAAGCTTGATAGTGAACGCATATTTTTCTTGAAAGATAACTGTGCCCTAGAATTTGTTTAACCTAGGCGAGTTCTTGATATCTCTGATCTGACACCTGTCAACTAACCTCTGCAATTTACTCTATAAATCTTCTTGATATTTTGACCATGACCCCTCATACCCGCGAGGCTTAAACTCACTGTTTGGTTTCTTCTGTGTCGTCGAGTCTGGTTTCATATGTATGTCTGAGTAAAACCTATTCTTGGTCTGATCACTCACTTTAAGTATTTTTGTTTCCGTTAAAAATCAGCTAAGTATGAAATTCGAAAATAAATCTGTAGTTGCAAGCAAATCTTTGAACTGTAGCGTCTAACTGGGCATATGTCTATCGTTATGGTCACGACAAGCAGGATTACTTTTCCGACAAGACTTGCACGCAGATCTGATCGTGAACCATGTGCGCCCGCTATAACACCTACACCCTTCATCGATCACGGCTTACAACATATTACATGAATAATTTTAGGTTATACTCCAGAGTAGTCAAATAACTAATTTGTTATGTTTAGCTCTTTTATTTGCATGTCTCGAATAGTTTTGCTTCATGAGAAACTGATACACTCATACATTTTTGTTTCTACTATTGTTCTGTACTTTACTATACCCACTATGTTTATTTCGATGTTCTGAGATTTTTCCTTTTTGTTTTGGAATTGTCTTAGTGTTCGTGCAGCGCCGTCAGATACTCGAGCCCGATCAACATTAAGTTCCAGGTTCTATGTTTACATTTCGTTTACTGTCAAATATTTCTTTTATGTAATAATTGCAATCATACATTTTCTCTGATATCATGGACAACTGCTAGGCTATTTAAATATTATATGTACTAAAATTTAGTATTATTTGCATGTCCATTCATCTGAGCATGTCACGACATAAAAACCTGTATCCGAAACTTGTGTTCAGGATTTTATTAAAAATACTTGTGCATTCAAATTTTCCACTATCATGTTCTAAAAGCTTACGCACATAAAAATCAACCTGTTTTTACTTGAGAATAATTATTTTAAAATTATTTTCAGTATTCTCTGCATCCGCCTTAGCAGACATGGTTTTCCTTCCGCTCATACCTGTGGCATCACGGTCCGCCCGAAGTGCACTCTGACTTTTGTCGAGACGGGTCGTGACAGTTGGTATCAGAGGGAGGTTAGGAAGGTTAGTTTCAAATGATAAAATATTTTATAATTATCACTTATTTTGAAACTTACTATATAAGTATATATACATGCATCATTTCTTAACTCACTTGTCATTATCTGTTATTCGTGGCTGAAACACGCACACACTCACTCATAAGTATGAGTAGTATGCACAAGAATGTTAAGGGGTTATGGGTAAACTTAACATTTTTTTGCATATGAATCTCTACTAAAATATACACCGCTTGCGAATATTAAATTATATGGGCGGTTTAATATTTTCAAGTGCGCTGACATTAGAGTCCTAATATGCATGACATGTTAAGTGATATAGGAGTTTGACATGGTATGTGTATCCATTTATTTGCATTCATATCATAAATCATTGCACAAGTGTGAAACCAAGAACAACAATAATAATTGTACACACATGGATTTTCTAATTACTTGACATCGCATAAGATCTCATGGTTGGACTTTCATGATTATTATCTAAGGTTCTCCAAATGAAAATGTTGTAATTATTACATAATTTATGTAACTGGCAGTAGGAAAAGTGTTAGAATCCCTTTTCTTAAGTCTCTGATATTCGTATTCAGTTTTCTTGTTCTGCTCGACCAATAATCTTATCTGATTCTCCTATATATTCTTCTAGATAGCTTCTGAGTATCAGCAAAAAATGAGTTTCTTCTTGTGAATTACTCTGTTGTATTTCTTCAGCATTGTTTTGTGTTCTTCCATCTCTTCGATTTCTCGCTCCTGTCGATACTCAATCGTCATTCAACTTCTTTTCCTCGTCGATGTTCTATCTTTGCTTCGTGCAAAGAATTTCTCGCACTTAAATCCTTGAGTCTTACCTTTCAATTTTGAGCTAATCGAAGCAACTCCTGTGTTTTCTGAAGTAAATCTTTTGTATCTGGTTGAACCCGCTAAGCCTGAAAAGTTCTCCTGTGAACTTGAATCTGATCTGCGTTGCAAGTATCTGTAACATTTCTCCTGATTTTGATAAGTCTCCGCGCTTGTTCTCCTCTTTGTTTCTTTGTATTCATAGTTAACTTCTATGTCTTGATCTGCAAATCTTGTTGGAATGAATGTCATCTGAATCTTCGCCATTTTTAGCCTCCATTCAGAGTATTTCTCAGAAAGTTTCGGGACGAAACTTACAAAGTGGGGGAGGATGTAACGACCCGATTTTTAGTATTATACTAATGCTTATAATAATAATAATAATATTAATATTAATATTTAAAAAACCTAAATCCCCCCCCCCATAAAACCTATTCCCTCTTTGAACCTGTCAGCCAAGGTCTTTCCGCAAACCTCCCGCATCCCGCTCTTCCCGTTCCCGCAAAGCCGCAGCGCCGACTCCCCCTCCCTTGTCGCAAGTCGCAAGCGCCGATTTTGCTGCCTCCTCTTGCTCCAGGCGTCGTCGCCTCCTCCGACTCCTCCCTCCATGGTCGACGCCTCCTGCTCCTCCATCGCAGGCCGCCGCCTGCTCCTGCTCTCGTGGCTGATGCCTCTTCCTCCTGCCTTGGCCGACTGCTTCATCTCCTTCTCTGCAAGGGAAGACAGCCTGATGCTTCCTCTTCTCCTTCTTGGTTCGGCTAGGAGCCAGCAACCCCTTCTCTGCATCCTCCTCCTCCTCAAGAGGTAGGCAGCCGCCTTCTCTCCCTCCGGCAGACGCTTTCTCTCTTATGTGTGCTCCGATTTTGCAAGGGTTTTCTTCCTTCTCCGCATTGAGCCCGGATTTGACTTCCGTGGGTAAGATTCTCCCTCTTTTCCTCATCTATTCAGATTTCCTTGTTTTGCTTTGGGATTTCTTGTCTCCAAATTTTGTACTTGTGATTCATGAGTTTTCCCCTCCTGTTTTTGTCCAACCGGGTTGTGTTTTTGGTTCCTGACATAGCTCCGCGACTCAAGTGATGGGATTTCTCCTAAGCCCTCAGAATTAGGGTTTTCGTAACCCAAGTGTCATCAAGCCTCCGTTTCTGCGTGGTGGTCTCTTCTCCCCTCTCTTTGAGGGAGGTAAATCGCTAACTCTCTTGTGCTTTAAGATTTGTAAGTAAGTCCCCATGTTAGCGTAAATTTCTGTATTGTCAAATATCAATTGTGATTATTCTTGAACAGGTTCGCTTGAGAAGTGTCAATTTTGCTAGCGCCGCTTATCCGCCACTAATTTCAATTTCCTTTACGCAAGTAGAGATCCCTCTCTCTTGCAAGCATTGCGTTTAACTTATTATATATGTCCTTTGATTTCATGTCTGCATTCCTGTATATAGTTGATATGTCAAATGATTTTAATTCATGAGTGCCGAACTGGATAAATAAATAGTGTGGGGTTTAGACTATTGGAATTGACATGTGTTAGTGTAAGGAGGAAATTTTAATTGGATTCTCATTTTGATGAATTTTGCCTCTTTTGATGAATAATTTGAGGACAGTAAGTTTGAGCGCGAGCATTAATAGATTTGAATGATCATTGTTAAGGCTCCTGGCTAGTGATTTAAAGATTGTTGTGTTATGTCACGCTCGTACCGTACACATTTAAATTGGAAGATCACACTTGTAACGAATTATGAATAACAAATATATGTTTGGTGTTTCTATATCATGCTCGGTAGTGAACGCATGTTTTTCTTGGAAGATAACTGTGCCCTAGAATTTGTTTAACCTAGGCGAGTTCTTGATATCTCCGATCCGACACCTGTCAACTTACCTCTGCAATTTACTTGATAAATCTTCTTGATATTTTGACATTGACTTCTCGAACCCGCGAGGCTAAAACTCACTGTATGGTTCCTTTTGTGTCGCCGAGTCTGGTTTCGTATGTCTGTATGAGTAAAACCTATTCTTGATCTGATCGCTCAATTTAAGTATTTTCGTTTCCGTTAAAAATCACCTAAGTATGAAATTCAAAAACAAATCCGTATTTTTAAGCAAATCTTTGAACTGTAGTGTCTAACTGGGCATCTGTCTTTCTCCATCTTCACGGCAAGCAGGATTACTTTTCCGACAAGACTTACACGCAGATCTGATCGTGAATCATGTGCTCCCGCTATATCACCTACATCCTTCATTGATCACGACTTACAACATATTACATGAATAATTTTAGGCTATACTTCGAAGTAGTCTAATAACTATCTTGTTCTGTTTAGCTCTTTTATTTGTCTGTCTCGAATTGTTTTGCTTCATGAGAAACTGGTACAATCATACATTTCTGCTTCTATTACTGTACTGTATTTTACTTTGCTCATTATGTTTATTTATATGTTCTGAGACTTTTCCTTTTTATTTTGAAATTGTATTAGTATTCGTGCAGCGTCGACAGGTACTCGAGCCCGATCAGCATTAAGTTTCAGGTTCTATGTTTATATTTCGTTTACTGTCAAATATTTATTTTATGTAATAATTGCAATCAGACATTTTCTTTGATATCATGAACAACTGTTAGGCTATTTATATATTATATATACTAAAATTTAGTATTATTTGCATGTTCATTCATTGGAGCATGTCATGACATAAAAACCTGTATCTGAAACTTGTGTTCGGAATTTTATTAAAAATACTTATGCATTCAAATTTTCCACTATCATGTTCTAAAAGCTTCCACATATAAAAATCAACATGTTTTTACTGAAGAATAATTATTTTAAAATTATTTTCAGTATTCTCTGCATCCGCCTTATCAGACATGGTTTTCCTTCCGCCCATGTTTGTGGCATCACGGCCCGCCCGAAGCGCACTTTGAATTTTGTCGAGACGGGTAGTGACAGTACCTATTACTCTCCTTTTCTCATCCACGAATCTCTTCTCTCTCACACCTTGTGTCTTTGGGTGTACATGTTATGTCCATCATCTTGGTCCTTCCACTGACAAGCTTACCCCTCGTGCTACCAAAGCTATGTTTGTTGGGTACTCACGCACTCAGAAGGGGTATGTCTGCTTTAATCCTATCACTGGAAAGATGGTTGTGTATGTTGATGTCTCCTTTCATGAAGACCAATCATATCACGCTACTTCTTATAATCCTCTTCTTCCTCCCGCGCTACCTCGACTCATCGTTCATGTCACGTCTCTGCTTCCACCACTTCTCCTGACTCCTCTGCATCTGATTCCTACACCACTACAAGTACCCTCCAAACCCATCCCCTCCAAACCTCATTTCATTGAAGTTTACACTCTTCGTCCTCCACGTTCAGCTGCCCAGCAACAACTTCCCTCTACCGGTGTGATCTCGCGGCCTGTTGATCTGGCATCCTCCTCAACGGCTCATCCCATAGCCAATTATGTCTCTCTACATCGGCTCTCCCCACCTCTTCTTATCTTTGCTCTTTCTCTCATCTATCTCTATACCTAACTCAGTGCAGGAAGCTCTCCAGCATCAAGTGTGGCGTGCCGCCATGGATGAATAAATGACTGTTCTGTGGGGTAATCATACATGAGATCTTGTGTCTCCTCCTCTTGGCCAAAGTTGTGTATGCTGCAAGTGAATCTTTACAATCAAACATGTCGCAGATGGGACAGTTGATTTCTTAAAGGCTTGACTTGTGGCTCGGGGTTTTACTTAACAGTACGGGCTTGATTATGAAGAAACATTTTCCCCCGTCGCAAAATTAAATACGGTTCGGGTCTTGCTCTCCATAGCTGTTCATCGCCACTGGCCCCACCACCGGCTGTATGTCAAGAATGCATTTTTGAATGACAATCTTCTTGAAACTGTTTATATGCAACAACCGCCCGGGTTTGAGACCACGGGGAATCTCGTGTCTGTTTACTTCGCAAATCCATTTATGATCTCAAACAGTATTCGTGGGCGTGGTTTGGAAAATTCAGCAAGGTTGTTTGTGAGGTTGTCTTCAAACAAAGCTCGGCAGATTCCTCTCTCTTCACTTGTCACCAATCAACGGGTACTATAATACTTCTGGTTTATGCGGACGATATTCTGATCACTGGTGATGACTCCGCTGAGATATAACATGTTAAGCGGCATTTAAATTCTATCTTTCAAATCAAAGATCTGGTAAATCTTCGGTATTTTCTTGAACTAAAGGTAACACGGCAACCTAATGGTCTTGTCTTATCCCAGCATAAGTATTGCATTGACCTTCTGAAAGATGCTGGTCTCTCGGGTTGCAAACCAGCGGAGACTCCGATGGAAGTCAACCATATGCTATGTGCTTAGGGATCTGAGGCTGACTCTCTACTTTCAAATCCAAAACAATATCGTCGTTTTGTGGGAAAACTGATATACCTAACTGTTACGAGACCAAATATATCAATTGCGGTTGGAGTGGTTAGTCAGTTTATGCATACCCCACAGGTTTCTCACCTTCAGACAGTGGAACGGATTCTCAGATATCTGAAAACTGCCCCTGGTCAAAGACTTGTGTATAAGCCATCTTGCTCTCTTTCTCTTGTTGCATACTCTGATGCGGATTATGAGGGCTCGTTGGATGATCAACGTTCGACTACTGGCTTTTGTACTTACTTTGAAGGAAATTTTATCACATGGCGGAGTAAAAAGCAGACGGTGGTTGCTCGCTTGTCTGCTGAGGCTGAGTACCGTGCGATAGCAGCCGTTACATCAGAACTAACTTGGCTGGAAAGTCTTCTAATGGATTTGGGAGTTAGGTTGTCCTCATCATTGACGTTGTTTGTGACAGTCAAGCTGCAATACATATTGCGAAAAATCCTGTGTTTCATGAGCGGACTAAACATATTGAGGTTGATTGTCATTTTGTTCGGGAAAAAGTTCAATCAAAGAAGCTAAAGCTTGAAAATGTTAATGCGTCTGGGCAAGTTGCTGACATCCTTACCAAGGCATTACCTCGCAAATTGTTTTACCAGTTCTTGTTCAAGCTTGGTGCCTACGACTTGTACGCTCCAGCTTGCGGGGGAGCGTTAGAAGACATAAGGATAAATGATGTAAAGGCTCATTTATAGGCCCCTTTCTTCCTTCTCCTTTAGTCCCACATCTATTGTATAGGATTCTTCCTTCCTCTCTTCTCCTATATATTTGTATTCTCTCTTGCATTTGATATATGAAAGAAGTATATACAAGGTTTGCCCTTTGTTTTCTACAGTTTCCTTCCTTTTTGTTTTATATAAATATATAGGCCAAGACCAGCTTCAAGGAATGGGCATCTCTACATCAATTTAATAAAGTGTTTGTTCTTGTCTGCGCCTGTTCACTTCTTGGGGTATATAGTTTTTGCTTCTGGTATATCAGTTGACCTTGACAAGTTCATGTCCATTCGTGAGTGGCCTGCCCTCACAAACATTCATGAGGCCCGTAATTTTCATGGACTCGGCACGTTCTATAGGATGTTTTTTCGTGACTTCAGCTCTATTATGGCCCCCTTAACGAGCTCTCTCTGTAAGGGTGATTTTGTGCGGACGAAGGCCGCTACTCAGGCCTTAAGGGAGATTAAGGAGAGTCTGTCTTCCGCTCCTCTCCTACGCCAACCTGATTTCTCCAAGGCCTTCGAGGTGGCCTGTAATGTGTCAGGAGTTGGAATCGGTGTGGTACTTAGTCAGGAAGGTCATCCAGTTACATACTTCAGTGAGAAACTGAATGACGCCCGGTAAAATTACTCAAATTATGATCGAGAGTACTATGTCATTGTGCAAACACTTCACTACTTACGTCATTATCTATTGCACAAGGAGTTTGTTCCGTATTCTGATCATCGGACTCTGAGGTATCTCGACTCGCAGAAGAAATTAGGCCACCGCCGGGCGAAATGGGTCGAATATATGCAGGATTATCATTACATTCTCAAACACTGAGTGGGTGTCAAGAACAAGCCGACTGATGCCCTGAGTTGCAGAGTTAAGAACAAGCCGACTGATTCCCTGAGTCGCCAAATATATGCAGGATTATCGTTACATTCTCAAACACTGAGTGGGTGTCAAGAACAAGTCGACTGATGCCCTGAGTCGCCGAGTCAACATCCTCCACACCATGAGAACCTGAGTTGTGGGCTTCAAGCATTTAGTTTATGATTACCCAGTGTGCCCAAATTTTGGTGACATCTATACCACGTATCGAGGGACCCTCCTGACCATCGTGAGGGTTATATGATCTCTGACGGGTACATATTTTTGGGCTCTCACCTCTACATCCTCAAACATCCCTCCAAAATTTCTTTAGCTGGGAGTTGCACGCAAGCGGGGTAGCGGGGTAGCAGGATACTTTGGGTGAGAGAAGACAATTGCGTTAGTTGGGGATCGTTTCTTCTAACCTAGCCTGAAGAAGGACGTTACCCGGGTTGTTAGACATTGTCGAGTCTGTTAGACCGCGAAGGGATCTCACCAGCCCACAAGATTTTACACCCCACTGCCCGTCCTACAGAGGCCCTGGGTTGATATTCAAAAGGATTTTGTACTCAGCCTCCCTCACACTCAGAGAAAGCCTCCCTCCTGTTTGTCTTATATTAATTAATTACTGTTGCTAATTTATGAGGACTTTCTCTTCCATTTACATCATATCAAACTATATATATGATCGCATCTAGTGTGTTCATCACGAGTCGATCTGTCACTGCATCATGCCACCGTCATAGAATGTATGTTAGGCATGACAACGGTTATGCCCACCACCATGAAAACAAGTTTTGAACACAAAAGCGAATGAAGTTCCTTAACTGAGGTCGGACATTCACGAACGGTTCATAACCACCGTGTACACAAATGTCACTATCCTACCAAACGAAGCATAAGGTTATGTTTAGCATGGCGGCAGCAGTCATTAAATCGGTGCTAATGAACTGTTGTTCATGAGTGCCCGACATCACCTAAGGAACTCCATCCACTAATATGTTCAAAATTAGATTTTCTTTTTCTTGGTGATGATCATAACCGCTATCATGCAACACATTTTATAACAGTGGCGTTTCTATCCAAACTCACCGGACCAAAAAAGTCGTCCCAAACAGGACCATAATATAGAGGTAAGAATTGTAAGGCAACCTAGGTAAGGAGGAACTTGGGTGCATCCCCAATTAATTCTGAAATGAGCCCACTCTTTAACAACTTCAAGTCAGCTTTTATCCAGTAGGATCATATAACTACAATTAGCAGAATCATAACTGCGTTTAATGGAAATTGTGGTGTTGCATCAATGACTGATTCAAACGGAATTTATACGGATGTTTAGATTATTCACTTAAAATGGCCTAATTGCACAGTCAAGAATGGGACTAAAAGACTGGAATAGAAACACAATACTTTCTCATGGCAGGTTAATTAGAGGGCCTAATTTACATGCATTTCACAATTTTTCGTAAAATTTAATAGTATCTTCTTTGCATCTATTTTTCACGTATAAATAAATATACGTACTGTCAACCAAAAAAGAGAGAATAAAATATCCATTCAGTAATTACCAATAGGAAAACAAATTCCTGCTCCAAGTGCAGAACCAAGCAAGACATTCCTAGCACGCCACTTTACCGAACCTGGCACTGCATCAACAGGTTGAAATTACAATTGATTTTCAGTTAAGACTAGCCAAGCCAAAATATAATACACTTACAATAAAAATGATAATACAATTAAGTTTAACATCTGTCCTGAATGAAATATGAGACTAGGAATTACTGTTGTATGCCCAGAATTGGTGGCAATCAAACAGATCAGTAAATTCCACCGAAGTCCGGGCAAGACAAGAGAAATCGACATTGACGAAATGTGACATTGTGATTACCCCGCAAAGCAACCTACGGGTGCGACTATAAGCATCAAGACACAGAACTAAACATATTTCATGACTACTCTACAGGCTGAAACTCTCCATCTTAAAGCTATGACATGGCTGAAGCTCTCCATCTTGAAGCCATAGCAATGAAAATGTTAAGCCAGACTACTACTTCCACTGACTGTGAGAGAAATTGAAGTACATTTGAGATGGTTAGATGACTACTCTAGTATAAATATTTAATTGCAAGTGCATGCATGTATGAATTATTTATATATATTTTAAATTTATAAATACATTATAAATACAATAAATGTAAGACAAGTACAAAAGTGTTGTCAAAAATTTGGCAGTAAAACTAGAAGATGAAAACGCAGGTTGTTTTCAAAACATCAGTTATGAAACAATCAGTTGATGACTCATATGTTGATCGTAGTGTCTCGCGAGAAGTTATGTCTTCATATTTAAGAATAAGTGGAAAAACGTACTTGGAGAAACAAAAGGCCGTGCTCCCACAAATAAAAACTTTTGGTGGTGGAAAGAGAAAGGGCGGGACAAAGGAACAAAGAGGGTCAACTATAAAACTCTACACTTATAGGAATGATGAAAATTTGGCAAGGTATAAAATTGTCAAAAAAAAGATAAACATGCAGTAAGTAAATTAAGAAGTCAAGCATATAAATAATTTTTTAAGCGACTAGATACCAAAGATGAAGAACGTGACATATATAAATTGTTCGAGTTAGAGAGAGAAAGACAAAAGATTTAAGTCAAGTTAAATGCATAAATAATGAAATAGATAGAGTTTTGATAGAAGATGTGTATTACGGTTGAGAAGAAATTCGGACTACGGGAAGAGTCGGCAGGGAGAGGGAGAGGAAGGGGCTAGGGTAAGAGAAGAAACAAGGGAGCAACCCTTTTTTATAACACATCCAATATGCTCTTACAAAACATATTCAGCCTCATATGTAGAGGGAGGGGGGGGGCGCCGGGTTCCACTCCGGTATGAGGGGGGAAAAAGGGGGGGAGGGGGGAGGGAAGAGAGAAAAAGAGGGGGAGGAGAAGGAAAGGGGGGAGAGGGAAAAAGAAAGAAGAGGGAAAGGAAGAAAAAAATGAAGGGAGGGGGAGAGAAAGAAAGAGAGAAAAGAGAAGAAAAAAAAAGGAAGGGATGATGTTATAATCATGGTTCACTATGAACAAGATTGCATGTGAATTTCGGGGGACACATGATTTTATGGCATGCGAGAATTAGGCTTTGTTTGGGAGAACTTATTTTCATCGGTCTTCTTCCCGCTCGCGATAACTGAGTAGCCAAATTAGAATTGACCTGCTTGGAATCGAGTCGTTTCCAAAAAATCGAAATGACAGAAAGGATAATCTTATATACCTAATACGTACGTCTAGATACTGACATATCAAGTGATTCATCGCATTCCTTTTTTATTTATATCACATCTGACTATTATCTTATATCTTATCTACTATTAGTATATTATAGTATATTATTAGTATAGAATAAGTAGTATATTATTAGTATAGAATAAAAATAGTATATTATTAGTTTATTAGTATAGAATAAGGTTCTATAGAAACCCACTATCACTATTTCTATTAGGATTAACAATGAAAGACATATATTTGGTCTTATACATACGCGAGGAAGGTAATCAAAAAAGAACGTCCGTATTCTCTTATTCATAAGAACGTCCGCGAATCTGATCAATTACTCTTCGTGCTTTGAAAACAGACATACGTATATGTTTAGCTAACACTTTTGCTTCTTTATCCGAATCCGATTTCTCCAAATTTTCGTTTTTTATCATAAAAGAAAGTTCTCCCCTGCCAATGAATGATAAGTGTCTAGGTGAAGTATAGTATAAGATAAGTAAGAAAAGTCTAAGTCTTAGTATACTATAAAAATAAAATACTATACCTATACTCTTACTCTAAGATAAAGACTCTTAAGACTTTTCACATGACAATACTTAGCAGAACGACTAACGACGAGATTTATTATCGTTTCTCGCATGTCTCACGAAAGTGAGAGTAGGTGCGAATTCTCCCAATTTGTGACCGTCCATAAGATCTGTTATATAAATAGGTAAATGTTCCTTTCCATTATGAAGAGCGATTGTATGGCCAATCATTGTTGGTATAATGGTAGATGCCCGAGGCTTGGTCTATTCTGTGATTTATTTGTTAAACCTTCAATCTTTTGATCAGTGAATTGTATTTATTATGCAAATGATAAAAGTATTCTCTATGAGTGAGGATACAGAACTTTGACTTGTTGACGACATGGTGAGATTTCCTCCACGAGGGTATACCTTCAATTTTTAGATATTTTTTCGTCATTGTTCGGGTTAACCAGGACATCCTTCAACTTTTAACATTTAATGGTGACTTTATTAGACCGAGGAGATACTTTGCTATGTCATGCCTATGATCACGTTGGAAGGGGCACAACTTTCTTTCAGCAGCAGACGCTTAAATTATACTTTAAATTTAATCATGTGCACATGGTGAAGTGTGATTTGTGAATTTCTCCTTGTAGGGCAGGGCTTCTTGTCTATAATTTTTTTGAGAAGCTGATCTCATTACGTTTTAGTGAGTTTCCGAGGGATATTGATAAACTTTCCTCTCTAGCATGGACAGCGAAGAAACCTTCTTCCTCAACTCGGTCTCTATCCGCGCATTCATTTTATGAATCACGATCCGTGCACACATTGAAGTGCTCAGAAGGTTGTCGGAGATGCTCCTTTGTTGTTGGGCCCTGCTCGGGAGAACAAAGTCATTGTCTGTTCAAGTTTAAAATTAGTCTGCGGATAACAAAAAATTGATCTGCGGATAGACATTTATGATCTAGGAATAACAATCGACTTTCTTCTTCAGCAACCTGCATTTCTCTCTCAACCTAAGTTTGAATTTTTTCTCCTGATCTTATTTATCCATTTTTATTTTGGTTCCACAGGAAACCGAGAAGTATCTCTCCGAGATGGTGGTAGTCAGCTCGCTGATCGCGAAGATTGACAGGCTGATGGGAGTCGTATGCTTTCAGACAGCCAAAGACAGCAACGAGGTTCTGAATTTATGGTCGATGAACCTCGAGAGGTTGCGGGACCTCGTGGAGAAGAGCTGCCACCAAATTCACAAGGAATGCATGGTTCACAAAGCCGTTCTCAGAGCTTAAACCCCGAGCTTTATCCGCAAAACTGTTCGAAAAATGCGGTTTGAGCCCGCGGTTCATTTTTTGCACTTTTTTACTGCAACCCTAAAATTGTATTGGTTACATTTCACACATTTAATCTTTTTTGGACAAACCACAAGAAATCATCATGAGCTGTATTGCAATTATTTTAGTGTGTTTATGAAATTGTCCTCCTTTCTCATTCATACTTGTTTCATACTTGGTTCATAACGACGTCATGCTCTAGCCTCTTTGGGGGTTATTACTTCCTTAGTAGCTCAACACATGTACTCTTTACCTGCTTATGCATTCATAGCACAAGACTTTACTACTCAAGCTGCGCTATATACTCATCACCAATACATCGCTGGTTTTATCATGACAGGAGCCTTTGCTCATGGGGCTATATTCTTCATAAGGGATTATAATCCGGAACAGAATGAGGATAATGTATTGGTAAGAATGTTAGATCATAAAGAAGCTATAATATCTCATTTAAGTTGGGCCAGCCTTTTTTTGGGGTTCCATACTTTGGGCCTTTATGTTCATAACGACGTCATGCTTGCTTTTGGTACTCCGGAAAAACAAATCTTAATTGAACAATGAAAAAGCACTATCTCGTTGAAAGGTTCTATACATCATAGGCACAGTAAAATAAATATATTTACTTTGGTAGATCCTTCTTGATAAAATTTAATTAACAATGAAAATTAAAGTTCACAAAATAGACATGTTTATGAAGAAAGAAATCGATCTAGAATCCAGATAATTCACTGAAATATAAGAACTTAAGGATCCAAATTTGTGATAGGAATGATCTGAAAGTATACTAAACCAGGTAAAATCATGCGGCAATAAATAGAAATCATAGCATGAATACATTTTTCAGACACAATAATAACTGACATAGACCAATTTGAAACAATGTGACTAATAAAAATAAAGCGAGGTATCATAATTGAGATTTACGCCTCAAAACCAACTTACATAGATCTCGTTCATGTCATATCTTGAACGTAAATTATGTAACACACCTGGTTCATGTTTATACGTCAACTTGGTCATGCCATCAACACCGCAAGGTGATGCTTCCGCATCTTTGGGATATATATTAGTCACTTTAGCATGATCTAATTTCACAAAGTAATTACTTAAAAAACGAGAATAATTATAGTTCTTGATGGTTGTTTAATGTCAATCATAAATAAGTCTTGATTTCTAAAGTTTTTAATATAATCTCTCATAAGCATTCTCATTACTGCTCAAAAAGAATTTTTTTGCTCCCAAATATTCAGAGGCATCATTATCTGGAGTATAACCACTTGTGCGGCAAATGCAGAGTAAGATTCGTCGTGTACATGCTAGTATATTCGCAGCAGTTTGTCAACATGCACGGAAAATTGATGCAGCCATTCCATCTCTGTTATTAACTGGAGTAGGGCCCGACCACAATATAGTGGAATCTTCCTACTGAAATTTATGTAAGAACAGCACAATGCTACTGAAATTTATGTAAGAAACACGATCTCAGCACAATTTTGACACTCACTGCAATATAGTGGAATCTTCCTACTGAAATTTATTGAAATAGCATGTATTTGCCTAAATAAGAAAAAAACATTCCCCTATCATGCACTTTGTAAAAACACATATTGGTGATCAATAAAATACAATCTCCACAAAACATTACATGGCGTTAAAGAAAGACCAACAAGTGAATGTCACCTCCTTGATTATACATACGAAGAAATCTTGGAGGTCATTTCAGCTGCAAGCATATCAAAATGTATGTTATTGTGTCTCCATATTGCATACAAGTCACCAACAATATGGGGGGAAATCTATTGGGCCATTTGACATGACAAAGGTAGCCATGAACAGAGGTTACAAAGCATTACTTATTTGGAGCAGCAATTTTGCCCCCACAAGTTTGGACAAAAACATTAGTCATAAAATATGTGTTAACCACCACCAATAAAAAAAACTAATTTTGAACACAAAAATAGATGAAATTTCTTAGGTTCTACATATTAAAAGATATGGAAACTGCCAGTAAAATCTCAGCTTTTCTAAAAACCACTGCACAATAAGCAACTGTGCATAATCAAACTAACGCATTAATCCTGACTTGAAATTTATACTCAACTAATGCAAAACATAAATTACAAGTGAAAAAAAATCAACCACAGATCATTTAACTGGGCAAAAAAACTGGGCAAAATATAACTGCTGCTTTACTAAAATCAGGGCAAAAAACAGGGCACAAAATCAATACATGTTGATTGCCAGAATTAACAGGGGGCAAAATATAACTGCTGCTTTACTAAAATCAGGGCAAAAAACGGGGCACAAATAACTGAAGAAACTACCGGAAGAGGAAAACGCAGGGGTGGCGCCGGCTGGAAGCAAGGAAAACGCAGGGGCTATGAATCCGCCGGAGTGTCGCTGAAACAACCGGAAGCCGAGCCAGGAGGGGGTCGCCGGAGTCCTAGGATGGCCCTGGAAGCACAAACGGCGGCTGGCGGAGCTTCCCTCGAGGTTTCCGTCGAAGAGGCTGAAAGATGGGAGGCTGGCGTGGCTTCAGGAGGCGCTGTATCGAGGAAACGGCGAAGGTGAGAGGTGGCGAAGTGAGCCTTCCGCCGCGAAGTGCGCCTTTCGCTGGAGGTAGGAGCTTCCGTCTGGGAGAGCAGAGATCGGGAAGTAGGTCTGCGCCGGTCGGTGTTGGGGAAGAGGAAATAAAAAAGCGATTTTTTTAATATATTCATTGCGGGGTATTTGTGGAACAGCACATTGTATGCCCAGAATTGGTGGCAATCAAACAGATCAGTAAATTCCACCGAAGTCCGGGCAAGACAAGAGAAATCGGCATTGACGAAATGTGACATTGTGATTACCCCGCAAAGCAACCTACGGGTGCGACTATAAGCATCAAGACACAGAACTAAACATATTTCATGACTACTCTACAGGCTGAAACTCTCCATCTTAAAGCTATGACATGGCTGAAGCTCTCCATCTTGAAGCCATAGCAATGAAAATGTTAAGCCAGACTACTACTTCCTCTGACTGTGAGAGAAATTGAAGTACATTTGAGATGGTTAGATGACTACTCTAGTATAAATATTTAATTGCAAGTGCATGCATGTATGAATTATTTATATATATTTTAAATTTATAAATACATTATAAATACAATAAATGTAAGACAAGTACAAAAGTGTTGTCAAAAATTTGGCAGTAAAACTAGAAGATGAAAACGCAGGTTGTTTTCAAAACATCAGTTATGAAACAATCAGTTGATGACTCATATGTTGATCGTAGTGTCTCGCGAGAAGTTATGTCTTCATATTTAAGAATAAGTGGAAAAACGTACTTGGAGAAACAAAAGGCCGTGCTCCCACAAATAAAAACTTTTGGTGGTGGAAAGAGAAAGGGCGGGACAAAGGAACAAAGAGGGTCAACTATAAAACTCTACACTTATAGGAATGATGAAAATTTGGCAAGGTATAAAATTGTCAAAAAAAAGATAAACATGCAGTAAGTAAATTAAGAAGTCAAGCATATAAATAATTTTTTAAGCGACTAGATACCAAAGATGAAGAACGTGACATATATAAATTGTTCGAGTTATAGAGAGAAAGACAAAAGATTTAAGTCAAGTTAAATGCATAAATAATTTATATATGTCACGTTTTTTTCTGTATGGTGTATATCATTGACTAAGGGTTATGACTTCTCAATGACTTAGAAACTTTTTCATCTTTCCTGTAAATACTTAACCTGCACAAGTAAACTCAAAACACATCAAATACATTTTGATGTATATCATTGAGTTGGGTGAGGCTTCTTCAAATACTTAACCTGCACACAAGAATTCAAGGACTTCCTTCTTCCAGATCTTGACAGGTTCTGATACAAGATACTCTAGTCCAGTCTCGGCAATTAGGGTTATCACACCTTTGATTTCGGGTTCCGCGTCATTAAAGGCGTGTCGCACGAGCTCATATCCTTCGTTAATGTTCTCTTTTAGCTTGGGCGCCATTAGGGTTTGAAGAAATTTTGAATTTAGAGAAGAGAGATGTCGACACACAAGTTTGGTCTCGAAACTAAGGTGAGCGTGTAGACAAACAATGGGGAAAACCTATTTATACCTTTCTAAAATTGAAGGTGAAAAGGCGCGTTAACATACTTGAATTGTGTCGACACTGTTGAAAAGTGTCGGCACTTACCGCTAATGTCTCGACAACAATGTGTCGACACAAATATAGTCGACAGAATATATGTGTCGACACATATATATGTGTCGACACCACTCAGCTCGACACTTAGTCGAGACTCTATTAGACTAATTCTGTGTAAATCCTAAGTGTCGACACCACCTTGGATGTGTCGACACTTACACTGCATGTGTCGACACAAATTCTCTGAAGTGTTGACACATATTTCCTAGATGTGTCGACACCATTTCTCTGAAATGTCGACACCACTTCTATATGTCGACACAGACAACTCTGTGTGTCGACACCATTTTACTTAGCCAATTTTTGTAAACTATTCTAAGTTTATCATCCCTAATTCAATTTTAAATTTATTGAATTTGGTTTCATCTAAGGGCTTAGTATACATATCAGCTAACTGATTTTCTGTCTTAACATACTCTAGGGAAATATCTTCTTTTTCCACATGTTCTCTTAGAAAATGGTATTTTATTTCTATGCGCTTAATCCTACTATGAGAGATAGGATTATTTGCAATAGAAATGACACTAGTAGAATCACAAAATAAAGGTGTTCTATTTACTTGAATACCATAATCTTCTAGCTGGTGTTGTATCCATAGTAGTTGTGCACAGCAGCTTCCTGCAACAACATACTCTGACTCAGCTGTGGAGATAGCCACACTGGTCTGCTTCTTGCTACTCCAAGACACCAGCCTTCCACCTAGAAATTGACAGGTTCCTTTGGTACTCTTTCTATCTTCCTTGCAGCCTGCAGAATCTGCATCTGAATAACCTGTCAGTTCAAAATCTCCATTCCTAGGGTACCAAAGGCCTAGATAAGGAGTGCCCTTAAGATATCTCAAAATTCTTTTGACTGCTGTCAAATGAGATTCTTTAGGGCAAGCTTGGTACCTAGCACAGACACATGTAGCATACATGATATCTGGTCTACTAGCAGTCAAATACAGTAGGGAGCCAACTATCCCTCTATACAAAGTTTCATTTACATGTTTCCCTGCATCATCTTTGCTTAGAGACATTGTTGACCCCATAGGAGTTTTCATGGTAGTGGATGATTCCATACCATACTTCCTTATCAATTCTAGGGTGAACTTAGACTGGCATATGGATAAACCATCCTCAGTCTGTCTAACTTGGAGACTCAAGAAGAACTTAAGTTCCCCCATACTACTCATTTCAAATTGTCCTTGCATTAGTTTTGCAAACGTTTTGCAAAAACTACTTTCTATAGACCCAAATATGATGTCATCTACATATATTTGGACTAAGATAATCTTTCCTCTGGATTTCCTAAGGAATAGAGTCTTGTCTATTTTCCCCCTTATGAATTTATTCTCAATGAGAAAACTAGACAGGGTTTCATACCAAGCCCTACGGGCTTGTTTTAACCCATACAAAGCCTTCCTAAGTCTATATACATAATCAGGTTTTAGAGAATCTACAAAACCTGATGGCTGCTCTACATAGACTTCTTCCTTCAGGTTTCCATTCAGAAAAACTGACTTAACATTCATTTGATATACCTTAAATCATTGATATGTTGCATAGCCAAGGAACATCCTTATTGCTTCCGGTCTTGCTACTGGAGTAAAGGTTTGATCAAAATCATTACCTTCTTCCTGCCTATATCCTTTTGCAACTAGTCTAGCTTTATTCTTTATAATAATTCCATTCTCATCCAACTTGTTCCTGAAGATCCACTTAGTTCCAATAATATTGTGATCCTTTGGTTTAGGAACTAGCTCACAGACCTTGCATCTTTTGAACTGGTTCAACTCCTCTTACATGGCCTCAATCCAATGAGGGTCTAGGATAGCTTCTTCAAATTTCTTTGGCTCTACTTGGGATAAAAAGCTGGAGTAGAGAACTGAACTTAGATTCCTGCTCCTTGTTTGTACCCCTTGTCTGAGATCTCCAATAATTTGATTGGTTGGATGATCTTTTAAATGCCTATTTGCTGGAGGCAGCCTGTCTTCTGGTTGTACACCTTCAGCTTCTTCATTCAACTGCAACTCTTGGTCTTCTTCAGCAACAGGAGTATCTTGTACTCCCCCTGGACAGCAGCCACCATCTTCCACTTGCTGACTTGCAGAAGAACCTTCTGTTAAGGTAAGCTTCTCCATTCTCTCAGTTACACCTGTAGAGATGCAAATACTTCTAGGCAATTCATTGTTAATGAGTCTAGCTTCATCAAAAATTACATGTACTGACTCTTCTACAACTTGAGTAATCAAGTTGTAGACCCTATAAGCCTTACTGTTGTTGTACCCAACAAAGATTCCTCTCTTGGGATTTGGCAGCAAACTTGGTTAGATAAGACTTACCATTGTTAAGGATATAACACTTGCAACCAAAGATCCTGAAATAGGATAGATTTGGTTTTCTGCCCTTCATAATCTCATAGGGGGTCTTCTTGTGGCTCTTGGTGATAGTAGCACTATTGATCACATGACAAGCAGGGTTTACTGCCTCAGCCCAGAAATATTCTGGGAGAGATGTGTCACTCAATAGGGTTCTACCAGCCTCTATCAAGGTTCTATTTTTCCTTTCAGCAATACCATTTTGCTGAGGTGTTCTTGGTGAGGAAAATTCCTGAAAAATTCCAAACTCTTCACACAGTTTTGTCATACTTTCAGACTGAAATTCAGTACCATGATCACTTCTGATTTTGACCACTATACTGTTCAATTCATTCTGAATTTGTTTAACAAAACTATACAAGATACTTGGTGTTTCAGATTTTTGCCTTAGGAAGAACACCCAGGCATACCTTGTGTAGTCATCAACTATCACAAATGTGTAGACCTTCCTACCTAGACTGTGAACTGGCATAGGACCAAAAAGATCCATATGCAAGAGGTATAAACACCTCACAGCATCTTTGTTCTCAAGGCTATGAAAGGTGGATTTGGTCTGCTTGCCCTTTTGACAAGCTGAGCATATCCCAACCTTTATACACTTAACCTGAGAACCATTCCTCACTAACTCTTTGCTAAAGAGTTGGTCAATTGTCTTATAGTTAAGATGAGCCAGCCTCTTGTGCCATTTAACACAATGTGAGACTTTTTCATCAGCTACAAGACAAATAGGAGAAACATTGTTCTCACACATAATGTCTAGACAATAGACATTTCTCTTCCTATATCCTGTCAGAATGATCTTTTGATCATTTGACCTCTTGATATTACAACCATTTTTGACAAATGAGATGTCATAACCTAAATCACTCAGCTGAGTTATGCTAATGAGGTTATGTTTCAAACCCTTTACATAAGCCACTTGAGTAATTGTAATTTGGTTACTAGAAATGTTACCAAAGCCTTTGATGATCCCTTTTTCTGAACCACCAAAGGTAACTTTAGGCCCATCTTTGATAAATGTATAATCCTTCAGCAACCCCCTAGTTCCAGTCATGTGCCTGGAACATCCAATGTCCAAGTACCATATAGGGGCATGGCCACATGGACTCACCTGCAAAACAGATTACTTAACCTTAGAACCCAAATAATTCTTGGGTCCTTGGTGCAGGTTAGTCTGACTTTTAACAAAACTACCTGTAGATCTTCTAGCAGCTAGTTTTCTACTCTCCTTGACACTTGAATTGTGCCAACAGTCTATGGCAAAGTGGCCTATCTTGCCACAACACCAGCACTCAAACCTATTGTACCTTTGTTTTGGTACAACCCTGGCTAAAGTATCAACAGCAGGCTTTTTGTTAAGTGCTGGGGCTTTGCCCTTAGACTTGGACCTAACTGTCCTGGCAGGTTTTGTAAACCCCAATCCAGTCTTACCCTTTTGAAGAATAAACTCATCTATCAGAGGTAAAACTGATTTTGGTTTAGAAAAATTTGCAACAATCTCTCTCTCCTTCTGAAGTCTAGCCTCCAGATTTTTAATTTGATCATTCTTAAATATAATAGTTACAATCTGAATAACTGTAATGTTCTTCAGCCTGGCTATTTCATTCAGTTTTTGATCTAACACTTTATCTGAATCAGCAGCTGCAACCTTAAGATTAGCAATTATCTTAGTCTGTGTTTTGACCAGATTTTTGCTCTTCTTAAGTGCCTGCAATACATCTCTATATTAATCCATCAACTGATGAATATCACCCTCAGATTCAGACCCACCCACATCACTTGATGCAGATGTATCTGATTCTGAATCAGTACTATAATCAGAAAGATATTGTACATTACTTGGTCCAGGCTGATCCTGGATCTTGTCTCCTTCTGTTAAGGCCATCAGTCCATTGCACTGATTGTCCTCATGCTCATAAATTGAGTTCATTAACTACATGAACTCATCTTCCTCCTCTTCAGCAAACAAGCCAATATAGGCTTCAGCTTCTGAATCTGTTTCTGATGATGATTGATCAGTCAAATTTTTGTCTTTCTTAGCAACAAAAGATTTTTCCTTTTTGCCCTTAACCTGATTCTTTTTCTTATCTGCAGTTGACTCCTTCCTCTTTTCAGGACAGTCAGTCACTACATATCCTTGTCTATTGCAACAATAACATACTATCTTTGAGGATGTATTTTTACTTGGCTTGGACTTTTTTCTGTCATTCGTTGATGACTTCCTTCTCTGATAGTAGTCATTTTTAGACTGTGAAGTGGATGGCTTAGACCTCCACTGCTTCTTCTTCAGAAACTTTTGAAACTGTCTTGTAAAGGTAACAAAATCCTCATCACTTTCACTGCTGTCTGAGTTCTGGTTCTCTGAATTTTCTGAAGCAGTCTCAGCAACTGTTTGTGGTGGAGATGGATACTTGCTTCTGTACTTCCTAGTGGCTTCAGTTTTTAAGGTCACAGATCTTTCCTTGTGCTCCACTTTAGTAGTCCTCTCTTCCTCCTTTCTAACCATTAACTGCATTTCATAATATAGCAGTTTTCCAAACAAGGTTGGAGGAGGTATATCAGCTAATTTGGCCATTTTCCTAATGGCACAAATCTTGGTATCTCAGTCCTTAGTCATGGATCTTAAAAACTTGACATTTAGATCATAGTTGCTGAATTCTCTTCCATAGGACATTAGCTCATTAACAATCCTATAGAATTTCTTGTAGCATTCAGTAATGCTATCAGACTTTCCTTGTTTGAAGCTTTCATACTTCTGATTTAACAAAGACTTCCTGTCTTGTCTAACTTCTTCAGACCGTTCCATATAGACTATCAAAGTATCCCACATTTCCTTTGAAATCTTGTAATGAATCAAATTCTGGAAGGTAGAGTCATCAATGACACTTACTATGATGTTCTGAGCCCTCTTATTCATAGTAGCCAAGATTATTTCATCCTTGGTCATTTCTGAATAATCCTTAGAAGTTTTCTGATTTGCATCTAGAATGGAGATCTTCATTGGCACATATGGCCCTTCTTTGACTGTGATGTATATTCTTGGGTCAGATGCTTCCATAAAGAGTCTAACCATCTCTTTCCATATGCCAAAAATCTCTTTTCTGCAGATTGGCAATTTCATTGATCCTAGCTTTTTGTGATTCTCAGTAGAAGCCATTTTCTTGATTCTTGATTATTCTGATTCTGCCTACAGGATCTTTACTCAGACTCATAGTATAGCACTTACTATGATATAGGTCACCTATTCACCCCCCCCCCCTCTAGGTCTGTGTTTTGACCAGATTTTTGCTCTTCTTAAGTGCCTGCAATACATCTCTATATTAATCCATCAACTGATCAATATCACCCTCAGATTCAGACCCACCCACATCACTTGATGCAGATGTATCTGATTCTGAATCAGTACTATAATCAGAAAGATATTGTACATTACTTGGTCCAGGCTGATCCTGGATCTTGTCTCCTTCTGTTAAGGCCATCAGTCCATTGCACTGATTGTCCTCATGCTCATAAATTGAGTTCATTAACTACATGAACTCATCTTCCTCCTCTTCAGCAAACAAGCCAATATAGGCTTCAGCTTCTGAATCTGTTTCTGATGATGATTGATCAGTCAAACTTTTGTCTTTCTTAGCAACAAAAGACTTTTCCTTTTTGCCCTTAACCTGATTCTTTTTCTGGAAGTTCGAGTAGACAAAGTAATGTAAGGAGGCTATCCAAGCACTAAAGGATCAACTCTCCCAAGTGTCGTAATGCGTTGGACGACAAGTGTACCGGTCGCACAAGTAATATAAAATGGGTATATTTCCCCAAGTATCGTTCTCTTCAAGGAACACAGTAAGGGGGAGTTAATTTTAAGGAGGACTTGAGATAGAAGTTCTTAGGGCGGAATTAACTAAGGGGGGTTTTGATAGTTGTGGAAAAAGAAAATAAAACATTAACAACTACTCGTATGCAACGCCGCTATTCGATGATTCGCCAGGAGGGATGGAAGACTACACGGGCCGCTATGCACCGAATCGCTGGTCGGATGGACGAGTAGGCTTGCAGATGAGGTGGTTAGAATGATGGAATGAGGGTCGAGAGCACCTCTTCGCTACACACGCCTCTAGCAATTGCTAGAGCGGCAAATCCGGATGTAGTGGTGGATGGAAATGCAGGCGCAACTCAAGCAACTAAAGCGTAAAATAATAATACAAGATCACAATGACATGAATCACAAAAAGTTTACAACTAAAGTGCACATCATCAATATAAATAGATTTAAACACCAATATTCAGCAAGAAAACAAGAACAAGTTAAGAGATAAACCAAATCCGAAGGCTCATCGAGGGGTTGCGGAAGAAATCGTCGGGTTGTCAATCTACGTCCAAGCTCGGTCCTCAACTATGTCCGGGGTAGAGGAGGTTGTCACTAACTCCCAATAAACTCATCTTCTTTGTGTTACGATCCGGAAGAAAGTTGCAAGCTTCCCTTTGCTTGTTGGTTATTGCATCAAACCATAAAATGGAGCTCAAGATATGATGGAGAAGGCCGAGAGCAAGCACCGGCAAGATGTAGGCTTCGTGAGCATGGTCGGAGCTTCTCTCCTTACTGGAAGATGTAGGATGGAGGTGGAAAGGCGGGGCTTTGCCCTAAAAGGTAGCTGGAATGGCCGGAATATGGATCCCTAAAATGGCAGGAAATCTGCGCCTAAATAGAAAAAAGTCAGAAAATTTGTCACGCACGGTCCGGCGCACAACCGTGAGCGAACCATGCGATTTTGGCGCGTAGAAAATGGCCTACAAGATAGACGCATCGACCCATGCATTTTACTCGCGCACGGGCACTTCTGCCCGTGTGTGAAGGCAATCGTACGGGTAAACACAGAGCGTAGGAAAGCAGAGATGGTATAGGAGAACCGTGCGTTTTACTGCCCGTGCGTGAAGAAAAACGCTCGATTAACCACAGAAAGCAGAAACTCAGAGAAAAATATGCAGACCTTGCGATTCCTTCTCGCACGGTTTGGCCGAAACCGTGCGGGAACAAAACTCACGGGTAGCAACAGAAGTCCTCAGCATTGCGGTGTAAAACGCGTGATTGCTACGAGAACGTGCGAGAAGAAATTCGCACGACTATGCATTTTATGCAGAAACTAGAAAATGAGTCTGGGACGTCCCAACTACCTGGAAAACAATGAAACCAACTGGAAAGAACACGAGGAGCACCATGTGCTTACCCCCGAAAATAGAATGCGCAATTGCACACCCTTGGGCCAAAATGGTGCACAAAGTGGTCAATGACCGAGCGATTCAAATATAACTGATATCCAGTCGAAATGCAGTGCACGAGTGAGAAAACAAGCTCAGATGAGTCTGAAAATCACTATATAAATAAGAATCATCACACTCCCAAACTTACTTATTTGCGCATCCCGACCAAACAAAATCTATGTAGACAGAAAAAATGACTTAGCTAACATAGAAATTGTGATTAGCAGTACCATGCGAAACCGCATGATCGTACGCGTAAAAATATAAATAGAGGAAATTTCTAAGCATGCAAAATTGTTTATACTTTTCACAATGCGTATCATCATTTTATTATTACTCAAAAATGGAATCACGGTAAATCTTTCGATCACGCGTAGGGAGAAAGTAGACTAATCGCTAGGCGATCATTGCCAAAGATTGGGGCTCGTGATAACCTCCAAAGGAATCCACCAATGTCGGTGATCATATGTTTGCTCGTTCGCACTCTCTCCACGGTACTGGCTTGGTTCACACACGAATCAGTAGAACTTTAGGTGAAGAGATGGGGCTTGGGTTTCAGTGAGGTAAACAAAGATAAATAAGAATGGCTACGCAATAAACCCAACTGAGCTAGCATAAAAAAAATCTATCCGCTAACCAAAATACATGCGGGTACACCAAACCCCAGACTTAATTTTTAACATATGGGTGTGTGCACCGCCTGCTCCAAAAATGACCTCGTCGTGAATAAAATTTTCAATTATACTTTTTCTTTACTTTTTCACAATTACTTTTTATATATTTCTTGAATCATTTTTCACTTTAAATAATCTAGCAAATGAAAAATTTTGAGCACATCCACAAATTCACAAGTAATATCACCACATCAACACCCTAAATAAAAATGTAAAACACTAAAGCATCGACTTAAGTGTGCGACTAGGATCAGCTATGAGGCTTTGGTGAAATAATGGTGGAGCTGAATCAAAAAAATGGGTAGGCACAATGGGTCTAGCGAAGATAAGATGTTAGGAATGGTACAAAGCTCAACCGGGCCAAAATAATGGCATACATCACACTCATGCATGACTAACCTATACCCATGCTTCAAGAATTGCTTGGTGCAAGTTCTTAGCCAACGAGAAAGACTATCCTTCCTCCCGACTCTAGAGAAACGAAACTAACGGCCGTCTACACACATCCCTAAGCTACCGTCGGATTCACACCAGATTCACCAATTTTTTAGTATAATAAAAAGTCTTTACGCAAATAGAAAAATATAAAACTATAAGCATACAGAAAAATTAAATCTACTCCAATTTCAACACAAGACGAGTGCACTTGACTAGGAGCACAGCAAGGTCAACATTTTACTCTGTCTCATAATCCTATGCAAGCACAAAAATTATCCCAAATCATACGGGAAGAGTCGGCAGGGAGAGGGAGAGGAAGGGGCTAGGGTATTACATTATTTATGTGTATTACAGTTGAGAAGAAATTCGGACTACGGGAAGAGTCGGCAGGGAGAGGGAGAGGAAGGGGCTAGGGTAAGAGAAGAAACAAGGGAGCAACCCTTTTTTATAACACATCCAATATGCTCTTACAAAACATATTCAGCCTCATATGTAGAGGGAGGGAGGGGGGGGGGGGGGGGGGGGGGGGTCCATGCATAGCAACATATAAAAATAACAATAACAACATACCAAAATAACAATTACTAAAACAGCAAACACACATTAGGAACTAAATATTTTGTTTCCTAATTGGCCAGCCCCGCTAATTCTGGCGGTTCCTCCTCATCAGCGTCCATCCCGTCCGCTATCTCTGTAGCCTGTTTAGACTGCCGTTTGTAGACCCGCCATGGACGCACCTCGTCGTGAATGTCCGTAACAATGCCGCCATCTGGAAATTTACCTTGTGCTCAAGGCAGAAATCGGGAAATTGGCGGCGAAAATCATTTCGCAGAATCCATGTGGCCTCTCTCAGGTGGCGGTGGCGGTGGCGCCACGCCACAAGGATCTCTTCTTGGGCCGCGTCTTCGGGAAGGTGATGACGGTAATCTAGAATGTTGTCCAGATAGATAGGAGTGACGTCGTAGTCAAGATCAGCCGGAATATGGTCTAGTGTCGGATGATCACCCACTATGCGGCGAAACTGAGAAACGTGGAAGACCGGGTGGATCCGGCTCCCCTCGGGTAGTTGTAGCTTATAGGCCACAACGCCAATCCGGGCCACGACTTCGAACGGCCCAAAAAAATGAGGCGCGAGTTCTGGGCACGGGCGTTTGGCGACCGTAAGTTGGCGGTAAGGATGGAGATTGATGAAGACTGTAGAAAAGAGCACGATCAATGAAGAAAAATCAGTAAACCTTGTATATCTTTGTTCAGAATGTAAATAAAATGTGTGTGTACATATATATAGGAGGGAGAAGGAGAGAGAAGCCACATGTATATATACATGGTGTGGGACTAATACAACAAGAGAAAAAGAAAGACTAAATGGTTCATTAGGTGGGCTTTTATAATGCCTTTTCTAGCACTCCTCCGCAAGCTGGAGCGTACAAGTCGTAGGTACCAAGCTTGGATAAGAACTTATAGAATAAAGTACTAAGTAGGGCCTTGGTAAGAAGATTCGCTATTTGGTTAGTAGCCGGAACATGTCTCAATTCCAGTTTCTTTATTTGAACTTTCTCCCGAACGAAGTGACAATCAACTTCAATGTATTTTGTTTTTTCGTGAAAGACCGGATTCTTAGCTATGCGTATAGCAACTTGACTATCACTGAGTAAGGTAGGTGATGAGGAAAGTTTTACTCTCATATCTACTAGGAGACTTTCGAGTCAAGTAAGCTCGGATACAACATACGTCATTGAACGATACTCAGCTTCAGCCGAAGATCGAGCAACCACAACTTGTTTCTTACTGGGCCAGGTAACAAGATGTCCTCCCAAGTAGGTACAAAATCCGTTGGTAGAGTGTCGATCATCCAAGGATCCAGAATAATCTGCATCTGAATACGCAACCAGAGTTGGAGTAGGAGTAGGGGAGATTTTGTATACCAGCCCTTGACCATGGGCTATTTTTAGGTATCTCAGGATGCGTTAGACGGCCTGTAGATGAGATATCCAAGGAGAGTGCATAAACCGACTGACAACTCCAACAGCAAAGGATATGTCTGGTCTCGTAACCGTTAGGTAAATCAGTTTTCCAACAAGACGCCGATAGTATTCTGAGCCCCCAGCACAAAGATTGACATCCATAGGAGTTTTGATCGGCTTGCATCCAGAGTAACCGACATCCTGAAGGAGGTCGAGACAGTACTTCCGTTGAGATAGGACAAGACCATCCGGATGTCTCGCGATCTCAAGGCCGAGAAAGTATCGGAGGCTCCCCAGATCTTTTGTTTGAAAAACAGAGCTCAGGTGTTGTTTGATCATTTGGATTCCCTTTGAGTCATTGCCTGTGAATAGGATATCGTCGACATACACTAAGAGGAGAATAGTGTCTGTCGTGTGATGTCGAGTAAACAGAGACAAATCTGTCGAGCTCCGAGTAAAACCAATCTCTCGCACAGCCCTACTGAAAATGCTTTATTTGCAGCAGCACAAATCACTTGTCAACCAATTGCTTTTACAAGAAGACTGAACCCGCGGTTGACAAAACCCATAGCTACAAGCCTCGGGAAAACATGATCTAAGCACTGGATCAACCTATATTCAGGTTAGATTATACTCCCAGTTTTCTTCTCACTTATTCATCAAATTGGTGGCTTGATTCTGAAGTAAATGTTCATACTTGTTTCGATCGTTCTTGCTTTATCACCTTTCAGGATATCAGTTGAGGAAACGTGATCTTAGGCGATGCTTCTTCGACACAAATACTTGGACGCGTGCGAGTGAATTCTAGGTTGACATCCGAGAAGACATTAGCCTCGCATGTGCTTTATGTGTCGAGAGTTAGAAAAAATCTTGTTAGCGGATCTTTGTTAGTAAAGAAAGGCTATAAGATTGTATTAGAGTAAAATAAAGTTGTAATAACATAAAATGATGTCTTTATTAGAAAAGAATTTGTTTGTGATGGTTTATTTAAGCTGAATGTTGCTGATTTAAAAGTAAATCAAATTTACTCTTCTTTAATTCATAGTTCTTCTCCTAATTTTTGACATGCTGGATTAAGACATATGGATTTTGATTGTATGAAAAGAATGATGTCCTTAAATCTAATTCCAAAAATTGATATTACACTAAGTGTTAAATGTGAAATTTGCGTACAAGCCAATTTTTTTAAAAAGTCGTTTAAATCAGTTGAAAAAATTTCAAAACCTTTAGAGTTAATTCACTTGGATGTATGTGACTCAAACCGTCAACCTACTAGATGTGGAAATATTTATTTTGTAATCTTCATAGACGATTTTACTAAGTATTGTTACATATACTTATTAAAAACTAAAGATGAAGTATTTTTATATTTTAAAATTTTCAAAGCCGAGGTAGAAAATCAATTAGGATCCGCCATTAAAATTTTTAGATCCGACCAAGGTGAAAAATACACTTCGAATGAACTAACCTAATTTTACCAAGAACATGAGATAATTCATCAAGTGACTACTTCATATTTAGCTCAATCGAATGATGTAGCTGAACGTAAAAATCGAACTTTGATGAACATGGTCAATGTCATGTTAGCCGAGTCCGGTGTTCCAAAAAATCTTTGGGGAGAAGCGTTGATCACATTCTCTTTCATTTTTAATAGGATTCTATCAAAACATAATGATAAAACACCTTTTGAATTATTTAAATTAAGAAAGTCTAGCCTTCAAATTTTTCGAGTGTGGGAGTGTTTAGCTAAGGTAGCGATTCCTGAATCTAAAAGAAATAAAATATGACTTAAAACATTACTTTATTTTTATAGGATATGCATTTGATAGTAGTGCTAATAGATTTCTTATAACTAATTCTCTTATAGTGAAATTTTTAATAACATTATTATAGAAGCTAAAGATATAGTTTATTTTGAAGATAAATTTCAATATAAATTAAATAACTTTTCTCAACCTTCAACTAGCTTATCTCAACCTACTTCTTCTATAGACCTATCAAGAAACGACGAACTTGGAAGCAACAAAATAGTTCGAACTGAAAGAACTTTTGGGGAAGACTACTTCACCTATCTAGTTGAAGGAGTGTCTAATTCATATGAGGAAGCTATGAGCTCATCCGATTATCTTTTTGGAAAAAAAAACCATAAATTTGGAAATTAATTATATTCTAGAAAATAAAATATGGATGCTAACCGATCTTCCTCTCGGTGCCAAAGTCATTGGTTGTAAATGCATCTTTAGGAAAAAAACTAAATCTGGATGACTCCATATATAAGTAAGGCTCGTCTAGTTGCTAAAGACTATGCTCAAAAATAAAGAATAGATTATTTAAATACATATGCTCTCGTAGTTAGGATCACTTCTCTGTGTTCGAGATGTCTTAGCGTCGATGCATAAGATTATCATTCATCAAATGGACGTCAAAACTGTCTTCTTGCATAGAGACTTCGATAAAGAAGTCTCCATGACTCAACCCGAAGGCTTTGTAGTTAAAGGCTAAGAAACCAAAGTTTGTAAGTTGATTAAATCTCTTTATGGTCAAAAACAAGCTCACGAGCAATAACATCAAAAATTTGATTTCAGATTCTTATCTTTTGGATTTAAATCTAATGAATTTGATAAATACATTTATGCTAAACAAGATGGAAATGGAATTGTCATGTTTTGCCTCTATGTACATGACGTGTTAATTTTTGGAAATTCACTTAAAATTATTAATGAAAGTAAAAATAATTTATCATCAAAATTTGATATGAAAAATTTGGGAGTAGCTAATATCATATTAGGAATGAAACTAGTTAAAACTGACTTTAGTATATCATTGTCTCTTTCACACTTGATTGAGAAAATGCTAAATAAATTTAACTTATATGATTCCGCTCCAGTATCTACTTCTTATGACGCTAGCATAAAACTTTATAAAAATATTGGTGAACCTGTTAGCCAACATAGGTACGCACAAATGATAAGATCATTGCTTTATATTGCTAACCGCACTAGACCCGACATTTCTTATGTACTAGGACAATTAAGCAGACATACTAGTAATCCAAGTGATGATCATTCGATAGTGTTAACTAGAATATTTAAAATACATTCGCAAAAATATAGATTATAGTTTAGTATATACGAGTTTTCCCGAAATACTAGAAGGATATTGATTAACTAATTCTATAACGTTAAATCAACAACTGGCTTTGTATTCCTCCTTAGAGGAACCGTCATTTCATGGGCACCTACAAAATAAACTGTAATTTCTAGAAGCACCATGGAATCTGAGTATATAGCTTTAAACACGTGTGCCGACCAAGGTTGTAGATGTCAGATGTCGGGTTCATGTCGGTTTGGGTTTGAAATGTCGTATGTCGGATTGCGGGAGATATATCAGAGATATTTTACAATATTGGATTTTAATATTTAAATAAAGATTACAGTATTTATAAACATATTTTTTATAAATAAGTAAAAAAGTACAGACAAATAACTATAACAATGTATAGACAAATAAGTATTTATAACATTTTCTTTGAAATAATTTTGAAAGATAAAGGAGAAACCCATGTAATTATGTAAAGTTGGAGGGGAGTTTTTCTTAGCACAGGAGAAACAAAAATCACTGCAGATTTACACAAGAAAAGGTATAAACTTAGCTATTGCAAGAAAGAAACCTAACTATAGCATAAGTAAAAATCTTACAGTAACACAAGTTTAATAAAACTTTGAGATCTTATGACTTGATTAATATAATAACTTCAAATAAAACTTTCAATTGTCGCAGAAACAAGAAGAAAGAAGAAGAAAGAAGAAGAGGCCTTACAGTGGAGTGAAGTAGCAGAAACCCTAAAGCCCGGCATCGACTCCTCGCGTCCTCGCCTGCGATGTCAATTCATAGAAAGCCCGACGTCGTCGTCTACTCCTCGCCTGCGATGCCGATCTGTTGCCTCGTCACCAAAGGAGCTGTCGAGTGTCGACCACTCCGCCAGAGCGACTCTCCCGTAAAATTTAGGGTAGAGCGAGAAATGCCGAATACGTGAAATGGACTCGTGAAGTAGAAAAATATAGGTCTCGTGAACTTTGTTTTTTTATGTATTAAATATAATAACCGAAATATCGGGTTAGAGATATATCGATATATCGGGATATATCGTCGTTTTTTTACAAAACGATATTTTTGTCAAACAAATCGGTTTCGTTGCGTTTTGCATCCAAAATCTTTATGTCGGCCGACATGTCGGACATGTCGGCCGATATCTACAACACTGGTGCCGACGCAGAATGGCTTAAAAATCTACTAACAAAAATACCTTTATTAAAAAAGTTTATTCCTGTTATTTCTTTGCATGTGATAATAAATCTGTTATTTATTTAGTTGTTTCTAATATTACTAATTCCAAAATAAATAAGTTCATTACAATCATTTACAAATCAATGAAGCAAAAAATAAAAGAAGTGATATCACTCAACTATGTAAAGTCAGAATCGAATCTGACTGATAATGATACCAAGTGATTGTCCTGAAGGAAGATATTATTGTCATCGAGGGTAATGAGCCTTAAGCCCACATGATTTGATGTCAATGGTGGATACCTAACCCATGTGATTTGAAATCTCATAAATTGAGTTCAATGTGATAGAAACAAAGTTGTTGATGTAGCGTAGTTGAGAGTACAAAATTTAAAGGTTGAGAAAACTCACTCCTCATTCTTATGATGTTGTGTTCTACGTAACAGTTTAGGATGAACTGTAAGTTCTCAATCGTTGCCAAAGATATATATCCTTGTGAGATATTAGTTACAAAATATATCGTGAGGCTGCAACTTTGGGATCCGGGCTGCACCCTAATAGCCCTCATAAAAATCAGAGAATGTGCATGACCATTAACGCGCCCACCGTCATAACCTAAGAACAACCAATATTTTGTGTGCTTATCTAATTTACGAGTCAAAAGATTATAATTCAAAGTTTTTGACACATTATACTTTTTGATAGAGAAAATAAGTACCAAATATAGCTTCAAAGTAACTATTCCACCTATAACCATTGCATTAGATACAACTTGATAAATCAAATTTCTATTTGATTTTATTTATCATTAGTAATATCATAATTTATGAATTTCATTTTTGGTTTTTTGCTTTTGTGGGGGATTGTTAGAAATTTAATATTTAAAATATTATAATTTAAATGTTTTTTGGAGCCAAATGGTGTTTGGTGTTTGGGCTACTCATATTTGATGAAAAAACTCCAAAACCAAAATGGAGGGAATCCGAATTTTTGGAGGACAATCTTTCATGAAAAAGATTGAAACCTTTAGTCTCACCTTGTTTAACAGCATTCTTGTAAATGAATATATAAAGTAATTCACTTTTTATTTGCTCAAAGAAACATAAAGATGAACTATGAACCACACGCGTGCGCACAGCACCGGACCGGATCCTGATTTCGGATTTGAGATTTGGGGAATATTGAATTGAATTGTAATTTTTGTACAAAATAGTTTGACGTTTTAAATCCTAAAATTTTAAGTTGTGTCGATAAGTATACCACACATGCGTCGACAAGAACACGCAAAATGTACCTTGCGTTGACTACGTCGAAATGCAATCGACATTGCGTCGAATAGCTCTCGACGCTCTTGCTTCGACTCGACGTTGCGTCGAATAGCACTTGACGCTCTTGCTTCGATTTCACCTGCGTCGAATAGAACTTGGCGCATACATTGATATCTCCTCGACGAAGTGTTGTTTTGTTTGCGTTGACTTCTATTTACTCTCGCAATCTCCTTTGCGCATCCTTTCAAGTCACTTCCATTACGCGTTTTTTCGCCTTTACTCCTTTACGTTGGAATTCCAACATTCCTTGCATGATTAAAACTTATTAATTATAACCTTGAAATTTATTACGTGATAAATTTCCTGTTGTCTTACGAGAGCCCTATATAGGAGATTTTCCGATTTGTTTTAGAATGCTCTCTGAATATTCAGTTGCGCTCTCTCTTTCTTGCTCATACAATGATCTTTTTCGTGATTTCAATTTCTTCACGTTTGTTTCATCAAGTGAGAGTTCGGGTGCTCTGTGCTTTTCTGTATCCGTGCACATCGGAATTTCGAGCTCTAGCCGACTGTTGTACCTTGGAGAAGTGAAGCATCGGTTGAAAGCTCTGTCAGAGGGTGGTGCAACTTTATTAGGGTAGTGACCACACGCCTTACTCAGGCTTGATTCTAAACTATATACTATTCTGAATTTTATCTCACTTTTCTGTATATACAAGTTTTTAGAATCTTGTTTTCAGGATCTGATTTATTATTATTTTTAAGTATTTTCAAAACGAAATATATATATTATTTTGAAATATAATAAAAATACTCCCACAATTTTTTTAGTAAATCAGCAATTACCTTTGTGAAGTGCAATGGGAAGATCATTAAGCACAAGAGTATTACTAGTAAGCGACAATCCAGAATGACAAAATCATTAGCGAATAAAACATTTAAAAGGCAACCAAGGTAGATGAGGACTTGGTGGAGATGGATGAATCCATGGAACTGAAGAAACAGGTAGAGATGGGGAGAACCAGTGGAGCTCGAGAAATGGGGTGATAATGATCTCAAGGTAACATCAACAAAGGTCATAATCTTCTAGGATATTGGAGAACATGAACAGAGGTCATAATCTTCTAGGATACTGGAGAATAACAAACATAACTAGTGTCTTAGAATACCCAACAAAGATACACTTGATCGCATGTGGTTCAAAATTGTCCGCAAACGGGACCAGGTGATGAACACATGTGTGGCCAAGAACCGAGCAACAGGAAAGCGAGAGCCAAAGTCAAGCATGGAAGAAGGAAGACCACTGATGAGGTAGCAGTAGGGGTGCAAGCGGTTCGGTTTGGGTCGGTTTGGACCAAAACCGAAACCAAATCGAAAATGGTCGATTATTTTTTTCTCCAAACCGAACCAAACCTAAACCGATCGGTTCGGTTCACTAATCGGTGCGGTTTGGGGCGGTTTTCAGGGGCTGTTTTCGGTTTTATAATAATAATTTATAGAAAAAGCTGATATCAATATTTATGTATTATAGTTATTTTAAAAACATTTTCCTTTAATTATATAATATATAATAAAGTAGTGAAAATAATAAAATAATAATAACAAAATGTGTAAACAACATTTATATTGTTAGAAACAAATGGTTTTCAACATACTTTAATCAATTTATAGATCATATGAATATTAAAATTTAGTGTTATAAGAATATTAAAATAAATTATATAGGTTTGGAAAATCATGTTGACGACGATATTATTTTACACCTAACGGTAATTGTAAAATTCAGTGAAGTATGTTGAAACAATGATTTTAAAATTATGTGATATTTTATTATATCGTCACGAATAACAGTGAATTCAGTGAAGTATGTTGAAACAACACTGTAAAACAGTGAATTATGTGATAGGTCTAACTATGATTGTTTCTAATCGAATCGTAATAATGTGACTTTTCGGTTCGGTTCGGTTTTCTCGGTTTACCGAAATTGAAAACCGCACCAAACCGAAAATGGGGCAGTTATCCAAAATGAAAAACCACCACTACACCGAACCGAGCGGTTCGGTTCGAATTTCAGTTCGGTTCGGGCGGTTCGGACGGTTCGGGCGGTTTTCGGTTTTTCGTGCACACCCCTAGGTAGCAGGCCGTGCCAACTACAAATACCAATACATGGTAAGGACATTCATTTGGAGCATGAGAAACTGTCCTACCTCATAGATGAGATTCTTCGTTTCTATTCTTCGGTCGAAAACCGTCCCAACTCCACACTCAGCAAGAAAGCACATGGAATGGGGAATTGTGAGTGGGGTGAGTACTCCGTCTGCGAATGTCAGGGCAAGACGCGAGGATAATGTCATGAGTACCAAGGGCGGTCAAGATCAAAGCGATGGAAGAATCGAGTGTCGCGAGCGGCGAGGCCAGATTTCGTATAAATATACCCATAGTTGTGCATGATAGTATTTGTACAACCCCGTGTTCGCCGAGTGTGCAAACCAAAGCGACTCCGCAGCTCCAGGCGAGCCGGAGAGGCGGGCTTACGCTCGCCTAAACCGGAGAGTCCAAGCCAGTGGGAAGAGTCGGGATGTATGACAGCACTCGCCACAGGCGGGCGAGTGTTCAGGAACTCGCCAAAGTGGTGGGCGAGGGATGTTTTCATCAGGCACTCGCCAAAGTGTTGGGCAAATGCTGGTTTCATCAAACACTCGTCAAAGTGGCGGGCGAGTGCTGGTTTCATCAAACACTCGTCAAAGTGGCGGGCGAGTGCTGGTTTCATCAGGTACTCGCCAAAGTGGCGGGCGAGTGCTGGTTTCATCGGGCACTCGCCAAAGTGGCGGGTGAGTGCTGGTTTCATCAGGCACTTGCCAAAGTGGCGGACGAGTGCTGATTTCATCAGGCACTTGCCACTCTGAAGATGCGGGCGAGTGCCGATTTCGTCGGGCACGCGCCAATCCAGGAATGTTTTCCATGAAGGATTATATTTATTTGTTTGCCGATAGGCATTCCAAACAGCGGAGTTTGGTTGTTGGCATACCAAATTGGGGTGCATTTAGTAAAACCAAAAAGCGGGATTATGTTATTGGCAAACCCTGCAAGAAAAACTATAAATAGACCATGAAGGGCACCTTTGGGGAGGATCCTTTTTTTTTGCTTCTTCCTACTCAGGTCAATTTTTGGTGGCTTCAAAGGCTCTCCAAGGTGCTCAGTATCAGCATTAGCTTAGGAGGGGAAGCTCTCATCGATCATCCAGGTGTGTGGTGGAACAGACCTCCATGTTGCAGCCAGGGTCTGTGTCAAGTTCCAAGTCTTCAGCTTAGTGATCTTTCTCGGGAGAAGTAGGTGTCAGCTGCCCCCTTTGGGTCCGAACTCTTCGTTGGGCCAAGTCTTGGTTCCAACATTTTTGGTGCGATGAGCGTGAACCGCAGCTTGGGCAGGAAAATCCTGAGAGTTCCATGGATAGAGATGGAGAACAAGGTGCTGACCACGACAGCTCGCCACTACCTTCGGCGCCGGCTACGGTTCAGATGTTGGAGCAGTTCAAGAGGGAGGTTCTGGAGACTATCCACTTCACATTCGCCGCAGCGCGCGGTAAGTGCTCGACCACCGCAGTCCAAGTGGTAACACCACCAAGGATGGTCAAAAACGCCCCGAGATAGGCCAGGTAAGGATGCGGCGAGCGGTTGGCAAGAACGGGATCTAGTGGGGAGAGAGCTTTTCCCCATCCTAGCGGGTATAGGCCCGGCGAGTGCAGCCCCGGCCTACAAGCTGATCGCGCGGGTGGACCAGACGAGAACCTTGAGCGGCGGGAGCCCATTCCGCGAACTGGTTGTTCCGCGCCAGTTCCGGAAGGGTTCAGGGAACCAGAAATGACGTATTACACTGGCAAGGATGATCTCGTCTAACACTTACAGTGGTTTGAGGACATGATCTTCATCAGGCCGATGTCGGACGCGTTCAAGTGCGGTCTCATTGCCATCACCTTGAAAGATAAAGCAAGGGACTGGTTTCACCAGCTCTCGATGGGGTCGATCTACGCGTTCGAAGACTTGCGCCGAAGTTTCCAATTGTGTTTCTCAACGTCGAAGAAGAGAAAGAAAAGTGTTGAGACACGCTTCAAGATCCAGCAATGAATAGAGCAGTCACTGGCCAGCTATGTAGACAGGTTTCAAGAGGAGATTTTGCGTAATCAGGAGGTGTCGGGGTTCGCCCTCCAGCTCGCATTCACTGTGGGGTTGCGCGAGGGGTTCTTCAAAATGAGCTTGAATCGGAAGCCATCTGTGTCCTTGGAAGAGCCCATGGAGAGAGCAGCAAAGGAGATTGAGGGAGAGGCAGCGAACCCGGCATTCGCCAAGAAGCTGGTAAGGTTGAGCAACTCGGAGGTGAGAGAACAAGGAGGTTGTAGGCAGCAAGAAGGAGGAGGGAAGAACCGAGACCTCAAGAGTTGGGGTGGAGGCATACACAGGGTCATGGAAGAGGGTTTGCCCAAGGAGGGGGGAACACCCACGGAGGTCGGGGGAGGTTCAACCCTCTGGGATGGAGACAAGGCAAGAGGCCACTCCTACCCCCTCCGCAACAGGCTATGGAGATCGGTCGGGGTAGGAGCAGAGAAAGTGGAGCGGGAGGAGCGGGAGTCAGGAGAAGGAACCAGCCAGCAGTGGACGGAGAGAGGAGGTGGCGTTGTCATACCATGACTTCCATCAGGAGGAGGGTCACGCGACGGCCACCTGCCCCAAGATCTTGGAGATCAGGAGGGCGAGAGGCCCAAGGGAGTAGCAGCCACTGATGAGGATAGAGGAGGTAACCGGCGGGGCGGAGGAAGAGGACCGATGCATGGATAGGGCAGACGTGGGCACTCGAGGAGGGATTGGGGTGATCCATGGTGGGGTGGGGATGGAGGCCACCCGGAGGGCGGGCCTTCACACCATGTACCATCAGAGCGTGACTTCGACATCCTAAGCCCCACCCCCAGAGGAAAAGATCACCTTCTCTCGGAAGGACATGCCAGATCACGAGGATCCGTTCTGTGATGCTCTCGTGATTCAAACCACCATCGAGAACTTTACCGTCTCGTGGATCCTCATTGACAACGGGAGCTCAGTCAACGTCATCTTCAATAAGGCGTTCGATGAAATGAAGGTGGAGTCAAAAAGGGTATGGTCCGCTGTTGACGGTTGTTCGTCATTGTCGACGCTCCGAGCAGCTACAACGCCATCTTTGGGCAGCCCCTCATCAGCGCGTTTAGATGGATCTCATCCTCGTTCCACCAGTGCTTGAAGTTCAACATGGGGGGAATCCAGATCAGGGTCAGGGGAGACCCGAAAGTAGCAATGCAATGCTACATAACAACCGTCAACACCATCTCCTGGAAGGAGGGAGCCGAGGAGATGGGAAAGGAGATGGAAGAGCGAGCAGGGCTGGAAGGAGGGGTAGAAGAGGCGGAGGTTGAATTCATCGGTGGAGTAGTGGAGATGGAGAAGTTGGAAGAAGTTGCAGGGAGGGCGGAGGCTGAAGAAGAAGAGAACTGCGCCCAAGTGGATGCGCTGGATGAGCTGCTAGGAGATCGGGACTGGGAGATGATCGTTGGAGAAGTGGAGGAAGAGGCACTCGTCCAAGGAGAAAGGGCAGAGGGCGAATGGGAGGAGCAGTCCCGGCTGGAGGCCGTGGAGGAAGTAGTGGAAGTGGAGGTTCTTTCCCAGGCTGGGAGATGGGAGAAAGTGAGGATCAGTGGGGAGCTCAGCTTAGAAGACCACGGAAAGGTCCTGGCCTGCGTCCAGCAAAATGTCGACATCTTCGCTTGGAGCGCGACAGACAGGTCAGGGATCGATGCAGACGTGGCTTGTCACCGACTCAATCTTGATCCCAGCGCACGTCTTATCTGACAGAAGAAGAGATCCGTCGCCAACAAGCTGGTTGGGCCCATTCGGGAGGAGATGAGTTAACTTCTCATGGATGGGTTTGTATCAGAGTTCCAGTATCCAGGCTGAGTCTCCAATGCGGTGATGGTTAAGAAGGGGGATGGGTGTTAGAGGATGTGTCGATTTCTCCTTACTGAATAAATCATGTCGCAAAGATTGTTATCCTCTGTCTCGAATCGACGCGCTGATTGACTCAGCCGTCGGTTTTTCTCTAAAGAGTTTTCTAGATGCTTTTTCAGGGTACCACCAGATTCGCATGCACTCATCTAACATCAAGGGTGTCTCCACCACGGGGGATGGGTGGTACTTTTATAAGATGATGCCCTTTAGGATGAAGAATGGTGGGGCAACTTACCAAAGAGTGCTGGACCGGGTCTTTCGGGAGCAAAAGGGCAGGAACCTTGAGGTCTATGTAGATGACCTTTTGGTAAAAAGCATGGACATTGGGTCTCACCTCCAGGACTTGACAGAAATGTTTGGCACTTTGAGAAAGTTCAAGATGAGGCTCAACTCCCAGAAGTGTGTCTTCGGTGCTAGCAAGGGCAAGTTCTTGGGTCACCTTCTTAGCGCCTAACCCTAACAAAGTGAAAGCCATACTAGAGTTGGAATCGTCAAAGAGCGTGAAAGAGATCCAGCGCCTCACGGGGAAGCTGGCTGGGTTAAGCAAGTTTCTCTCCTGGGTAGGGGAGAAGTGCTCATCTTTCTTCAGATTGCTGCGCGGAGGCAAGAAGTTCGAGTAGACCTCCGAGTGTGAGGAGACTTTCCAGGCCTTGAAAAATAGCTCCCTCAGGCCCCACTACTCCAAGGTGCAAAGGAGGGGAAGGACCTAGCCCTGTACCTGGGTGTGGGGGCCGAGACAGTAAGCTCCGTACTGGTTCGGGAGGAAGGTGGAAAGGAGCTCCCATTTTACTATGTCAGTAGGGTTCTAAGGAAGACGAAACTCTGATACTCAATCCTGGAGAAGCTGGCGTTCGCACTGGTTGTCTCGGCCAGGAAACTCCGGCTTTACTTCCAGGCGCACTCCATCCGGGTGGTGACCAATCACCCCCTTCGCAACATCCTGGAAGAAGTAGAGCACTCGGGGAGATTAACAAAATGGTCGGTGGAACTGAGCGAGTTCGATAGCTCGTTTGTCCCCAGACTATCGATAAAGGCGCAAGCGGTGGCGGATTTCCTGACAGACTATGTGGCTGAAGGTGAGGAGCCCGAGCCTTCCTCCATGGCAGCTTGGGAGATGTTGGTAGACGAAGCATCGGGAAGCATTCCTACGGGGAGGGGTGATCCTGGTAAGCCCACATGGGGCAAGGATCGAGTACGCAATAGATATTCAATTCCCACTCACCAACAACCATGCCGAATACGAGGCTGTGATTAGAGGGCTTCGCTTAGCCAGGGAGTTGGGGGTGCAAGACTTAGGGGTCTCAACGAATTCCATGGTGGTGGCATGTCAAGTCAGAGGAGAGTTTGAGGCCAATGAGCTAACTCTGCAACGCTACCTTGTAAAGGTCAAGGGCCTCATAGGACAGTTCCGCACTTTCTCAATTCAACATGTACCAAGGTAGGAGAGTGCCTCGGCCGATCTTTTGGCCAAGTATGGTCCTCGGGCAGGAAGCACATTGACAGAGCTCTTCCGTCCATCCATTGAGGAAGGGGAGCTAATGCAGGTGGAGCAACGAGCATCATGGATGGATCCGTTCATCACATTCTTGACATCGGGCAAGTTCCCGGAGAGGGACATGGACAAGAGGCAGTTCAGACATAAGTCGGTATAATACCTGTTACGTGCAGAAGGGTTATACCGGAAGACCCTCATCGGGCTTCTAGCCAGGTGTACCAGAATAAGAGGTCCCCAAAGTCCTGGAGGAGATCCATTCAGGGGCATGCAACAGCCATTCCGGAAGCAGGACCTTGGAGGGAAGGGTGTTGAGGCAAGGATATTTCTGGCTGAATCTCAACAAGGATGAGGCAGAGTTTGCAAAGAAATGTCAAAAATGTCAGTTGTTTGCTCCCTTCCAACTCCTGTCTGCGCACAGGCTCGGGACCAACACAGCAACGTGGTCTTTTGCAATATGGGGAATGGATCTGATTGGACCTTTCCCCCAGGCCAGCGGCCAGAGGAAGTTTCTGCTAGTCATGATCGATTACTTTTCAAAGTGGCTGGAAGTAAAGGCGTTGGCCAAGGTAACCTCTCAAGTTATAAGGAATTTCGTGTGGGGGAGATAGTCTGTCGACATGGGCATCCCCTAGCCATAGTCACAGACAACGGGCCGCAGTTTGCTAGTGATGAGTTCGTCAGCTTCTGCAGTCAACTGGGCATAGATCTTCAATTTTCGGCGGTCCACCACCCTAGAAGTAATTGTGAACTTGCTAAAAAAGAAGGTCAAGAACCTGAGGGGTAACTGGGTGGAACAGCTCCCCTCAGTCCTTTGGGCTTTGAGAACCACGCCGAATACGGCCACGGGAGAGACCCCCTTCAAACTTTCTCATGGGTCCGAGGTTGTGCTACTAATCGAATTCATGGTGAGGTCACCAAGGGTGATCGCGGCAGGGGAAGGAGACAAGCAATGGCGAATGAAGAATGAGGAAGAACAAAATCTATCGCTTGACCTGATAGAAGAGCTTCGGGACCTGGCGGTCATCCGCCAAGCAGAGGTCAAGCGACGAATGACTAGGTATTTCGACAAGCACATTCGAGTCTCAAGCAGCTGGCTGACCTGGGCTTTCAGCCCCTTGTTCTGCTTTTCCAGGACGACGATCCGAGAATGGAGTCGCTTGGCCCCCGTGGCATCGTACAAAATCATAGGGAGAGAGGAGTTAGCATAGAAAGGGGGATGGAAGCGGGAAGGAGCAAAACGATTAGCACATACCAGTCCGCCCAGCTGCTCCCAAGCAGCTTCTTCGAGGTCTCCAACCTCTTCTTCAGGCTCGCAACCTCTTTCAGCGCAACATTGAGCTCTAGCTAGCTATCCGCAACGTTTCGATCAAGGTGTTGGCTGCAGCTCCCCATCATGTGGGCTAGTTCCAGAGCGCGAAGTTGCGCTCGTGCGCTCTCATGCGCCAGCGTCCGGGTGGACTCCTTGTCAAAAATCATAGCATCCTCTCGCCCGTAAAGGCCGAAGGCGAACGCATAGGCCTGGCCGCTGGTAGTGTCCTGCTCTATCCAGGAAGGGAGAAGGGTGGAGATGGAAGCCCCGTTGGCCTCCCGGTCCCAGAGAAGCAAGGACTCTCCGGCCTAGTCGCAGTGCTTCTCGCCAAAGCCAAACTTTCGGTACCCTTTTGGCATGAGCTTCTCAGCAGCCTTCTCGCCTGACGGCTCGCTCGGAACCGGGATCCTCTCCGCCAGGGTTCCCGCGCTTTGTTTCCCTTTCGCGGAACCCTGGTATTTCGCTCTCTTGGTTGTTGGAGAGGAAGAGGGTATCCCGCGATCCGCGGGGGCGACCCGCTTTTGAACAACGGGCCCGGTAGAGGTCCCCGGGAGCTCACGATAGGCAGCTGCGGCCGCCTCAATGTGGGCAAAGTCGGTGGGCGTGACCCTAGCATAAGGGGGTGCAAGGGAATATCTCGCTCTCCTGCGGATGGCACCAGGATGAGTTGAAGAAGGCTAAAGGAAGAAGGTAGGGGCGAGTGTGAGAGGAGGTACCTGCTCCAGGGAGGATTGGAGTAAGCGAGTCGACAATCCTTCTCAGATAGCCGATCTAGAAGTTCTTCCCGACGAAGAAGGCGAAGAGGTTGGCCTCGTGACCTCCCACGGTGGGAGGGCGGTAGGTGACCTCATCCTGCTGGATGGGCGAGAAGGGGATGTTGCCGAAATCCCCCTTGACGAAAACGAATTTCCTCAACCAGTTGTGCTTCTTGTTGGCTGTCTCGCGAACTTTGGCGTGTTGGTTGGAGAAGAACGCGGTTTCGTCCTTATTGGTACGGAAGGCGAAGAGCTTGCGGAAGACAGCGAGGTTGAGCTCAATCCCCACTTCGCACAGGAAGCGGGAGAATGTCACAAGCATGGAAACGTAGTTCGGGTTGAGATGGGCCAAGACCACGCTCAGGTACTTGAGAACCAGGTGCACCTCTGGCCAGAGCGGCAATCACAACCCCACCTCGAAGTTCGAGATGGGTATGGCGAGTTCGTCGGGATGGAGGTCGTTGATTGAGTCGAACTCACCCGGGAGGCGAGCAACAAACACGGGCGACATGTAGTTAGCGACCACCGGGAGATATTCGCCCTCTGTAAGGTTGCAGTGCAGGAACGTGTAATCCGAGAAAGCTCACGCGCTCTTCGACCTACCCTCGACATCACCACCGCTACCGTCCATCGTTGAGTGCTTGCGAGAGCTCTGGAGTGCTTACGAGAGCATGAGAGCGAAGACGACACAAGGAGGGACTATTAAATACGATGAGTGAGCGAGTAAAGGATGTACTATTTATAAGAGAAGTAATGGGCGGGAAGAGGTCGAGGCGGTGGGGGTGCGGATAGCATAATTTTCCACACGCCTCGATTTCTGAGTCAACCCAATTTCCCTCTCATTCGCCAACAAATCAAGGCCCATCCTCCGATGGCAAGGCTAGAGGGGAGAAAGAGGCGCGACCGCGCGAGAAGCAAAGCCCTAGACTACTCAAGTGGAGTAAAAGTTACTAATGTTACTAATCGTGAATACTCAAACGAGTTCAATGTTTAATATTACAGAATTTGGAAAATAAAACAAAAGTGCAGCCCAAGAGGAGGGGGGATGCGAGTGCCGGTAGGCTCAATGCGGGAGCTACTTCCATCTAGCCCGACCTCGCACTCCCGAATTCGGCGGCGCACGAGGATAATGATACTCGCGCACGACGCGGAGCTCCTGTTGAACCAGACTCAGCTGGTCCTCGGCCAGCAAAATATGCCTCCCAAGGGTGGACACCTCACTGCTAGCTCCTCGTCGCATCTCGCAGAGGAGTTACACATAATCCCTCTCGAGGTTCGAGAGTCGCCGCTTGGCGGCGTCCCTGTCCTCTTGGACTTGGTTGTAGATCTCGAACAGCATCAGACTGTGCTTTCTAAACAACTCGGTCATCCGCCTCTTCAGCACCGCGACGTCTGTTGGGTCGCCCAAGAAGTCCGCAATCTTATCAGGGGAGGGAGGAGGCGAGAATTCCTCCTCAACTTCGGTGGAGGATACCTCTCGGTAGTCTGCGAGTAGAGATTATTAACCAGACGAAAATCAAACTTGGGGGAAGGAGCATAGCGGGTATTTCTGCTAACCAGGTGAAGGTATAATCCCCTTGCAGAGGCGTTGGCTGGAGGTACAAGGCGGCCCCTGAAATGGTTCGTCGAAGGTGAATGTGAGGGATTTCCCCAGGACGGGGTGGGTTGGCGCGCGACCCGCGAGCTGGTGGGAGATAGGAGTAGGGCCGGCGAAGTTCCCTTCGGTCGGGAGGATAGAGCCGGGGGTGACGGCGAGTGCGGCCTGGAGAGGTTGTGGCTGCGACGGTAGAGCGTGCAGATTAGTGGTTCCAAAGGTGGTAACTGCGAAAGGTAACGATTAATCAAAGCCCGAAAGACCCGAAGGATCAAAGAGAGAAAGTATGAGTGGCTCAGCAGGCGAAGGCTGAATTTGGCGGGTTAATGGGAGGTCAGCCCCCATGACCGCAGGACTGGTCCTCACCTCCGACGAGTGTGGTTGGTTGAGTGTCGGGTCCTCGCCCGCAGTTTCCTCGGGAAGAGTTCTCTGTGAGCAATCAGGACATCTTCAGTCCATCTCAACATCTGCCGAAGCAATAAACTCACATACCTGGGAGGGGGAGTTCTCAGAAGGGAGGATCCTCCCTCCTCCAGGTTGCACGTGACCGTTTTGGCTCTCTTCGGCCTGAAAGCCGAGCCCGGAGTCTGTCGGGCTAGCCAATGCGCGAACTCAATGGTGGAAGAGCGGTTGTTCCCCCGCGCAGCGTCCAGGCGAGCGCGGACTTCTTTCGAAAGTGGCATTGGGTGGCTACAGCAAGTTGTCCTGACAGAGAAAATGGAACGGGTAAAGAGGCCCCTCACTCCATCGGTTGGAGGTATTTATAGTGCAGAAGAGGGACCCAACAAAATATTCCATCAAAATCAGCAGGCGCACTGCAAACACGGGGGGTTTGCACTTTTCTTTCTGAGCATGGGACAATCTCGCAAAGAGCGGGGATTGTGTACAACCTCGTGTTCGTCGAGTGCGCAAACCAGAGCGACTCTGCAGCTCCAGGCGAGCCGGAGAGACGGGCTTACGCTCGCCTAAACCGGCGAGCCCAAGTCAACGGGAAGAGTCGGGATGCAGGACAGAACTCGCCCCAGGCGGGCGAGTGTTCAAGAACTCGCCAAAGTGGCAGGGAAGTGCTGGTTTCATCAGGCACTCGCCAAAGTGGCAGGCGAGTGCTGGTTTCATTAGACACTCGTCACTCTGAAGATGCGAGCGAGTGTCAATTTTGTAGGGCACTCGCCAATCCAGGAATGTTCTCCATGAAGGATTATATTTATTTGTCTGCTGATAGCCATTCCAAACAGCGGAATTTCGCTATTAGCATACATATTTGAGGTCCATTTAGTAAAACCAAAAGGCGAGATTGTGCTATTGGCAGGCACCGCAAGAAAAACTATAAATAGACCCTAAAGGGCACCTTCGTGGAGGATCCAGTTTTTTGACTTCTTCCTCCTCAGGTCAATTTTGGGTGGCTTCAAAGGCTCTTCAAGGTGGCCAGTTTCGGTACTGGCATGGGAGAGGAAGCTCTCATCGATCTTCCGGATGTGTGGTGGGACCTCCGCACTGCATCAAGGGTCTGTGTCAAGTTCCAAGTCTTAAGCTTAGCGATATTTCTCGGGAGAAGTAGGTGTCGGTTGCCCCCTTTGAGTTCTAACTCCTTGTTGGACCAAGTCTTGGTTCCAACAGTACAGACTAATTGAAGTCGATTACAGCCGGATTACTAGTTACATTTAAGTTCTCCAATGATACTCGTAGGTTATGTTCTTGAGCGTGCGAGTAGGGGGATTGTTAGTTGAATTTCAGATCACCTTAAGGCTATTGTTCATGACCTATTTATAGGATGGGGGATATGCACGCGGGCAACCTCCGAAAAAATGGGCAGCCTGATTAGAAGGTGCAAAGAAAATCCTAAAGTACGAAAAGAAGAAGTTGGGGCGAGTCCTCATAAGTGGTCGGCGAGTACCAATATGTTGGTCGTTGAGTACGCCTACTGGTTGGCAAGTAAATCTACAAAATCTTGTGTACTTCGGCAATACCATTGCTCTTGTATGGAAAGAGCAGCTTCATCCAGTCTATTGTCAGTGAGTATTGTGGAATTTGGGCAGACAAGAGCTCTACTTTTTTTAAATCAGGGCCAGAAGATTTCGAAAAAATAACATCAGCAAGACCTAGTCTGCCATAAATGTTTACTGCACCTATAAATATATGAAGAATTGTTTGTTGTCGACGACGCGATTTTCTGATATTACAGTGTGAGTACTCCTCAAAGAGATGGAGGGCAACAAATTGTCTACTTTGGCAGACCTCCATTATTGTAAGACAAAGAAGGGGAAGAAGTTGATCTGACAGATGGGTCAGGGATTCAAGTTATGCAAGTAACGTGGGTGTTGAGTACGGAGACAAAAGTGAATGTGCGGCAGCAGGCCTTGCATGAAAACGCCCAGATAATAGTTCGGCAGAAGGCGAGGAATGTGGGTGACCAAGGCGACAAACTCAACAGTATAATCGTCCAGGCCGACTGTCTAGAGGTCTCCATAAATACGCTCGATAGCGGAAGAGCTGGAGTAGCGGGTGTCATATCGTTGAATCATCTCATGTTTGAGCTTAGGTCAGGAGATGGATTGGTTAGATTGACGGAGTTACCGAGTCCAATGGAACGCAGAGCTGTCGAGACCGACAAGAACGATGGACACCTTGTCCTATTCTGGCGTGAAGTGGAGGTTAAAGTACTGCCCCGCCTTCGCGATCCAACCCATCGGGTTGGTTCCGACGAAGGAAGGAATGTCGAGGAAGAGAGTCGGGCGGCCCAAAGTCGGGTGGGATAGAGGCTCGGTTGGGGGTCTCAGCGGTATGACGCTGAGGAGGAATCCCCCGTCTGAGGGCGTGCCGGATCCGGAGGCGGCGGTCGGCGCTTGGAGGGAGTCGATCATGAAGTGGAAGGACAGGACCGAGGCATGCATGCAGGCGATGAGTTGATCTTGAGCCTCGACAGTACAACTGAGGGCGTCGGATGGAGCATCTGGAGCGAGATCACCGGAGGACCGAGTAGTGATAGTCGTGTGGCAAGATCCAGCGGACGGCAGCCGAAAGTGGGCGGAAGTGGGTTGTAATCGGCGGACGTAGAATGCTTAGTTATTAAAGGCGCAAGGCGCACCAAGGCGCAAAGTGGTCTTGGAGCTTAGGTGGAAAGCACAAGGCTCAAGTGCGTGTCTGACGAACGGAAAGCGCAACCACATTCATTTTAAATAATCAGCATCAAACATCATTTCATCTTCTCGATCAAATTATTCATCTAGTCTACTAATTAATCATTCATTACTATCTTTTATATCTCTTAAAAAATATAATAAATGTGGTCACTTATATCATATCTAAGCCTCAATATACAATTATCTTTCACAAACACTACATCAATAAAAAATTATAGAGTTATTGTATTATTTTTTTATTAATTTTTGAAGAAAAAAATTACCACAAAAAATTTACTCAAACACAACTTCTATATTCTAAAGACAAAAATAAGGCGCACAAAGGCACAAATAAGGCGCATAGAGGCGCAAATCTCTGATCTTGGAGCTTTAGGCGGACCTTTAAAAATATAGAAGGGGATATGCATATCTGGTTTTGGAGTGGCCACGCCGAGGGCTGGGCGGGAGTTAGTCGGCAGATCGGGCGGATCAGAACAGAGATCGGCGGAACTGAACAGGTTGGGATCCACGGACGCTGCAGCTGGACAGAGCGAGATGCGGGGGAAGGGGACGATGGACAAGCGACACAGGAGGAAAAGAAACAGGCGGAAACAAAGCAGGCAGAAATTCACGCAATCTTCAGAGATGGGATCGGGATCAGGCGTACGAAGCACGATAACGAGCACCGACGGCTAAATGACAAGCGATGAGGTGACTAGGAAAGAGAGAAGAGGGAGAAGGGAAAATGAGAGGAACTTAGGGAGCAACCATAAAACACATTCATCCAAAGAAAAAAAACCTTAATGAGACATATAACACACTTTATAACAACGGGTATGAATAGCTAGAGGTCTAGTGTGCACATAGAGGAAAAAGAAATAACATTCAAAACGGTAATATTTAAATGATGATAGTTCCCGCGGTCTCCTCCAATCCCGGCCGACTAAGGGTCACCGCCTTTCGCCTTCCTTCGAGTGTAGACTCTCCCTAGTATGTCGTCGGCATGCGCGACTGTAACACTGGCTCTGATACCAACTGAAGCAAAACGAATCTATAGGTGACCAAAGGTGAACACCTTAACCTCAAACGTAATTAAAGCGAGCAGGCGACGAATGTCATGAATTGATGACCAACCCGAAAAAGAAATTGCAAGTACAAGCATACAAACAACGCACAATCCAATGGACAAGAGGCTTACGACACAACCCTAATTTGATGCACATGCAAATGATCCAATCATGGAAATGTGCTCCGTCGTACAATGAAAAAGAGCAACCCGATGCAAAAAGCATCCCCGCACAGTGAGGGTCCGGGGAAGGGTCCCACCATAAGGACCCTCGTTGTGCGGGATGCTTTGTGCACCGGGATGCACTTCTTAATTATACGGTGTATGTTTTCTCCACCATACAATTAATGAAAGAATATTGAATTTTAAACTCACGGATTTAATCACATTTAAGTACAAACATTTGAATTGCAAATTAATTAAGAGTATTGAATTTAAGAGTTAATTGAAGAGGGAAGACATAAACTAAAATTAAAAAAAAAGACCAATTAATTAAAAGCAAGCTTTAACTAGCTATATAAGTACATTCATATGATGCGAGAAATGAAAAAACTATAGAAACTCACCATTACTTCGGTATTGGTTGGGAAGTAAGGGAAACTGTTGTATGGTGACTGCTTAAAGCGGATATAAGTGGTCTGTGGACTGATTTCCAGATAGGGAGGTTGTTTGGTAGCTGTGGGAGAATTGGCGGCGGTTGTGGAGGGTTCAGCAAGGCTGTGGGGTGGTTGTGTAAGGACTGTAAGGGAGCTAGGGGTAGGAATAGTGAAATCTGATGAGTCAAAATCATCGTGACCGAATGAGTCCTTTTTTTCCAAAGAAAACTCGATGCCCTTATCCATGAATTGATGAAAATATTAGAGGGAGTTTTTTTAGGACATGCATCCAACAACATAGATTGTTCGAGAGGGAAATCTAACCTAAATCATCAAATACAACTAAAAAAATAAAAGAAAAGCAATAGAAAATGCAAGGAAATAAGTCGGAAGCGGTAACGATTGCTGTACAACAAACATAAAGACAATCTCACTTTGGAGAATAATTTACTCACAAATTAGGCCAAACATAGCAGCTGTGGCTGAACCAGCACCAGTAACATTAAATACATCATGGACCTCCCGGATATCAGCAAGAAGGTAATTTAAACCATAAAATGTTGAAGTAAACATGCCAAGGCGAACACCACCAACTATAGAACCACGAGTCACTTGAATGAACCTTTTCTCCATAGCATCTCTCATCAACCGGTACTGCTCACGCTTATCGGGTGTGCTTCCTAGCTTTAACACAATTTCTGCATCCTTGCTCTGAGAATAAAAAGGATTTCATGATAAACAGGAAATATGGATATATAATGTTAGGGATTGCCATATTTCTCAAACCCAGTCAAATTCCATAGACCACATTATTAGGATTTAAGAACCCAATCCCAAGTAACAGAAATAGAGCTACAGAAGCTGACAATGCCAGATATATTTCCTTAATCAATAAAATTATTTAACCAAAAATTAAGCACAGCAACTGAGAAGTGGGATATGAAAAATTAATGGAAATTGCATCTTTAATTGAACAATCCGAAATCAAAAATGTAAAATAGACAATTATTAAAAGAAAAATAAATGTGGTCGGAACCTTGGCAAGGCTGACATGAGACACAAGAAAGAAGTAGACAAATAAGTACAAAAAAGCTATCATGCAAAAGAGAGCAAGCCAGTTATTTCAAAGGTTTTAAAATAATCTCACAATCACTAAAATAAAAACCTTATAAAAAAAATCATTGTAGGTAAAGATATTAGCTATAGATTTTGGGAAAGATGCAAAAGCACTCTAAAACTCAATTATGTTAAGTCTTACTATCAGAGAACCCCCTAGAGTACGGGAAGATGGCAGAAGGGGCATCAGAACCCCCTGGAGATGGAACCGGTGGCGCTGCACCGTGCGGAGGCTAGATTTGCACCAACGTGATCGACGGGAGTTCGTTCGGCTCAAGCCCTTGATCCCCTTGCCCTATACGGTTGATAGGATAATATATGGGGGGGACTAGGTTAGGTGATCCGATGGCTCAAATCGACTGATCGAATTATCTAACCTAATTCCCAAAAAATACTTTCAAAAAATAAAAACAAATACATGAAAAAATACAGAAAGATGAGCCTAACGCGATCAAGAACTCCGATCGTCCATCTGACAATCCAAAAATGTCTACCTCGTAAGTCTCTCAAATGCGATAAGATCAACCTCCACCTCAAATATGATGTTATTATGATGTCCAAGCTGAAGGTTGCACCTTTAGCTGGAGGAGTGTTGGAATTAGCAGTTTGATATTATTATGTTGGTGTATTAGAGTTTTTAGGAGATGCTGGGTTTAGTCTCACATCATGAGTCTTTGTTAGGTGTCTTTGTATTTCCTTATTTATTACCCCTATGTGGGAGAATAAAATACATCGAATATTTCTCTCTTCTTTTTTTAACAATTAGTTTATTAAGAAATCAATCGATACATACAAAACTATTCGAATACTTAGATATACACTAACTGGATAAACCGGTCGTTAAAACTAATACATTTCTTAATCGGATTGCTTTATGCACACAGCAGCTAATGTGGTACCTCGTATTAAAAGAGAGCCTTGTATGTAACGGGTTTTGTGATAAACCCACTACATTCCTAACCTACTCGACAGTTGCCCATCATCAGACATGCTTATAAGAGGAATGATGGAGACGATGCCGATGCGGCCGTGGATCTACGACATCGAGAGTTTGTGAATTGGGACGGTCGTTGCCGCAAGCTCGAAGATGGGAGTCTACCCGGACGTTTCTTCGCCAACGCCGCCACCGCTACATGTTTTGCTCGACGTCCGCCGTCGCCAATAAATAAAATATATAATTATAAATTACATAATTATAATTATATATTTTATCAATTTTTATTTTAAGCAATTCTATTTTAAAAGTACTTTATTTCATGCATTTTATTTAGTTTGTGAATTGTTTAATTTCATGTATTGTATTTTCATTTCATGTATTATGATGGGTGCATATAACCATCATAATTTCTTTTTGAATTTTGAATTTTGAATGGAGGATGATTGAGTGGTATAGGCTATATATAGCCATGGTTATGAAGGAATAATGAGAATAAAAAAATTGAAACCTTAATTCAAAGATTGAATTTTCCCCCCCTTTTCCTCTTCCCCCTTAGGCAAATTTCGGCCTTCCTTCTCCTCTTCCTCCTCTCCCTCTTCAAAATTCGTCCAAGTCTTGTTTCCTCCTCTCCCAAGCCGCCAACCCTCCTTCTCCCTCTCAAAATCCAGCCACCACTCCACCCCCTCCTCCCTCCTCAAGGTTTCCACCACTTTTTCTCTCTCCACTTTCCATATATATATATTGTCTTCAAGGTTTCTCCCTCTCCTAGGGTTATTGCAAAGGAAACGACTAGCGTCTTCATCGTCCGGTGCGGAACCGTGGTTTCACGTGGAGAATTGAAATCAACCACCGTCGTGAGCGATTCCTCCCCTCATATTGTGGACGGACTTTCTTGGGATTGGGTAACGATTCTTACACCTCTTGTGTGATTTCTTCTATATTAGTTTGTGAGGTTTTTGGTGGAATTAGAAGGCTAGTATTTTGTCCCGATTTATATTGAAATCGTGCTAATTTAAATCTAATCTTTAAGCGTTAATTATTCCGAATATTTTTCGTAAAACTTGGTTCGGGTAGATCTAGTGAACGCTAGAGGAAATCGGTTTCTTACCTTGATTTCTCCTTGAGTTCAAGAGATTTGGTAACCCTCATATCAATTAATTTTGAGATTAATTTGGACTTAATTTTAAGTCTCTATTTTAGCCCGGATTTTCTTATTTTAGAATTGGGAACATTTTGCGTATGACTTTAATTTGAATTGCTAATTGTCCGGATCGGGTCGGTCCTTTTCGCTTGAGCGAACATTGGCTTATAGTCATTTGTTCAATCTATAAAAGGGGTTGCGCCCCTTTGTGTTGTGCCTTGCTATATTGTAGGAATCATCTTTATTATTACTTGAAGAAAATATTGCTCGCTGCGTAATTAATTTAAATATCGATCCAAGAACGCGTAGTGTTTAAACCGTCAAAACCGTGGGCCTGCATCAATTTGGTATCGGAGCCAGGTTGTGCTAATTTCTTAATTAGTACCATCCTAGAAAAAAAATTTACTTAGAACATCGTCACGCACTTGCACATGTCATTGCACAACATAAAAATCACTTTTTAAATTTTTGGTGTACAAATAGCAGCCTAAAATTTTCAATTTTTCTCAAAATTCAAAAAGAATAAAATTCTGGAATTTCCCTCATCATTTTATTAGTAAGAAATAAAAAAATATATTTTATTTTTATTAATCCATTATTTTTATTAAATCATTACAAAAATTTAATTTTGATCTGCCAATAGCGGCCTATATTTTTATTTTTCCAGCAAAAAAATCAGAAATTTTTTTTAATAATCTCTTATTTATTGTCAGTAAGAAAATCCCAAAAAAATATTTTATTATCTTAGTTATTAAGCGGGAACAAATACATCTATTGCATTTTATATAGGGTCAGGTTCTTTATTCATTGCATGTGCAACAGTTCCGGGTGAGTTTTCCCTCCGCTTCTCATTATTATGGCCTATGACGTTTATGCTTCCCGTTTAGATTACCGGTATGTTAATCCTATGGCTAAACAAACCTCAGTCTTGCCTTCATACCATGGGAATACCAACCGTCCCCACGCTTATCCTCCCACTAGAACTGAGGCACCTACTTATGACGGCTTAGGGTATCCCCAAAATTTTAGAGACTGGCTTAAGGGATTAGAAAATTATTTTAATTGTCACTTATGGGACGACCACCAAAAGGTTAACATAGCCCGAGATCGATAAGTAGGTCAAGCCCGCGTGTTTTGGCTAAACGAAGAGCGTCGTGTTGGTAGTTATAAACATGCTTGGCCGGCAATGCGTAGCCTACTCTCGGATCAATTTGATCTCACCTATCTCTGCACTACTAACACCAAGTCTGTGAGTGAATATCGTTATGGCGCAAGTCTCATACCTGCCTATAGGAATGATTATATACCTAACGCTGGATCATTTTTCCCCAAAGGTCGGCCTGCTCATAGTGTACCTACTACCACCTTTAAGGAAACCATTCCTAATAGATCACATGTCTTGGACTCGAAAGATGTTACTACAAGAGTTTTGTCTCTTTTAGCCTCGACGTCTAATCCCCTTGAGATAGTGACTGATACCTCTGAGGATTCTGATATGGATATAGTATCTCTGGATTCGGAAGTTGACCAGCTAGGTGAGAGTATTCCTTCATGTATGATAGTGTCCGACGAGTCTGAAGATTCTGACAGTGAGGGAATCCCTAGTGATTTAGAAGACGATGTATTGGATGATTACGATCCGATCTGTGAGAGTATTCCACTGCCGATTACCTGTCCTACTAGCGTTGTGTCTGTTCACCCTAGTATTGAGTTCCCTCTCCAGTATACGATCCCCATCGTGTTAGAGCCTACGATTACACCCGCTGAGATTCTATCTGAGTTATCTGAGGAGTCTGAAAGTGAGGATGTCCCTATTATTATTGTGGATGAGTTACCATCGGAGGGAAGGGTATTTTTGGACGATTCATTGGTTGTACACCCGGATGAGAGTACTTTGATGATATCACCGTTGTGTGAAAATTATACTGATTTGGATGTTATCCCGGGTATGATTTTACCGACCCTTCCTCCTATTTATTTGTCTATCTTAGATGACTTTTTAGGTCATGGAACCGGTAGACCTAGTCCGAGTTGTTGTGTCACGCCCACTTATTTAACTCCTACATTGGCGTTGTATCCCCGTTTAGATATTACTATGTTGAGCGCACTAGTATTTGGACTTTTCACCACACCTCATAGATATGACTACGCGTCACTTTTGACCGCTCATTTTTCTGCGTGTCCGTCTACGGTTCTGTCCTCTACTATGACTGATTCTGATTCTTTGGCAATTGTGCCTCTAGATGTGGTGTCCCTTATACATACTTATATACCACACCCGATCGCACGCATTTACCCGCCGCCATTTGATGACCCTTAATTCTCCATATTAGCGACTATAGTTGGGTCTCTTGAGTTGTTTCACTCGCATAACTTTGAACATTCGGGGGCATCCAATTATATTGGTTATAATGCGCAGTTCACCTTGACATATCTTCATGTCAAACGTGAAAATATTAAAATTCAAATTAAGACTGCGGTGTCGGAGCCCATAAAAATTATCTCTGATTACAAGGCTCCTGTGCCACCTGACTTACCCACCTTATCCTCTGCTTTTGGGTCAAGTCATGTAGCACATGGATTCTCTCCTCATGTATCTAGGTCATTAGTGATTCATTTTAAGTTTTATCGCATGCACTTCTACTCCTTTTTGAGACTGTCTGATGCTAGATATAGTGATTTGGGTTTAGTCTGGTCAGCCCCCGAGCGGATACCTTCTGGCTCCGTTAATAAATTAATATGTAGGAACGCCGACCCATCCATGATTATGGAGAACGTCGGATTTTATGCTTTTATTTTAGATTTTTATATAGCACAGGGTGTTTCACTTTATTTTAAGTTTCCGGAGTTTTTATTGTACGTCTCTGTTCCACCTGAGTGTCTATCTCCGTCGTCTATTCCTACCACTAAATATTCTCTTGGGATGGGAAATGTTAGTACTGTCGTGTCTATTTTCCATGTTGACTCCTTGGTTCTTGAACCGGTCGGTAAGATTCTTGTTTATTTTCTTTTGCTTGACACCCTTTCGAGTTTTCTCGAAAGTCTTGTTGTTTGTGTGTCAAACAGGTTTTCAGTGCTATGGGATGTTCATGCTACAACGACACGGATTGCGGGGCCAGATTTGCCCCATGTTGTTCCTGCTTTCGACGGTTCCCCCCTCACGGGCCACTCATCGGTGATGAGTGATTTTGAGCGGGGGAGGATTGATGGAGACAATGCTGATGCGGCCGTGGATCTATGACATCCAGAGTTCGTGGATTGGGACGGTCGTTGCCGCAAGCTCGAAGATGGGAGTCTACCAGGACGTTTCTTCGCCAACGCCGCCACCGCTACATGTTTTGCTCGACGTCCGCCGCCGCCGCCAATAAATAAAATATATAATTATAAATTACATAATTATAATTATATATTTTATTAATTTTTATTTTAAACAATTCTATTTTAAAAGTACTTTATTTCATGCATTTTATTTAGTTTGTGAATTGTTTAATTTCATGTATTGTATTTTCATTTCATGTATTATGATGGGTGCATATAACCATCATAATTTCTTTTTGAATTTTGAATTTTGAATGAAGGATGATTGAGTGGTGTAGGCTATATATAGCCATGGTTATGAAGGAATAATGAGAGAATAAAAAAAATTTGAAACCTTAATTCAAAGATTGAATTTTCCCCCTTTTCCCCCTAGGCAAATTTCGGCCTTTCCCTTTTCCCTCTTCAAAATTCGTCCAAGTCTTGTTTCCTCCTCTCCCAAGCCGCCAACCCTCCTTCTCCCTCTCAAAATCCGGCCACCAATCCACCCCCTCCTCCCTCCTCAAGGTTTCCACCACCTTTTCTCTCTTCACTTTCCATATATATTGTCTTCAAGGTTTCTCCCTCTCCTAGGGTTATTGCAAAGGAAACGACTAGCGTCTTCATCGTCTGGTGCGGATCCGTGGTTTCACGTGGAGAATTGAAATCAACCACCGTCGTGAGTGATTCCTCCACTCATATTATGGACGGACTTTCTTGGGATTGGGTAACGATTCCTACACCTCTTGTGTGATTTCTTCTATATTAGTTTGTGAGGTTTTTGGTGGAATTAGAAGGCTAGTATGTTGTCGTGATTTATATTGAAATCGTGCTAATTTAAATCTAATCTTTAATCGTTAATTATTCCGAATATTTTTCGTAAAACTTGGTTCGGGTAGATCTAGTGAACGCTAGAGGAAATCGGTTTCTTACCATGATTTCTCCTTGAGTTCAAGAGATTTGGCAACCCTCATATCAATTAATTTTGGGATTATTTTGGACTTAATTTTAAGTCTCTATTTTAGCCCGGATTTTCTTATTTTTGAATTGGGAACATTTTGCGTATGACTTTAATTTGAATTGCTAATTGTCCGGATCGGGTAGGTCCTTTTCGCTTGAGCGAACATTGGCTTATAGTCATTTGTTCAATCTATAAAAGGGGTAGCGCCCCTTTGTGTTGTGTCTTGCTATATTGTAGGAATCATCTTTATTATTACTTGAAGAAAATATTGCTCGCTGCGTAGTTAATTTAAATATCGATCCAAGAACGCGTAGTGTTTAAACCGTCAAAACCGTGGGCCTGCATCAAGGAAGGCCCGGCCCTTGGGGCAGAAGATAGATGCACCGTGAAGATTATGCTTTGAGTGATGGCCTCAATGGCACTAGAACAATTGTGTCCAGCAGAGGCAAGGAAGCCTAAGTACTCAGTTAAGCCACATCGATTTTGGTTTGTGACCAATCCATGATGGATTTACACTGGTTGGTACTCCAGTAAGGTGTGATATCCCATCAATCCCTTGACAACTCATTGGGGCTTGCTGTGCTGGAGTAAGGTAAGTGATCCCATTTTATGTTCTGGAACTGTATTTCAATGTCCTAGGTTGTTCTGATTTCACGAGCATTAGTTTCCTGGCAGTGTGGTATCATCGCTGGTTTTGGTAGTTCTATAATGGTGGGTTTGTGTTGTTTTGTATCTGACGACGCAAAATCACGGCAAGGACAAGTGCACATACTATTGTCGTCAAATAATAATAAAAACTAGTATGGGTCGCAAACACCGCTTTGCACCACCGCTGGTCGCCGACCTCTACTTAACTTTTCCAAGGGTCACCGACCTCCTCTTCGCACAACACTCATGCCTACACTAGGCAGCGCAACCACACTTCATCACAACTCCACAATCACACTACCAGGAAGGAAATAACAAAACACAAGCACGAGGCTGCCAAGGCTACTCCGAAGAAATGGACAAAGAGTGACATGCTTTTATAAGAAAATCACGTGAGTTCAAATACATAGCCATTTCACCACCATCAAATAATAGAAGAAAAGCTACAACCAACTCAACCAAGTGTGCGGGTGAGGAGTTAAGAGATACAAACAGTGTTGTGACTCTTCCGTAGAGGAGAGGTGGATTCCGGATAGCGACTCCGAGAACACCTCGCTCATCGGCTACCTTCCGGGGTAGAGGAACTTTTGTCACAAGCTCCGAATGGATCCGTTTTCTCAAGGCTTCGGTCTGTCCAAGTCTTCTTCTCTGATTCCCTTGCTTGTGGTGAGAGGACTCCTTCCTTGAGCTTCTGGATGGTGGGGAGAGAGCCAAGAGGATGACCGCAAGCTCTTGGATACCTAAAAAGGGCGAAAAATGGCGGAAAAGCGGAAAAATCACAAGCCTGCTGCTGGGGAGGACAAAGCCAACTATTTATAGGCGCGACAGGAAATTGACCAATCGGACGAACAGGTGCACGACCAGTGGTCGTGCGCGAAGGAAAATGGCAATACTCGTGTGAGAAGGAACCAGGAGTGGCGGGAAAAATTGGTGTTTTGGGGGGAAAATTTTGCCTCGCACGACCAATGGTCGTGTAATTAATACTCGTGTGTGCACTCGTGCGTTTCTCAGGTCATTTTTGCAATAAAAATTGCACAACCAGTGATCGTGAGCAGAGAGGGGGGTCAATGATCGCGCGAGAAGAAATTTGCACGAGGATTGGCCTCTCTCAACGACCTTCGTGAAACACAAATGACCACACACGACCAGTGGTCGTGCGCAGAGGGGGTCAGTGCTTGTGTGAGAAGAAAAACGCACAAGTAGTGGCCTCCACAAAAAAATCGAAACGCATAGGAAAATTACCACAACACTGGTACCTCCAGGAAAAATACCTCCAGCACACAAAGAACACATCCACACAGTCCAACAATATACTTATCAATTCTTAAATGGAAAAGAGAAGGGGAGGGAGTCATCCCCAAGACATGAAATGCACAAAAATGCTCTAACTAGCCTAATTACGCTCAATGATCACACAATTTAGTTCTAACAGATTTAAATATGAAAATAAGATAAAGATGAGCAATAAGACATAAAAACTATGCGAGAAATGAGCCTAAAATACTATATGATATTGACTCATCAGTATCGGTCTAGGGTCTGCTTGGAAATCCCTTCGTTGTATGTCCTCGCTAGATATTACTAGGAGGTGTCAAGCTCTACAAGAATTAGTGAATGTAAAACTTTTAGCGATGTTAAATTTATCTAAAATGTAGAAAAGGCCTGAAACTTGTGTATATTGATTGAGTATGTAAATACAAAGAGAGTATACAAATATATAGGAAAGAAAGAGAGGAAATAAATCCTATACAAGATGTGGGACTAAAGAGGAGAGAACAAGAAAATGGGCCCAAAACATGGGCCTAATACATGGGCTATTCTAACACTCCCCCGCAAGCTGGAGCGTACAAATCGTATGCACCAAGCTTGGACAAGCATTGATAGAAGGATGCTTTGGGAAGAGCCTTTGTGAGGACATCTGCAACTTGTTCTGTCCCTGGAACATGCTTTAAATCGAGCTTCTTCATTTGAACCTTTTCTCGAACGAAGTTGCAATCAACTTCAATGTGCTTCGTTCTTTCGTGGAAGACTGGGTTCTTGGCGATATGTATAGCCGCTTGGCTATCACAAAGAAGTAGAGCAGGAGAAGGTAATTTAACACCCAGGTCAGTGAGAAGACTTTCAAGCCATGTGAGTTCGGATACAACAGAAGCCATTGCGCGGTATTCTGCCTCAGCCGATGAGCGAGCAACGACCGCTTGTTTCTTGCTTCGCCATGTAACCAAATGTCCCCCAAAGTATGTGCAGAAACCACTAGTAGACCGCCGGTCATCAAGAGAGCCCGCATAGTCCGCATCGGAGTATGCCACTAAGGTAGGAGCAGACGAGGAAGTCCGGTACACAAGTCCTTGACCCGGGGCTGTTTTTAAGTACCTCGGAATGCGTTCAACAGCCAGAAGATGAGACTTGCGAGGAGAGTGCATGTATCGACTGACAAGACCAACAGCAAAGGAAATATCTGGTCGGGTAACAGTAAGATAGATCAACTTGCCAACAAGTCGTCGATAATATTCAGGGTTCTGGAGGAGAAGATCTGAGTCAGAAGCCTGAGCACACAACTTGTGGTTCACATCCATGGGGGTATCACATGGCTTACACCCTAAGAGGCCAGCATCATGAAGAAGATCAGTACAGTATTTCCGTTGAGATAGAATGAGGCCGTCCGGTCGCCTGGCAACCTCAAGTCCCAGAAAATATCGCAGAGTCCCCAGGTCCTTTGTCTGAAAGACCGAGTTCAGATGTGCTTTGACTGTATGTATCCCTTGGAGTCATCTCCTGTGATGATGATGTCATCAACATATACTAATAGAAGGACCGTCCCTGATGGTCGGTGACGAGTGAAGAGCGAGAAATCAGCCGAGCTACGGCTAAAGCCGACAGCGCGAAGTACTTTACTGAATTTCTCAAACCAGGCCCGTGGAGATTGTTTGAGACCATACAGAGCCTTGCGAAGGCGGCAAACCTGAGACTCCCCCGTGGTCTCAAACCCGGGCGGTTGTTGCATGTAGACCGTTTCCTGGAGATCCCCATTTAAGAAAGCATTCTTAACATCAAGCTGAAAGAGAGGCCACCGGCGATGAACAGCGACAGAAAGAAGGACCCGAACGGTATTGAGCTTGGCGACCGGAGAGAAGGTTTCCTCATAGTCGAGCCCCTGTTGTTGAGTGAAGCCGCGAGCGACAAGGCGAGCCTTCAGACGGTCGATCGTCCCATCAGCATCATGTTTGATGACAAAGACCCACTTGCACCCTACCGGTTTGTGACCCGGAGGGAGGGGGACAACGGACCATGTCTGGTTAGCCCAGAGAGCAGACATCTCTTCTTCCATGGCGGCCCGCCAGCCCGGATGGTTAAGCGCCTCCTGTACAGAGTTAGGAACAGAAACCGAAGAAAGAGAAGTAGCAAAGGTGTGCAGAGGTGGAGAGAGGCGATGAAGAGAGACATAAGCCTCCAGAGGATGAGCAGTGGAGGGCGTTACCTGATCAGAGGGACGCGAAGCATCCGTGGTAGAGGTCGGCGGCAGAGGGGCGACGGAACAGGGAGGGCGACGAGAGTAGACCCGGATAACGGGTGGTTTGGTGGTAGAAGGAGCGGGTGGAGGAGAGAGCGGGGGTGGTGGTGGAGTAGCAGGAATAACGGGACGAGGGATGGACGGCGGGAGAGGAGGCGTTGGTGGAGCAGTAGGGAAAGGAGCAGGAAAGAACGGTTCGTCTTCCCGGAAGGTAACGTCCGCAGAGACAGTGACCTTGCCGGTAGTGGGTGAGTAACAAACATAGCCCTTCTGGGTGTGGGAGTAGCCAACAAAGATGTGTTTCGCCGCCCTGGGGTCCAATTTATCGGTGGAGGGCCCGAGGCAGTGGACATAGCAGGTGCTGCCGAAGATACGGGGCGAGAGAGGGAAAGCCGGAGTGGAGGGAAACAATATGCTGAAGGGGGTCGCATAATTGAGGACAGAGGAAGGGAGGCGATTGATGAGAAAGCAGGCAGTGGAGACCGCAAAGTTCCAGTAAGCTTTAGGAACATGCATTTGGATCATGAGGGAGCGGGCAACATCCAATAGATGACGGTTCTTGCGTTCGGCAACCCCATTTTGTTGCGGGGTATACGCACAAGAGGTTTGATGGAGAATCCCGTATTCCGTACATAAGGTGGTAAAGGCGTGGCTGGTGTACTCACGAGCGTTATCAGTACGGAGAGTTTTGAGGGTGGTATGGAATTGTGTCCGGGTCTCGAGGACAAAGGCCCGAAACACCCGGGGAAGCTCGGAGCGGTCGCGAAGTAAGTAGAGCCACGTGGTGCGGGAATGATCATCAATAAAGGTTAGAAAATAACGATAACCACATATACTAGGAATCCGAAATGGACCCCAAATATCCGAATGAACAAGATCAAAAGGAGCCGCACTCCGAGTACAATGCGAAGGAAACGAAGAAACGTGGCTGTTTGCCGAGAATACATGAATCACACTGAAAAGACGTAAAAGAAAGATCTGGAAGAGCCCGCTGGAGAACTGGCAGAGGGGCATGACCAAGGCGGCGATGCCAGGCAGTGGAGGAGACGGAAGACAGAGCGAGTGGAGAGGCATCGAGAAGGTAGAGCCCATTCCGCAGCTGACCTTTACCAATGGTAGTCCGCGTCCGTCGATCATGTATAACAAAAAGAAGAGGAAGTGAATATAACAGAACAATCCAAGTCACTCGTAAGACGCCCAACAGAGAGTAAGTTAAAAGGGGAACTCGGAACATGAAGAGCCGAGCGAAGAACGAGAGATGGGGAAATAGAAAGATCAGCCGAGCCGGAAACAGGAACCAGCGCCCCATTGGCCACGGTGATGGACTTCGGAGAAGGAGAAACCCGAGTACTTGGCAGGTCGTCGCGAAGTAATGTGATGAGTAGCGCCAGAGTCCATAATCCAATCCGGGCTGTGGGAGAGACAAGCAGTACCTGTGTGGGAGACAGAGGCGACGGAGGCCGAGGGGGGATGAGCAGCCCCTGGAGATGTTGTAGCTGAAGGCGGACGGTCTCGAGATCCGGAGGAGCATCAGTAACGGCAGAAGCCGTCGGGCGAGGGGGGTTAGCCGAGTTTCTTGTAACAAGCCGCCTCAAGATGGCCATCCCGGCCGCAGAAGGAGCACGTTGGCCGGCCACGGCCCCGCGAGCCCAACCGTCCCCCCGAGTAGAAGGAGGAGGAGGAGAGGGTAAGAGCGGAGGGGCATGCTGAAAGGAGAGTCGGTGGAGAAGGAGCTGGAGGATCTGGAGGAGGCGAAACCCGGAGAAGCATGGAGCAGACATCCGAAAAAGAGGGCGGTAGTAGGAGCGGCCAGGATCTGAGCACGAAGACTGTGAAGATGAGAAGGAAGGCGAGCCATAAGGATGGCAATGCAAGCAGCTTCCTTCTGAGCCCGCTGAGCAGCAAGATCAGTGGTCGGCGGCTGGTGTTGGATCCAGGCTTTCAGCAAGCGTTTTAGCCCGGCGACAAACGAGGTCATATCTGAGGCGCGCCGCAGTGTCAAGAGTGAAGAGATCAGTGAGGATGTCAAAAAGATGCTGGAGGCTATCGCGGCCAGAATACAAGGAATGAAGCTCATCCCACATAGCCTTGGCGGTGTCGTGGTACATAGCCATTTGATAGGGCTCACCATCCAAGGAGTTCAGAAGCCAAGTCTGAACACGACCGTCATTACGAAGCCAATCATCCGTAGGTGGAGAAGGAGGTGCCTGAGTAAGGTGCGGGAGAAGGCCCTTAGCCTGGAGAACCCGCCGAACAGAATGTACCCAAGGGATAAAGTTCTTCTTGCCAGAAAGAGAGATAGTAGTGATCCGGAGCTCGTCACGGAGGTCAACAGAACAGGCCGGGCGGTCTGGAGGACAAGCCGGAGGAACAGGGGGCGGGCTGGCCGCTGAGCTGGGAGAAGAACCAGAGGAAGTCATGGAGAAGGCCGCAACCCTTAGACAGGGAAGGAAGAGGGCCGCGGTTAAAGAAATAAACCGGGCGGACTGAGACAAGCCGCACTGGACGGAGACAAGTCGGGCGACCAGGCGACGGGAGAAGATCGCGACCAAAATGCAAGCAGGAAGGAGACAGCTCGCACGGTCAGGCAGATCGTATGCGCCGGACTGAGACAAGGTGTGCCGACTGGGACAAGGCGCGTCGGACTGAGACAAGTCGCGCGACTAGGAGAGAGGCCGGAGATCGCGACCAAGATGCAGGCGAGAAGACAGCCCGCACGGTCAGGCAGATCTGAGCAGCGGACAGAGAAGGAGGCCGCGGCGAGAAGAGAGGGGAGGCCGCGGTGAGAAAAAGGCCGCGGCGGACAGAGAAGGAGGCCGGGCGGACGACAGAAGAGACCGCGGCAGACAGAGAATACCAGGCCGCGGCGGACAGAAGAGAGACCGCGGCGGACAGAGGAGAGGTCGCGGCTAGGAGAGAGGCCGCAGCGGACAGGAAGAAAGTGGTCCCACGGAGAGAGGAAATGCTATAAAAGCAGGAGGGGGGGGGAAGGGGAAAGGTGGATCCACGGAGAGAAAATGAGGGCAGAGGAAGGCGGTCTGAAGGGCAGCCGCGAGAAGTGCGGCTAGAAACGAAACAGCCCGCGAGAAACAAGCCGCGGGAGGAAGACCGCGAGAGTGTTTACACAGTGCGGTTAGTTAGGGACAAACCGCGAGAGTCGGAACCTGGCTCTGATACCATGTAGAAAAGGCCTGAAACTTGTGTATATTGATTGAGTATGTAAATACAAAGAGAGTATACAAATATATAGGAAAGAAAGAGAGAAATAAATCCTATACAAGATGTGGGACTAAAGAGGAGAGAACAAGAAAATGGGCCCAAAACATGGGCCTAATACATGGGCTATTCTAACATAAAATAAGAGGGACGACAGTATGGGCATTCTCCCAGGAGCTTTCGTAAGGGGCTAAATTTTGTCGTTGAAGTTAAACACAATGTACTTGTTTATCCTTGATCCGCATAAGGCATTCATTTAAGATTGATAAAATTTAATGAACTAGTTGATGTCCCACGCACATTTTTGGTAGCTGATGAATTTGTGGTGGATGTCGGATAATAATGTCGAAGAAGAAACGTGGAATATTCGATTCAAATTAGAATAATCAAGTGTTGCAAGATCATTGGGGCAGCAAGAGTTGTCATTGTGATGGAGATAGATCGTGTCACATTTGAGAAATTTATGAGATCGACATTTTGGATCGTCGGATGGACGATAAGAGACCGTAATTTGTCGAGCTCATTTCTCCGTATTTTTTCATGTATATGTTTTTTTAGATGTGTATTTTGGCAATTAGATCAAATAATAAGACGGGTCGTACTGGGCAGTTGGAGCATTTAACCTAACCCTTATCCTTTATATATTATGAACAACCAGTAGTTTTGGGTATCAAGAGTAGAAGGTTTCATGAAAGAACCGCTCGGTCGCGTGTGCAGGTGCTGAAACTCTAGGTCCTCCTCGTCTCGACGCTGGGAGCCACAGTCAATGCCGCCTCAAGTGTTGAAACCAAAGAGCCCCAACCCCGTTGATCTACTGTTAGGTTTCTTTGCCTACTCCCGTATACCACAATCCTACCATTTCTTTACAAACCACACGCATCGCCCCTCCCTAGGCGCAACCCTCTTCTGACTACCATTTTTGGTTCCACCACCCCAGCCAACTCTAGTCAGCTCCTTCCTACCTCTGGAAAACCCTCGACAGCCACTAGCCACGGCTGCCTCCTCAAGCTCATCCAGCCCTCCCTTCCCTCTTTTAGAGCCTCCATAGCCTCCCTTTGCCTCTTACAGTGACTCCCCGCCGCCTCCACCAGCCCCACAGTCACCCCCCACATCCACAACCTCCTTAACCGCACCGACCAAACCCAATATATAAATCCATCATCCATTCCATTCCCCGCTCAGCCCCCCCCCCCCCCCCCCCCCCCCCCCCCGCCTCCTACATCCCTCCACTTAATAGTACTCCTACCCTAGAAATCTCCCTCTGCATAGCTTCCTGCTAACCGCACATTTGATCCTTTACAAATTATAATGCTCCTATAGTTGTCCTAAGCTAGCATACCACTTCCCCCACCATCGTTGTCTATTTCTTGGTGAGTCAATGCATTTCATTTTCACTTCCTTGGATTTTGTTGTTGTATATTTATTACTAAAAATATTTTACTCCTTGGCTTGCTTAATTTCTGTGTGTGCACTATATTTATTCGCCTTTTATTTTACTTTGTTGCAATCTCAATTACATTGCAATTATTAACATATTTGTGATTGATTGCAATGTTAGTGCAAGATTTTAAAATTAATATTTTTTTATTCAATGCATGTCGGAAATCATTGCATGAATGAGTCATTCACGGGCATCACATTAGAATTTAGACTTCGCCATCAGAAGTTCATCGAATTGCGTGTGTGTATTCAATTGCATCATAATTTTAGGATTTGTTGTTGGTCCATTACATTCATCGTGTGTTGCTTGTGTGTTTGTCCATTCTAAATCAGGAAATTGGATTTGGATAATTATGAGGGTGACACAGTTCATGTCTCTAGTCTAATCAGGATGTAAGGGATAAATGGACAAGACAACATTGATACATTGGTCACAAAAGGCTTGTTGAGTTATGAACTCTTTTTTTGGGATAGCAATGATGTATTGTAGATGTAACTCATGTCATATAGGAGGGCAAATCTCATATATTGACTCAAATCCAATATCATATATTGACTCAGCCAAGCATGGTCATGCATTTCTCAATCTTATTCCATCAAGTGGCTCATAGATGTAACTCATGTCATATAGGAGGGCAAATCTTATTTATGTCGACACACAAACAATCAAAAGACTCATAACATACTCAATAACCAACGTTATCATCAATCTTCTTCAAGGAAGACTTTTGATGGCATCAAAGTACGTTCCCGCTCACTTGATGAATGTTGTGACTTCAGGTCAAAAAACCACAAACACAATTGCCACTTGAGATCTACTTGTAACGCGTTCATATAACAATCCACAAAGTATCCTCATGATGAATATGTCCAGTACAACTTGTTCACTAATAAGTACCCATGTAATGACTTGATATCACAATATCATGACCTGTGAGAACCGGTAGTCAACGCATATAATAGTCTTAATGTATCATCATTGCCCTTAGCTTCTAATATAATACAACGACCAGGGACTAATTAAGAATGAAGCTTCTAATAAACATAGGACCTCACATTCAAGTCACGCACTTGAATTTCTATGGAAGCAAACATTCAAGGGGCAATTATCATGTTAATTAATCTATCATAAAAAATCAAATTGACATAATAAAAGAACTTGTCATAAATATAAAATAAAATACATAGTACTTTATTCATCATATGAATAAACAACAACCGACAAAAATATAATCCACAAGACACTCACTAGAGTTGATCATTCAGGTATCTAATACTCATTGATCTAGTATGACAATCATGCTTTCTCTGTGCAAGAAGTTTTGTTTGCGGATCCACAATATGTTCTTCAGCCGGTACTTTGCATATATTCGCATCTACTCGATCAACAATCTCTTGGATAAGATGGAATCGCCGAAGAATGTGTTTGGAGCGCTGATGAGATATAGGCTCCTTAGTTTGTGCAATAACATTGTTGTTGTCACAGTAGAGAACTACAAGATCAACAATGCTAGAACTACATCAAGCTCGCCAATGAATTTCATAATCCACATAGCCTCCTTTTCCGCATTTGCAGCAACGTTATACTCAGTCTTAGTTGTATAATCAGCAACTGTCTCGTGCTTGGAACACTTCCAGCTTACAGCTCCTCCATTCAAGCAAAACACAAACCCTGACTGAGACTTTGAGTCGTCTTATCAGTTTGGAAGATAGCATCTATGTAACAGTTTACAACGAGTTCTTCCTGTCCACCAAATACCAAAAATACATCATTAGTCCTTCTCAAGTACTTTAAGATATTCTTGACAGTTATCTAGTGACTATCACCGGGATCAGACTGATACTTGCTAGTCACGCTCAAGGCATAGGAGATATTGGGACGAGTATATTAGAAAAGCTCATGTAAAGGGCACATTAATTGGCCCTCTTTATTGTTTTCTCTCATCCTTCTTTAGTCCCACATCTTGTATAGGATGTATTCTTCTCTCCTCTTTCCTATATATTTGTATTCTCTCCCTGTATTTACATACTTGAGCAATACATACAAGCTTTGAGCTTTTACAACATGGTATCAGAGGGAGGTTCGAATTGAGCGGACTGTCTTTCTCAACCCTCCCGGACTGTTTTTGTCCGCTACCCGCTCGGCCTCCTGCGGCCTGCCGGTATGTCCGCTCCGCTCCTCCTCTCACTTGAACTCCTCTTCCCGTGCTTCCACCCCTCCCCTCCGTCTTTTATAGCCTTCCCTCCCTCTTCTTCTCTGTGGGTCCACCCTCCCTCTCTCTCCTCCAGACCGCTCTATCTCTCGCGGCCTGTTCTCCCACGCTGCGGCTTGCCCCTCTCGTTGTCTGCTTGTGCTCGCAGCGGACTCCCTCGCTTGCTGCGGCTTTCTCCGGTTCGCTGCGGCCTGCCCCTCCTGTTCTCGCTCGCTTCTTCCTGCTCTCTTCTGCTCGCTACCCGCCCGGCCTCCTGCGGCCTGCCTCCTCTGCGGGTTTTTGTTGGTCGCTGCGGTCTCCTCTCTATCCGCTCGCGTCTCTCTCCTCGTGGGTTTCTTCTCCTCCGTTCTCTGGTCCGCCTGACCGTGCGGGTTGTTCCTTTCTCACCTGCATCTTGGTCGCGGTATCCTCCGGTTTTTCCCCTCTCTATCCGCGCGGCCTGTGTCTACCCGCTGCGGACTTCTCTGAGCGCGGCCTGTCTCTGTTCGCGAGGATTGTCTCTGCCCGCTGCGGCATGTCTCTCTCCGCGCGGCCTCTCTCTGACCGATGCGGCCCCTCTCTGCTCTCCTTGACCGGCTCCAGTGCGCCGCGGTCTGTTCCTGTCCTCCGCGACATCCTGTCTCTGCGCGGCCTCTCTCTGACCGCCAGCCTCTCTCTGACCGCTGCGGTCTCTCTCTGACCGCTGCGGCCTGTCTCTGCTCTCCTTGAACGGCTCCAGTGCGTCGCGGTCTGTTCCTATCCTCCGCGACATCCTCCAGCTCGCCGCGGCCTTCTCCAGCCCGCTCCTTGCCGCGCGTGTTTGTACTCACTGCGGCCTGTCTTCTGTTGTGCATCAGTCCGGTGGTTCTGCCCGCCTCCTCTCCTCCAGGTCGCCATGTCCTCTAGTGACTCCACCACCGCTCAACCCTCGGCGGCCCCCGTGGCTCCTCCTCCCGAACTCCGCGATGAGCTTCGGATTACTACTCTTTCCCTCTCCGGCAAGTCGAATTTCATCCCCTGGGTTCACTCCGTCCGGCAGGTCTTGCAAGCCAAAGGCCTTGCTCGTCACCTTACCCAGGGACCTCCAACTCCTCCTACTGATGACTGGCTACGGAATGACGGTCGCGTCCAGACCTGGATCCTGAACTCGGTGGAGGGTGAGTCGTACCAGATGATTATGTATCATGAGACCGCCAAAGCAATGTGGGATGAACTTCATTCCTTGTATTCGGGCAAGGACAGTCTTCAGCACCTGCTTGACATCATCACCGCTCTTCAGGCTCTGGATCTCGGCACAGCTATGGACATGACCTCCTTTGTAGCCCGGGCTAAAACTCTCACGGAGGCCTGGATTCAGCACCAGCCCACTACTACTGATCTCGCTATTCAACAAACCCAGAAGGAGGCGGTCTGTATTGCTATGATTATGGCTCGAGTCCCGCCGCACCTTCACAGTATTCGGGCCCAGGTTCTGGCATCACCTGCTACCCCTTCCTTCTCCGATGTTTGCTCTATGTTACTCCGCGTACCACCTCCACCGGAGGCTTCTGCACCACCCTCACCGGCTCTTCTTCAACAGGTCCTTCCTCCCTTACTTCCCCCACCATCTCTTCCTCGGGGTGGACGTACGGGCTCCCGCGGCCGGGGCCGTGGTGGTCGCGGTCGGCCCAAGTGCACCTTCTGCGGCCGGGATGGCCACACTGAAGCGGTCTGTCACAAGAAATATGGCTACCCTCCTCGCCCGCCTACTGCTGTTGTTAGCTCTCCACCCACTGGTACAGACCTTGAGACTCTTTGCCTTCAACTTCAACAACTCCAGGGGTTCCTCCACCCACCATCTGCTTCAGTTGCCTCCACCTCTCCTGCAGGTATTGCCTCCTCCTCCATTACAGGTACTGCCTGTCTCTCCTCTGGTTCTCGTTGGATCCTGGACTCGGGCGCCACCCACCACATTACCTCTCTGCTGCCACCACGGCTCTCGAATGCTCCTCATCCCCCGTCTATTACTGTGGCCAACGGTGCGCTTGTTCCGGTCTCCGGCTGTGCTGATCTATTTATTCACCCCTCTCTCTCTCTCTCTCTCTTCGTTCTGCTCTTTATGTGCCGGATTCACCCTTCAATTTACTCTCTGTTGGCCGTCTTACTACTGATATGAACTGTTTTATCACATTCACCTCTTCTGGTTTTTTGATACAGGATCGGCAGACGCAGATTACCATTGGTAGGGGTCGATTGCAAAACGGGTTCTACCTCCTCGATGTCTCTTCTACCGTCATTTCCTCTGTCTCCTCTACTAACTGGCATTGTCGTCTTGGGCACGCCCCTCTACCTATCCTCCAGAAGGCGCTTCCTGACGTCTCCCTTTCTGCTTTTAAATGTGATTCATGTATTCTTGACAAACAGTCACGTTCTTCTTATACCGCACATTGTACTCGGAGCTCTGCTCCTTTTGATCTAATCCATTCTGATATTTGGGGGCCGTATAAGATTTCAAGCATCTTTGGTTATCGTTACTTTATAACATTTATTGACGATTACTCTCACACCACCTTGTTGTATCTCATTCATGATCGCTGTGAGCTTCCTCGGGTCTTTCGGGCTTTTGTGATCGAGACTCGTACGCAGTTCTCTACTACTATCAAACAATTCCGCTCTGATAATGCCCGGGAGTACACTAGCCACGAGTTTGCTACTCTCTACGCCGACTTCGATATTGTTCATCAGACCTCGTGTCCCTACACCCCTCAACAAAACGGGGTCGCCGAACGGAAGAACCGTCACCTTCTCGATATTGCTCGCTCCCTCATGCTTCACATGAATGTTCCCAAAATCTTCTGGAACTTTACGGTCTCCACTGCGTGTTTTCTTATCAACCGTCTCCCCTCTCCGGTTCTCCAGCATGCTTCCCCCTTCAGCCTTCTTTTTCCCTCTGCACCCGTCTTTCCTCTCCCACCCAGGGTCTTTGGCTGTACATGTTTTGTCCATACCTTGGGACCCTCTATCGACAAACTCAATCCCCGTGCGGCCAAACACATTTTCGTCGGCTACTCCCGCACCCAAAAGGTTATGTCTGTTATTCCCCAGCAACCCGGAAAGTCTCTGTCTCTGCTGATGTTACTTTTCGGGAGGATCAACCCTTCTTCCCTCCTTTACCACCACCCACTCTACCACCCTCCCTCCCACGGCCGGTGATCCCTGTCCACTCACCCCCCACCCTACCTCCGCCCCCTCCCACTATTGACCCTCCTAGGCCTCCCGTCATTCGGGTCTACACTCGCCTCCCTCCTCCCGTTGCCCCTATGCAGTTGGCTTCGACCTCGGGTTCTCCGTGTTCTGCTGCTCCGGTGCGAGCTTCTACGGCTCATCTAATGGCTAACTATGTTTCTTTACATCGTCTCTCTCCACCGCTTCAGACCTTGGTTACTTCACTATCCTCGGTCTCTATTCCTACCTCTGTACAGGATGCTCTTCAACATCATGGGTGGCGCGCTGCCATGGAAGACGAGATGGTTGCTCTTTGGGCCAACCAGACTTGGACCCTGGTGCCACTTCCTCCCGGCCAGAAACCCGTTGGGTGCAAATGGGTGTTTGTCATCAAACATGCGCCTGATGGGACCATTGACAGACTCAAGGCTCGTCTAGTTGCTCGTGGCTTCACCCAGCAACAGGGTCTCGACTACGATGAGACTTTCTCTCTGGTCGCTAAGCTCAACACAGTCTGCATTCTCATCTCCGTAGTTGTCCATTGCCAATGGCCCTTATTCCAACTAGACGGCAAGAATGCTTTTCTGAATGGCGACCTTCAGGAAACGGTTTACATGCAACAACCTCCCGGGTTTGAGACCACGGTGGAGCCTCGGGTTTGTCACCTTCTCAAATCGCTATATGGTCTCAAACAATCACCTCGGGCATGGTTCGACAAGTTCAGCAAAGCTCTCCGGACAATTGGCTTCACTCGAAGCTCGGTTGACTTCTCGTTGTTTACTCGCCACTGGGCAACGGGTACGGTCCTCCTATTAGTATATGTCGACGACATCATTATTACTGGAAACGACTTGGACAGCATACAGGCCGTTAAGCAACATCTAAGCTCCGTCTTCCAAACTAAGGATCTGGGACCCCTTCGGCACTTCCTAGGTCTGGAAGTGGCAAGAAGGCCAGATGGTCTGGTTCTCTCTCAGCGCAAATATTGTCTGGATCTTCTTCATGATGCAGGCTACTCTGGCTGCAAACCGGTAAACACTCTCATGGATGCTAATCACAAACTGTGTGCTCAGGGCTCAGATTTTGATTCTCTTCTACAAAATCCAGAGTATTATCGTTGTATAGTTGGGAAACTTATCTACTGTAAAAACCGAACTGAAACATGTAAAAACCGAACAGAAACAAACCGGAAGTGGTTTAACTGAAACTTTATTATCCGAAAAAAGGTATCTATTACAAAAGTATGACCTCTCTTATATAGAATGGAGGAGAGGGGAGAGAAAACAAATAAGAGATGTGGGACTAAAAAATTACAGGACACAAGCGGACTATACAGACACAAACCGCACAAGCCGCGCGGTTAGACAGAAGGGCTAACCGCTCGACTACTACCACAGAGAGAGAGAGAGAGATCGTCATGGGAGACCGCTAGACCGCCCGGTCTCCAAGTCGCCAGATACAAACCGCTAGACCGCTTGGACCTCAGACAGCAACACACAGCAACCAAACCGCTGAAGAGTAACATCAAAACCGCGCGGTCATCAACCCGCCAAGCCAGACCGCCAGACCGCCCGGTCACCAACTTCAACATCTACCTAACAGTAACAAGACCTGATATATCTTTCGCTGTGGGACATGTTAGTCGCTATATGCATTCTCCTCGAAGTTCTCATCTTCAAGCTGTGGAACGCATTCTCAGATATCTCAAGACAGTCCCTGGTCAAGGCCTTGTGTACAAAACCTCATCTTCCATTCCTACACTAGTGGCATACTCTGATGCCGACTACGCTGGCTCCCTCGATGATCGACGATCTACTAGCGAGTTTTGCACATATTTTGGAGGACACCTGATTACTTGACGGAGCAAGAAACAAACAGTGGTTGCTCGATCCTCAGCAGAAGCAGAATATCGGGCAATGGCGGCTGTGGTCTCGGAACTCACATGGATTGAGAGTCTCCTTACCGACCTTGGTGTTCGACTATCTTCACCAGCTCTCCTCCTATGTGATAGTCAAGTTGCTATACATATTGCTAAGAACCCGGTCTTTCACGAAAGAACGAAGCATATTGAGGTAGATTGTCATTTCATCCGAGAGAAAGTCCACATTAAGAAGGTCGAGCTCAAGCATGTTCCGGGTACTGAACAGGTTGCAGATATCCTCACCAAAGCTCTACCAAGTACTCTCTTCTACCAGTGCCTATACAAGCTTGGCGCCTACGACTTGTACGCTCCAGCTTACGAGGGAGTATTAGAAAAGCCCATGTAAAGGGCCCATTAATTGGCCCTCTTTATTGCTTTCTCTCATCCTTCTTAGTCTCACATCTTGTATAGGATTTATTCTTCTCTCATATTTCCTATATATTTGTATTCTCTCCCTGTATTTACCTACCTGAGCAATACATGCAAGCTTTGAGCTTTTACAACAGAGTATATAACATTGCGTACATGATTGATCCAATTGTCGAAGCATATAGAATCAATTTCATGCGGTCCTTATCTTCCAAAGATTTAGGACATTGGTCCTTAGAGAGACTCACACCATGAGACATGTGCAAGAAACCCTTCTTTGACTCAAGCATGCTGAACCGTTTCAACAACTTCTCAATGTATATATTTTGGGTCAAACCTAACAACTTCTTTGATCTATATTTATAGATCTTAATATTAAGTATATAAGTCGTTTCGCTTAAGTCTTTCATAGAAAAGCAGTCCTCTAGGCTGTTCTTAACAGCTTGCATGGTCGGAATATCGTTCCCGATCAGTAGTATGTCATTTATATATAATATCAGGAAAACAATAATGCTCCCACTAATTCTCCTGTAAACACAATGCTCATCTTTATTCTTGATGAAACCAAATTATTTGATTTTCTCATCAAAACGCAAATTCCAAGTTCGAGAAGCTTATTTCAATTCATAAATGATCTCTGCAACTTGCATATTTTAGTGACTTCATTTGGAGATACAAAACCCTCGGGTTGTGTCATGTACACTTCCCCAAGAAGGATTTCATTAAGGAAAGTCGTCTTGACATCCATTTGCGAGATCTTGTAGTCATAATACGCAGCAATAGCAAGCAGAATTCTGATTGACTTTACCAAAGCAACAGGGAAAAAGGTCGCATCATAATCAACAACATGAATTTGCTTGAAACGTTTAGCCACTAATTGCCCTTTGAATGTCTGTACATTTCTATTCATGTCGGTCTTCTTCTTGAAGACTCACTTGCATCCTATGGGTCGTACACTTTCAGGTCGTTCCACCAAGGTCCAAACTTTGTTTGCATACACGGAGTTCATTTCAGATTTCATGGCCTCAAGACACTTCTTGGAGTCCGGTCCACACATAGCCTCTTGGTAGGTTGCACGCTCATCATCATGATCCATAAGCAACACATTAACTATTTGAGACACGAGAAATCCATATCTCTCAGGTTCAAATCTTGTTCTACCAGATCTACGTAGAACTTGTGTTTCATGAGCAAGCTCTCTAGCTACAGCAAATTGTAGTCCTTCCTCAGGTTCCAATTCAGGTTCATTCACAACTTGTAGTTCTTGAACTTCTTCAAGCTCTAGCTTGGTTGTCTTTCTTGATAATAACTTTTTCTTCAAAAAGATACCAGAGTTTTGCGACAAACACTTTTCCCTCAGACGGTAGGTAAAAGTAGTACCATTTGATTTCCTTAGGATATCCCGCATGATAATATTTATCTGACATGGGTTCCAGCTTGTCATGCATTTGACATCACATGTATGTCTCACAGCCCCAAATCTTCATGAAAGACATACTAGAATGTTTCTCAGTCTATATCTCGTATGGTGTCTTTAGAACCAATTTCGTTAAAGCACGATTTAAAGTGAAAGCAGCAGTCTATAAAGCAAAACACCAAAAACGAAACAAGCAAATATGCATGACTCATCATCGACTATATCATGTCTAACAAAATACGATTCCTCATTTCAAGCACACCATTATGTTGTGTTCCAGGTGGAGTGAGTTGTGACACAATACCATACTTTTTCAGATGATCACAAAACTCATGACTTAGATATTCGCTACCTCGATCAGATCGGAGTGTTTTTATCTTCTTTCCCAGTTAGTTCTCTACTTCGTTCTTAAACTCTTTGAACTTTTCAAAGGTTTCGGATTTGTTATTCATAAGAAACACATATCTGTATCTATTGAAATCGTCAGTAAATATAACAAAATAGTAGAACTCACCTCTAGCCATAGAACTCATGTGTTCGCATACATAACTATGTATAATACCCAAAAAATCATCAACCATCTCAGTATGACCAGTGAAAGGGGTTTTAGTCATCTTGCCCAATAAACAAAATTCACATCACTCAAATGATTCATAATCAAATGAGTCCAATAATTCATCTTTATGGAGCTCGGATATACGTTTCTCGTTTATGTGGCCCAAACGACAATGTCAGAGGAGAGTAGGATTAGAGTCATTCGTTCTTATACTTTTAGTATTTTCTATGTTAAAGATCGGATGGTCTATGTTCAAAACATATAAGTCATTAAACAGTTGAGCTACACCATAACAAACATTATCTATAAATATAGAACAACAGTTGTTCTTAATAATGAAAGAAAATTCTTGCATGTCTAAACATGAAATAAAAATAATATTTCAAGTTATAACAGGAACATAATAACAATTATCAAGTTCTAATACAAGCTCAGTGGGCAAAAAAAATACGGTAAACTCCTACAGCAACGACAACAACTCTTGCTTCATTTTAAATGCGCAGGCACACCTCTCCTTTACCCAGCAGTCTTCTCCTTTACAGTTCCTGCACATTTGTATAAATGTGAGAGCCATATCCGGTATGTAATACTCAAGATGAAGGAGCGGAAAGATTTATTTTTATAACGAGGATACCTGAAGCGAAAGTCACACTTCTCTTCTTCTTCTGCAGATCTTCAATGTAAAGAGAACAATTCCTCCACCAGTGTCCAGTCTTGCCACAGTGGTGGCATTTTCCTTGGCTACGTCTTTCTTCTTCAGTGCTGAAGAATTGGGATCAAAATACGACTTAGTTCTCACCTTAGTCTTCTTTGATCCTTTAGCCTTGTCTTTGTCTTTACGCATCATCAGTATGAGGCTAGCAAGCTTGACCTTTTTCATGTTGATTTCAGCAGTTCTCAACATGCCTAGGAGCTCGGATAATGTCTTGTATATCTCATTCATGTTGTAGTTCAAGACAAACTGTTCATAACTGTCCGACAACGATTGCAGGATCAGATCAGTAGCCAACTCTTGGCCCAAAGAAAATCTCAGTCTTTCAAAGTTTTCTATATACCCAATCATCTTGAGTACGTGAGTCTCAACTACGTCTCGAGCTCTCATCCTGCACTGAAACAACACCCTGGATATGTCAAACCTCTCTTGTCAATCTTGCCCTTAAAACATTTTCTTAAGATGCTCGATTATCTCATAAGCACACATGTTCTCATGTTGCTTCTAAAGCTCAAAGTTCATGGTGACAAGCATGAGGCATTCGACATCCAGGGAGTCAGCGTCATACTTCTTATAAGCATCTTTATTTGCACGAGGTGAGTGGAGGCTCGCTTCACAGGGGGAGCTTCTTTCAAGACATAGAGCTTACGTTCTTGCTTGAGAACAATTCTCAGGTTCCTGTACAGTCGAGGAAATTTGTCTCGCTCAGCTTGTCCTTCTCAATGATAGCTCTCAGGGTCAGTGTGAAGTGTGATTCACTTGTCATAGAAATTTTACAAAGAATTTATGCAAAATAAAATTTAGCACTATATTTCAAAATACATTTTATATTTTAATATAAACTTTAATTAAAAGAACTCTCACTATTTTAATCAAATTAACAACCTTCAATATCAATTCGGAGAGTTCATGCGAGTTACTCTCTAGTGCACAAGATCCGCATTTCACAAACACCATAAATCAGCTTTAGCAGATCACTCATAGAGTGGTTATTTAGGTAGGCAATCTTTGTTAATTTCATTATCATGCAATACATGTATGGTTGGTGAATAACACTTTATCCGCATCCATCATATGGTGCATGTCAACCTTATGACTCTAAACATTCAATATTTGAGGCCGCCTAGTTAAGTTAGACCGGATGTCGACAGTGGGATATCATAATTATCCGCTTGAACTCTTACCAAGATAGATTAATGCACCTTAGTTTGGCAAGCACACACTACATCAATCGAGGCAGGAAGAGTGTAATCCATCGGAAGACACCCGAATAATTACATCATTCACATTCCATATACATTACAGATGTGCACAAAAGAAAACCATCAACGCTTGAAGTCAAAGGGCTAAACCAGAACATTTAGAATATTTCTAAATCTTCAAATTTATATGTATTGGACATAGACACGAACAATCTTCCTTATGACAGTAGACAAGATTGTCCATTATCACTGAATTCAAAATTCAAGATAGAATTTGGTTTCACAAATCATATGGAGAGACGGTTACTGCCAAAGAAATCACAGCAAATCACAGGCGTTTCTAGCGCGGTTCCAAGGAGTTGTGCCCCTGGCGGGGTCTTAGAAGCAAAGCCCCTAACAGGTTCCAAGGAGAAAATCATCAACATTTAATATTACAAGAATAAATCTGGACATTTAGAACATTTTTAAATCTCTTGATTTACATACACTGGATCTAAAACATACTTCTGATACCACTGTTAGGTTTTATATACATGAGGGAAACAGCACATCACATGTGAGCAGCGGAATAAACAAACAAGAACAATCCAAAAGAGTAAAGGATCTTGTGATCTCCAAGAATCGAGAAATAAAAGTATACAACAAGATATTATACCTCAGAGGGATTGAGTCTTTACTCAACCAAGATGCTGAATGATCCAGTCCAGAAACAAGCGACTTAGTACACACATAAATAGATCTGTGACTCTACAGGTATCCACATGAGCAGTGGAGAACCCCAATATCTTGTCCCACAAGAAGTGAGTTGGTGAAGGACTGCTCTCTGCGTCTTCACGAATTGTTAGATTCATTTCCAGGAGAGGCGACAACAAGAAGAGATCACAATGGGATCTAAGGCAAGTGACGGCTTCAGAAGCACGCACTTCAGTTACACACACAGAAAAACTTTTTTCCAAGTCTATTTATATCCAAGGATAACAAACAGACAGAAGCTCTCTAAGAAGTCCGTCAAAACTCGACATGTATCGACTTGCACTCGACGTGCGTCAATAATAACTCGGCGCAACGTCAAGATGCACTTGACGACATTCGGCGCAACTGCGTCGACACACAGTCAACGCACCTGCGTTGAGTAGAACTCGATGTTGCGTCGATTTCTACTCGACATAGCGTTGATAAAGAACTTGCTTCGATATTGAGCTTGGTTGCGTCGACATCTAGTCGACGTACGTCGATACGCACACGACGTGCGTCAAAATGCACTCGATGCAACCCGTCAGTATACTTTATATTATAGGAGTTATTCTCTACTCATATCTCATATGAGTGGGACCAACACAATCCTTCCTCCAACTTCTCCAAGCACTCTTATGTGCAACCCTATAGACCCAAATTGCATTGTCAGTGAAACTAACTGTTTGACAACTTCTAGATCATCATAGGAACACAAACATTTATCTAGTTTAAAAATTTACCTTGTTTGGTTGTTAAGACTATTTCTTGTTTTGGATTGAACAAATTCTGATAAGCTATAAGACCTCTTTGTTCAGGTTGATTTGAGTTTTTTTAATTTATTTTAGTTTATTTCATGCACTTTATATTTGGCCAAAGATGTTGGATGACCTAGATTTTATCTTTGGGATGAATGGTTGTACGAGAAAATTGTAACACTATTTATATCTCCTTTTAGAGATGAAAACCTAATGAAAATTTTGAGAACTTCAAATCAGCCTTCATTGGATGTGCCGCCCATATTTCTTTGAAGAAGATTTTCACCCTCTCCTCTTTGGTGGAGTGGCCGCCCGCTCTGGTGTGACTCTGATGGGATTTGTGATAGTGTGATGCTCTGCAACCCCTTTATGAGAATCATTGGGTAACTTATTTTTATCTCACTTTTTGGTGTGAAATTCTTTTACATCTCCCTACTAGTAATTTTGGTGGAATGAAAAGTTTGGTGTGATCTACAATATCTTTTGAATTAACCGCTAGCAAATATCTAAATGTGATTGTCCTCTTTATTTTTACGGATTTTAAAAGGCGATTTAATTCTTTCGGTTCTCCTATTGTCGGGGTAATATTTTACTAGATCTGAATCTTACATTTTGAAATGGATCATTTTCTTGCAATTTTTCATGTTACTGAAGGTCATGTTGCTAGCAAGGTTATTTCAATGCAAAGGCGTTGATCATGTTCTTGTTGAGAAAATTTAAATTTTGTAATATTCAAAATCATTGAGAAAAGATCGAGATCTACATCAATTTGATATCAGAAACAAGGCGTGCAAGTTTATAAACTTGTCACTGATCTTCCTTTGATTCCGTTCTGATTATCCTCATCTCATTGCATGAGCGACGACTGAGTTTTTCAATAAAAAAAACAAACAGAACGAAATAAAGCAAAAAAATTAGGGCAAGATATTTGCTTGCTATTTTGGACCCCCTTGCTATTTTTTTAGTATTTTTATTTCTTAATGTTTTAGGATGAAATTTTACTGAGCATTAAAGACACTCTCACGACCCTACAGAAAAAATTCCATGATTTCTTGGATTTGTTTTGTCAGTCAAAAAAATTCGTAAAATTTACCATATCGGATTTTTATTTTCCCGCACTGGTTAGATGTTTGGTGTCCGCTATTTAAGGCATAACTTTGTCATCCAAGATCCAATTCCAGGAATTCAAAATTCTATTGTTCCGTCTTTGAGTCCTCTACAAGTTTTTTGTTCATCATATTTACCCAATCTGCATTTTTCTGATCATAAAAACTACATTCTTTCTGGCACTCTATGCACACTAGATCCGGTCAAGAATATAATGCATCTTCTCCATCTAGTTTGGCTGAGGATCAACCTAAGGACCAAGCTCCTGATTCTATTAATGTACTACGGTATGAGATGAACCAACAGATGGATGAACTTCGGGGTATGTTCGCTAAATATATGACCAATAGGAATACAGATCCTCATAGGGGTAATCAACACCCTAATCATCAAGTCCACAACGTTGATGATAATGACCGTGATTTTCCCCCATATGCTAGGCAACATAACCGTGGTAATGAGACGGAATCAGATCTTACAAAAAAATTTAATTGAAGCCCCTACTTGTGACGGTCTCGGTGATCCCCAAAAATTCCTAAATTAAGATCATTGACATTGAATATTATTTTGAATGGCTCAATTTCACGGACCCATAACAAGTGCAAGTGGTTAAAATGAGGTTGACTGGGCATGCTAAATTCTTTTGGTTGAATGAAGAAAGACGTTTAGAAGCAGTTAATGGTGTTGCCGCGGTCGGATGGCAAATTATGAAAAACATCCTTAAGGACTAGTATGTTTCAGCATATCATCGCACACAAATGTTTAATGTATTAGCCACCCTAAGATAAGGTCATAAATCTGTAGTTGAATATATGGGAGATTTGAAATATAAAATAGTAAGGTGCAAGTTAAAAGAGATGTCTGAAGTAACCCACTCTAGTTTTTGTAAAGGCCTTAACTTTGATGTCCAAAGAAAGATCCTTCGTTATAGTCATACAAACTTGAACACTACCTTTAATGATGCTCTAGATATACATAAACATCTTTCCTTCAAGTCAAAATCTAAAAATAATCAAGATTGGAGCAAGTCCTCTCAAAATACATCCACTCTGTCTTATAAAGCCAAGGGTAAATATAAAACTACTCATCAAAACAATATTGCCATCATGGCTACAAATGCTAAAAAACCAAATGGTGAACAAATCCTGGTTGGTAAAATTACTAAAAATAATAAATGTTATGCATGCAGGTTACAAGGACATTATGCGGTAGAATGCCCAACCAAAAAGAAAGCTTTGAGTTTGCTTGAACCATCTAGCGAACCATCTGAGTATGTTTATGAAGCTACTGATGAGTCAAAATCTGAAGGGGTACCTAGTGATATGGAAATTTTCAATGTTATGGTGATGCGTTATATTTTGAAGACCCCTTGAACATTTGATGATTGGAAAAGAACCAACATTTTTTCTAAATTTTAGGAGTGGTGAGAAACTTTACAAATTGATCATAAATAGTATAAGTTGTATGAATGTTGTATCGGAAAATGCAGTTGTTAGAATGAAACTTACCACTAAACATCACCCAAATCCATATCAAGTTATTTGGGTCAATAAAACATCTATCCGAATCACATTTAGATGCCCTGTCTCATTGACCATTAAAGAATACTCTGATAAAATCTAGTGTGATGTTATTCCCATTGATGCTTGTTATATACTTTTTGGTCGTCCTTGGTTGTTTGATCATGATGCTATTCATTTTGGGAGAGCTAATGTATATAAGTTTAAATTCAATGGAAAGAAAATTACTCTAAATCCAACCCATCCAAAAGATCTATCCAGCAAAACAAAAGACACCACATGACCTACTAAGAAGAAAACATTAAGCTTGATCAGTAGATATGAATTTTCACGCCATACCTTTTCTGGTGGAATTATCTATGCTTTAATTCTATTACAATCTTCTGGTGTTTTAAAAATTATTGATATTTTGCCACCACAATTTAAACAACTATTAGAAGAATACAAAGATGTTTATCCTGATAAGCTACCTTCTAATGTACCTCCACTTAGGAACAACCAACATGCCATAGATCTCATTCTTAGATCCTCTTTGCCCAATCTGCCACATTATAGATTGAACCCTATTGCACATCAAAAATTACAAAATCAAATTTCCAATGTCTTAAATAAAGGCTTCATTAGACATAATATGAATTAGTGTGCAGTCCCTGTCTTACCTGCACCAAAAAAAGATGGTACTTGGAAGATGTGTGTTGATTGTCGTGTCATTAATAAAATCACCATTAAATATTGATTCACTATCCCTCGTTTAGATGACTTATTTGATATGCTTACCGGTCCCACAATTTTTTACAAACTAGATTTTAGAAGTGGATACCATCAAATTAGAATTCGAGAATGGGATGAGTGGAAAACTGCATTCAAATCAAAAGAGGGCTTATATGAATGACTAGTAATGTCATTTGAGTTTTCTAATGCCCCAAGCACATTTTCTCGTAGGATGACTCATATCTTCCAACCATTTACGGATAAATTTATTGTGATTTACTTTGATGATATTTTGGTATATAACACCTCTACTTCTGACCACCTCGCTCATTTGAAAACTATCATTACTACCTTTCACAAAGAAAAATTATTTGTTAATATCAAAAAATGCACTTTCTTAGTTAATTATGTAGTATTTTTGGGATATGTTGTGAGCTTAGAAGGCATCCAAGTGGACCCTGAAAAAGTTAGTCATTAAGGATTGGTCTGAACCAAAGAACATTACAGATGTGCGGAGTTTCCATGGATTATCAACCTTTTACCGACGTTTTATTCGTGATTTTAGTAGCATCATGGCTCCTATCACAGAGTGCATGAAAAATGGTGATTTTGTTTGGACTAAATCTGCTTCCTATGCATTCCAAACTATAAAAAATAAGATGACTGAAGCTCATGTTCTCCCTTGCCAGATTTTAATAAAGTTTTTGAAATATCATGTGATGCTTCAGGGATAGGTATTGGTGGGGTTTTAAGCTAAGAGGGGCATCCAATTGGGTACTTTAGTGAGAAACTTGCAAGTCCCAAGCTTAATTATTCAAATTATGATCGGAAATTCTATGCTTTAGTTCAAAGTCTTTGTTACTGGTACACTATCTCCTTTCTAAAAAATTTGTACTCTTATCTGATCATGAACCACTTAAGTTTGTCAATTCCAAACATATTGTTAGGCCTCGACATGCTAAATGGGTTTTTTTGTACAAGAATACACATTTAATATAAACACCGTAAGGGTTCCCACAATCGTGTAGCAGATGCTCTTAGCCGCATATCATTATTATTGACCACAATGCATGTCAAAGTTATTGTATTTGATATAATTAAAGATGAATACGTGGATTGTCTGGATTTTAAAGACATCTATTTGAGTGTTATAAGTGATTCCCCTAACATAATTTCTGATTATTACATTAGAGATGAGTATCTATTGAATGGTTCCATACTTTGTATCCCATGTTCTTCTCATCGACACTTTCTCATATGAGAATTTCATAGTGGTGGTCTAGGTGGACACTTTGTTCAATCTCTTTATTAGAAGATAAGTTTTTTTGACCTGGATTGAAATCTCTTGTAGGCAAAATTATAAGTAGTTTTAGGATGCTAACTTGCCAAAGGCAATAAGACAAAGACAGGTTTATACACATCTCTTCCTATTCCGTCCATTCCACGGGACGATGGAAGTATGGATTTTATCCTAGGACTTCCTCCAATCATTTGTAAGCCTGATTCTATCTTAGCTGTTGTGGATAGATTCTTTAAAATGTCTTACTTTATTTCATGTAGGAAGACTAGTGATGCAACTCACATTGCCAAAATTTATTTTAAAGAGATTGTTAGTCACCATGGTGCACCAAAAACAATAGTTTCTAATAGGGATGTTAAGTTCACAAGTAATTTTTGGAAAACACTTAGGAATTTGTTGGGTACTACACTTTTATTCTCGGCGGCTTACCACACCCAAATGGATGGGTAAACCGAATTTGTTAATAGAAGTTTAGGTAATCTTTTGTGGTGCCTTGTGGAAGACAACAAGGGTACTTGAGATTTACTACTTCCCCGTACTCAACTTTCTCCCAATAAAATTGTTCATGGCTACAAAGCACATGCGGCATGTGCCTCTTGACTTGATTCTGTTACTGTCATCATACAAATCAAGACAATTTGCACAAGAATTTTCTTAACATATTGATGATTTACATAAAAACATTCAAATAAAGTTATCTTATACATATCATCTTTATCAATCAAATGTTAACTTGCATAGAAGAGCTCATATTTTTAATATTGGAGATTAGGTTTTAGTACGCTTAATCCCTGAATGGATGCCTTCAGGCTCCATATAGAAAAAGGGGGCACTTACCTTTAAAATTATAAAAAAATTGGGTGATAATGCTTATGTTTTAGATTTGCCAGTTGATTGGGTAATTTCTCCTATTTTTAATGTTTCAGAAAACAACTTATCACCACTGCTTGAATTACTATCCCCCTTTTTCTTCTTCTACTGAAACTACATCTCTTGGGGTGGGAAGTGAGTTTATTTCAGAGCATACTCCTACGGTGGATCCTTCAGTACACATGGACACATTATACATGATGATATTTCAAATATTACTAATGCATTTCCAAGGTTTCCCAAACCTATTTTGTACCAGACAGGATTTTGGATGATGAAATCATTAGCGCAGTTGATGGCGACATTCATCGCTACCTTGTTCGTTGGAGAGGTCGACCCACCTCAAATGATTCATGGGTTACTAAAGCGGAGTTAGAAAGGCATGATGATGTTCTACTACAAAAATATCGTTTGGATCACTCACGGGTGATGATTGATTTTGACCAGAGGAGGATTGATGGAGTCAACCCAGTGCCACTTGGTGAACCAGATTCTTTTGAAGGTTCATGTCACTAGAATCTTCGCACTTGGACCCGAAAGACTAATTAGTTTCAATTTATTTAATGCTTTAAGATAATTATCTACTTCAAAAATTTTATTTTTTTTATTGTTAAGACAATTTCTTGTTTGGGTTGAACCAATTTGGAGTGGACAAGCCATAAGTCCTCTTGGTTCAAGTTAGTTTGAGTTTTTTATTTATTAATTTTAGTTCAATATCTGCACTTTATATTTGCTCAATGATGTTGAATGACCTAGATTTTATCTTTGGGATGTGCTGCCCCTTCCCTCTCTTAGAGGAAGATTTCGGTCCTCTCCCATTTGGTGGAGTGGCCTCCTGCTCCAGTGTGACTATGATAGAATCCATGGTAGTGGGATGCTCTGCAACCCCTTTGCGAGACTCACTGGGTAACTTGTTTTTATCTCCCTTTTGGTGTGAAATTCTTTTGCATCTTCATCTTGCTAGTAATTTTGATAGAATGAAAGGTTTGGTATGATCTATGATTTTTTTTGAAGTAATCGCTTGCAATTCCTACATGTGATTGTCCTCTTTACTTTTATGAATTTTAAAAGGCGATCTGACTCTTACAGTTATCTTTTTTTGGGGTAATGTTTTACTAGATCTGAATCTTATATTTTGAAACGGATCCTTTTATTGCAAGTTTTCATGTTACTAAAGGGCATGTTGTTGTTAGCGAGGTTATTTCGATTCAAAGGTGTTGATCATGTACTTGTTGAGAAAATCTGAATTTTGTAATATTCAAAATCATTGGGAAAAGATCTAATCTACATCACTGAGTCTATCTATACTAGATCTCATAAAGACCCTTCGAAGAGATCCCAATGTTATTACGATGAGTATTCTCATCACAACACCCAACTTCAAGAGATCGTGATGACCCTTGACACGTGTACACTATGCTAGAGACGATCATTACAATGATTATCGCCGTCCCTATCCCCATGCACAAGAGGGCAGAGGTTGAACCTTCGGCACAACTTGATTATATTAGGGATGACTACTACGAGGATCATCATTTCAAGAGAGTTCTCGAGTGTAGGTTTTGTGTTATTGCCCTATCATTTGACGGTTCACGAGTCTGGAGTCTTAACTCATGGAAATAGAATATTATTTTGATTATTTTGAATTATTTGGAGAGTGTCACATCTAATTTGTGAAACATAAACTTCTAGAACGAGCGAGAAAATATGATCTAGCATTGAGAGAACCCGCGAGCGATCTTCACTGCATCACAAGTTAGTGACGAAGATCATCGGCCCACACATGTGTATTCCCGCAGTAGACGGTGATCCATTTCCCGATCGGATGATCTGAGTTCGTGGATGCGTCTGGGCTATCGTTATGAGTCATTTTTATACATGTTTATTTTGAGTTGTATTTGACACTCAATTGACTCGAACGATATGAGCCGTCCAATTTGGGTGCTTTATTTCAGTTTTGTCCTATTTATGCATGCAGGAGCTGGCTGGTTGGGGCAACGTGGTTTGATTCCTGTTTGGAAACCGTCAGTCCTCCCGCCTACGGAGGGATGCCGAGAGGCTTCTCCTTGGTGGACTCCAAGGCCTTTGAATTCATCTAAACCCCCCACCCACCCTTCCCTCTATTTACCCCATTGTCGTCCGCCTGTAAACTGCAAGCTCCTCCAGCGACTCATACCTGCCCCCTTCCATCACGCAAGCGCATTTTGCTTGTGTGCAGCAAGCCTGACGCGCCTCCTACGCAAGCAACAATCACATCCCCCAACGACATCCCAGATCTAGCCATCGCAGCCGTCGATACTCCCCACAGGTGCCTTCATTCAGTTTGCTATTCCTGGTCTCGTAAGCATTCATGTTCCTTCTTTCCCCGTCGACACTTCCTCCATAACATCCTCCCTAACAGTCCTCCTAAATTCATGTTTCTCCACCCAAATTCTACTTCCCATTGCCTTCACAAAGCCCTCCAACAACTCACATATGACCCTTCGTAGTATTTACCACCCACGAAAAAAAACCCCATGAACCCTCATTCCCGCCCAAGAAACAAACATTACAGTCCATTAAATCCCTCCAGCATCCCAAAATCTCCTCTATTGCTACATTCAGACGCCGCCTGCATGCGTAAGTCATTAATTTGGAGTTTTGTTATTGTGTATTAGAAATATATTTTGTTGGATGCGAAATTATATGTTTCATTATTATGAAATCGCTGGATTTGCATGACTTATTCAGCATACGTTTAAAATTATTTGCGCCCAAAATATTTGTGGATCCACATTTGCTTTTTAATAAAAAATTTTGCGAACAAATATGCATCTGCTTATATTTTTTTTGCTTAATTGCTTAGTGCTAAGTAAATCGGGCTAATCATTGCATTTACACACACATTAGAGTTTGTTAGTAAGTGCAGTGCATCTGACGTTAAGTCGCATCTTAGGGCATCTGTATCATCAAACTACTCTGTGTCAAATTGGTATCAGAATGTGGTTGGATCGCATTTTATGTTACGTAGTGGTAGCTTATTTTGATCAACTATGTCTGACTCGAATCTCACCGACAAACGGGCTTCCATTTCGCAATAAACATGATGTCCACTTAGTTCTAAAGAATTGTACTCAATCGATTTGATCAAATAAGAGTTAAGTTTGACATCATTAGGAACGATATCGTGGGGCTAGCACTACAGTTAACTAGTTAGAAATCCTTAGAAGTCAAGTTCCACCTCTACATTATGATGAACCTCCGGACGATCCCCGCGATGCTCCACCACTTCCTGAAAAACGTATTAGAGATCGACCTTGCTAAGATCCCCCTCCTCCACAAGTGGCAATCATAAGTAAGTTAATGAGTATCGGCAGGGTCCTGCCTTGATGAGAAATCACCATCTTCTTAATGAACCTTGCACCCACCTACACTAGGTCGTAGAGGTCGTGTCATACCAGCACGATATGATTAGGTTCATGATGATAATTATGATGACAATCCAGAGCCACCCCGCAGAGCGATCCTGGTCGGTGATGACATTACCTGGCGTGTCCGTATTGACGCACCATCCTTCGACAATCACCTAGACCCGAAGGCATTTAGCGATTGGCTTTTGGACATGGACCATTATTTAGGCCCCAACAGACATTGTGATTACTGATCTGGTCGCCCATCATTTGTTGGATGATTATTTTGATATCATACTCGAGGAGCTTCTTGATGAGCTTGCTTCGTTGAGAGATATCCAACATGTGATTGACTTAGTCTCGGGGGCATCTCTGCCCAACTTACCCCACCATTGCATGAATCCGACTAAATACGTCGAGTTAAAGAGGCAAGTTAATGACATTCTAGGAGGAGCTTTATACGTGAGAGCCTTAGTCCATGTGCAGTACCTGCCCATCTTACTTCAAAGAAGGATGGAAGCTGGAGCATGTGAGTTAATAATCGTGCCATTAATAAAATTACGGTTAAATATTGTTTTCCCATACCTCGCCTCAATGAGATGTGATGGTTGGTACCATCATATTAGAGTGAGAGTGGGGACCGAGTGGAAGACGTTCTTCAAAATAAAGGACGGTTTGTATGAGTAGCTAGTTATGTCCCATGATGACGCGCCTCCAGGTAACCAAATCTTTTATGCCCAGCCCCCATGTCCTTTGGGCGATGCGCTCAACACATCTATGAAGATGATAACACAGATTTTGTGGCCCTATATGGGCAAGCTTTTGGTAGTATATTTTGATGATATATTGATATATAATTAGAGAGGCTATGAGCACGTGCACCATATTCGCTTTGTATTTGATCTCCTTCAGAAGGAGCATCTATATATCAACTTAAAGAAGTGTTTGTTCCAATGTGCACCGGTCCATTTTTTGGGGTATATAGTCTCTAGATCTGGCATTTCAGTTGACCCTGACAAGGTCAAGTCTATTCGTGAATGGTCACTCCCAATGAATATTCATAAGACTCGTAGTTTCCATTGACTTGACACCTTCTATAGGAGTTTTGTCAAAAACGTTGTTGAAAAAAACCTCTTAATTTGATATATCAGATTATCTAAGTGATTTAGGAATTGCCGAAGTTTATATAGAATGACAATATATGTCAATGTATATATTGTCCAAATGATCAGAAATCCATGCTATCAAAGACTCCAAAGTTCTCAAGAAGCTCATTCAACTTAAGTTAAATTTGTGCGTAGAGAAGTAATCGACACACGTTGAAGACTAGGTTACTTCCTTTCAAAGAATTCTCCAGTTAAAGAAAATAATCTCAGAGTTCTACTAATTGACTTACGCTAAATTCTTTCTTCTTAACATTTCAGGATAGGTCAAGTAGTATTCGACGTTTAAGTAACCATACGTTGATTTTTCTCCTCTAATGGTTTTTGAGAAGATTAAGGTCATGATTAAGATCTGATTCTAGCATTTAACGATTCTTTTCAAGGAGGACTTCAAGGTGATTGGCTCATATCAGGAAAGATTATATTTGTAGGAGTTTTCTTGTATTTGTACAACTTTCAAATGAAGACAGAACTCTCACCTCTCATCTTTCGACCCCAAAGAAGGAAGCACGAATACATCATAATTCTCTTGTGCTCTCGACCTCTCTCTGGTCTTCTGTTTCCTGTCTCTCAAGGCACTTCTCCACTTCATTCAGAGTTCATCTCTTCTCTATTGAATTCTTACTCTCACTCATCAGGAGTTGTTGTTGGTCATCAAGAATCCACACAGTGCATACACTTACAAAAATCCATGCAGAGTTTGTGGCTCTACTTTGTGAAAAATATGTTTCTACAACCAATCAAATACGAGTTTTTAAAATTCTTCTTGAAAGGATTCTGTTTTGATTATAAGAGTCTCCTTGCAAAAGACTTAGTGGTTTGGTTTTGTAAATCTCCTTACCAAAAAATTCAATTGTTTTGGTTCTAAGAATCTCGTTAACAAAAAGACTCGTCATTGATAGTAGAATCCTACCAAAGTATAGAAGAGAGAGCATACCCAAATTCAAGTAACCTCTATAAAAATCTGTCTTCTAGTTGTGTTGCTTTCTAGTTTTAGGTCACTGTGTTTTTTCTCTTTATTATTTAACTCTGATTAATTGTGACAAGTTCTGTGATTGATTTTGGAAAATAATTTTAAATCTCTATTCACCCCTACCTCTAGAGTAATTCTCAATATATTTTCATTCACTATCAATTGGTATTAGATCGAAGTAAATCATAAAAAGGTTAAAACCTTCATTAATCAAGATCCAGAGACTGAGAATTACTTATGAGATTATTTACCCAATCATGGGTTCTATGTAGTTTAGAGCCTATGCGACCTTTAGACTAGTAATGTGTAATCTAGACAAATTTTCTCTATGAAAGTCTAAAATAAAATTATATATAAACTCTATTGATGATAATATCTTTGACTTTGTGATTGCATTTCCAATGATTCCCACCAGTAAAGATGCTAATGGGCTCACTGCCCCTAAACCTAAGGCTGACCGGAATGAAACTGAAAAAAAACTAGATCCATTTTGATGCATCCCGGTGGTGGGACCGAATGTGTGAGAATAAATGCACTGAGAATGGGATTGTTGAAGGTGGGGTGCTTGGGCTGTAACCGCCGCACTGAGATTTGGTTCAACATCCCGCCACACTGAGAATATGTGCGGTCATGGGTGGGGTGCTTTGGTTGCAGTCCGGTGGTGGGACCGGACGTGTTCCTCTAGAGCAGAACCAGGGCAGGGCGGCTCTGGACCACTGCATCGCAGTGATGCCAAAGCAATGAACAACTTGGTGTCCACAATGACTGATGACATTCCAAAAAGTTATTGAATGTCAATCAGCAAAAGAAATTGGGGAATCTCTTATTAGGATTGTTGAAGGTCGTTCTGATTAAAGAAATAATAAGAGATTTCTCTTGATTTCTCAATATGAAAATTTCAAGAAGATTCAAGAAGAAAGTGTTGCTGAAATGTACCAAAGATTCAGCATCATTGCAAGCGAGTGAAAAGGGCTTGACAAATAAATCTCAGTCACTGAAATTAATGATAAGTTTCTCATATGCTTCTCAAGCTCTTGTGATTTAAGAATTTGGGTCATTAGGGAGATCAGATGCAACAAGGAGATAACCACCGATGCTCTCCTTAGAAAGCTAAAAGTCTTATGAAATGCTCCTAAAGACAAGAGTACACAATGTGGCAAACGAGAAAACTTCATCTAAGGAGAGGCTTGTTGCACTCAAAGCCTCTAATGAAGGATCGGTAATTGACAAAGAACTGATGGATTTGCTGGCTAAAAGATTCAGAAAGTCGAACAAAATTGAAGACTTCAAAGAAAAGGATATAAATTATAACAAGCCAAGGTATGACAAAATACATTTTAAAGAAATCACTTTTTTTCTTGTAGAAAGACTGGACATATTGCTGTAGAATATCAGGAAGATAATAAAGTCAAATATAAGATGAATAAAGATCATAGAAAACACTATGATCAAAGCAGAAAATGTCAGAACAAGGACAAAAGCTTCATTATTAAGACTTGAAGTGAAACAAATAGTGAAAATAGCTCCTGCTCAGAAAATGAATATAGCAAGGATGAGTAAACATGCCTAATGGCATTAGATCTTCCTGTTCAGGAAGATGAGGTATTGCGCTTAGAAAATTTTATTTTCACTTCTGAAGAATTTAAGATTGTATTTAGAGAATTATTCCAAAGTCAACTCGAAGCATAAAAACAAATTAAAGCGTTTAGAGAAAAAAAAAGGTTAAGATTCAAAGAAAAGCTAGGAGAAGTAACCTATTCTCAAGAAGAAATCTACCAACTAAAGATAGAAAACAAAAAGCTCAGAGAAGAAATAGAAGTCGGCAACTAAAATACATTTATGAGAATCTCACTGTGAGATTTAAGAAACTGATCTTAGGTGCTGAGATCTCTAATGAGAAGGATTCTAATAATACACTTGCTTGGAAGAATCAATTTACTTTTGTTAGTGTTAAGGGAAAAGAATCTATTAAATCTGTAATAAACATTCCTTCTTCCACAAACAATGTCAAAGAGAAAGGTCCTCATAAGAGGAAGAAAAATAAGAAGAAATATGTGTTGGATACCCCAATTCTCCCAAAACAAAGAGGAATTTGGGGGAGCCGCTCGTCCAGAACGATATGGTAAGTCCAAGTGTATTTACAAATTAGAGAAACAGGTGTATCGGCCGAGTATCAGGTGTGTACCGGTACCAGATACGTATCTGGTATGGGTGTGACCCTCAAGGAAGTATCAGTGCTTCATGGATGAACCGGTACACTGGGACCCTGATGGTGCCAAAATGGAAGCTCTCTTGGCACTCGGAACATTATTCGCCCCGATATGTATGCTAATAGGGGGCCATTGTGGAGGGCGACTGCCATAATCTCATTACTTATTGTAAGGAAAGCCTCAAGATTGGGCATTGGGTCGGGGACAACCGCACAGCCGAGAAATTGAAGTTCCTCTCTGATTTTACTCGGGTGCTATTCCACCATGTTCCTCGTGAAGCCAACAGGGTGGCTAACTTTTGTGCCAAAACAACTTTGATTTCTTCTTTTTCTTGGACTCGTGATGAGTGTAGTAATCCATAGTTTCTTGAGTTAGTCAAGAACGACCTGGACAGTATCTTCTCTTTTCTTATTCATATTGCCCTTTTTTATTTTAATGCAAATGCACATTTCAAGGAAAATACATCAAGGAAAGACCTTATAGAACATGTCAATTAGACAAACAAACCAAGACTTCATTTAAAAGTGAGTCCAAGAATGATTTCCCAAGAAACCTTTATTAGCTCCACATGGATTTATTTGGTCCTATTCTTATTCATAGCTTAGGAGGATGGTCATATACGCTTAGTGTTGAGATTAAATTATCCAACAGGTCACGTGTATGTGGGACCGTGTTTGGCTTCCCCACCGCGTTCCAGGTCTGGGAGTTGACCCAGGTGGGCCCCTCTGTCGGAATATCCCCGCGGGCATGTGGTTGGGGTTAATCCCACACCTCCTGCAGCTTTCCCCCCTCTGTGTTCATGTACCGCGCCACCATTCATCTCAACACATGGGTTTTGAGATGAACTGTTGGGTTGGAGGGTTCTTTCATGGTATCATATAAGGTTGTCCTGCTGCGGGGGTGTGTTGAGATTAAATTATCCAGCAGGTCACGTGTATGTGGGACCGTGTTTGGCTTCTCCACCGCGTTCCAGGTCTGGGTGTTGACCCCGGTGGGCCCCTCTGTCGGAATATCCCCGCGGGTCTGTGGTTGGGGTTAATCCCACACCGCCTGCAGCTTTCTCCCCTCCGTGTTCATGTACTCCGCCACTCTTCATCTCAACACCTGTGTTTTGAGATGAACTGTTGGTTTGGAGGGTTCTTTCACTTGGTAATTGTGGATTACTTCTCAAGATTGTTTTAGGTGTTCTTCAAGAGAAATAAGTCTTTAAAATTCTCTCAAGATAGTTAAAACAGATCCAAAATGAAATGAATACTTCAGTTATCATGATCAGAAATGATCATGGCACGGAGTTTGAGTCTTATAGGATGTGTGAGATCTGTGAAAATAAAGGGATCAAACATAGCTTCTTTGTTCCTATAACAACTCAACAAAATGAAGAAGCTGAAATGAAGAATAGAACTTTAATAGAAGCATGTAGAACATTGCTAGCTGAGGCTAATTTTCCTAAACAATTTTTGACTGAGGTTGTTAACACAACTAATTATATTCTTAGTAGAAGCCTCATTCATAAGAGCAAACATAAGACCCCGTATGAGCTACTGAAAGGCAAGGCTCCAAACATTTCATATTTCAAGATCTTTAGAAGCAGATGCTATATTCTAAAAAATGGTAAATCACATTTAAGAAAATTTGATAAGAAGACTAATGATAGTATAATCTTAGGATACACAGTATCAAGCAATGTGTATAGATATTATAATAAAAGAATCTCAAGGATAAAAGAATATATGCATGTTACTTTTGATAACACTAACATGTTAAATAAAGGAAAAAACCTATCTACTAGCATTGTGTAGGAAGAAAATCTATCCACTCAATTCAAAGAACAGATTGTGAATGGGGACTTTTCAATTCCTCTTATTAAAGTTGAACTACAAAAGGACGATGACCCGCATAAGGACGAAGATAGTGAAGAAGACACAATTAAAATAGTAGATTATCAAGATCAATAGACTCAGCCTGCTATTGCTAAAGAAAATCTTCCTAGACTCCAGGAAACACAACAAGAAGAAATACAAGTTGTTGAACCTATCCCTATGACCGAGATGATGACATTTAAGAATCATCCTCAATCTCAAGTCATTGGTGGCATGGCATCTGGAGTACAGACAAGAAGTCCAAATCTCAAGGGAGTTGGATCTCCAATACTTCTTATGTTAGCTAGAACTATAGAAGTTTAAATAAGACAACGATGATCCTCATTAAATCGTGGAAATGCAAAAAGAACTTGCACAATTTGAAAGAAGAGGATTATGAACACTTGTTCTCAGACCAAAGAACTACCCTGTCATTGGAACCAAGTGGGTGTTTAGGACCAAACTAGATGCAAATGATGTCATCATCAAGAATAAAGCAAGGTTAGTTGCTCAAGGGTACATGAAAGAAGAGGGGATTGACTATGACCAAACCTTTGCACTTGTTGTGAAGCTTGAAATAAAAAGGATATTTCTGGCTTTTGCAGCATACAATAAATTAAAGGTCTATCAAATGGATGTCAACAGTGCATTCCTAAATGTTATCCTACAAGATGAAGCATAAGTAGAACCCTGAGTTTTTATCAATCCTAACTCTCCTAATGTATCTAGGTTGAATAAAGCTTTATATGAACTCAAGCAAACACCTAGAACTTGGTATGAAACTTTCTTTATCGTTCTCCTTGAAAACTCTGTTAAAAGAGAAAAAAGATAGATAAAACTTTATTCACTAGAACCTATAAGGGTAAATTGCTACTAGTGAAAATCTATTTAGACGATATCATCTTTAGATCTACTGATAGTAAATTGTGTAAGAAGTTTGCTAAGCTAATGCAATCAAAGTTTGAAATAAGTACCATGAGAGAGCTCTCTTACTTTCTTGGCCTTCGAGTGAAACAATTTGGTGAAGGCATTATCATCTCACAGTCCAAATATACCAAAGAATTTATTAAAAAATTTGGTATGGAGAATGCTTCCACTATGAAAACCCTTATGGATACAAATGTTGTCATAAATAGAAATGAGAAAGGAAAAGTTGTGGATCAAAAATCCTACAGAGCAAAAATAGGTTCCCTCCTCTATCTAACAACTAGTAGATCAGATATCATTTTTGTTGCATGTGTTTGTGCAAGGTTTCAAGTTGAACCTCAGGAGTCATATATGACTTTGGTAATCAGAATTATAAGATATTTAAAAGAATCACATGAATTAGGTATGTGGTGCCATGTAGAATCGGGATTTGAATTATCAGAATATCAGATTCAGATTATGCATGGTGTAGCAAACCACTGTCTCCACATCCACAGCAGAAGCTGAGTATATAATTGTTGGAAGTTGTTGTTCACAACTACTGTGGATACAAAATCAACTCTTAGACACAACTTGAACATAGACAAATCAATAATTCATTGTGATAGCTCAAGTGCAATCTCAATAGCCTCTAATCATATTCTTCATAACAGGATAAAGCATATTGAGATTATGCATCATTTCATTAGAGATAATGTACAAAAGAGAAAGTTGCCTTAGAATACATCCCTATAGATGAGCAAAAGGCTAGCATATTCACTAAGTCTCTTGATGAAGTAAAGCACAAAAACTTCATAAATGCTCTAGGAATGCTTGATAATTCAAGCTAAACCTCACTAAAAACAACTCAAATTTTTGAATCTGGAAGACTATTTTACACTGCATCGAAATCCTTGTCAGCACACCCGACGAAACCTCTCGCTGTGAGGTCCCACTCTTCAAGTTGACGTTGTGTCGAAATGGTTGAAGTAGCATCAAAATGTTTGAAGAAGTCGATTCTAATGTTCTCGATGTCGCGTCAATTAACCCTAGATTTCGACACCGACTATAAGTAAAAGACATTTTATTTCTCGTCTTCAACACCTTCAAACTCTTCGTCTTCTTACAGTTTCCCTCCATTCTTCTCTCTACCCTACTCTGGTCTCTCTCTTGCCGGGACAAATGGCTTCCCTCAAAATGAATTCAGGATTCGATTTTGATCTCAGTGAATTCGAAAAAGTTGACAACAAGGTCAGGATGATATTAAACTTGTTTGAAGAACAAGGGTTTACTACACTTATCTCAACTAGGGAAAGATTGTTAAATAAGAAATTAAAGTCATTTTCTGGAAGTGCTCAATATCTAGAGGACGTAAGTATTATAGGAATTATAAATCAGAGTCAAGTAACAATCTCTAAGACTGAAATTTGCTCAAACTTCAGTCTTATAGATGGAGAAAATGATGAAAAATTATCTAGGGCAGAGGATAATAAAGCTCTAATCAAGATGTTTACAAAAGCAAAGTCTATAAATCTTAAGAAGAAAGATTTTGATGAAGAATATCAATTTCCAGCTGATATTATGAGGAATGTGATAATGTGAAAAACTTTCGCACATGATGTTTTATGAAGGATCAACTAAATTTGATTGGTACCTTGATTTTGAGGAAAAACATAGATTGGGAGAATTGACTCCTGAGATTGCTAAAGCCCAAGGCACGCCTAGGAGAAATAGCATATGCTAGAATCCTGACTCGAGTTCTAAAACATAACTACGCAGACGTATGCAAGAGTGAGGGGGTGCATATTCCCGCGGGAAAAAGATTGACTGACTTATTGTTCTTCAATTAGGCAAGGCAAATCTCAAAAGCCTTGGCCCCGACAGCCAAGATTACTCCACAGGAAAAAAGCTCACCACCTCTCTCTCCACCCACCATCCCTTCGACTTTCATGCCTGTTACATTTGTCATTCCATCTTCCCAAACATCAACTCCACGGATTTCTACAACAGCGACCAGCATCCCAATATCAGTTCTTCCTTCTCCCACAATTTCTATTCATGTTATCTCATCCTTTCCACAACATACTCCACTTGACATTCATGTTTTCCCCAGCCATACACCTCATCTTGATGACAATACTCCTTCCACCACAACAATTCCTACCATCCTGTCATTATATCAACATCTCACATACCTACACTATCATCCACAACAACAATTCCTATTAACAGAATCTTCCAAAACATTTCTTTTTTCCATCTCTGCTCCTCCTATCAACATTCAATCCATCAATTACAATGAGATTGCATCTGCCTTTAAGACACTCTCATCTCAATTCTCATATCAGTTCTCTCAATTCTCTACTACCATTTTTGCCCTTTCCACCAACATGACCAGTATCCAAAATCAGCTCACTGAGCTCAATTCCTCATTCTCTCTAAAGCAATCTTTTGGTGATCCTTGTATCACTCTTTCAGTCTTGACATCTCTAATTCAAGATGTCCAGATGGGGGAGAAATTCCATGACAGGAGTGTCTTCCCAGAAACTACTCATCCATCCTCTCCCTCCTCGCATCCTAATACTCCAGATGGAGATAAAACTTCTGCAGATGAGCCCATGGATATAGAGGTTGGTCATAATAACAATGAGATTGTTCAAACTGAACATCTAGTTCCTGAGAAGAACGTCCCATAAATTATAGGGGGAGAACCATCTCAAGAGCAGATGGCTCTTGTTCCAAAAACTGCAAGGGGAGAACTAGAACAATGGAGACGTAAAGCAGATATGAATATGGCCAATGAGGCTAATAGAAATGAAAATACTAAAAATGATGAAGACTATGAAGACTTTGATGAATATGATAAAGAGTTAACTTAGTTTGATAAGGACAAGACAACACGAAATATTCTTGACCCAGAGGAGCTAGCTATTGAAAATGAGGTTGCTGTTGAAAATGAGGCTGCTGCTCCTGTTATTAAGCAATCTTCATTGCCTCCTCTAAATACTCAAGGTGACAAGGGCGAATTTTACACATCAGAGTTTGTTGAGAATATGCCCGAAGAGGTTAATAAGCAATGTGAATATAATTTCATCAGCTTATGTGAAAATTTTGTTGCCGCTAAAAAGATGACTTCTAATCTTATAAGAATTCCCAATCATATGGAAAGACTTTCATCCAATGCAGCAAAAGACTGAGTTATCTACATCTGATAAGGTCCAGAATGTCCTTCTCCACAAGAATCTAGCTCTCTGCAAATTTGGGCTACTCCTGTTACTCATGAATCTCAATCTGCTGTTGAAATTTCTATGCCTGAAGGCACACTTGAGAAAATTACTATATTTCAAAAAGAAGATGTTCCTGAGACCTCCTCTAAGACTATATCTGTTCTTCCTGTTATTCCTCGTGATGGTCTTCTTCCTACCCCCAGCTGGTAAGAAAAACACTCAAACTTATCAAAGGACGAGGCCACAGGATACCAGGCCTATATGGGAGAGATTTACAAAGAAGTAAAGAAAGGATCACAAGCATATGAAGTCATATTTAGCTTCATCTCCCAGATATGACATTCCAAAGAATATTTTTGCATCTACCTCCTCACCCAGAAAGGACCCCGAACGGGATATGATATTCCAAAGGATATTCTTGCTTCTACCTCCTCACCCAGAAAGGACCCCGAATGGGAAGCTAAATATGAACAAGGAAGAAAAGATGCGGAGAAAGAATGGGAAGAAAATCAACAACTAGCTAAAGAGAAAAGACAAAGGTTCATTGAGAATACAAAGAAAACAAAGGAGAAAATGGTGCTGGAATCTATTAAAATCCCAGCGGGATGTTTGATTTAAAGGAATATACATCTCTTCATCCAACTGCATAAGTCCCAAAGGAATCCAAGAGACCTTTTCAACTTCAGCTGGGCTGTGATGGAAGGGTACATATACCATATGTGAAGCCTACCCATGATATTCCTAGGCAACCAACACCTCCTCCACCAATGCGATTTATTAGATCCTGCAAAAGCTAGTGTGATTCTTCCTGCACCTCTTACTCTAGTTGCAGTACCAGAATATTTGAACTCTATTCCTCCTGGGAATAAATTTGAAGCAATCATTTATATGGAAGCTATGGTGATAGAGAAGGGATACACTATGGAAGAAGTTTCCCCTAAAGTTGAAGAAGAAATACAAAATATCTTAAAAAATCAAGAAAGATATTGAAGAGCAACGCAAACTGATTATATAAAGAAAACTGAGGAAGAACATATTGGACTTTTGCAAATATTTCTAAATCAAATAAGTCACAAATTGATTATTTTATGACTCGCGGAATGGATAAAAAGAATTGTAATGATTGCAAAGTTATACCAGGAGATAGTTTGACAACACAATATAGGTTAGTGGTTTTAACGTGTAAATTAAATATAATAAATTTAAGAAAATGATAAAAGTGTCAAAAAATTTAGTGGTGGACATAAAAATTAAAAAACAAGTTGCTTTCAAGTCAGCAGTTATGAAACAACTAGTTGATAACCCTTATATTGATTTCAGTATCTCATGAGAAATTATGTCTTTAAATTTAAGGATAAGTGAAAAGAACATACTTAGAGAATCAAAAGGCCGCGCACCCCCAAATAAAAAATCTTGGTGGTGGAAAGAAAAAGTGCAAGACAAAGTGAGGGCAAGGAGGTTCAGCTATAAAACACTCTACTCAGTCAGAATGATGAAAACTTGACAATATATAAAGTCGCCAAGAAAAAATATAAACATGTGGTAGATAAAGCAAGAAGATAGGGCTTATGAAGAATTTTATAAGCGATTAGATATTAAAGATGGAGAGCGGGACATATAAAATTGTTGGAGCTAGAGAGAGGAAAATAAGAGATTTAAGCCAAGATAAATGCATAGAGGATGAAACAGATACAATTTTGACTAGGGGTGCAAGCGGTTCAATTTGGGTCGGTTTGGACCCAAACTGAAACCAAACTGAAAATGGTTGGTTATTTATTTTTCCAAACCAAACATAAACCAATTAGTGCGGTTCAATAATAGGTGCGGTTTTTTAGGACAGTTTTCGGTTTTATTAGAATAATTTTTAAAACATAAATTTTATGTTATTGTTTTTATATTATATCATGTATAAATATAATTAAAAACTATGATAAACTAATTTTCATTTTAAATTTACTATTGCAAGTTTGTTTCAATCAATTTGTGAGTCGAGAATGTTATTTTTGATAAGATTTTTAAGAGACAAAATCATACCAAAGTAAGAAAATATTAGAAAATTTTGAATATTTACAAAAATAGTGAAACTAGAAAATGTATTTAAGACAATACTGATATTAATTATGAAGTCGTGAAAATAAATGTAAAAAATTTATGATATCTACATTGCTTCTCAATCATCATTCTATAACTTATCATGCATTAAATCATCATATAAATTCAACGCGATAAATTTACTAACATATGCAAGTACATAATTAGGTCGTGAAGGTTTGAGGGAAAGACTAATGATACAACAACACTCAAGCTTTTATCCCACTATAGTAAGGTCGGCTATATGGATCCTTTGTCGCCATTGTGCCCCGTCTTGTGTCATAATCTCACTAATGCCTAAGTACATCACGTCTTTCCTTATAGTTTCATTCCAAGTCTTTATTGGTCTACCCCTCCCTCGTTTAACATGTCTAGTGACTAGACTCTCACAACGCCTAACAGGTGCCTCTAATGGTCTCCTTTGCACATGTCCAAACCATCTTAGTCGAGCTTCTCACTTCTTCTTTGCAATTGGTGTTGCTCATGTCTTATCCCTAATACATTCATTCCTAATTCTATCCAATCTCGTGTGTCCACACATCCACCTAAGCATTCATCTCCGCAACTCCCATTTTTGCTCATGTACACAATTCACTGCCCAACACTCAGAACCATAGAGCATCACTGATCTAATTGCAGTACAGTAGAACTTGCCTTTACGTTTTAATGGTACTTTACGATCACATAAGATCTCTGGCGTGCCACTCAACTTCAACCAACCAGCTTGGATTCTATTTGTGTTGGAACACTCTATTACTGATTTGGGCAAGGATCACTATGTCTCTTAGGAAACCTGTTTTGACCTCATTGTATAGATCTAAAGGTCAATTAGAATTGAGTCTAAGGGTAAGTATTTAGGTTTGGAAGCTGCCCTCAAGACCAGGTTTTTCAGTTTTGGAGACTAAGGCATTTCGTCGAGCTCCGTACGACGAATCGTCGAACTCCATTCGACGATCGTTGAGCTCACTTCGACGGATCGTCGAACTCCATTCGACGATCTCTGAGCTCAACTTCAACAAGTCGTCGAACTTCATTCGACGATCTTCGAGCTCAGATCGGCGTTCTTGACTCCAGTTTGATTCTCTATCTCTGAGCTCAGTTCGACGATAGTTGAGCTCAGATCGACGATCTCTGTTTCTGTCTAAGTCCAATCTCTGAGCTCAGTTCAACGATAGTGGAGCTCAGTTCGACGTTTCTCTGAAGAGTTCAACGTTTTTCAAGATTCAAATTTAGACAGCTGTGGAATTATTGTCAGCATTTAATTCAGAGATCTTGTAGCTGTTTTTAATTAATCTGGAGCAAGTTTCAAGGAATTTTCAAGGAATGTTTTATTGGACTTTCCTCCAGAAGACAAATGCAATTAAGGAAGTCATTTATGACAGGCCAACGGCTATCTTGGACAGTGGATCAATTCTATTCAGATGAAAGGAATAAAAGATATATTCTTTCTCTGCAACAAAGAGACAATTACAACTTCTGCAACAACAAGAATTACAGCTCTTACAACAACAATTACACAAGAGAAAGAAAGAGAGTTGCAGACATTCTCAGTATCAAGAATTCAGACAAGAACACATCACCAAAGGAGATCAACTAACTGAAATTTTCAGATCTCTCTTGATTCAAGTGTTCAAAGGTCATCATCATTCAAGCCTCCAGACACCTCACATTTCAGCTGTTGCTGAAATAATCTTTTGCTGGAGATCAAATTATCTGAAGGCCTATCACCCTACTGCAAAACTTCACTTCCTGAACAACTCAAGATCTCAGGGGGAGCTTTGACAACATCCACTATCTTCTCTCTGACTGTTGACAGAGAAGATCATCTCATCCCTTTCTCTCTCTCTCTCTCTGCTGTAAAGGGTTTTTCAAACTCCCTTCAAAAGTTTGTGTTTGGTTTCTGAGATCTTATCAAAACTCAGTGGTGGCAAGACACCTGATCAAAAAATCTGGTTTGATTTTTGAGCACCTTATCAAAAGCTCATTGGTGCCCAGGACAGCTGATCAACTCATCCTGCAGTGGATTCCTACCTAGGGTGGTAGAAGAGTGGATGTACCCAGATTGATTGGGGAACCACTATAACTCCTTGTGTCATCTGGTTGCTTGTCTTTCTTTTGTTTCTGGCTGTGCTTTGTGATTGCTTTGTGATTGCCTTGTGATTGCTCTGTGATTATTCTGTGTTTAGATTTACTTTATGATATTTGTTTCCCTGTTCACTTAGGAATACAACAACTGTTGTAAAAAGTTTTTAGCAAGCATCATACTCTATTCACCCCCCCTCTAGAGTATATCAGATCTAACTTGCACTTTCAATTTGTCACATCTTTATAAATACCTTCGTATTTTTGAACTATCGATCCAAGATATTTAAAACACTCATTACGGAAAATATATTGAACACCCAACTTAATAACGAAGTTGTTGAAAGAGCCCAAAGCTTGTATGTATTATTTCAGTATCTAAATACAAGGAGAGAATACAAATATATAGGAGAGAAGAGAGAAGAATAAATCCTATACATGATGTGGGACTAAAGAAGGAGGAAGAAAAATAGGCCATTAAATGGGCCTTTTACATGGGCTTTTCTAATACTCCCCCGCAAGCTGGAGTGTACAAGTCGTATGCGCCAAGCTTGGATAGGCACTGATAGAAGAGGGTACTAGGAAGAGCTTTGGTGAAGATGTCAGCAACCTGTTCAGTACCCGGAACGTGCTTGAGCTCGATCTTCTTCATGTGGACTTTCTCTCGGATGAAATGACAATCTACCTCGATATGCTTCGTTCTTTCATGGAAGACCGGGTTTTTGGCAATATGTATGGCAGCTTGACTGTCACAAAGGAGGAGAGCTGGTGAAGGTAGTTTAACTCCAAGGTCGGTAAGGAGACTCTCAATCCATGTGAGTTCAGAGACCACAGCAGCCATTGCCCGATATTCTGCTTCGGCTGAGGATCGAGCAACCACTGCTTGTTTCTTGCTTCGCCAAGTAATCAGATGTCCTCCAAAATAGGTACAAAACCCGCTAGTAGATCGTCGATCGTCGAGGGAGCCAGCGTAGTCGGCATCAGAGTATGCCACTAGTGTAGGAATGGAGGATGAGGTTTTGTATACAAGTCCTTGGCCAGGAGCTGTCTTAAGATATCTGAGAATGCGTTCCACAGCCTGGAGATGAGAGCTTCGAGGAGAGTGCATATAGCGACTCACAAGTCCCACAGCGAAAGATATATCAGGTCTTGTAACTGTTAGGTAGATAAGCTTCCCAACTAGACGACGGTAATATTCGGGATTTGGTAGAAGCGAATCAGAATCTGAGCCCTGAGCACATATTTTGTGATTTGCATCCATGGGAGTGTTAATAGGTTTGCAACCAGAGTAGCCTGCATCATGAAGGAGATCCAGGCAATATTTGCGCTGAGAGAGAACCAATCCATCTGACCGTCTGGCCACTTCCAGACCGAGGAAGTACCGAAGAGGACCCAGATCTTTAGTTTGGAAGACGGAGCTCAGATGTAGCTTAACGGCCTGTATGCCGTCCAAGTCACTGCCAGTAATAATGATGTCGTCGACATATACCAACAGGAGAACCGTACCAGTGGCCTGGTGACGAGTAAACAATGAGAAGTCAGCCGAGCTGCGAGTGAAGCCAACGTCCCGGAGCGCTTTGCTGAACTTGTCGAACCATGCCCGAGGGGATTGTTTGAGACCATATAGAGATTTGAGAAGATGACAAACCCGTGACTCCCCCGTGGTCTCAAACCCGGGAGGTTGTTGCATGTAAACCGTTTCCTGAAAGTCGCCGTTCAGGAAAGCGTTCTTGACGTCGAGTTGAAACAAGGGCCACTGGCGATGGACAGCCACAGAGAGGAGAATGCGGACCGTGTTGAGCTTAGCGACCGGAGAGAAGGTCTCGTCATAGTCCAGCCCCGGTTGCTGGGTGAAACCACGAGCAACCAACCGAGCTTTGAGGCGATCAATGGTCCCATCAGGAGCATGTTTAATGACGAAAACCCATTTGCACCCAACGGGTTTCTGGCCGGGAGGAAGGGGCACCAGGGTCCAAGTCTGGTTGGCCCAAAGAGCAGCCATCTCTTCTTCCATAGCCGCACGCCACCCAGGATGTTGAAGAGCGTCCTGGACAGAAGTAGGAATAGAGACCGAGGAGAGCGAAGTAGCCAAGGCCTGTAGAGGTGGAGAGAGGCGATGGAGAGAAACATAGTCCGCCATTGGATGAGCGGTAGAGGCCGACACCGGAGCAGCAGAACACGGAGAAGCCGAGGTCGAAGCCGACTGCAGAGGAGCAACGGGAGGAAGAGGGCGACGAGCATAGACCCGAATAACTGGGGGTCGAGGAGGGTCAATGGTGGGAGGAGGCGGAGGGATGGTGGGAGGTGAGTGGACGTGAATCACCGGCCGGGGAAGGGAGGGTGTGGTAGTAGGTGGTGGGAGAAGTGGGGGCAACGGAGGAGGGAAGAAGGGTTGATCCTCCCGGAAAGTAACATCAGCCGAAACAGAGACCTTCCGGGTGAGCGGAGAGTAGCAAACATAGCCCTTTTGGGTACGTGAGTAGCCGACAAAAATGTGTTTGGCCGCACGGGGATCCAGTTTGTCAAGAGGGGGGCCCAGTTTATGGACAAAGCAGGTACAGCCAAAAACCCGGGGGGTGAGGGGGAAGGCGGGTGTGGAGGGAAAAAGAAGGCTGAAGGGTGTAGCGTTGTGGAGAACGGGAGAGGGGAGACGGTTGATAAGAAAACATGCTGTGGAGACCGCAAAGTTCCAGAAGACTTTGGGAACGTGCATGTGAAGCATGAGAGAGCGAGCCACATCGAGCAAGTGGCGGTTCTTGCGTTCAGCGACCCCGTTTTGTTGAGGGGTGTAGGGACAAGAGGTCTGGTGAACAATACCGAAGTTTGCGCAGAGAGTGGCAAACTCATGGCTAGTGTATTCCCGAGCATTATCAGAGCGGAAAGTTTTAATGGTGGTAGAGAATTGCGTACGAGTCTCTAACACAAACGCCTGAAAGACACGCGGAAGCTCAGAGCGATCATGCAGGAGATACAACCAAGTAGTACGAGAGTAATCATCAATAAATGTTATAAAATAACGATAACCAGAAATGCTAGGAACTTTATAGGGGCCCCAAATATCAGAATGTATTAAATCAAAGGGAGCTGAGCTCCTAGTACAATGAGCTGGAAAAGAAGAGCGAGGCTGTTTGCCAATAATACAAGAATCACATTGAAAAGCAGGAAGAGAAATGTCCGGAAGCGCCTTCTGGAGGATAGGTAGAGGGGCATGCCCAAGCCGACAATGCCAATCAGACGAGGAAACGGAGGAAAGGGATGTGGGAGAGACATCGAGGAGGTAAAGCCCGTTCTGCAGCCGACCCCTACCAATGGTAATCCGCGTCTGCCGATCCTGTATCAAAAAACCAGAAGAGGTGAAGGTGATAAAGCAATTCATATCAGTAGTAAGACGACCAACAGAGAGTAAATTAAAAGGCGAGGCCGGCACATAAAGAACGGAGCGAAGAGAGAGAGAGGGAGGAAGGAGGAGGTCCGCGCAACCGGAGACCGGGACAAGCGCACCATTGGCCACAGTAATAGACGGGGGGTGAGCAGCAGTAGAGAACTGGGGCGGCCGCATGGAAGTGATGTGGTGGGTGGCTCCCGAGTCCAGGATCCAGCGAGAGCTGGAAGAGAGACAGGCAGTACCTGCAGCGGAGGTGGAGACAATACCTGCATGGGAGGTGGAGGCATGGGAAGCAGAAGGGGGGTTGAGGAGCCCCTGGAGTTGTTGCAGCTGTAGGCGAAGAGCCTCAAGATCCGTACCAGTCGGAGGAGAGCTATCGGTAACAGCAGCAGTAGGCGGGCGAGGGGGGTAGCCATGTTTCTTGTGACAAACGGCTTCAGTATGGCCATCCCGGCCGCAGTAGGTGCACTTGGGCCGTCCGCGGCCACCACGGCCCCGCCCACGGGAGCCCGTACGGCCACCCCGAGGAAAGGAGGGTTGTGGGAGTAAAGGAGGAAGGGCCTGCTGAAGAAGGGCCGGCGAGGGTGGTGCAGGAGCCTCCGGAGGAGGTGGTACGCGAAGTAACATCGAGCAGACATCAGAGAAAGAAGGGGTAGTGGGTGAAGCCAGAACCTGGGCCCGAATACTATGTAGGTGTGGCGGGACGCGAGCCATAATCATAGCAATACAAACAGCCTCCTTCTGGGCGCGTTGGGCAGCGAGATCAGTAGTCGCGGGCTGGTGCTGAATCCAGGCTTCCGTGAGAGTTTTAGCACGGGCCACGAAGGAGGTCATGTCCAGAGCTTTGCCAACATCCAAGGCTTGAAGATCAGTGAGGATGTCGAAAAGGTGTTGAAGGCTGTCCTTTCCGGAGTACAGCGAATGAAGTTCATCCCACATGGCTTTAGCAGTCTCATGATACATGATCATCTGGTACGGCTCACCCTCGACTGAGTTCAGGATCCAGGTCTGGACACGGCCGTCATTGCGGAGCCAATCATCAGTAGACGGAGTTGGTGGGCCCTGGGTAAGGTGACGGGCAAGGCCCTTGGCCTGTAAGACCCGGCGGACAGAGTGGACCCAGGGAATGAAATTAGCCTTGCCAGAGAGAGAAATAGTAGTAATCCGAAGCTCATCCCGGAGTTCGAGAGGAGCCACGTGGTCGGCAGGGGGTTGAGCGGTAGTGGAGTCGCTGGAGGACATGGCGACTGAAGAGCAGCAGGGCGCGGAGAGAACAACCCGCAGCGGTCTGGAGGTCGCGGCGGTCTGGAGGTCGCGGCGGGCTGGAGGCCGCGGCGGTCTGGAGGTCGCGGCGAGTTTAGTGAGGCCGCGGCGAACAGGAGCAGTCCGCGACAGAGGCCGCGGCGAACTGGGGCAGGTCGCAGCAGCGGACAGGAGCAGTCCGCAAGAGGTCGCGGCGAACTGTGGGCAGGTCGCTGGAAGAGGAGCACAGCGGATACAAGCAGAGCTCGCAGCGGACAGGAGCAGTCCGCAAGGGAAGGCGGAGAGAGAGAGTCCGCGAGCAGAGGCTCGAGCGGACAAAAAAGGAGCGAGCTAGAGGGGGGGCAGTCCGCGAGCAAGGAGGCTCGAGCGGATACAAGCAGAGCCCGCAGCGAGCGAGAGAGAAGCTAAAGGGAGCAGTCCGCGAGCAAAGAGGCTCGAGCGGATACAAGCGGAGCCCGCAGCGGACAAGAGGGAGCAGTCCGCGAGCAAGGAGGCTCGAGCGGATACAAGCAGAGCCCGCAGCGAGAGAGAGAGAAGCTAGAGGTAGCAGTCCGCGAGCAGAGAGGCTCGAGCGGATACAAGCAGAGCCCGCAGCGGACAGGAATGAGCGTCCTGAGCGGATGGAGAGAGGTGGGCCCCACGAGTCAGAGCAGAAGATGGCTATAAGAAGCCTGGGGAGGGTGGAACCACGGAGGGAGAGAAGAGGAGCGGAATCAGAAGGGCAGTCCGCACGAGACCGGAGCGGATGCAGAAGGTAGTCCGCACGAGACCGGGCGGACAGAAGCAGAGGGGCAGTCCGCAGGAGACCGGGCGGACAGAGAAGGGTCAGTCCGCAGGAGACCGGGCGGACAGAGAAGGGGCAGTCCGCGGCTAGACGGAACCTGGCTCTGATACCATGTTGAAAGAGCCCAAAGCTTGTATGTATTATTTCAGTATCTAAATACAAGGAGAGAATACAAATATATAGGAGAGAAGAGAGAAGAATAAATCCTATACATGATGTGGGACTAAAGAAGGAGGAAGAAAAATAGGCCATTAAATGGGCCTTTTACATGGGCTTTTCTAATAGAAGTCATTCGTCCTTCTTGCATTGCTAAATTTAAGCTCCATATACTCTTTTTTTGTGCCGCTCAACCTAAAACCCTTCTTTTCAAGTGTCTTGTCAAGATTCAAGTTTTACGTTTACACCCTCGCGCGACTCATCGACCAAAATGATATCATCCGCAAATAATAAACACCAAGATATTGCTTGTTGGATATGTCTGGTGAGCTCATCTAAGATAAGGGTAAAGAGATAAGCGCTTCAAGTTGAACCTTGATGTAAGTCAACATTGATAGGGAATTCTTGTGTTAATCCTCCGGATGTCCTCACCCTTATCACTAAATTTGTATACATATCTTTGATTACGTCAATGTATGATACATTTACACATTTCTTTTTTAAGACTTTCCATAAGATCTCTCTTGGAACTCTATCATAAGCCTTCTCAAGGTCGACACACAACAAATGCAAATCTTATTTTGTTTTTTGGTAGTTGTCAATGAGTCTTCTCAAGAGATGTATAGCTTTTATGGTCGACCGCCCTGGCATGAATCCAAATTGATTCTTCGAGATGTTAGTCTCCCATCTTATTCTTCTTTCTATTACTCGTCCCCATAATTTCATGGTATGAATCATCAATTTAATTCTTCTGTAATTAACACAATTTTTTATATCTCAGTTGTTTTTATACAAAGGTACCAAGATACTTTTTTTCATTGGTCTGACATCCTATTTGACGTCAGTATTTTATTGAAAAAACATGTAACCTACAAAATTGTTTTATTCCCTCGAAATTTTCATACTTTGATGGGTATATCATCTGACTCAACCATCTTTCCATTTTTGATCTTCTTTAGAGCATTATTTACGTCTGATAATTGAATTTTACGATAAAATATTATGTTCTTATACTGCTCCGATTTACTTAAATTTTTCAAGTCCAATTTATTGTCTTTTGTTTCATTATAAAGTTGATAAAAGTGTCTTTTTCATCACAATTTAATATTCACATCATCCGTTAAAACTGTATTTGTTTCATCTCTTATGCATTTTACTTGTCTTAAATCTTTTGTCTTTCTTTCTAGCTCGAGCAATTAAATATATGTCAAGCTCTCAATCTTTGTTATCTATTCGCTTATAAAATTCTTCATAAACTTGATTTTTTACTTTACTTACTGCATGTTTAGCTTCCTTGTTGATGACTTTATACCCGACAAAGTTTTCATCATTCCAACAAGCGTATAGTGATTTATAGTTGATCCGATTAGCCCTCACTTTATCTTGCACTTCCTCTTTCCTCCACCAAGATTTTTTATTTGGGGGCGCACGACATTTTACTTGACTTAAATCTCTTGTTTTCCTTTCTCTAGCTCGAGGGAAAGACTAATGATGCGTGGAAAAAAATTAATTTGACTATTGTAAAGACTGACTATATGATTAGAGTATAAACTATAATGTTTTTTGTACTATTAGTTTATTTCGGTTCGGTGCAGTTTTATCGGTTTTTAAAAATCGAAAACCATGCTGAACCGAGAGGACGGTTATCCTAAGTGAAAAACCACCCCTACACTGAACCAAGAGTTTCGGAGTGGATATCGGTTCGGTTTGGGTGATTCGAACGGTTTGGGTGGTTTTTTGTTTTTCTTGCACACCCCTAATTTTGACGTATGATGTGTCTATTAAAGAGCGCTAGAAAAGATACTTTATCAACACTATAATGAAACAAAAGAAAATGAATTGAACTTAAAAGAGTTAACATAACGTTTTATCGTAAAATTCAAGTATTGGAAATAAATGATGATCTAAACAAGATGAAAATGAAAAAACGGTTGGGTCAGACGATATACAAATCGCAGTATGGAAAAATCTATGGAAAGAAGAAATTTGGTGGCTTATATGTTTCTTCAATAAGATATTGAATCAAAGAGGATGTCGAATCAATAGAGAGAAAATATTTAAGTACATTTATATAAGAACAAAAGTGATACACAAAATTGTGTTAATTAAAGATGAATTAAATTAATGAGTCATACTATAAAACTATGGTAACGAGTAATAGAAAGAAAAGTAATATGAGAGACTAGCTAGCGCAGGACGAATCTATAAGCGAGGAAAAATTTGCGCCCTAACCCTACATGCGATTCAACGCCCGACGGATTAAATCACAAATTAGATAATGAATTTAAATATCCTACGCAGTTAATTCACAGCAAGACAATAATTTACGAGGGCAAAGCAAGATTAGGCTTTCCTCTGTGTGGAGGGACAAAACAAGAGCGTGCGGCGAATAAACCCTGCAAATCACAATAACAATCTTGGGCAAAATTCTACAATATTGTTTTTCCAAGCAAATATAAAATATTCAACCCAATAAATAAATACTGAAAATAATAAATCAGTACAACTAAATCTCACCAAATAGTGGGCTGACCGAGACACTGAAAATTCCAGAGCCGGATGAGTAGATCGGCGATCGAAAGTGGAACCGGCGACGTGGAAGTAATGGCGGAGACTGTCCTCGGCGAAGGATGATAAAAACGGACCGGAAATGGATAAATCTGGCCACGTAGGTGGAGATCCTGGCGGGGGTGGGTAGATCCGATGTAGTAACGGATCGGGGCTAGGGAGTGTTGGACGAGTGGTAGAAATACCGGATCGGGGCTGAAATTTCCAAATCTGGACTGATTTGAAAATTATGAATGTTTGGAGGTGGATCCACGAAGAGGGAGGATGTGGGGGTGCGGTTTTGGGCTGTGGATGGAGGGGAGGGGCGGTGGTGGCTCTGGGAGGCAGGGGAGAAGCTGGTGGGGGCTTTGGGGAGAGGTGGCGGACTGGGAAGGGCCGGCCAAGGGGGCTGCTGTTGAGAAAAAAATGGAGTGGCAGCCTGGCAGGGTGGCAGTTTGCTGGAAGGGAGGGCTGGGGTCGGCAGCTGAAATAGGAACTTCACTGTTCACTAAACTATATTAGTGAACAGTGAATTTCATTTCTCTACAGTACCTGAAAGAAGAATGGAGTTTCTGGCTAGTTCGATGGATGATTTGGGGGCTATACGGGGCTGTGAGAGGGAGTTTGGGAGGGGAAAAGAGGCTTAGGGTTAGGGGTTACCTTAGAGAGAGAGATACAAGCCTATGAGTCGTCACCTAGAGTTTAACGGAGTCGGCACCGTGCGATGATCGCGGGAATCCGGGAATAGCTTTCTCCAAATTCTGCAATGCCTTCAACCAGCCCACAAACAATCTAATTATAATAAAAAGAGGATTAGGGCATCCCACAATCGAAAACTATGACTGGCCGAAGGTGGGGTCACCTAAATACATCAAAATAAAATGCAAAATAGTGAAATAATATATCAAATCGATTTGAACGTGAATCTGAACACATCTGCGGAGTCTGATCGTCGATCCGTGCACTGCATATATGGAAAGTTGTCAAATCAGTCCCGAATGGGCCAAAAACTCATCCACTGTAAGTGCTCATTTATACTCCGCATCAATCTTCTCGGCTTGAAAGAATTCATCTCCTGATGAATAGGGATCAGAATTCTCTCGATACATGCCAGGTAAAACTCGAAAAAGTCCACCAGAGGTCGCCCAAGTGTCGTTGGTGGAAAAGTGTACTCGTCAATCAACTCCCCCTGACTGAAGAGCCGTCATCTCTGGTGAATGGAGACGGTCGCGCTGAAGTCGAAGTCCAAGGGCGAATCGATCAAGCTTTGCCGCAAGTATCCAAGAGTCACAACGTCTGCAGTGAGAATGCACTGGTGGAGTCCGGTCTCTATGATGCTCTCATCGCTCAACTCACGAGTGGTGGATCCTGGTTCGATCGGCGGCGCCGTCGGTAGAACCAAAGACGAGTCCCTAGGTGGGTGGGTGTCAGAAGTACGTGAGTAGTGGTGACCATCACACATAGGTGGGCTATGGGGGTGGCATGGAAACGGGAGAGGAGGTGTGGGCGGCTGGAAATCGCACTGCTTGGGTTCGCATACTCGCGAGGCTCGTAGTACGGCGTCATATCCTCAACACTAAATACTAGGTGGATGCTCATACTTGCAAGGAAATCAAGATCATAGGTGTTTGCTTCAATCTGTCTCATAATTATATAGGCATCCATTCGTCTAACGCTCAAGCCTTTAGCAAGGCTCACACGGAGCCTCACAACGCAGATTCTCACAATCACCTGCCCGCCTTCATGAAGTACCAGCTCTTGTCAGTGAACATCCGTATGTGATTTATAACATTTATTATCATTAGGGATTTTCCGTCGGATGGACTCATGTCACATATGCAAACGACGAACAAACAGCTCAACAAACACATGCAAATGATGAAGAAATAACTAGATAAACTCATGCAAATGATGCAAATGAAACATTCCCGACACAACATACCTGGTACGAGAAAGTCTAATAATAACCGGGACGTATCTAAAATATGGTGGCCTATCAGGGGGTCTCTCGGTGGAGTATAGAAAAACTCATCTCGTGTGTGACGAGTGCTCAGATGACCGTGAGAGACATCTATACTTAAATGCGAGCTCGTAAAGAGCCAATTGTCTCTCGGGGAACGTAGCACATCAGGGGGCTCACTAGGCTGTGTGTACAAAAAGTCATCACGGATAAGACGACCACCTAAGGGAAAGTCGTGTACACCAACTAGAAGACGTGACTCTAGAGTGTAGTGTGTGTTCCCGAAAATCAGAGCTCGTCTGGTGGGTCAGCAGGTGGTGCGTCCCAAAACTCATTAATGGTGCAGTGCGTCATAAGTTAGTCCCTCAAAATATGAGTATGTTCAAGCATACTCAAGGAATACCCTACATACGTTATGCTCCACGCAAGATCAATTCTCTGGAGCAAGGCTATAGATGATAGCGAAAAAGACGTCAATAACTCAAAGCTCATAAACGAGCGTCTCACTCGAATCGCATCCTTACCAGGATGTGGCGGCTCATCAGGAGGCTCAACAGGGTGGGTCATCGTAAAACTCGTCACTATGGTCATGATCCTCCAAGTGAGTACCATCGTAAGGGGTCGTGTCCCCGTGAATGGGTGACATGGTCACTACAAGATCAACATCAAGCTATGGGCTCTTAGTCGTGATGTGGCTCTGGGTAATGACAATGGGAGAGCGACACAGACCTACACCCAAGAATGGATCTGTGGGTGCGGTGCCAGGAAATGGGTTTGTAGTTAGGGTGCTAACTAACCCGGTGTATAGCAGAGGAAGAGGTGTCTGTGGGGGACACAACACTACAGACTCAGTAGGTCGCTCAGGCTCGCTCGCAGTCGAGGTCACAAGAGGCGGGTCAGAAACAAGAGATAAGTCACTCACTGGGCTAAGTACCTCACTGTGGTGAGAGTAATCCGCATCAGGTATCACTTCTTCCATGCTTAACATGACAGTGGTTGATGAGTACAATTATGATAGGCTTTTTATTATCATAATTGTAATCATGTCCACTATTTTCTACCTCCCTATGTAGTAATTTTGCGAGAATAGTTAAAAATTTGCTTTATCATAAGTAGAATAGCACAGTTAGGAGTTTCTATTATTTCATGTATTAAGCTATCTATTTATTCCTTCATTTTTCTAATGCAGGTATTGTTAACCAGGAGCTAGAAGTCTTGGAGCAAACATAGGAGTTCACGGATTCAACATAGCTGATGACAGGACAAGAATGGGGCGCACACGGGTAGGCACGCGCCCGTGTTCCTACCCGTGTCCTTTTCGGCATAAATTCAACTTCGGCTGCCAACCAACCCGTGTGCGAAGAACACGAAGAACAACACGGCTGTGTCCGTACCCGTGTCATCTGACACGGCCCACGACCAGACACGTCTATTCATGTGGAACCGCACTTGAACCGTCAACACGGCCTATGACACGACCGTGTTGGAGCCCGTGTCCGACCCTATTTGCAAAGGGCCTATAAAATACCTGTAGAAAAATTAGAAGTGGACTTTTGGATTATTTTCATTTGGAGAACTTCTGGAGCACGAAGGTGGAGCACCCAAGAGGAGGAGTAATTGAAGGAGAATTTTGTATGCCTTTGATCTTTCATGTATCTCTTTTAATCTTTTTTTTCTCATGCTGATCTAACTATATTTATCTTTTATTTCGCATGAAACTTTAATTTGAACAATTTGGTAATCATGTATTTTATTGTTTTCATCAAATTTGTGATATTTTATTCGTATGTATCCTTACAAATAAAGAGATTTATCCTAGTTATGAATTGCTTATTTGCTTTACATGAATTCCAACTTTCTATATTGAGAAATTGGAAGGTTGTGATGATGTTTATATGTTCATATCTAGGTGTTATTTCTGTTTGCATTTCAATTTGCATGATCGAGAGATGTGTTGATTGGATAATTATAATACGTATAAATGGATTCATGGTATTTTAGAGATAAGATTTCATGAATTTATGTATGAGATAGGGAATTTTACTTTAATGCAAATTTGAGGGTTGTAAATTGTTTGAGAGAAAATTTACTAACTTAGGTTTACATTTTGAATTGCTCGAGAGAAAATTTGATAAATGTTTAACCCTAACAATACAACGAATTTGATAATCTTATTATTACCTGATTACATAAAATTGAGTTAATGAGCGGTTATTTTCATGTGAATGCTCTTAGGCTTTCGGCTTTGTATCATCTTTAATTCTTCAATGTTTTTGTATCCAAGTAGTCATAGTTAGGTTAATATAGGTTAAAAATCAATTTTAATTATAGGTATGATAATAGAGTGAGGGTGAGTACGAGTATTTGAAAAGGCCCTGTGGAATACGACAAGAGATGTAGATCTCTCATATACTATGATTGATAGGTGCACTTGCCTGAAAGTTAAATCAATCTACTTTATGCCCATATACATAGTTTATACTATAGTGTAGAATGCATCTGCATCAAGTTATTACTTGTTTACAAAAATAACAATCAAGTTTTTAACGCCGTTGTCGGGGACCGTTTTCAATATTTTGAAAGCTTAAACTTTATTAATCTACCATTTCTTGTTTATTAACATATAACTGTAAATTAGTTTATGCAATAATTATATCGCTTAATCTCTGTTTTGTATTCTGTTAGTCTATGACTAGGAGAGAAATTCTGGGATAACACCATTTCATCCTGACCCAGAGCGAATTATTCATAACACTAACCAAAGGGACGTGGGAAATAATACAACAGATATTTCAAACGGACTTTCAGAAGAGGATACAGTGAACCAAGGAAAGCATCATCCAGAAAATTTGGATACCATGGCAAACCAGAACGAGCAAACTATTTCTGACTTTGCTAGACCTAACCTCCAGGGAATTGGGTCAAGCATCGTTAGACCACCAATAGTCACCAATAATTTCGAATTGAAGTCTAGTATTATACAGATGGTTTAACATTATGTCCAATATGATGGCCTGCAGGATGAAGATCCTAACACACACTTAGCCGGATTCTTGGAGATATGTGATACATTCAAGATCAATGTCGTTTCCAATGATGCCATTCGATTGAGATTGTTTCCGTTCTCACTAAGGCATAAGGCGAAGTAGTGGCTCAACTCATTATCTAGAGGGTCGATTACTACATGGGATATGATGTTTGAGAAGTTTTTGATGAAGTATTTTTCACCGGCAAAGACTGCAAAGCTAAGGAATGACATTTATACGTATGTTCAATTGGAGTTTGAATCATTGTATGACACGTGGAAACGATTCAAGGATCTTTTAAGGAGATGTCCCCATCATGCACTACCTTCATGGCTTCAGATTCAGACTTTTTACAATGGTCTCAATCCAGCCACTAAACAGATGATCGATGCGGCTAGTGGAGACACCTTGAACAATAAGACACCTGAAGCGGCTCAACAGTTCATAGAAGACAAGGTTATGAACAACTATCAATGGACTACCGTAATACAAAAGCCTAATAAGCCTGCAGGAATGTATGAAGTCGATACTGTCACTGCCTTAGCCATTCAAGTGGAGAAACTTCACCAAAAGATGGATAACTTTTCCTTAGCATCACCCTCGATGTTACCTCAACAATGGGACCCTTCATTTAGAGGAATGCCGGGTTGTGAATCTCAAGTGCAGGAGCATGTTACTATATGGGCAACAACATCAGACCTCCTTTCAACCAAGCAAATAACCCGTATAGTTCTACATACAATCCTGGATGGAGGAACCACCCCAATTTCTCTTGGGGAGGACAAGGAAATCAAGGCAAACAACCTGTGTTTGGACAAGCACAACAACCGGAACCAAGGAAGCCAACATTGGAAGATGTACTTACCAAATTCATGCAAACTACTGATGTAGCTTTCTGGAATCAAGAGAGCTCAATTCGTAATTTGGAGAATCAGATTGGTCAGCTCGCAAGGATGGTTTCTGAAAGGCAACAAGGAACACTTCCGGGAAATACTGAGACAAACCCGAGGGAGCATGCAAAAGCCATCCAATTGAGGAGCGGAAAGGAGTTACAAGACCAAAGGCATACGAAGGAAGCGCCCCAAGAGGAGACTAGCGGCGAAGGACCGAGCGAGATGAACGTGCAACCAATAGAGTATCAACCAGCAATACCATCCAGCAAAGCTTAACAAGGACGCATGGATGCACAGTATAGTAAATTCTATCTATGTTTAAACAATTACATGTCAATTTACCTTTTTTCTGAAATCATTCAAATGCTTAAGTATGTTAAATTTCTTAAGGATTTAATCTCAAATAAAAGGAAAATAAAAGAATTATCTTTAGTAACACTTAGTGAAGAATATTCTGCTATTTTGCAAAATAAATTACCACAAAAAATTAAGGATCTAGGTTCATTTTCAATTACATGTTTAATCAGTGATTTACAAGTAAATAAAGCTTTAGCGGACTTAGGAGCTAGTATAAACTTAATGTCTTATAAACTATATTTGAAACTAGGTGTAGGAGAACTTAGCCCAATTAAAATGAGTATTCAACTAGCAGATCGATCGGTTAAGTAACCTAGAGGAATAGTAGATGATGTACTGGTTAAGGTAGATAGGTTTATATTTTCTGCCGATTTTTGTTCTTCTAGATATGGACGAAAATATCGAAGTACCGCTCATACTAGTTCGTCCATTCTTAGTTACATCTAGAGCTCTTATTGATGTTTTTGATGGTAAGTTAGTTTTGCGAATAGGGGAAGATTAAGTCACTTTTCAAATTGGCAATACAATAAAACAATCCTTAGATAATAATGATTATTGCTATTTTTCTCATGGTGTTGATAATTTTATGAATTCTATGAATTATTATAGAGATCCTTTATAAATTTGCATCACTAACTGTTATCTAGAAGATGAAAAAACGTGAAAACATTGTTGAACATTGATTTTTTCTAGATAATTGTGTTTCGATGAATAGAACGACTGAGTATAGTATGATTACACAAGGAGATCGTGAAGGTCTTAAGAATAATAATAAGGATCCACCGACAGTAGAACTAAAAAAATTACCGGATCATCTTGAGTATGCATTCTTAGGAGCTAATTTTTCTTACCCAGTAATTATCTCCCCTAATCTTTCTAATACTGAAAAAGCTAAATTAATAACTGTGTTGAAGAAATGTAAAAGTGCAATAGCATGACAAATATCTGATATAAAAGGTATTAATCCTAGTTTTTGCACACACAAGATCCTTTTGAAAGAAAACTATAAACATTCTATTCAACCGCAACGTAGGCTAAACCTGAATATGAAAGAGGTAGTTAAGGCTGAGATTGTTAAGTTGTTAGATGTTGGTATGATATACCCTATTTCGGATAGTTCATGGGTTAGTCATGTACAAGTCGTTCCTAAGAAGGGTGGTCTAACAGTGGTAGCAAACGATAAGAATGAATTAATTCCAACGCGAACGGTAACAGGTTGGCGTGTCTGTATTGACTATAGGAAGTTAAACGATATCACTAGGAAAGACCATTTTTCTCTTCCTTTCATTGACCAAATATTAGAACGTTTATCAGGATATTCATATTATTGTTTTCTAAATGAATTTTCTGGATATTTCCAAATTCCTATAGCACCAGAAGACAAGGAGAAAACAACATTCACTTGCCCATTTGGTACCTTTGCCTATAGATGTATGTCATTCGGTTTATGTAATGCACCCGCCACTTTCCAAAGGTGCATGTTAGTCATCTTTAATGAATATGTTGAAGATATAATGGAAGTGTTTATGGATGATTTCTCTGTTTTTGGTGACTCGTTTGATTTGTGTTTGAATAATTTAGAGAAAGTTCTTAGGTGTGAGGAAACAAACCTAGTGCTTAGTTGGGAGAAGTGTCATTTCATGGTACAAGAGGGGTTAGTACTTGGCCATAAAATCTCAAGCAAAGAATTCAAGTAGATAGAGTGAAAATTGAAATCATAAAAAAGTTACCACCACCAACCTCCATTAAGGCAGTGAGAAGTTTCTTAGGACACGCTGGATTTTACCGCCGGTTTATTAAAAACTTCTCTAAAATCGCTAAACCACTTACTAGGCTTTTAGAAAAAGAGACATCTTTTAATTTTAAACAAGAGTGTTTACATGCCTTTGAGTTCTTAAAAGAAAGATAAATTAATTCTCCTATTATGATCGCGCCCGATTTTAGTTAGCTGTTCGAGATCATGTGTGACGCTAGCAGTTTTGCAGTAGGAGCTGTTTTAGGACAACGCCGAAACAAACACTTTCACACTATATATTATGCTAGCAAAACACTTAATAATGCGCAGGAGAATTATACAACTACGGAGAAAGAACTTCTAGCAGTGGTATTTGCTTTTGATAAATTTAGATCATATTTAACATTGTCTAAGGTTGTAGTATACACAGATCACTCTGCCCTTAGATATTTGTTAGCCAAAGCAAAAGTAAAGACTCGTTTAATCCGTTGGGTTCTTTTATTACAAGAATTTGATTTGGAAATTAGGGATAAACGAGAAGCTAAAAAGTTAGCGGCAGACCATCTCTCACGTTTGGAAAATCCACTACGAGCAATGTTAAATGAATCTGAGATTTTGATACATTCCCTGAGAAATCGTTATTTGCCTTATCTACAAATATAAATCCTGATTATCCATGGTTTGCCGATTATGCAAACTATCTTGTGGCTAAGGTCCTTCCGAAAGAATTTTCAAATCAGCAGAACAAGAAATTTTTCTCTGACATGAAATATTACTTCTGGGAGGACCCCTTTCTTTTTCGGATATGTGCAGATTCTGTTATACGAAGGTGTGTATTGATGGTTATTTTTGTAAACAAGTAATAACTTGATGCGGATTCATTCTACACTCTAGTATAAACTATATAGATGGGCATAAGCTAGATTGATTTAACTTTCAGGCAAGTGCACCTATCAATCATAGTATAGGAGAAATCTACATCTCGTGTCGTATTCCACGGGGACTTTTCAAATACTCGTACTCACCCTCACTCTATTATCATACCTATAATTAAAATTGATTTTTAACTTAGATTAACCGAACTATGACTACTTGGATACAAAACATTGGAGAATTAAAGATGATACAAAGCCAAAAGCCTAAAAACATTCACATGAAAATAACCGTTCATTAACTCAATTCTATGTAATCAGGTAATAATAAGATTATCAAATTCGTTGTATTGTAAAGATTAAACATTTATCAAATTCTCTCTCGAGCAATTCAAAATCTAAACCTAAGTTAGTAAATTTTCTCTCGAACAATTTACAACCTTTAAATTTGCATTAAAGTAAAGTACCCTATCTAATACATAAATTCATGAAATCTTATTTCTAAAATACCATGAATCCATTTATCTGTATTATAATTATCCAATCAACAGATTTCTCGATCATGCAAATTGAAATGCAAAGAGAAATAACACCTAGATACGAACATATAAACATCATCAAAACCTTTTAATTTCTCAATCTAGAAAGTTGGAATTCATGTAAAGCAAATAAGAAATTCATAACTAGGATAAATCTCTTTGTTTGTAAGCCTACATACGAATAAAATACCACAAATTTGATGAAAACAATAAAATACATGATTACCAAATTGTTCAAATTAAAGTTTCATGTGAAATAAAAGATAAATAAAGTTTGATCACCAAGAGAAAGGAGAGATTAAAAGAGATACATGAAAGATCAAAGGCATACAAAATTCTCCTTCAATTCCTACTTCTCTTGGGTGTTGCACCTTCGTGCTCCAGAAGTTCTCCAAATGAAAATGATCCAAAAGTCCCCTTCTAATTTTTCTACAGGTATTTTATAGTCTGTTTGCAAACAGGGTCGGACACGGGTTCCAACACGGCCGTGTCATAGGCCGTGTTGATGGTTCAATGGCGGTTCCACACGAATAGGCGTGTCTGGTCGTGGGCCGTGTCAGATGACACGGGTATGGATACGGTCGTGTTCTTTTTTGTGTTCTTTGCACACGGGTTGGTTGGCAGCCGAAGTTGAATTTATGCCGAAAAGGACACGGGTAGAACACGCGCGTAGGGAACACGGGCGTGTGCCTACCCATGTGCGCCCCATTCTTGCCCTGTCATCAGCCATGTCGAATCCATGAACTCCTCTATTTGCTCCAATACTTCTAGCTCCACTGGTTAGCAATACCTGCATTAGAAAAATGAAGGAATAAATAGATAGCTTAATACATGAAATAATAGAAACTCCTAACTGTGCTCTTCTACTCATGATAAAACAAATTCTTAACTATTCTCGCGAAATTACTACATAGGGAGGTAGAAAATAGTGGACATGATTACAATTATGATAGTAAAAAGTTTATCATAATTGTACTCATCAAATACCCCCAGACTTAGATGTTTGTTTGTCCCTAAGCAAACTAATTCAAACATTTGGTTTACCAATAAATAATTTTGCTTCTGCACACTGGTTGTTATGAATTTAAAGAGAACTTTGATAATGTAATTGTATAGGAAATAGTATAGCAGACTTTTTTAAATATAACTTTATCTTAAAATTCATCCAATATCTCTGTTAACTATCTTTCACTCTTTCTTAGAAATAGAAGTATAGTCATTCATTACAATTGTGAGGAGAAAATAACAATCTCAATAAGATATGTATTAGTGTTTCAAAACTTATAAGTACCAATATTGATAGTCATGAGCTTACCTTTTCACAACCTCCACGGAACTAGTTAGAATTAGTAAGGTTGGATCCTTAGAACTTGTATTATGGTGTAACCATTTTGGCTTAGGATAGGCGATTATAGGTGGGGTAATCAAAGATAAATTCGATGGGTTTTTTTTTCACACCTAAATCACGATTGAGCCTTTTATTCTGTAAATACCTTAACATACATCAATGTTATAAAAGCACCTCCAGACTTTACAATTATTATACTTCCCACATTTTTTAAGGATACTATATATTTTTATTTTTTCTTAACCAAGGGGTCATAGTAGGGATCATTCCGAGTGGGTGCAAGTATACACGCACTCAGGCCACATATCACTATGTTTTTTCAAGGGTTCATTCTAAGTGGGTGCAAGTATACACGCACTCAGGACACATATCACTATGAACAAACTCATTCCAAGAAGATGTCAATGATAGGTGTGCTAATCGGTAAGGATTTGACCTTGGTGAATTTTAGTAGTAGAGTATCAAAAGGCAAAGGGATTAGGTCCAAATTGGGTGTTCAACAAAGTTGAACACTCAATGAGTCTACATCAATTCATTTTAATCAGCGTGCGAAGTTAAATTAGATAGATATATTCTCAAATGAGTGAATTAATGAGAGCTTAAAGGAGTAACAAAAAAAATTTTGGGGGGGGGAGATAACAACTTTGAGTACTACGATAGCAAAAGTATAACAAATTATAATCATGTCTATCACAGCAATTATAGAATTAAAGAACATCCACCCCCAGATTTAAAATTTGCAATGTCCTCATTGCAATGTAAAGAGCTGAGAGAGTACGTTCACCAATAAATAAAGAACTGGTTATCATGAAAATAAAAGAACACACGAATGAAAAAGGAGCAAATATGATAACATATATAATGTCTGATAATACACTGATACAAATAAATGCTGCTAAAATACAAAGATACATGTCAAAAGTAGGATGGAGGGCCGGTCTGATCGTCAAGGAAGTGAGGCAGGCCAGGAGCTGTCGGTGGTCTTGGAGAGATCCCCAAGTGGTCCCTGATCTGCATAATGACGTCCTTTGTCCGCTTCTGCGACGCATTTATACGTTGTAATCGTGGCGAGAGCTCGGTCTCAAAGAAGTGTTGGAACTCCAGCGAGTACTGAGAACGCGGTCGAGGAGGGGAAGCAGAAGACTCACCCTAAGTGTAAGTAAAGCGGGGCGGAGGCACCAGAGGCTCATCGAGGTCAGGATCCACTTCGTCGTCATCGTCGTCATTCGTGTGTGGTCCACGCCTCGCAAGGGAAAATATAATGCCTCCCCGGCCCTGACGAGCGGTGACGAGGTGGAGGGATCGAAGACTGGCCATAGTGATAGGCATGTTCTTCGCGACCACTGTCATCGGGGGAAGGGACGAGAAAATGTTCATATTCTTCGTCAGGCGGGTAATGTATGGTGCTACACAGATAAACCCTATGCGTGAGTTATCAGCCTGGTGAAGGATGAACTGTGCGAGCATGAAACCCAGATGGATGGGGTAACGAGACGACATGCTATAAAGATATAGCATATCCTGCCTACTAACAACGCCGGAGCTTTCGCCCCGGCCGCTCAAGGTATGGCTAAGGAGGTGGTGTATGTAGTGGAGGGCGGGAGAATGCAACTTGGAGGCCTTAGACCTCTTGGCCTCATATGGACTAAAGTTAAAAGATTGTCGGGACCAGATGTTGTCAGCATGGTCGCGAGTGGGGAGGTCAAAATGAAGCTCCGGGTAGGCAGCACTAAAGAGGAACGAGTCCTCATACACCCCTAAGTATTGGGTGAATTGGAGAAGGGAGAGTGTATACGTAGTGCCCGCTACTCGAAAAGAGATGACCCCCTCTTGCGCGTTTGCGTGCTCAGTGAGAGTAGATCTAAGATTTAAATAAAAGGACAACATGAACTCTAATGTGAGTTTCTTAAAACCTAACTCCTTGATAGCAAAGAATTGTTGTCATCCCACTACAGATATCAACTCTCTGACATCTCCCGCTAGATTTATCTCCTCTAGGACGCTCCAGTCAATTGATCGAATGTCTTGATATTTTTTCGACTGGAGGCGGTTGTAGCGGTTGATATGCGCTGGATCCGTAAACTCCAGCGGCGCAGCGGCGTCGCGCCTTTCCGTAGACAATGCCTGGAGCTTCGGGCGACGACAGCCACCGCCTTGGGCTCGTCCTGAAGACATGATCTGTGGACAAATACAAGGATGTTTGTTTTTTTTAAAATGATGAAGAAGAAAAAGGAGAGGAAAATGAAAGGGGGAGAGCACGAATTTGGAGAGAAAGAAGAAGTTGAGTAAAAACAGAAACCAAAAATTGTTACCTAGGAGTATAGATGGCTACGAGAGAAAGCGAATCCACGTACGTTGAGGGCTAAACCTCAACCGGCTCTGGAGACAAGGGGTTGTGCAGGAAGTGAAGCTGGATATCAGGGGAGGAAGATGAAGATGACCAGCACACGACCCTATTTAAAGAAGGCGAACACGGGTGCGCACACGGCCGTGTGTTCAACCGTGTTAGGTAATCTTAACCGCGTGGAACACGGGTTTCTACGGGACGTGTGGTCAAACTTCATGGGAAGGCAGCATGTCAGGCGAACACGGTCAACAACACGGTCGTGTATCAACCCGTGTCCTGCTCGGGCACAGAGCATTAAACTGAACACGGGTAATGACACGGCTGGGTGGATACCTGTGTCCTTCTCGGGCAACACTTGGTCGAACAGCGACACGGGTTTGAACATGGCCGGGTGTCAAGCCGTGTCCTTCTCGGGATGATCATCGTCGAATCGCGACACGGCGTAGCACACGGCCGAGTGACTACACGTGTCCTTCTCGGGACAGACATCGTCCAACAGCAACACGGGTTTGAACATGGCCAGGTGACGACCCGTGTAGAGGCACACGGGCATTAACACGGGTGTATGTTTAACCGTGTCCTGCTCGGGCGCTTATAGGCAAAAATGATGGCCAACAACACGGCCACACACACGGGTGTGTGTGCACCCGTGTGGTGCTCTGGATGGGAGCTGCCTACTCCTGGTTTTCTATGGGACACGGCTGGGTCCAAGGGTGTGTTGTGGATACGGCAACGCACATGGGCGTGTGGTTACCTGTATGCTCCCCTAGTTTTAAAATTCCTCCTAAGTGAATTTTATTAAAGAATTTTTGGATTAACATTAACTAAAATTTTACTAAAAATTTTATAAATTAAAACAAAATTTACTACATTATTCGCAATCCTAGTCTAGACGGAGGCAGGTTTCTTGACGAGCGAAATCTTGAGGAAGCGCACCGTCGTAAAGTTTTAATCGGTGCCCATTGACTTTAAAATCGCCCTTCTCAGGGTGGGTTAGCTCGACGGTGTCGTAGGGAAAAACTTCTTTAACTTGGAAGGGTCCGGACCACTTAAACCTTAACTTCCCTGGGAATAAACACAGTCTGAAATTAAAAAGGAGGGTTTGGTCACCTTTTTGGAATGTCTTAGGTTTGCGAAGGTGACGGTCATGGAATAGTTTGGTCTTCTCCTTATAAATCTGGGAGTTCTCGTAAGTCATGGTTCTCCACTCATCTAATTCGTTAAGCTGAAGTTTTCGTTTCTCCCCTATAGAATTAGTGTCAAAATTCAAATAGTGTATTGCCCAATACGACTTGTGTTCTAATTGTATAGGCAGGTGATAAGATTTATCATACACTAATCTAAAAGGGGTGGTCTCTATAGGTGTTTTGAAGGCGATCTTATATGCCCACAAACAATCGTTTAGTTTTCTAGACCATTATTTTCTATTCCCTTATATAGACTTTTTTATGATCCTCTTAAGTTCTCTATTGGAAACTTCAACTTAACCACTAGTTTGTGGATGATAAAGAGTGGTTATCCTATGTGTAACTCCATATTTTTGTAATACTTTATCTAGCTATAGATTACAAAAATGTGAACTCATATCGCTAATAAGTGCACGTGGTGTGCCAAATCGTGCGAATAAGGTTTTCAAAAATCAGACTACTACTCTACTATCATTAGTAGGCAAAGCTTGAGCTTCAACCCACTTTGATACATAATCTACAGCTACCAAAATATATTTATTCCCGTAAGAAACTGGAAACTGTCTCATAAAGTCAATCCCCCACACATCGAATACTTCACATTCAAAAATAATTTTTTGCGGCATTTCATGTAATTTAGAAATATTACCTGATTTCTGACAAGAATCACATGAAAGCACATACCTTTAGGCATCCCTGAATAGAAGGTGCCAATAAAAACCACAATCAAGAACTTTTTTTGCTGAGCGATTTGCTCCATAGTGACCACCAGCAGAACCTGAATGACACTGCTCCAGAATTTTTTAACCCTCCACTGATACAAGTAATAACTTAATGCGGATTCAAGTTACCACCACCAACCTCCGTTAAGACAGTGAGAAGTTTCTTAGGACACGCAGGATTTTAGCGCTGGTTTATTAAAGACTTCTCTAAATTCGCTAAACCACTTATTAAGCTTTTAGAAAAAGACACACCTTTTAATTTTGAACAAGAGTGTCTACATGCCATTGAGTTCTTAAAAGAAAGATTAATTAATTTTCCTATTATGATCGCGCCCGATTTTAGTTGGTCGTTCGAGATCATGTGTGACGCTATCAGTTTTGCAGTATGAGCTGTTTTAGGACAACGCTGAAACAAACACTTTCACCCTATATATTATGCTAGCAAAACACTTAATAATGCGCAGGAGAATTATACAACTACGGAGAAAAAACTTCTAGCAGTGGTATTTGCTTTTGATAAATTTAGATCCAATTTAACATTATCTAAGGTGGTAGTATACACAGATCACTTTGCCCTTAGATATTTGTTGGCCAAAGCAAAAGCAAAGCCTCGTTTAATCTGTCGGGTTCTTTTATTACAAGAATTTGATTTGGAAATTAAGGATAAACGAGGAGCAGAAAACTTAGCAGCAGACCATCTCACACGTTTGGAAAATCCACTATGAGCAATGTTAGATGAATCTGAGATTTCTAATACATTCCCTGAGAAATCGTTATTTGCCTTATATACAAATATAAATCATGATTATCCATGGTTTGCCGATTATGCAAACTATCTTGTGGTTACGGTTCTTCCAAAAAATTTTCATATCAGCAGAAAAAGAAATTTTTCTCTGACATGAAATATTACTTGTGGGAGGACCCTTTTCTTTTTTGGATATGTGCAGATTCCGTTATACGAAGTTGTGTATCAGTGGAGGAGGGTTGGAAAATTCTGGAGCAGTGTCATTCAGGTCCTGTTTGTGGTCACTATGGAGCAAATCGCTCAGCAAAAAAGGTTCTTGATTATGGTTTTTATTGGCCCCTTCTATTCAGGGATGTCCAAAAGTATGTGCTTTCATGTGATTCTTGTCAGAAATCAGGTAATATTTCTAAATTACATGAAATGCCGCAAAAATTTATTCTTGAATGTGAAGTATTCGATGTGTGGGGGATTGACTTTATGAGACCGTTTTCAGTTTCTTACGGGAATAAATATATTTTGGTAGTTGTAGATTATGTATCAAAGTGGGTTGAAGCTCAAGCTTTGCCTACTAATGATAGTAGAGTAGTAATCTGATTTTTAAAAACTTTATTCGCACGATTTGGCACACCACGTGCACTTATTAGCGATATGTGTTCACATTTTTGTAATCTACAGCAAGATAAAGTATTACAAAAATATGGAGTTATACATAGGATAGTCACTTCTTATCATCCACAAACTAGTGGTCAAGTTGAAGTTTCAAATAGAGAACTTAAGAGGATCATAGAAAAGTCTATAGAAGGGAATATGAAGCAATGGACTACGAAACTAAACGATTGTTTGTCGGCATATAGAACCGCCTTCAAAACACCTATAGGGACCACCCCTTTTAAATTAGTCTATGGTAAATCTTGTCACCTGCCTATAGAATTAGAACACAAGTCGTATTGGGCAACACGCTCTTTGAATTTTGACACTAATTCTATAGGGGAGAAACGAAAACTTCAGCTTAACGAATTAGATGAGTGGAGAATCATGACTTACGAGAACTCCCGGATTTATAAAGAGAAGACCAAACTATTCCATGACCGTCACCTTCGCAAACCGAAGACATTCCAAAAAGGTGACCAAGCCCTCCTTTTTAATTCCAGACTGCGTTTATTCCCAGGGAAGTTAAGGTCTAAGTAGTCTGAACTCTTCCAAGTTAAAGAAGTTTTTCCCTACGGCACCGTCGAGCTAACCCACCCCGAGAAGGGCGATTTTAAAGTCAATGGGCACCGATTAAAACTTTACTACGGTGCGCTTCCTCAAGATTTCGCTCGTCAAGAAACTTGCCTCCGTCTAAACTAGGATTGCGAATAATGTAGTAAATTTTGTTTTAAGTTTATAAAATTTTTAGTAAAATTTTAGTTAATGTTAATCCAAAAATTCTTTAATAAAATTCACTTTGGAGGAATTTTAAAACTAGGGGAGCATACGGGTAACCACACGCCCGTGTGCGTTGCCGTGTCCACAACACACCCTTGGACCCATCCGTGTCCCATAGAAAACCAGGAGTAGGCAGCTCCCATCCCGAGCACCACACGGGTGCACACACCCGTGTGTGTGGCCGTGTTGTTGGCCATCATTTTTGCCCATAAGCGCCCGAGCAGGACACGGTTAAACACACACCCGTGTTAATGCCCGTGTGCCTCTACACGGGTCGTCACCTGGCCATGTTCAAACCTGTGTTGCTGTTGGACGATGTCTGTCCCGAGAAGGACACGGGTAGTCACTCGGCCGTGTGCTACGCCTTGTCGCGATTCAACGATGATCATCCCGAGAAGGACACGGCTTGACACCCGGTCATGTTCAAACCCGTGTCGCTGTTCGACCAAGTATTGCCCGAGAAGGACACAAGTATCCACCCAGCCGTGTCATTACCCGTGTTCAGTTTAATGCACTGTGCCCGAGCAGGACACGGGTTGATACACGGCCGTGTTGTTGACCGTGCTCTCCTGACACGTTGCCTTCCCGTGAAGTTTGACCACACGTCCCGTCAAAACTCGTGTTCCATGCGGTTAAGATTCTCTAACACGGGTGAACACACGGTCGTGTGCGCACCCTTGTTCGCCTTCTTTAAATAGGGTCGTGTGCTGGTCATCTCCATCTTCCTCCCCTGATCTCCAGCTTCACTTCCTGCACAGCCCCTTGTCTCCAGAACCGGTTGAGGTTTAGCTTTCAACGTACGTGGATTCGCTTTCTCTCGTAGCCATCTATACTCCTAGGTAGCAATTTTTGGTTTCTGTTTTTACTCAACTTCTTCTTTCTCTCCAAATTCTTGCTCTCCCCCTTTCATTTTCCTCTCCTTTTTTCTTCTTCATCATTTTTTTAAAAGAAATCAGGCATCCTTGTATTTGTCTACAGATCATGTCTTCAGGACGAGCCCAGAGCGGTCGTCGTCGTCGCCCGGAGCTCCAGGCATTGTCTACGAAAAGGCGCGACGTCGATGCCCCGCTGGAGTTCACGGATCCAGCGCATATCAACCGCTACAACCGCCTCCAGTCGAAAAATATCAAGACATTCGATCAATTGACTGGAGCGTCCTAGAGGAGATAAATCTAGCGGGAGATGTCAGAGAGTTGATATCTGTAGTGGGATGGCAGCAATTCTTTGCTATCGAGAAGTTAGGTTTTAAGGAACTCACATTAGAGTTCATGTCGTCATTTTATTTAAATCTTAGATCTACTCTCACTGAGCACGCAAACGTGCAAGAGGGGTCATCTCATTTCGAGTAGCGGGCACTGCGTATACACTCTCCCTTCTCCAATTCACTCAATACTTAGGGGTGTATGAGGACTCGTTCCTCTTTAGTGTCGCCTACCCCGAGCTTCATTTTGACCTCCCCACTCGCAACCATGCTGGCAACATATGGTCCCGGCTTTCTTTTGACTTTAGTCCATATGAGGTCAAGAGGTCTAAGGCCTCCAAGTTGCATTCTCCCGCCCTCCACTACATACATCACCTCCTTAGTCATACCTTGAGCGGCCGGGGCGAAAGCTCTGGCGTTGTTAGTAGGCAAGATATGCTATATCTTTATAGCATGTCGTCTTGTTACCCCATCCATCTGGGTTTCATGCTCGCACAGTTCATCCTTCGCCAGGCTGATAACTCCCGCATAGGGTCTATCTGTGTAGCACCCTACATTACCCGCCTGGAGAAGAATATGAACATTTTCTCGTCCCTTCCCCCGATGACAGTGGTCACGAAGACCATGCCTATCACTATGGCCAGTCTTCGATCCCTCCGCCTCGTCACCGCCCGTCAGGGCCGGGGATGCATTATATTTTCCCTTGCGAGGCGTGGACCACACGCGAATGACGACGATGACGACGAAGTGGATCCTGACCTCGATGAGCCTCTGGTGCCTCCGCCCCACTTTACTTACACTCAGGGTGAGTCTTCTGCTGCCCCTCCTCGACCGCGTTCTCAGTACTCGCGGGAGTTCCAACACTTCTTCGAGACCGAGCTCTCGCCACGATTACAGCGTATAGAGGCGTCGTAGAAGCAGACAGAGGACGTCATTATTCAGATCAGGGACCACTTGGGGATCTCTCCAAGACCACCGACAGCTCCTGGCCCGCCTCACTTCCCCGACGATCAGACCGGCCCTCCAGCCTACTTTTGACATGTATCAGTGTATTTTAGCAGCATTTATTTGTATCAGTGTATTATCAGACATTATATATGTTATCATATTTGCTCTTTTTTCATTCGTGTGCTTTTTTATTTTCATGATAGTCGGTTCTTTATTTATTGGTGAAATTACTCTCTCAGCTCTTTACATTGCAATGAGGACATTCCAAATTTTAAGTTTGGGGGTGGATGTTCTTTAATTCTATAATTGCTGTGATAGACATGATTACAATTAGTTATACTTTTGCTATCATAGTACTCAAGGTTGTTATACCCCCCCCCCCCCAAATTTTTTTTTTACTCCTTTAAGCTCTCATTAATTCACTCATTTGGGATTATAGCTATCTAATTTAACTTCGCACGCTGATTAAAATGAATTGATGTAAACTCATTGAGTGTTCAACTTTGTTGATTCGTAATTATGTATAGAAATTCATTAGCCTAATTTTTTCTAGATAATTTATTTTAAGATTACTCATTTATATTATTAACTATCAATCACTCTATTTTAGAAAATATAATTATTTATAATAAAGTGAGTCGATGAGTGTAACATTTTAATAATTTTGTATTAGAAAATCAAAATAAAGAATACTCTATATTGATGTTTAGAACTTACCCTCTAGCGATACTCAAAACTTTTGCATAGGTTAATTAGTGAGGGCAGAAATGACTTAGGTCTCCTTTTGGATAGCTTGAGCCTTGCAAACCCAAAACCTTAAACATTATACCCTTGCACACCCAATTTGGTCCTAATCCCTATGCCTTTTGATACTCTACTACCAAAATTCATCAAGGTCAAATCTTTACCTATTAGCACACCTATCATTGAGATCTTCATGGAATGAGTTTGTTCATAGTGATATGTGGCCTGAGTGCGTGTATACTTGCACCCACTTTGAATGATCCTTACTATGAACCCTTGAAAAAACATAGTGATATGTGGCCTGAGTGCGTGTATACTTGCACCCACTCGGAATGATCTCTACTATGGCCCCTTGGTTAAGAAAAAATAAAAATATAGAGTATCTTTCAAAAATGTGGGAAGTATAATAATTGTAAAGTTTGGGGGTGTTTTTATAACATTGATGTATGTTAAGGTATTTACAGAACAAAAGACTCAATCGTGATTTCGGTGTGAAAAAAAACTCATCGAATTTATCTTTGATTACCCCACCTATAATCGTCTATCCTAAGCCAAAAAGGTTACACTATAATACAAGTCATAAGGATCCAACCTTACTAATTCTAACTAGTTCCGTGGAGAGGGTGTGAAAATGTAAACTCATGACTATCAATATTGGTACTTATAAGTTTTGAAACATTAATACATATCTTATTGAGATTGTTATTTTCTCCTTACAATTATTATGGATGATTATACTTCTATTTCTAAGAAAGAGTGAAAGATAGTTAACAGATATATTGGAGGAATTTTAAGATAAAGTTATATTTAGAAAAGTCTGCTATACTATTTCATATACGATTACATCATCAAAGTTCTCTTTAAATTCATAGCAACCAGTGTGCGGAAGCAAAATTATTTATTGGTAACCCAAATGTTTGAATTAGTTTGCTTAGGGACAAGCAAACATCTAAGTCTTGAGGTATTTGATGAGTACAATTATGATAGGCTTTTTACTATCATAATTGTAATCATATCCACTATTTTCTACCTCTCTATGTAGTAATTTCGCCAGAATAGTTAAGAATTTGCTTTATCATGAGTAGATGAGCACAGTTAGGAGTTTCTCTTATTTCATGTATTAAGCTATCTATTTATTCCTTCATTTTTCCAATGAAGGTATTGCTAAGCAGTGGAGCTAGAAGTCTTGGAGCAAACAGAGGAGTTCACGGATTCGACATGGATGATGACAGGACAAGAATGGGGCGCACACGGGTAGGCACACGCCCGTGTTCCCTACCTGTGTCCTATCTGTAATGTAACAGAAGAACTGGAGGAAAAAGACAGAGCACCATACGGGTGGGAACACGCCTACCCGTGTCCTTTTCGGCATAAATTCAACTTTGGCTGCCAACCAACCCGTGTGCGAAGAACACGAAGAACAACACGGTCGTGTTCGTACCCGTGTCATCTGACACGGCCCACGACCAGACACGTCTATTCCTGTGAAACCGCCCTTGAACCGTCAACACGGCCTATGACACGGCCGTGTTGGAACCCGTGTCCGACCCTGTTTGCAAAGGGGCTTTAAAATACCTGTAGAAAAATTAGAAGTGGTCTTTTGGATCATTTTCATTTGGAGAACTTCTGGAGCACGAAGGTGTAGCACCCAAGGAAGGAGGAATTGAAGGAGAATTTTTCATGTCTTTGATCTTTCATGTATCTCTTTTAATCTTTTCTTTCTCATGGTGATCTAACTTTATTTATCTTTTATTTTGCATGAAACTTTAATTTGAACAATTTGGTAATCATGTATCTTATTGTTTTAATCAAATTTGTGGTATTTTATTCGTATGTAGGGTTACAAACAAAGAGATTTATCTTAGTTATGAATTGCTTATTTGTTTTACATGAATTCCAACTTTCTACATTGAGAAATTGGAAGGTTGTGATGATGTTTATATGTTCGTATCTAGGTGTTATTTCTGTTTGCATTCCAATTTGCATGATCGAGAGATGTGTTGATTGGATAATTATAATACGTATAAATGGATTCATGGTATTTTAGAGATAAGATTTCATGAATTTATGTATTAGATAGGGTAATTTACTTTAATGCAAATTTGAGGGTTGTAAATTGTTCGAGAGAAAATTTACTAACTTAGGTTTACATTTTAAATTGCTCGAGAGAGAATTTGATAAATGTTTAACCCTAACAATACAACGAATTTGATAATTTTATTATTACCTGATTACATAGAATTGAGTTAATGAGCGGTTATTTTCATGTGAATGCTCTTAGGCTTTCGGCTTTGTATCATTTTTAATCCTCCAATGTTTTTGTATCCAAGTAGTCATAGTTCGGTTAATCTAGGTTAAAAATCAATTTTAATTATAGGTATGATAATAGAGTGAGGGTGAGTACGAGTATTTGAAAAGGCCCTGTGGAATACGACACGAGATGTAGATTTCTCCTATACTTTGATTGATATGTGCACTTGCCTGAAAGTTAAATCAATCTAGCTTATGCCCAACTACATAGTTTATACTAGAGTGTAGAATGAATCCGCATCAAGTTATTACTTATTTATAAAAATAACCATCAAGTTTTTAGCAGTGGTAGGCGTCATGGTGACCTCAGTATGGGCGGGACTCGTACTGCAGAGGTCAAGGTGAGAATCTCATCGACCAGCTCTTGCAGATCTCAATGACCGCTCATAACGAAGGGCGAGCTGATATGTCTGCTCGAGGGACTCCGAGCTATGATAAACTACCTTAGTACGAATATCAGATTGAAGCCCAGACCGAAATCGGGTAGTGGTCATGGTTGGGTCCTCTCGGATATCACTCCTCATAACTAACTCATCAGAGCGATCCATGTACTCAGCAACAGACATGGATCCTTGCTGAAGGGAAAATAATTGGTCGAGCAAGCAACTCTGATACGACGAAGGCAGATACCTCTGACAAAATGTATACTTCATGTTCACCCAACTAGTGATGCGACGAAGAAGGTCTCGCTCGCGGGTCCTCTCTATGCTAACCCAATATGCTCTCGCCTGATCTAAAAGTCTAAGTTTCGCAAACTTGACGTGACGCTGACAGAATGACTCAGGAATCAATGAGTCGTCAAAGGAAGGGGAAGCAGTATGAAACTGACTCTCAAGATCTCTCTAGGAACGACTATCCTCATAATAATCATTCTTAAGGTAACTGAGCCGTGTCGAACGATCAACACGATCCGCTCGCGTGTACGGATATGAACGATGACAATAATTATATTGATCGTCTCTAGTGTAGTGGAGTCGTGTAGGTGGGTCAATACGATCTCTAAAAGTGGTGTTCTGCGATCGAGAGTAATCGTCGTAGTAACGCGAGAATTTCCCTAATGGGGCTCTGTGAGAGCGTGTACAAGTGGAATCGAGACCTTTAAATTGAGGGAATAATTGTGACACCTAGACATAATGGAAAACCTATAGACTCTATGACTGTGTATCGAAAAGTGCGTGCAACCTAACTGTGTGCAACCTGGCTCTGATACCAATTGACGCACGACGAATCTATAGGCAGCGAAAAATTTACGACCTAACCCTACATGCAATGCAAAGCCAGACGGATTAAATCACAAATTAGATAATGAATTTAAATATCTCACGCAGTTAATTCACAACAAGACAAAATAATTTACTAAGGCAAAGCAAGCTTAGGCTTTCCTCCGCGTGGAGGGTCAAAGCAAGAGCGTACGGCGAATAAACCCTGCAAATCACAATAATAATCTAGGGCAAAATACTACGATATTGTTTTTCCAAGCAAATATAAAATATCCAACCCAATAAATAAATACTGAAAATAATAAATCAATACAACTAAATCTCACCAAATAGTGGGTTGACCAAGACACGGAAGATTCTGGAGCCGGATGCGTAGATCGGCGATCGAAAGTGGAACCGGCGGCGTGGAAGTAATGGCGGTGGCTGTCCACGGCGGCGGATGATAAAACGGACCGGAAATGGATAAATCCGGCCACGTAGGTGGAGATCCGGGCGGGGGTGGGTAGATCTGATGTAGTGACGGATCGGGGCGAGGGAGTGTTGGACGGGTGGTGGAAATAGCGGATCGGGGCTGAAATTTTCAGATCTGGACTGATTTGGAAAATATGGTTGTTTGGAGGTGGATCCACGAAGAGGGAGGATGTGGGTGCGGTTTTGGGCTGTGGAGGGAGGGGAGGGGGCGGTGGTGGCTCTGGGAGGCAGGGGAGAAGCCGGTGGGGGCTTTGGGGAGAGATGGCGAACTGGGAAGGGCCGGCCAAGGGGGCTGCTGTTGAGAAAAAAAGGGAGTGGCAGGGTGGCGGTTTGCTGGGAGTGAGGGCTGGGGTCGGCGGCTGAAACAAGAACTTCACTGTTCACTAAACTATATTAGTGAACAGTGAATTTCATTTCTCTACAGTACCTGAAAGAAGAATGGAGTTTCTGGCAAGTTCGGTGGATGATTTGGGGGGCTGTAGGGGAGCAGTGAGAGGGAGTTTGGGAGGGAAAAGAGGCTTAGGGTTAGGGGTTACCTTGTAGAGGAAGATACAAGCTTAGGAGTTGTCACCTAGTGTTCCACGGAGTCGGCACCGTGGGATGATCGCGGGAATCTGGGAATAGATTTCTCCAAATTCTGCAATGCATTCAACCAGCCCACAAACCATCTATTTATAATAAAAGCAGGATTAGGGCATCCCACCATCGATGGTTATGATTGGTCGAAGGTGGGGCCACCTAAATACATCAAAATAAAATGCAAAATAATGAAATAATATATCAAATCGATTCGCAACGTGAATCCGAACGCATCTGCGGAGTCTGATCGTCGATCCGGGCACGCCATATATGGAAAGTTGCCAAATCAGTCCCGAATGGGCCCAAAACTCGTCATCCACTGCAAGTGCTCGTCTATGCTCTGCATCACTAGCATCTCGGAGAAACAATTTAGATTCATGCCAAGACGGTCGACCATGGAAATTATACATCTCTTAAGGAGACTTATTGACAACTATCCAGAAAGAACAAAATATACATATATTGTTTATCGATCTTGACAAGGCTTATAATAAGGTTTCACTAGAAATCTTATGGAGAGTTTTAGAAAAGAAAAGTCTAAATGTATCATACATTGATATAATCAAAGATATGTGTACTAATTTAGTGACGCGGGTGGGGACATCCGGAGGATATGTGTACTCAAGCTACCACCAAGTCCGCATGGCAACCGGGGATGTGGAAAAGACGGCGTTCTGAACTCATTACAGGCATTTTGAGTTCCTCGTCATGTATTTCGGCTTGATGAACGCTCCTACTTTCAATCGCTCATGAATGAGGCATTTCAATCCATCCTCCGCAAGTTCGTCCTGGTATTTTTTGACGATATTCTGATATATAGCAAACCATGATCCGAGCATCTCCAACACATTCGCGAAGTGCTTACTCTTCTTTGCCACCACCACCTCGTCCTCAAGGAAACCAAATTCTTGTTTGGGCAAACAAGAGTTACTTATCTCGGTCACATGGTGCATGAATATGGCGTCTCCGTGTATCAAGAGAAACTTCACGGTGTCACCTCTTGGCCGGTGCCCAGTCGCAACGCAACCTCCGGGCCTTTTGGGGGCTCATGGGCTACTACGAAAGGTTTATACGCTGCTATATCTCCATAGCCAAGTCACTTCTCGCACACCTGCGTCGCATCACCTTTGTCTGGGTAGAAGCCACTCAAGTGGACTTTTAATCCATCCAAGCGGCTCTCGTCTCCGTCACGATGTTGCAACTTCCCGACATTCGGGAACCCTTCCATTTCGAGTGTGATGCCTCCGGCATGGGCTGCAATGCGTTACTCCAACAACACGGCCACTCGCTTACTTCAGTTGGCGCACCGCTCTCCACCACTGCAAGTTGCCCGCTTACGAGCAAGAATTGATTGGCCTGGCCAAGGCCGTACAACATTGGCGATCGTACTTATGGGGTCGTTCCTCCGTACTGACCACTATAGTTTGAAGTATCTCCTGGAGCAACACTTGACAACCGTGTTGCAGGAACGTTGGGTGATCAAATTGTTGGGCTTCGATTTCACAGTGGAATATAAGGCGGGACGCCTTAAATCAGGCTGTGGATGGTCTCTCCCGCAGCCACTCCGACGACGCCGCCACTATCTGTGTCATCTCCATCCTGACCGCCACGCTTTTAGACTCCATCCGGGCAGACATTTCAACCTCTTCGACGCTCACCGAGCTGCTACAACAGGTCCGAGACGGCCTCCTACCCGCTGCGTGAACTGAACATCAAAGCATCATCCTGTACCGCGGACATGTCTACCACCCACCGACTTCACCTCGCATCAAGTCCATCCCTAAAGACACCCACAACCGCGTCCATTAGGGTGTTCACAAGACACTACATCGCATTCGCGCCGAATTCTATTGGAAGGGGTTACGCCGTCAAGTACAAGATTTCATCGTCCAATGCTCCACATGCCAACAACAGAAGACGACCAACCTTTTGTCAGCCGGTCTTCTACAGCCCTTGCCGGTACCAACACAAATATGGGCGGACGTTTCTATGGACTTTGTGGAAGGTATTCCTCGAATCAAGGGAAAATCAGTGTTAATGGACGTCGTGGATCGCTTCTCCAAGGGCGCCAATTTTATTTTGTTAGCTCGCCCTCTTGTTGTCGAGCGTGTCGCCCAATCCTTCTTCACATATAGCCTCCGCCTACATGGGCTACCAGAGAGTATCGTCTCCGATCTGGATAAAGTGTTCATCAGCCGCTTTTGGAAGGAGCTTTTCACCTTGAGCGGCACGAGAATGTCCTTCTCCATGGCCTATTACCCCCAATCGGACAGCCAAACAGAGGTTAACCGTATGGTGGAAATGTATCTTTGCTGCTTAACGGGGGATCACCCAAGGACTGGATTAAATGACCACCGTGGGCAGAATACTTCAATAACACATCATACCACTCGGCCCTCCAAAATACCCCATTTCGCCTAATCTACGACCACGACCCACCACTGTTACTAGCTTATGGCCACGGCTTGGCCAAGTTGTCCGCAGTCGAACAAGAGCTCGTTGCCCGTGATCGGCCTGCTCCACGCCCAACATCGGATGGAGACAGCCTACAACCGCGGCCATCTTGATGTCTCCTTCGCCATCAACGAATAGGTATGGCTCAAACGCCGCCCCTACTGCCAACTCTCGTTGCGACAAACGGGCACCTCCAACAAGCTCAGTCCACATTTTCATGCGCCATTTTAAATCAGCTATCGCATTGGAGAGATCGCCTATCAGCTCCGACTACCGCCTGAGGTGCACATTCATGACATCTTTCACGTCTCGCGGCACAAACGGTTCATTGGCGAGTCACCCCGTCGAGCCGATCGTCGCCTTGCCACCTCAGCTTGAGGACAAGCTATCTTCCGGTGAGGAAGGAGATGTTATGGAAACAACTGTCGCTACGGAGACAACGCCGATCGGGGACATGGACCCACATTGTGGGCGTACATACCACTGACGCCGCACAGACCTGACAACATAAAGACGCGCGCACGCGTGAGCTCTTGTATCCTTGTTTCGATCTTTAATTTTCGCACATGTTCTTAATGCGTATTTGGTACCCACGTGTTTAAGCCTAAGTGGGAAGCATGTTACATTTTTATTTTATATATACCCGTGAGGGGAGTGGGATAAAGGCTTGAGTGTTGTCGTTGTTGTATATACCCGAGGGGCATGCTACTGTTATTTTATATATACCCATGAGGGGCATGCTACTTTTATTTTATATATACACATGAGGGGTATGGATGAAGGTAAGCAAAAAATTATCCTATATCCATTTTCCTCTCTCTATCTCTCTCCCTCTTTCTCCCTCTCACTCACTCCCTCTTTCTCCCGCCCTCTCTCTACGATTTCTTTTCACAGGAACTTCCGCCTGGAGCCGCACGCCATCATCCCCCGCCAAACCCTAGTCAATCCATCCTGGAGGAAGACCCTTTTGCTTGCCGGCAAACTCGATCTCAGTCTGTGGCCCGTAACAACAGCCTCAAATCTCCTTTAATAGTACTAAATCAGCCCCAAACTGCAATGCCTATGCTTCCGGACAGCCACCACCACCAACGGTCATCCCCACCACCACCACTAACATCAATTACTTGGTGAGCATTTATACTACCAATTACATTTCTTTGCATTTTGCAGGTTCCTTATATTGTTGGTAATATATTGTTTATATTAATTTGATTACGTCTCTTCACATAACATGTATCTCGTAATTTGACATGTGCTTTGAATTCTGATACACCCTTGATTAATTTGCAATTGTTCCTTATTTAATTCCAAAGTTCATGCTCACAAATGATTAAATACGTAATTTTCAAAATTAATGTTGTTTAATTAATTGTATGTCGGAACTCTTTGCAAAATTGGATCATTCACAATTGCATTTGGTTTAAAGACTATATCATAGGATTGAGTGTGCTTACATTTCTCCCGCATTTTAGAATTGTTGTTGATTCTATTACATTTACTTGGCATTTAGAGTTAAGGCTTCGGTCTTCCGTCACCTATAAATTCGTCATGCGTCACCCTAAACCCTAAATTATATATTGTACAACTCCAAAGGGAAAAAATCACCCAAAATTTAACTTTAAAGGGATGAGATTTTTTATTTTCAGTCTATATGATTAATTGTAATAAATTGTAAGCATCTTCTATTAAATCACTAGTCCAAACTTATCATTTATATCTCATTGATCTCATATGGCATGTCTATTATTTACTATCTATAACAAAACTTCTTTCATTTTCAACTAATATGCAGTCCACATATCAGCTATCACCAAAGAATTTCTTTTGTAGCAATAATTACAATTGATAGCCACTCATAATTGTAAACCGCTTATAGTTTCAAAAACCTCTGATTCACACATAAGTAAAGAGCCTTGGATAAGAGTAATTGCATACAACATTAGTTCCATAGGTTGCATATCAAATATCATAAGCCTATTCCATAGCCTTTAAATTGTAATCAGTATGGCCCATAATCATAACTACTTCACAGCCTTCTGTTTCACAAATACAATTATCTAAGTAACACTGGCCGCATATCATTGTATAATTCACATTTTCCCCTATAAAATTTGGGGTGCTCCATAATATGCAGTGCAACAAAATTGATTTTGATAATCATAAAGGAAAATTCTCATTTAATTCCCTATTAACCAAAAAGATACTTGGTACAAGAAAAAGAACTTGATGCCTGAACAAAATCAGATAGGAAAAAGGAATAAGTGATATGGAAGCAATGACAAACTCACATTCCCACTTAAGATAAGCAAAGAAAAAAAAATTTACAATAGATGCAGCAGCCTCCTTGCTTCCTCCATAAAGCATGCCAGCAAGTACACCCATTAGAATTGATGTACCCCAATTTCCAGTTCCTACCAGTCCTGGAGCCGGAGTTGGAATTTTCTGAAATAGTATTATAGGACAATAAGAAATGAGCTAACTTATTCATCACACAAATAACTAAAGAGAATTGGAAAAATCAGATGAAGTATTTTCCAGTAAAAAGAGTACGTAATATCAAATTCATCAGTAAAAGCGACATGCAAAAGGTTATCATTACCAACTATTCAGTCAGTAAATAGGCTAAAAAGCAAGGGCTTAGTTGTTCGTCTTTTAATTTAAGCCTTACCATACATCTAATTTCAATTTCATTTCATGGTTTATGCACTATTTTCAATGAAAGCTAGAATATCATTACCGGACAGTTTTTCTAATGATCGGTACTTTTATAGAATTTTTGTGACTGAGCAATATAGAGTCAATAAGAGAGAAATTTTTTATAGCAATGACCTCTTTTAGAAGTCATAATATTTAATTGACAATAAAGTATAGAAGAATCTGCAAAGCTACTACACCCTCATGGATTTACTAGTAAAACTAAACAAGCCGTGGATTTACATGTAAAACTAAACTTAGTAGCACTGGCTGTATATTCCACTCCCCTCTCGATTCGAAGTGGGAAAAAAGTATAGTGTGGATCTTGCATAATGATAACCTTCAGCCATAAGAAAAAAGGTTATTCTGTCGTGCCGATGCACAGTCCCAAAACCCGAGAGATTTTGATGAATGAATAGGGGAGGGCCATTTCAAAAATGCAGAGACGATGCGATGCCTGCCTTTGGAAGTCAGTGATGATAGGTGAAAGGATCTCATTTTCGAATTCTTGGAAAAAAAAGGTTTCTTCACTATCGAACATCTTTCTCTTTTGCCATACCTATCATTTTAACTTCAAATTCAAGCGCTATGTACCTATTCTTCCCTGAATGACTGTACTTGTAAATGAACGGTGAACCCTATCATACTTGTTGAAAGGCAAGGGACACCAGATTGGACAACAACTGAGTTTTGTGACCACCCGTACAACCCGACTGCAATCGAAGCATCCCAACCAAATTTCCTCGAGGGGACTATAACCAAGTCTCTGGGGAGGTTGTTGAGGCTCGGGGCTCGATCCCGAGACCTCCTTTATGAGGATGTTTACACATCTCCTTATACCCAAGTGTGGCCACCAAATTGGACAGCAACCAATTTCTGGGACCACCTGCACAGCCCGATTGCAGTTGGAGCATCCCAACCAAATCTCCCAGAGGTGACTTTAACCAAGTCTCTAGGGAGATTGTTGAGGCCCAGGGCTCGATCCTGGGACCACCGGTCCACCGTTATGAGGATGTTTAGACATCTCCTCGTACCCAAGTGTTCAGCATATTTTTTGAAAGGGGGGGCCACTAGATTGGACAACAACCGATTTTTGGGTCCACCTGTGCAGCCCGACTGCAGTCAGAGCATCCTATCCAAATCTCTCAGAGGGGACTTTAACCAAATCTCTGTGGAGGTAGTTGAGGCTCAGGGCTCAATCCCGGGACCTCCTTTATAAGAGTGCTTCAACAACACCTCGTACCCAAGTGCTCTTAACCCTCTGGAAGATTTAGTTTGGATGCTCAAACAACAGTTGGGTTGTGTAGGTGGTCCCAGAAATTGGCGGTTGTTAAATCTGGTGGCCCCCGCCTTTTAACAAAAGATGCATCTTTTGTTGAAAGGCGGGGGCCACCATATTGGACCACAACCGATTTTTGGGACCACCCGCACAGCCTGACTGCAGTCGGAGCACCCCACCCAAATCTCCTGATATTGGGTAAGTGTTATGCCCCCCACCCCCGGCCTTGAACAAAAGATTCATCTTTTGTTGAAAGGCGGGGACCACCAAATTGTACAACAACCGATTTCCAAGACCACCCCCACAACCCGATTGCAGTCAGAGCATCCCACACAAATCTCTCAGAGGGAACTTTAACCAAGTCTCTGGGGAGGTTGTCGAGGCCCGTGGCTCGATCCCGGGATCTCATTTATGAGGATGTTTACACATCTCCTAGTCGGAGCATCCCAAACAAATTGTCTAGAGGGGACTTTAACCAAGTCTCTAGGGAGGTTGTTGAGACCAGGGGCTCGATCTTGGAACCTCCTTTACTAGGCTGTGTGCACATCTCCTCGGTGGGAGAAGTGTAAACATCCTCATAAAGGAGGTCCCGGGATCAAGCTCAGGGCCTCAACAACCTCCCCAGAGAATTGGTTAAAGTCCCCTCTGGGAGATTTGTTTTGGATGCTCCGATTGCAATCGGCTTGTGCGGGTGGTCCTAGAAATTGGCTTTTGTCCAATCTGGTGGCACTTGCCTTTTAACAATGCTCAAACAATATAGTAGTCTAGATTAGATAGCTAATTGATGTCAGCACGACATTTTTGAGTTGAATCGGTAATTGCAATGTGAAGAATTGGAGAATCTCTATCTTTTGTAGCTGAAGACCTTCATGCGCAAAGCTATGCCTTTTTTCGATGGGTGATGGCATCTTTTTGGTATATTTCTTCTTTCTCCCGGGGCAATGATAAGGGAGAGGCACTACTGGAAAACAAGAACTTCGTCATCGCTAGCGTTCATCTCCGTTTTCAGCTAGTTGAAGTCGAGTTCACTAACACTCATTCCCCATCATAGGAGAAGATACAAATAATCAAGTGGGGTCGGACGAATAATATGTGACTATACATGTGATGCCCTAACCTTAGATGCAATGCAAGCAACCATGATGAATGCAATGGAACCACAACAAACCGTAAAATGAAGATGAGGAAGAATGTAAGCGCACAATTTGAATGATGAGTGGGCTGACACAACAAGAACTCTAATGCAATGTAAACAAATGATTCAATCTTGCAACTATTTTCGACGCACAATTTATTAAATAATAAAATGCATAGATTGCACAATTACATCACATACGATCACAAATACATCAATTAAGTACACAAATGCTAATTGTAGATTAATTGAGATTACACCGAAAGTAAATGCATGGTGAAAAAATAATGTACATTTAATGTAAGTGACAAATCAAATCAATACGAGCCAAATATTTCAAGAAATACAAGTAGCACGCATATAATGCAAAGGGAAATGAAAACTAATATGCAAAACTCACCAAAGGTAGGTCGTTGGAGTAGGAATGGAGATCCGGAGATTGGGTTGCAACAGAAACGATCCAAAAGGGTGGACAGTTGTTGTATGTGGATTGGGGGCAAATTTGGTCTGTTAGGTGCTGTGTGGCATAGTTTGAAAGGGAGTAAATAAGAGGGATAATTGGTTGGTGACTGATTGGGGATGAAGTAGGTGACAGAGAGTCGAGTGCGAGCTGAGATGTTGGAGAAGGTGTTATTTGGCGCCAGGCTGTTACTGGGGTGGGCTAACGAGTTGGGGAAAAGGGTTGACTGTTATAGGAAAAGGGCGGGGCACTGGATTGGAGGAATCAAATGGGAAGGGATTCAGTATGGGTTTGGAGATGGAGGAGGGTTGATCAGCCTCAGGAGGAGCTTAGGAAGTTGGGGAAGGGAAGGAGGAGGGTTGGTCTGCCTTGTGACAGGCTGGGATGGTTGGATAAGGGAAGGGGGCGGTGGATGGTGGCTTTGGAGAGCTTGTCAGATCCCGGACTAGAGGTGGGAGGCGACCTGTGGCGTCAATAACACCTGGAGGAGGAAGAAGGGATCACATCCGTTCGTGGATACCGAGCAGCTTCATCTGGGGAAGCCAACTCTCGGTACCTTAACCCAACATCTAATATAACATATAGGCGGGAGGGGGTATAAGGTAAGAATCTGACGGCCCAAATCACAAGATCAGATCATTTATTCTAACTTTTAAAATATAAGTCGGAAAAATATAATACATGTAAGAAAAATTGCGACGAAAGTGATGGTTGTCTCCAATTGTCAACCTGACACTCCAAATGTCATCAATCTTGCTAATCGATAAAACGATGCTCGAACGATCCCCATCAATCTCTCAAACTACCTAGTTTTCATCTTCGATGAATGGGAGACTGCATGCTCCCAGTGAAAGTCAAGAAAAATTTTGGCGGGTCGTGGTAGAACATATTTTTGCTGGAAATCGTCGTGTCACATAATCTACCGATGGTCCAACGCACAAGGTATGATACGCAAAGGGCCAAAGGCAAAGGGTGGATTGCAATGGAGGCAGGAGTTACAAGTGAATCTAAAAGGGAAGGCTGAAGTTCTCAAAAACTAGGTGGCTCCATTTCTAAAATCAAATCCTCTAAATTGAATACAGGATGAACATCTATATACTTAGGAATATCAAGATCATAAAAATTGACTTGGACTCTCTCATGACAAGGTACAGACTTATTCACCTAGCACTCATATTCATAGTTGTCTATAAGAAACCTCTCATATAATGTGTTAATCATCAGTTAGCCACCTTCTTTGAAATTTGTTCTTTCATGTAATAACACATGCAAGTATTAAAATTTTCATTATATGATATAACTTTTTGTCGGAGTTTAATATGCAAATGATAAATGGGAAAATTTAATAGACTTACTAAGCGCAAACTCCACATAGCAATAGAAGTCCTAAGAATAAGCGGTCTATCAGGAGACTCTTTGGGAGGGGTGTAAAAATATTCGTCAAGTTGTGAGAAACACAAAAATGACTGCAAGAAACATCGGTCCAAATATATAAGTTCATGACACGTCAAATGTCTTCCACGAGATATGACTCGTCAAGAGGCTCACTGGGTAATAGATAGAGAAAATCATCGGAGATGCGAACACGCGATGTAACAATGGGATGTCAATCGTGTCCAAAGGAAAAACCTCATCAGGTGGCTCTCAAAGAGGCTCAACGGAGGGGGGATATCATAGAGCTCATCATATGGGCGGTGCTCACCCCGATGAAGGCTAGTTAGTGTGGTAACCAGAGCAGGATAGCTAACCAACCCTCGTCTATCACTCATATTGAAACTCGAGAGAATAAAGAGACTTGAAAGAATAACAACTCATGACAGAGTCAGTGGGTGGAATACTCAATGACAAGTCAACGAATGAAACAGAAACTAAGTCAACGCAGCGGGCAGAGGGGAAGGACACATCACTATAGGATCATTGGTATTTACACGAAATTTTGCGACCTCAGAAAACCTCAGCATCCTCATATCTAGCGGTCTGGGCGACCTCCGTGTTAGTGGACCGCCCAAGCTGCCCATAGTAAATTAACAATTCTCCATAGAAAGTTCGCGTTCAACAGTCGAGCCCATCGTCGGAACGCGTGGTCAGTCCCCTTTATTTTCTTTAGTTCTTTTTGCTCACTATGTCCTCATCCTTACCCGGATCTCCTATGCCTCGGGGAGCCCATAAATTTAGAGTCAGCCTATTCGGGCAAGCCCCTGTTAGTACAAATAGAGGTGAACAGTACCCAGAAGGCAGGCTAACTCAAACCCTAAGGCCTAGTTTCTTCCGACTGCGTTCTTGAGTTCGTCTCTTCCCAGTAACTTGGTCACTGACTAAGTCGATCTCCTTTTTCTAACTACTTATATGATTAATAAGATCACCCGCAATAAGTGGAGTTGTCGTTGCGGGAAATCTAGTCATGCGGCTTTGCGGCCTCTGTTCTTTTCTCTTCAATTTGTCCTCAACAACCAGAGAGAAACCAACTTCTTGCAGTTTCCCCCATTCCACTTTGTGTGAGTTCGTGGAGGTTCATTTTTAGCACCAACTGAACGAACAAGCGACATTCAGATCAGGGTTGTTCGACAAACAGCTTGGCTAAGATATCTCATCGTGAAATCCAGCAATGTCCACCAGCAAGGCCAAGATCCAGTTTGAGTAATGCGACCTTCGTTCAAACCTTGGAGATCAAATTCGAGCAAGCTTTTCGTGAGGCCGTGCAACAGATGGAAGCAATGATGTAGGCTACATTGTCGATAGATTTCAAGAGGAGATCATAGGGATTCACGATGTAGATCCCTCTATGTATCAGGTTGACCTTACTTGTGGTCTTCAGGAAGGACTATTTAAGTTCAAAGTTAACAACAAAGGCCCAGGTTCAGACCAAGAATTAATCAACATGGCAAACCGCTTCACAGAGGGAGAGATCACCAACCCAGTATTATTTTCTCTTTGTGTCAGCTTGTTCAAAAGAAGTTAGGACCCCTTTCAGCCTCTACCTCTACTGCTCCCTAGTGTCCTAGGCCTCCCCGTAAAATTCTTCCCACCAGCACAAAGGGAAATGAATTTCCGTCTGTTGGAACCAAGATTCAGTTCCACCTAGAGTTCGGACCTAGGGGTGCAGCTCACACCTACTTCTCCCAAGCCGTCCCTTGGTGAGAGACCTGAATTTGGAGAATGATCCTTGACTCTAGCGTGGAGCTCCCACCTCACACCCGGAAGACTTTTGAGATCTCTCCCTCCCAAGCCAATGTTGAGCTATGTGTCTTGGAGGATGAAGGAAGAAGATGAGGATTGGTGAAAAACTGATCCCTCTCCAAGTCACCCCAAGGGTCTATTTATAGATTTCGGAAAACGGTCTGCAAATAGGCGACATCCGCTCCTCTAAAATTACTTAAATACCCCGAGGCTGGTCAGCCAACAGCCACATTCCGCTGTTCTGAACAGCTATTCGCAGCACACCAGGGGCAAAATAGCAGAGCATCAAGCCGGGCGAGACCCTCAAGTCGGGCGAGACCCTCAAGCCGGGTGATCTGGGCGGGTGTCGGCCTCCCGCCGCACCCACCTCCCTAAAAAATTGTGTTGGGGCGGGTGTCGGCCTCCCGCCGCACCCGCCCCCCTGAAATGGGACCGGGGCGAGTGTCGGCCTCCCGCCGCACTCTCCCCCCAAGATGAGGTCGGGGCGGGTGTCGGCCTCCCGCCGCACCCGCCCCCTGGAATGGGGCCGGGGCGAGTGTCGGCCTCCCGCCGCACTCGAGCCCCTGAAGAGGTCGGGGCGGGTGTCGGCCTCCCGCCGCACCTGGCCCCTGGAACGGGACCGGGGCGAGTGTCGGCCTCCCGCCGCTCTCGCCCCCTGAAGAGGTCGGAGTGGGTGTCGGCCTCCCGCCGCACCCGGCCCCTGGAACGGGACCCGGGCGAGTGTCGGCCTCCCGCCGCACTCGCCCCCTGAAGAGGCTGGGGCGGGTGTCGGCCTCCCGCCGCACCCACCCCCTGGAATGGGATCGGGGCGAGTGTCGGCCTCCCGCCGCACTCTCACCCCAAGCTAAGTACGGGGCGGGTGTCGGCCTCCCGCCGCACACGCCCCCTAGATTGGGGCCCGGGCGAGTGTCGGCCTCCCGCCGCACACGCCCCCTAGATTGGGGCCCGGGCGAGTGTCGGCCTCCCGCCGCACTCTCCCCCTGAAGAGGTCGGGGAGGATGTCGGCCTCCCACCGCACCCGCCCCCTGTGATGGGGTCGGGGCGAGTGCCGGCCTCCCGCCGCACTCGCCCCCTGAAGAGGTTGGGGCGGGTGCCGGCCTCCGCCGCACCCGCCCCCTGAAATGGGGTCGGGGCGAGTGTCGGTCTCCCGCCGCACTCGCCCCCTGAGAGTACAAGCACTAGCAAACTAGGCAAGTCTTTCGTTCCTCTACTAGAATATCATGTAGATCCACAATAAATTTGACTCCAAGAGTGCAAAAACCCTCTAAAAGCTTACAAATGTGTAGCAAGTCTTACGTTTTGCTTAGGGACCCCACTTCGCGAATACGGGGTTGTACACAATCCCCGCTATTTTCGAACAAGTACCACGCTCGGAAAGAAACGTCCAACCCAACGTATTCGCTGAGCGTGAGTCTCTTGAAGCCGAAAATACTTGGCCTCTCTGAGGGGTCAACCTGCCATGCCAGCTAACGGTAGTCTAGGTGGCGAGATCCCCTCCGGGTAGAATTCACTTAACCTCCCTGAGGGGTCAACCTGCCCTACCAGCTAATGGGAGCCTGTATGGAGAGATCCACTCGGGTTTGGAACTTACTCTCCACCGAGGCACATTCGACTCATCCAGCTAGTGAGAGCCTGTATGAGGAGATCCTCTCGGGGTTGGAACTTACTCTCCACTGAGGCACATTCGACTCATCCAGCTAGTGAGAGTCTGGGTGAGGAGAACCTCTCGGGGTTGGAACATACTCTCCACCGAGTCACATTCGACTCATCCAGCTAGTGAGAGCCTGGGTGAGGAGATCCACTCGGGGTTGGAACCTTCTCTCCACCGAGGCACATTCGACTCATCCAGCTAGTGCTAGCCCGTGTGAGGAGATCCTCTCGGGGTTGGAACCATCTCTCCACCGAGGCACATTCGACTCATCCAGCTAGAGGGAGTCTGGGTGAGAAGATCCTCTCGGGGTTGGAACCTTCTTTCCACAGAGGCACATTCGACCCATCCAGCTAGTGGGAGTCTGGATGAGGAGATCCTCTCGGGACGAGAACTTACTCTCCACCGAGGCACATTCGACTCATCTAGCTAGTGAGAGCTTGGGTGAGGAGATCCTCTCGGGGTTGGAACCTTTTCTCCGCCGAGGCACATTCGACTCATCCAGCTAGTGAGAGCCTGGGAGAGGAGATCCTTTCGGGGTTGGAACCTTCTCTCCCCCGAGGCACATTCGACCCATCCAGTTAGTGAGAGCCTGGGTGAGGAGATCCTCTCGGGGTTGGAACCTTCTCTCCACCGAGGCACATTCGACTCATCCAGTTAGTGAGAGCCTGGGTGAGGATATCCTCTCGGGGTTGGAACCTTTTCTACGTTGAGGCACATTCGACCCATCCAGCTAGTGAGAGTCTGGGTGAGGAGATCTTCACGGGGTTGAAACCTTTTCTCCGCCGAGGCGCATTCGACCCATCCAGCTAGTGAGAGACTGGGTGAGGAGATCCTCTCGGGGTTGGAACCTTCTCTCTGTCGAGGCACATTCGACCCATCCAGCTAGTGAGAGCCTGGGTGAGGAGATCCTCTCGGGGGTTGGCCCCTTCTCGCCACTGAGGCACATTCGATTCATCAAGCTAGTGGGAGCCTGGATGAGGAGATCCTCTCGGGATAAGAACTTGCTCTCCACCGAGGCACATTCGACACATCCAGCTAGTGAGAGCCTGGGTGAGGAGATCCTCTCGGGGTTGGAACCTTCTCTCCACCGAGGCACATTCGACTCATCCAGCTAGTGAGAGCCTGGGTGAGGAGATCCTCTCGAAGTTGGAACCTTTTCTTCGTTGAGGCACATTCGACCCATCCAGCTAGTGAGAGCCTGGGTGAGGAGATCCTCTCGGGGTTGGAACCTTTTCTCCGCCGAGGCACATTCAACTCATCCAGCTAGTGAGAGCCTGGGTGCGGAGATCCTCTCGGGGGTTGGCTCCTTCTCGCCACCGAGGAACATTCGACTCATCCAGCTAGTGGGAGCCTGGATGAGGAGATACTCTCGGAACGAGAACTTACTCTCCACCGAGGCACATTCGACCCATCCATCTAGTGGAAGCCTGGATGAGGAGATCCTCTCGGGGTGAGATCAGACACGTCATTCGAACCATACTAAATTCAACATCCTCAAACGGGGAAATTTTCTGAATACATGTCCTCCTGACTCCGCTGGTCAGGGGTAGAGCTCATTACAAAAAAATAAGGGGAAAAAAACTTTACCGAAGCAAGGTCTCTTCAGGCTGCTTGGGCATGATTGTCATCATTTGCCTCCTTCTCCTTTGATACCTCTATCCTGCTCAAGTTCTCCATGATCTTCTCCATCTACTCTGCTCTGTCCAGCCAGGAGATGGTGTTGACGGTCGTGACGTAGCACTGTCTTGCCATCCTGGGGTATCCCCTGACCCTGACTTGGATCCCTCCAGTGTTAAACTTGAGGCACTGGTGAAATGACGATGGCACACAACGGAAGGGGCTGATGAGGGGTCTTCCGAAAATGGCGTTGTAAATGCTCAGAGCGTCAACAATGACGAACCGGCAGTTCCTTGATATCCCCCCCCAACTTCACCTGGAGTCCAACTTCACCTTCTACCTCCTTCCTTTCCCTGAAAATCCGAACAGGGGTCCGTCCGAGGCCAACACCCTCCTTGGTTCCACCTTCATCTTGTCAAACGCCTTCTTGAAAACGACATTGACGGAGCTCCCGTTGTCAACCAAGATCCGGGAGACGGTGTAGTCTTCGATGACTGTCTGGATGACCAGCGCATCGCAGAACGGATCTTCATGATCCGGCATGTCCTTCATTGAGAAGGTGATCTTCTCCTCTGGGGGTGGGGTCTGGGATGTCGAAGCGACGCTCCGACGGTACATGACTTGAATGCTTGCCTTTCGAGTGGCCTCGATCCCCACTTCACCGTGGATCACTCCTATACCTCCGCGGGGTCCTACATCGACCCGGTCCTCACATAAGTCATCTCCCTCTACTCTGGGTGGAACTTCTTCAATCCGCACCAGTGGTTGCTGCTGGGTTGGGCCTCTCGCCTCTCTCACTTCCAGGAATTCGGGGAAGGTAGCTGTGGCGTGACCCTCCACCTGGTGGAAGTCGCAGGATGGCAACACTCTTCCTCCCTTTCTTCGACGGGTTGGGCAATCTCTCCCGTTACCTCTTCCCCCTCTTCCTATCGCCATGACTTGTTGTGGTGGGGGTAGGAGCTGTCTAGGGGCTTGCCTCTGAAAGTTGAACCTCCCTTGACCTCCATGAAAGTTTCCCCCACCCTGGGCGAGACCTCTTCCTGGACACTGAACGGGCCCTCCCTGTTGCCTCCAACCTGGCTCCGGACCTTCCTGAGGTCCCTGGAACCCAAGAGCTCTCTGCTCTTCTCTCCTTCTTCCCTCCTGATGCCTCAAGCCAGCTTGCTCCTTCGACTCTACCTCTGTTAACTTTGCCAACTTCTTGACAAACTCCGGGTTGGCCGCCTCAGTTGTTATCTCCTCTGCCGCCCTTTCCATCAGCTCCTCGAAAGATAGGGGGTCTTTCGGGTCAGACTCATCTTGAAGAACCTCTAACGTAACCCCACTGTAAACGCCATCCGGAGGACATACCCCGGCACCTCCTGGACGTCCAGGATCTCTTCTTGGAACTTGTCCACATATTTGGCCAACGACTCCTTCGCCATCTGACTTATCCGGAAGATGGACTCGGGACTCTTCTTCCTCTTTTTTGAAGTGGAGAAGCGAAGCTGAAAACTCCGGCTCAAGTCTTCGAACCCGTAGATCGATCTCGTCGGGAGTTGATGGAACCAATCTCTTGCCTTGTCTTTCAACGTGATCGCGAAGAGGCAACACTTGAATGCATCCGTCATCGGCCTGATAGAGACCGTATCTTCGAACCACTGCAGGTGCTGGACGGGATCATCCTTCCCGGTATATTAAGTCATATCAGGTTCTCTGAACCCCTCGGGAACGGGAGCTGAGACAATCAGCTTGCTGAAGGGTGACCCCCTACTTGGTGATCTCGCATGCTCCACTCGCGCAACCTGCTTGCCTGGGAGGCTAGCACTCGCCGGGCTGGGGAATAACTCCCGGTCGGTAAGTTCTCGCTCGACCCCCTCTGCCATCCTTTCCTTCCCGGGCCGTCTTCTTGGTGCACTTTTTTCTCCCCCTCCTGGGGTCATCTCTCCTAGACCCCTGAGAGCTGTCTTGCCGAGACCCCTGGGAGCTGTCTCGTCGAGACCCCTGGGAGTTGTCTCGCAGAGACTCAAGGGAGCTGGTTCCTGGGGGGTGGGAGTTGAGCAGTCACCCCGAGAAGCAATACTTCGCAGCATCTCCATGATGTCTTGGATGGATGTCATGAACTTTTCCCTCACTACAAAGGGTGTTGGGTTGGGGGGCTTGTTGAGGTCATCACCACCTCCACGATCTCCCGCCATGGACCCTGCTTGGGAACTTCTGTATGAGTCGTGGTCCACGCTCACCGCACCAAAATGTTGAAACCGAGATTCGGTTCCACCTGGAGTTCAGACCTAGGGGTGCAGCTCACACCTACTTCTCCCAAGCCGTCCCTTGGTGAGAGACCTGAATTTGGAGAATGACCATTGACACTAGCGTGGAGGTCCCACCTCACACCCAGAAGACCTTTGAGATCTCCCCCTCCCTAGCCAATGCTGAGCTATGTGGCTTGGAGAATGAAGGAAGAAGATGAGGATTGGTGAAAAACTGATCCCTCTTCAAGGCACCACAAGGGACTATTTATAGATTTCTGAAAACGGCTTGCAAATAGCCGACATCCGCTGCTCTAAAATTACTGAAATACCTCGGAGCTGTTCTGCCAACAGCCACATTCCGATGTTCTGAACATCTATTCGCAGCCCACCAGGGGCAAAATAGCAGAGTCTCAAGCCGGGCAAGACCCTCAAGCCAGGCGAGACCCTCAAGACGGGTGAGCTGGGCGGGTGTCGGCCTCCCGCCGCACCCGCCTCCCTGAAAAATTGGGTTGGGGCGGGTGCTGGCCTCCCGCCGCACCCGCCCCACTGAAATGGGTGTGGGGCGAGTGTCGGCCTCCCGTCGCACTCGCCCCCCAAGATGAGGTCGGGGCGGGTGTCGGCCTCCCGCCACACCCGCCCCCTGGAATGGGGATGGGGCGAGTGTCGGCCTTCCGCCGCACTCTCCCCCTGAAGAGGCCGGGGCGGATGTCGGCCTCCCGCCGCACCCGACCCCTGGAATGGGACTGGGGCGAGTGTCAGCCTCCCGCCGCACTCGCCCCCTAAAGAGGTTGGGGCGGATGTTGGCCTCCCGCCGCACCCGCCCCCTGAAATGGGGTCGGGGCGAGTGTCGGCTTCCCGCCACACTCGCCCCCTGAAGAGGCTGGGGCGGGTGCCGGCCTCCCGCAGCACTCGCCCCCTGGAATGGGACCGGGGTGAGTGTCGGCCTCCCGCCGCACTCGCCCCCCAAGCTAAGGCCAGGACTGGTACCGGCCTCCCGCCGCACCCGCCCCCTGGAATGGGGCCGGAGCGGGTGTCGGCCTCCCGCCGCACCCTCCCCCTGAGATGGGGTCGGGGTGAGTGTCGACCTCCCGCTGCACTCGCCCCCTGAAGAGGTCGGGGCGGGTGTCGGCCTCCCGCCGCACCCGCCCCCTGAAATGGGGTTGGGGCGAGTGTCGGCCTCCCGCCGCACTCGCCCCCAGAAGAGTACAAGCAAGCTAGGCAAGTCTTTCGTTCCCCTACTAGAATATCATGTAGATCCACAATAAATTTGACTCCAAGAGTTCAAAAACCCCCTAAAAGCTTACAAATGTGTAGTAAGTCTTACGCCTTGCTTGGGGACCGCACTCCGCGAATACGGGGTTGTACACTGTCATCAGCGTCCTCACTACAGTCACCAACAATTCAATTTGATGAGGCTTCAGAGGCATGTTCCACCTCAATAAGTTCAACACTACTTCCAACCATCAACCTCTATGAACCAACCCCCCCCCCCCCCCACCCACCTCTCAACAACTCCAAGTCTCACTATGATGATTCTCAGAAATTATACATTGATCTAAAACTTCTAATGGATGAAGCAATTTAGATACTACAGAAAGAACCTTACTATAAAAAGCCAGCACCCCTCAAGTACAATATGAGAAGTCAGAATCTGGCGCTTTACTGTGAGTACCACAAGGAAAGAGGTCACCTAACAGAAAATTGTCGAACTCTTTGAATCCTCGTCGAGAGACTGTTGAAGGAGGGTAAATTTCAAGATTTAGTCTTCAAAAAGGTGACAACGCCCACTTCTATAAAGGCCAGGGAAGACACAGAGGTTCACCTCCAGAGACAGTAGAGTGTGTGGAAGTAGATGACATCGGCCCTCTAGGGAGTGTCAATTGTATCAATGAATGTATCGAAGCTATTGATGAAGGTCAGCTAGGCCATCTGTTTTGCATCCACGGGGGACCGGGCTCAAGTCCACCTGAAAGTCTAGTGTGGAGAGAGGTTTCCATTCAGAGGTTGCAACAACCTCTTCTTCAGCTCCTCTTCGAGGATGTGTCATCTTCAATCAGAATGACATCCCTCACACCGTCAATCCCTTCAATGATGTCGGCGTCATTAGAGCGGTCTTGGAAAACTATACGATATCAAGAATCTTGATAGATAATAGTAGTAGTTTAAATCTTCTTTTTAGGTCAGCCTTTGAGGCCTTAAAGACCGAGAAGACCCTTTTGGAAAATGACGAACCCCTCTAAGGCTTCTCTGAAGAGAGGAGAGAGTTCAAAGGAAGTGTAACCCTCTTGATGACAATGGCTGGAGTAACTGAGAAAACTTTATTTGTAGTTGTAGTTGCTCCGAGCAGCGGCAATGCAATCTTCAGACGACTAATTTTTAATAAATACCAAGCCATCGTGTCAACCTTTCGTCAAGTGATCAAGTTTACTGTAGAAGAAAAGTCGTTCAGAGTCGGAAGTGATCCGAAGATCGCAAGGGAGTGCTAGGTCAAGACGATCAACGTTATTGAAGTTGCAAAAATAAGCAAGTGGAAGAAGAATCTGGCCAGGAAGAAGGGAAGGATGGTGCTCACCTGGAACATGCCAAGGTCAACCAAAGTGTTCCAGTTTCAGAAGATGGTGGAGATAGAGTGCTCTCCATCAATGCGGAGCTACCATGAAGAAAAAAAAGTTAAGTTGATCACCTGTCCCCTCCAGAATTTAGATGTGTTTGTTTGGTCAGCAGATGACTTGTCTGGGGTGGACCCTGATGTCGCCTGCCATCATCTGAACATCAATCCGAGTTTCAAGCCAATCAAGCAAAAGAAGAGCAGTAGCAGTAACCCTTGTTTAACCTATCTGGGAGGAAGTTGCCAAGCTCCTTAAGAAAAAATTTGTCCAAGAAATTCAATACCCTGAATGAGTATCCAATGTTGTAATGGTTAAAAAAACCAGTGATAAATGGCATATATGTGTCCACTTCACAAAACTTAAAAAACTTGTCCCAAATATTGTTACCCTTGCATCGGATAAATTTTTTAGATGATTTTGTGGTAGGGTATTCTTGCATGAGTTCTTTCGATACAATCTCTGGTTATCACAAAGTAATAATGCATAAGGCTAACGTTCATCGTACTTTTTTATCACGAACGATGGTTGTTTTTATTATCGTGTGATGTCTTTCTGGCTTAAAAATATCGGCGCAACCTATCAGGGAATAATGAATTTAGTTTTCAAAAAGCAGAAAGGTAGGAAACTCGAATTTTACGTTTATGATCCCTTAATTAAAAGTAAAGCATTCTCTACTCATGTCGTAGATCTCATAGAGACGTCTGCTACCCTACGAACTTTTAATATGAAGCTCAAATCTTTAAAATGTATCTTTGGGGCGAGAAAGGGAAAATGTTTAGGACATCTCCTTACTCCACAAGAGTTTGAGCCTAATCCAGATAAGGTCAAGGTAATCTTTGACATGTTACCTCTGAAATCACCAAAGGAAGTTCAACAGTAAGGGGAAGGATGGCAGGTTTATATCTTGCTCAGGAGATAAGTATGCTCCTATCGGCACGGGCACCTTGAAGACATCCTCGCCCTTGGGTCCGGTAAAGTGGAGAGACCGCCAAAGTCGCCTTTGAAAAAGGTAACCGGTCTTACCAGTTGCGAATCATGTACAGGAGATTCAAAACCCGCATCTTGTAAGAGTCGAAGTACATCTGCCTCCCCCCCCCCCCCCGACTCTAGCCCGCGCGTAGAATAAGTTGCGGAAAACATCGAGGTTGAACTGTATCTGCACCACCCAAAAGTATGTCACAAACGAGATGACGACCTCCACAGTATTCGACGGCAGCTAGGCGGGCACTACGTCAAAGTAATTAAGGATTTTGAAAACTTAGGAGAAGATTGGGAATCGCCGCCCGGAATCGAAGTGGTCAAAGGGGATGGTGAGCTCTTCGTCATAGACAGTGTTCAATCTCTCCTCACCTCCAGGTAACCGCGTCGTGTAGCGGGGGTCTAAGGGGTGTCGCGTCAATAAGTTGGTGAACTCCAACTCCGGGACGGAAGGAATCTCAGTCTGTATGGACAATAAAGTGATTGTGCAGTCTACTCGCTTGGACACTATTGTCGGCGTTCGCACGAACCAACTCGTTTCAGTTCGTGCAAGAGAAGTGTGTAATGAACGTGAGGCACCTCCTTTTTATAGGTGTTTCATGTCCTTAGCCTTGAAAGCTGAAACATTAGTCGTTCAAGCTCATGCGGTTACGCACCCGGTAATCACCCCCTCCAAAGTATTTGCCTGCAAAACAAGATAAGGGATAGCGAGGTAATTGTTCGCACTAACATGTAAACAACACAACAGCATTCTCAGAACATTCCCAAGCAGATAAGACGCAAGCAAGACATATTTACAAAAGAAAAGTGAGTGCATGACCGTGCACACCCTATCGTCACCAAACAATAAGTTTACAAACATGAATCAACAAAATGTCTTTTCAACCACGCAAAACAACACTCGTCCAGGGGAGGAGCGCGCTTTACACCGACGTGCTCGGCAAGGCCGACGTGCTCGGCAAGGCCGACGTAAGCTTTGTGATCAACCGTAAAAGCCCTATTTAGCTGTGCCTCGAAGTTGTGCAGAGTTCACGTCCTTCCGCACTTGCGTTTTGTAAGGAACGTTTACCTCGTCGAGTTGTGACAATGACCGCGATCCTGAAGTCGCACCATCTGGCTAGATCCTCTTCTTCAGCCGAGAGACCTCTGTGGTAAGAGCAACTATCTTCTAATCTTTATGTTTGTCGCTTCTCTCAAGGTTGCAGACTGTCCTTCATGCAATCATGCCTCAAATCTCCCTTCAAAACGACGCGAGCTCTTCATCCCTTCCAACAGGATTCATCAGCATGGACCCTGCAAATGTAACTGTGGAACCTACATATAAGGAAATTTTATTTGATTTCATGACTAACCAAAAATATGTAAGGGCGGATATACCCATTGTATCTAGGTCATGACGCTGAAGTCATCAGCACCCGTAGCGGATACTACTTCAGTAGTTATCACATGACGCCTGAGTCGTTCAGTGTCAGTTTGCTGGAGGAATTGCTTCCACGATAGTTCGCCCTGTCTCCTCCGCTCCGTCATCTGTTCATGATTCAACGGGAGCTCACCTGGAGCCGCTCCCACCACGGGAGGGATGACCACTGATTCGGACCTCATCGGTGGAGGGGGAAAGTGATGTCTAGGTCTTCAAGGGGGAATGTTGCCAATCAGTAATGTCGGTGCTAAACTGAGCTAAGGTGGCCTCCGGCCCGAGATCAACAATTGTCTTACCTTTTGATCCAGCCTCACGCCGCGCAGACTCATACATAGCATCCTTCTCTACCCAATCAGTAACTGCTCGCTCCAGAGACTCTTTCTCCGATAGCGCCTTCTCGGTCATTTTTGTTTCTTCTCAGTGGATTTATGCGTGCCCTACACTTCCTTCTGCTTCACCGCAGGAGCGTTCTTCTTGTCAACCTCAGCCCACTCTAGGGCCTCTCTTTAACTGTGGTTCCGCCGCGACCTTGGCCCACTGCTCTTTGGTCAGCATATCGGCTTTCGGGACCGTGCCATCCCCAAGTCCTCACCGGTGGTCGCTCCCAATATTGGGACCTCATCAGCGCGAGCGTCGGCAAGTCCTCAATTTACAAAGTCCACCTGATGGTTCCACTAAGACCTTGGCCCACTGCTCTTTGGTCAGTAGAACAGCTTTTCGTACTGCACTATCCGCATGCCCTCGCAGGTGGTCGTTCCCGATGTCGGGACCTCATCACCTCGAGCCTCCGCTCTATGGCCTCTCTCTTTAGTTGTGGTTCCACCGCGACCTTGGCCCACTGCTCTTGGGTCAGCAGATCAGTTTTTCAGACCGCGCCATCCGCAAGTCCTCACCAATGGTTGCTCCGGATGTCGGGACCTCATCATCTTGAGCGTTCGGCCAGTTGTCATCCGACAAAGTCCACTCGGTTCTATTTGTCCCTTCGGAACAGTGATGGTCGATGGTACTTTGGGTGTGTCTGTCGTACCCTTTCCCCCTTCCTCTTCCAAAAGGATGAGAGGGTGAGGTTTTTTTGCCAATGCCTCCAACATCGAAACGTTGCGAGCAGTAGCCATCAGACAGTAGAGGTTTGTAACTGCAGCAAGTGTGAAGGAGATTGTCAGAAAAATGATCTCTCAAACGGCATAGTTCTGGCTATTAATAGATTTTTTGGAGCTTTTTGGTCAAGTTGCAGCCTCCATTACTACCTTTTACTTTTTAAAAATTTGCGCAAACTTAAAATAGTGTGGGGATTATGTCAGCCTGGAATTCTACGTCCCCATCAAGAGCCAGTCAACCCCAAATGAAGTCAAGCAGTACGGGCGGACACTACAGAGACCTCCCCAACTCCTTTCCAGCACTTTAGTTAGAGCAGTTACAACCTATTTTAGTTGCACCCTCTCTTTCTTTTCTCACCCCTACCTGTTCTCCTGCACCTCGGAAAACTCGTAACTTTGGTATATGCCTGTTTGGGTAGACCGCAATTAGTATAAATAAGGGGTCAGAGTACCCATATTGACGCCCTGAACTTGAGCTAAATCCTCCTTGGTGTAATCTCAAACTCCTATCACTCTCTGACACCTCTGCTCCAACTTTCTTGGTTGTAATTCTCTTTGTAATAGCTCCATTTGTTGAGTAATAAAATTACCAGCAGCTAAGGCTTACAGTTGGGGGTAGCCCAGTTTAGTCGTTCGCGACGACCTTCTCCTCCCCCACCCACACCCCCCATTCTCTTCTCATCAGCTCCTTGCAATTAGTAGTTGATCACTTGTAACTCTCAGTTCACCTATCCTTCAGCGGTTCGAAGTTGAGTATGGAGGTTGGAGACATTTTTGGCTTCAATAATTTAGAAGAAATTTGCATGTCTTATATAACATAAATGATAAATATGGCCCCCTGATGGAGTGAGACTATGAAGTGCATGGTTGCGCTAAATTGAGTAAATATGTGATATTGAACTCATTTATTTGAATTAGTCTACGCGAGAATTAAGTATACAGAGATTGAATTATTAAGAGGGTGGTGCATTCTACGCCTCAAATATAGTTTGAATGTCAAGGACAAAGGGACTAACAATACTGGAACATTAGTCACTGAAGATTATCATCGAGAATAACAAATCTTAAATTGTATTTGATTTACCATGCTTGTGTTTATAGTGTGCAAAAATTATAGGTCAAATGAAGACAAGTACACTGGAGTACGTTCGGGACACTCATTGACAAATATGAAAAGAAGCTGCCCCCTATAGCCGGTGATAGTTTTATCGCCCGTGATAGCCTTTGTTTTAGAATGACCAAATATCAAGGAGCAACTCAAAAGGACTTGGCAGGAGTTAGAAGCTAATTATGGAAAGCATTACTGCACAGCGAAAGTGGTATAGCCAGGTGATAACCATTAGGCAACTCCGACAATCAGAGAATGATTGGCAACCAAATGGAGCATGCAATATCACTTTGGACGCTAGGATATATCAAGATACCACATCACAATAGTCTCGGCTTCTAAATTAAGAGGAATGGGGCAAGAAATTGAATTATTAGCATTATCGCGCCGCGATAGTGCTACCGCAAGCAGTAACTCGCATAGCTTTATATAAAGACCATTCTGCTCCTCTCGTACGTGAACACGAATATTTCGAGAGAGGCTTCGCCTTGGAATTTCAGAGAAGATTCAAGACTCTCCTACAATTATTAGAAGAGATTTCTAAGGCAAAGAACATCAAATCTTATCCAAACGGAGATCGAGTGGATTTACGACGACTATCTCGAGTGATCTCGTATCGCCTTCAAAAGTTCTTTTTGGGAGTTTTGATTTCTGAATATTTTATATTCTCTTTATATCTCTTTTATTTTTTTTACTCTTCTTATTCATTGTGATAATACATTCGTGTGTTGGCGACTAGGTCTGTATATGGCTTAAGGCAAATAATTTGCCTCGTATTAGGCAACTAGGCTAAGTATTAGGTCTAGGGGGCTTGAGACCTATTTGGGGTAGGATACACTAACGCCAATCGGTTCAAGGTGTGAGTCGGTATAGCCATGATTATTATTCATTTTCATGATCTTCAGCGTCATGAAGGTCCATGTTTTGTAATCTCCACCAATATAATTTAAACATATTTTTCTATTAATCTTCAAAGAGGTTTTTGCTGAAATTAATATTTTAAATAATCAAAGTTTTTATGATTAAAAAAGATTTTATAAATAGTCATTAATCCCTTACTCACCCCCCTCCTAAGGGCACAACACGATCCAACACATACTGAAAAAAGAAAGAATGATCGTGGGTTCAGTATAAATTAGAATTTAATTTAACACGACCTGAAATATACTAATGAATAATAATTAATTTAGAAACAATCAATGTCAAATGTATTAATTCGGTTTTTGAACCGAAAATGCATCATTTAGTTTTGAAACTGAATGATCAAATTCCATAAATCAACTAACTCCGCATTTTGTATTTTTGAAACACACTCCTCTACAAATAAAAACAATGTAGTTTTTGAAACTATTAATTACTCTTTATGTGGGCTTCTCTGAGAGAGGCTTGGAGAGAGGCTTGGAGAGGAGGAGAAAACACGGGCAATCTCTATAGAAATGAAGATAGTACTTCGTATCAAATATGGACGATCTTGTTCCATGCGCCAGACCATTGAACAAACTATGCCGGAGTTCCAGAGATTTGTGTAGATACTGATAGAAAGGCAGAGTTTTTTGCATTTGGTCTTTGACAAGCACCTCAAACACGAAACCATATTTCATTGTTTTGTTGCTAATATAATTTAGATTTCCTTATTAGTTAGTTTTGCATGGTTCTAGTGGCGGTTCTGTGCATTTCAGTTGCACATTTGATGCTTTCAAAACACATCAAATACGTGGTGAATAAGTAATGCACATCTAATGGCAGTGATGAATTAATTAAATAGGAGCCAAACATTTCAAAAAATACAAGTAGCTCTCATATAATGCAAAGGAAAGGAAAACCGAAATGCAAAACTCATTAAGAGTGTGTCATCGGCATAGTAATCGAGATCCGAAGATTGTGCGGTGATGGAAACAATCGAGAATTGTGGATGGTTGTTATATGGAGGTTGTTTGGGAAAAATCTTGGTTGTATGGGGTTGTTAAGTCTGTTAAGTACAGTTTAGTGGGGAGTAAATGTGAGTGAATTTTGGTTGGTTGCCGGTCGTGGTTGTTGTAGGTGGCACAGAGGGTCTAGTGAGGGTAGGGATGGTGGGGAAGGGGTTGTTTGGGACTGGGTTGGTGCTACGGTAGGATGGAGGGTTGGAGAGAGGGTCCTATTACAAGGGCGGGTGAAATTCTTTGCTAAGGGTAGTTAAACACCAAGAGTAGTGGGGGTGAATAGGTTTGTTTTAAATCTTTAGAGTCTTTTCAAGTTAGATCTTGATGTGTGTTTAAGTTAAATGTTAGCTTTCAAGATCACAAAAAACACACAAGATTTATAGTGGTTCTCCTATCTAGGGTACATCCATTTTCCCCCTTTACCTATCTAGCAGTGTGCTAGATTCGGCTAACTCCTCCTTTATACTCAACTCATTGAGCTTACACCTCAGATCCCTCAGGATCTTACAACTGAGAGTGAACACTATTCCTACAGCTCAAACTGGTTCCAGTCCTACCGCAAATCCACACCAGGACCCTACCTTAGATCCACTTCAGGACCCTACAGCTCATAGTTCACCAACTCCTACCACTCAAAGATCCAGCTGATCTCCTACCTCATATCTACTTCAAGATCCTACCACAGATCCACTTCAGGACCCTACAGCTCAGAGTAAGTTCACTCCTACAACTCGGTCTTTATAAATTATGCCTACAACTCAGATCTCCAAAGATATCTTACTGATTTGAATAAAGATTTGAGTGAAATGACTCCAGAGAAAATTCTCTGAGTTCTCTTCCTTGATTGTGTTGTAAACAATCCTTTTTCACAGCAACAAGAAAATATATCTTCAGAGTTGAATAAGCTTGTGTTGTGTAGAACTTCTGCAGAGCTCTGCTTCTTCTTCAAGCTTGAGAAAATTTGATGTTCTGTGTTGCAAGCTTGAAGATGAACAGAAAATGATTTGAGCTCTGCTAGCCGACTTTTGCAAGACTTCTGGTTTGGAGAAAAATGGCAAAAGTTCTTGCAAAAAAGTTGTTATAAAAGATGATCTCCTTTCGTATATAAACCCTCGTTGCTGCAACGACTCTATCTTCCTTTTTGGAAAGCGGTATGGTCGGCTTTAATGGCGGATTCATTTCAGGATATCGTTGTCGGAACAGTACAACGATCTTTGTCTTTTAGCGCGAGATTTGCGTTGATTTGAATTTAAGGATAATGTAAGCAGTCATGTCTCAACACTGGTGGACTTAGAAACTTCTTCCAGATTGTATGCACAGGCGTTGATTGAAGTCTTGTGACTCAACGACTTGAAGCATTGAGTGTTGCCTTGTATCTCAACGCATTTGTACTTAACTGATTTCTGCAGAAGCGTTCAGTAATAAGCATTCACTCAATGCAAAAGCACTTAGCTTAATTCTGACTACCTCAGAGGCGTTGAGTGAGCCTTCTTCACTCAACACTTTTGTCCTTTGACAGTTTATCTGAGAAGGCGTTGAGTGAGCGACCATCACTCAACGCTTTTATACTTGGCAGATTTTTCTGATAGACGGCGTTGAGTGAACATTCTTCACTCAACGCATTTGAACTTGGTAGCAATATTGATGAAGGCGTTAAGTGAACGTTCATCACTCAACGCTTCTGGACTTATACAGTTTTTCAGATGAAGGCGTTGAGTAAACGTTCATCACTCAACGTTTTTGAACTTGGAAGCATTTCTGAAGGAGCGTTGAGTGAATGTCCATCACTTAATGCTTTGTACTTAGACGGATTTCACTGCATCTTCACTGAGGCTTGAGTGACTGGTTATTTGTCGATGCTTTTTGGCCTCAGGCATTGAGTGAAGTGTACTCACTCAACGTTTTTGTACTTACGCAATATTTTGCCTCCCAAGTATTTTGACTTTTGTGAGTCAATCATCTGACACATTGAGTCTGTCTAATCACTGAATAACAGACATCCTGCATATATAAACTTAGGCAAATATCAAATACATGCATGTGTATATTATTGACTTGTGGGTCTTCTTCAAATCTGGGACATTGTGATCAATGAACCCAACAATCTTCCCTTATTTGAAAAAGTCACAGACAAATATAATTATCACAAACAGGATAACTAATTATAGTAGTGTGCCTACAATAATTGTTCATTTTTTTCAAAAGCCCTAAGGAACCTATTACATATATCATGGTTAGGTTTCAGGTTCTTTAATGAAAATGTCTCTGCTAGATCTTTTTCCCAGTTTGTTTTCAGACACTTTCTTCTTTTGTCTCTGTCTCTCAAAAGACTATAAGGTTTGGGAAAATATTTGCATGGCTTTGGAGCATCCATCTGTAAAGTACCATCTTTCTTATCTCTTCTGAACTTTCTTCTCACTTCTTCTTGCCTCTCAAACTTGGCTCATTCAACGGAACTGCTGAGTTTGTCTCTGTCTGTTTTGTTCTCTTTAATTTGATCCCAGTCAGATAAAATGATTGTCTTATATTGAGGACTCCATAGTTCAAAATCAGGTCTGGTCTCCATTTCATCTCTGTGTCTTTTCTTGTTTTGTCTGGCTTCCTCTTCCATATCTGCAATAGACTTGTCTTTGGCCTTGGACAACTGTTGAGTGGTGGGACTGAATGCAGGTACAGCAGCAGCTATATCATCAACTGATTCAGCCCCATCTTCATGAACTTCAGGCTCATCATATATGATAGGTTCAAGACCCAGTGCAACTTTAACAACATTTGAGGTCCAGATGACATGGTCTGTACTGGCTTTTATCATTGACCTCTTTCCCTTTATGACTTCTTCAGAAATTATTTTGCCTAGGGAAGTGGTCTTGTGAGCCAAATGATTTACACCAGCAGTGACAGCATTCTTAAACTGCAGCATATGATCATCTAAGAATTGGGTGCAAGCATCCATTCTTCTCTCTAAAATAACCATATGGCTTTTCACGATGTCCTTTTGCACTTCATGCACCATCTTCATATTCTCAATAGTAATGCATTGATTTTCAATGATGTCATTCTGCCTTTGCTCAATACCAGCAAGTTTTTCTTCTGTGTTGGTAACAGCTGGCCGCAGCCCTCTTAAAGAATGTCACTGTGTTTGTCTTTAGCAGATTCACATCAAATCGGATGGATTTGATCTCAGTAGATAGATTTTGTCTCAGTTATTTTATTGAATCATCCACATAAAGCTCAAATTGCCTCCTCTGCTCATCTAACAATTCTTTTAATTAAGCCAAAAAGGAGGTGGACATCTCCACAGACTGCTGAGTGGTCCCTGGAATGTTGACGTCTTCAGCATCCTTGCGTATATCTCCCTTATCTCTAAATCAGCAAATTTATACTCTGAGGAATGACCAGGAATGTTTGCAGCATGCTCATCAGCATCAGATAAATCAATCACATTATCAACTTCTTGAGCAGGGAGCTCAAGATGAATCTCCCCCCTCAACCTGAGCAACATCCATTTCAACATGATGTATGTCAGCATCGGTCCTGGGAACATCTTCTTGGACTTGCTCTCCCTGAGAGTCGGAGAGGATCTGATCTAGCATCTCATGTAGATCGATCAGGAAAAAGTCAATCTTTTTCTGTAGACAAGCAGGAGATTGGCTTTGCTCCCCCTCAGCAGGAGCATCACCACTTGGGGTCTCCCCCTGAATGTCAGAACATATCACGTCCACAATGTCTGTGACGGCATCTTCAGCATTCACCAAAGTTGTGTCTCCCTCAACATATGTTGGAGACACCATGGTTGGAATAGCCTTTGTAGCAAGCTCTGAGGAGATAGAGATTTGTGCACTTACATCCCTTCTTTGTTCTTCAGTTGATTCTGTTAGGTTTGGGATCATGAGGTTCTGTTTCCCTTCTTTCAGAAGAATTGTTGCTTAAGCTTTCATATGAATCTGGAACATCCTCCTTTTTTTGTCAGCTGGTTGTGGGTGAGGAAACAATACTCTATCCCATCTGTCAAACATCTTTATATTCATCTTCCTCATGCGATGGATTTTTGCTCCTAGCCACAGATTTAGCATCCATGGAGCAGAGTTCAGTAAGAACAAAGATAGTATCCTACCCTGATTGGGTTCAGGAATACACTCAACAATCCTATCAAAGATCACCTTCCCCCAATTAGTTTTCTTAGTAAGAATAACTTTGGTCATCAGCTCAAACATCTTCCTTGAAACTTTATCATGAGACCCTGACTTACAGATAAGGGCCTTGCTAATTATATCCGCTAAGAATTTTCCTTTCAGGTTCATTTCTTTTCTCATGAAAGATCTAGTAGTGTGCTTAGACAACTCATACCATTTCAGAGCTGACTTAAATCCTCAAGAAACAATTCATCTTCCTCATCAGAAGGGCTCAACTAGGTCAGTTTCAAGGTCTTAACTTTCAAGAAGTAAGTTTAATCTTATTTCCACTAATTGAGGTTCTTATCTTGGAGGAGGAATCTACTTTAGCATTGGAGTAAAGCTCGAGCACTTCTCTTTTCCAAATGGAGCATGGCTCTGACAGTATATGTTCTAGGTCTGTGGCATTCAGAAGATGAAGAACTAACTGAACTTCCTCAGGTGCATCCTTGAATCCATTCTGGACAAGTTCTGAACACTCGAACAGGAAGTCAACTCCTTTGGGAGCCATTGAATCAGTGAATCGAAGAGGAGAAGACAAATACGACACGAGAACACGAGGGCAGGGATGCAGAGGACGTAAAGAGCTAAGGAAATATGTGTATTATCCTAGGCACACATTTTTATTTGAGGTTACCCTATTTGAGAATGTGGAAAGGCGCGTACCTGTCGTGATTTATACGATGTGATGAATGGTTGTGATTAGTCTCGTGATTTTGACTTAGACTGACCTGTCAGATTGTATGCGTTGAGTGCACTCGACGCTCGCAACGCCTGGAGTTAACTCAGCGCTCTCAACGCCTGGTCAGTTAACTCAGCATTCTCAACACCTGGTCAGTTAAGCTTCTTCTTTCTTGTTTTCCTGCAAATAGTTAACCTCCAAACGCACATATGCATATAATAGAGATGCATTAGCATAATAATGCAACTTCAAATTCAACATACTCAATTCAAATTTGAAGGTGTTGAACTTGACAACATCAAGAGGCTTAGTAAAGATGTCAGCCACTTGTTTGTCAGTGGGGATAAACTCAAGGCTGATATCTTCATTCTCAACATGCTCTCTTATGAAATGATATCTAATTTCAATATGTTTGGTCCTGCTATGTGAAACACGATTCTCAGCTATTGAAATTGCACTTGAAGAATCACAAAACATAGGAGTTTTACTTATCTGGAGATTGTAGTCTTGGAGTTGATGTTGAATTTATAATAGTTGTGCACAGCAACTCCTAGCTGATATGTACTCTGATTCTGCTGTGGAGATGGCTACAATGGTTTGTTTTTTGCGGCTCCAAGACAATAGCCTTCCTCCTAGAAATTGACAGGTACTTGATGTAATTTTCATGTCTTCTTTGTAACCAGCAAAATCTGCATCTGAATACAATATTAATTCAAAATCATTATTCCTAGGATACCACAGACCAAGATCAGATGTATCCTTGAGATATCTCAGAATTTTTTTGGAAGTAGAGTAGTGAGACACTTTAGGACATGTTTGATACCTAGCACAAACACATGTAGCAAACATAATGTCTGGCCTACTAATAGTCAAATAGAGGAGAGAGTCAATTATGTCTCTATATAAGGTTTCATCTACTGTTTTCCATTCTCATTCTTGTCTATAGACATACTTGATCTCATAGAAGTTTTCATTGTGGAGGCACTCTTCATACCAAATTTCATGATTAACTCTTTTGTAAACTTACATTGAGAGATGAATAATTCATCCTCTGATTGTTTAACTTGGAGGCTCAAGAAATACTTATGTTCACTTATACTGCTCACTTCAAATTAATCTTGCATAAGTTTAGAAAACTTTTTGCATATGTCATCATCAATAGACTCAAAAATTATGTCATCTACATAAATTTGAACTAGGATTATCTTACCCTTAACTTCTCTTAGGAATAATGTCTCGTCGATCTTTCCTCTTGAGAATTTGTTCTCAATGAGAAAGCTAGACATGGTTTCAACCCATACAAAGCTTTTTTAAAATGAAATATATAATCAGGAAAAGTAGGATTGATAAAACATGATGGTTGCTCAACATAGACCTCCTATTTTAGGTTATCATTCAGGAAAGTTGATTTAACATCCATCTGGTATACCTTAAATCCTTTGTATGCAGCATATGCAATGAATAACCTTATGACTTCGAGTCTAGCAACTGGTGCAAAGGTTTGATCAAAATCAATATTTTCCTCTTGTTTGTATCCTTTGACAACCAGTATAGCTTTGTTCTTGATGACAACACCATTTTCATCAAGTTTGTTTCTATATATCCATTTTGTTCCAATGATGTTATATCTATGAGATCTGAGAACCAGCTTCCATACTTTGCATATTTTGAACTAGTTCAATTCCTCTTGCATAGCCACAATCCAGAATGGGTCTATGTTAACTTCTTCAAACTTCTTGGGTTCAATCTGAGACAAAAAGCTTGAATATATTGCAATGTTGTGTCTTCTGCTCCTTGTTGTTAAACCTTGGCTTGCATCCCCAATAATTAGATTTCTGAGATGATCTCTCAAGTGTCTGACAACTGCTGGCATCCTTTCTTCAACATCTTGAACTTCTACTTTAGGGGCCTGAAAATCATCTTCTGTTTCCAATCCACCTGAACCTTCTTCTGGAATGATCACACCCTCATCATTTTCTTGTTCAACAGGAGGTGTGTCATTAATCCTGAGCTTGTCCATCCTCAAATCTGCATTTGTAGTTCTAGAAGAACTTGACAGCTCACTGTGAATCATAGAAGTTTCATCAAACACTACATTAATGAACTCTTTTACAACCTAATTTTTCAAGTTGTAAATCATATAGGTTATACCAAACAAAAATTCACTCATAGGATTTTGCAACAAACTTTGTCAGGTAGGACTTCTCATTGTTTAGCACAAAGCACATGTTTCCAAAAGTTCTGAAATAGGCTAGATTTGGTTTTCTGCAATTCATAATCTCATAGAGAGTTTTTTTGTAGTACTTGTTGGTAGAGACTCAATTTAGGACATGACAAGCAGTGTTCACTGACTCAGCCCGGAAGTATTCTGGGAGAAAAGAGTCACTAAGCAAAGTCCTCTCAACCTCTATGAGAGTTCTATTTTTCCTCTAAGCAATGTCATTTCACTAGGGTGTTCTTGGAGAGGAAAACTTCTGAAAGATCTCTTGCTTTTGTAGAACTCTGTCATGCTTTCAGATTGAAACTTTGTACCATGGTCACTTCTGATTTTGATCACAGTACAATGTTTTCATTTTTAATCTGTTTGACAAAAGTCACAAACCTATCAAAGGTTTCAGATTTTTTCTTAAGAAAGAACACCCAAGCAGATCTAGAAAAGTCATCAACTATCACAAGCGTATAGACTTTCCTACTTACACTATGAATTGGCATAGTACCAAATAAGTCCATATGCAGGAGGTAGAGACACCTCTCAGAATCTTTGGACCCAATGCTTTTAAAGAAGGGCAATGTCTGTTTGCCCTTTTGGCATGAAGAGCAAATGTCATCTCTAGTGTCTTTTAAATTAGGTCCATTTCTGACCAACTCTCCACTGGAGAGCTTGTTGATGGCCTTGCAGTTTAAGTGAGCAAGTCTCTTGTGTCATTACACACAATAAGAGTTTTTTCATTTGCTACTAGGCACACGGGATAATCTGAATCTATACATAGAAAATTTTAACAATAAATATTTTCACTTCTAATGTCTGACAGAATGATCTCTTGGTTGTTTGACCTTTTGAATAGGCACTTATCCTTGTGAAAGATAATGGTATAGCCAATATCACAGAGTTAGCTTATGTTAATCAGATTGTGTTTCAATCATTCCGCATAAGCCACTTTTGTGATGAAAATTATGTCATTGGTGATCATATCATAGCCTTTAGTAACTCTTCTGTCTAAACTACCAAATATGACTTTGGGTCCATTCCTCACTAGAGTGTAGTCTTTCAGATGACTCCTTATATTAGTCATGTGTTTGGAACAATCACTGTTCAAATACCATATAGGCATTTGATAGGTACTTGGACTAGCCTGCAATCACAGATTTAGTTTACCTTAGGTACCAAAAAGAGTTTGGGTCCTTGATTCTTGTTAGCATAAACTTGAACATTTCTCCCTGCAGCAGCCCTGACGGGAAGACTCACCTTTGTCCTTGACACATTTGGGTTGTGCAAACAATCTACGGCAATGTGTCTCACTTTGCCACAGCACCAGCACTCATAAATATTATATCTCCTCTTTTGAACAGCCTCAGATGTGTGTGATTCATAAGACTTTTTTTGTTAAGAGGGAAGTGCAGCAGCCCTCTTCCTATTTCTTTCAGCTAGAATCTGGCTGAAAATAAGCTTGACAACAGGTTCACTTGGTTAATTCTGACTAACAGCAACAGATGTCTGCTTTCAAGCTGACAGGGTGTTGATGGCATCAGAAATAGTCAAGTGAGGCTTACTTACAGTCTTTCTCACAGTCTTATTCATTGATGAAAGACCTTGGGTGGTGGCTACTGCCTTACTGTTGAGAGTGGGTACTGCAGTACTAAACACAAATGGTCCATGGTGGGTCATTTGGATTTCTTCATGAGGAGCATTCAGTGCACTCAACTCCATGCTCATTCTTCTTCCATTGTAAGTTGCATTAATGCCCTTACAAGAAGAATTTTCATTTTTTTCAGTGACCATGCATGTTGTCATGGTCATACCTGTTAGAAGGGAGAACTACCTTCTAAAATGTGGTTTAAGACAATGCTGGAGCCTTGCTTTTTCCTTTGGAATGGGCAGCTCTAGCATTCTACCTGAACCGTTGAGTAAGTCTTCATCTCTCAACGCTTTTACCTCAGAAATCTAAACTGATAAGGCGTTGAGTGAAGCTTCATTACTCAACGCATTTGTACTTGCCAGAATTCTTCTGGTTGAAGGCGTTGAGTGAAGCTACTTTACTCGACGCTTCTGGACTCGGCAGTTATCCTGGCTGAAGACGTTGAGTGAGCCTTCTACACTCAACGCTTCTGGTCTTGTACCGAATTTCTGAGTGAGGGCGTTGAGTGAAGCTTTGTGACTCAATGCTTCTGAACTTTGTTGAATTATTGATAAGGCGTTGAGTGAGCCTTCTTCACTCAACGTTTTTGTACTTAGACGGATTTCCTTTTAAGTAGGCGCTGAGTGAACAGTCTTCACTCAACGCATCTGGACTTAACCAGATTTGAGTCCAGCACCACTGAGGCTTTGAATGTCTGATCTTCTGTAAATGCCTTTAGACTTTTGGCGTTCACTTCACTCAACTCTTCTGAACTTAGCCAGATTTCTACTTTTCTAGCAACCTGTCTTGAGTCTAAATAGTTTTTGACCCAGATAATTTGTCTAATTATGGAACAGTAGACAACCTGCATATATTGAACTCGAACATATATCAAATACAATCGTGTGTATATTATTGACTTGTGGGCCTTCTTCAAATCTGGGACATTGTGATCAATTGAACCAACAATACCTCCCCCCCCCCCCTATTTGAAGAAGTCAGAACCCTAGTCAATGATATACACTACCACATAGAAGAGATAAATTTTACTGCAAACAGGAGAAATAAATAACACATAATGAAGATATGATTCACATAATGTGATGATTATAAACAAAATATGTGCTCATAATATTGTTCATATTCCTAAGGCCTTAAGAAACCTAATACACAAAACAATTTAGATTTTTGGTTCCTTGATAACTATGCCCCTACTTGGCCTCTTAGCATCCTTCTCATCAGCTTCAATTTGCTTTTGTCTTTGTCTTTCAAAATAGTTGTATGGCTTTAGGAAATACTTGCTAGGCTTTGGGGCATCTGATGGCACTGTGCTTGTCTTCTTATCCCTTCTGAATTGTCTCATTAATTCTTCATTCCTTTCCAGTTTGGCCCATTCCAGGTAACTGTATAGCTTTTCTCTTTCTGTTTTGTTCTCTTTCACTTGGTCTCAGGCTGACAGAATGATAATCCTAGATTGAGGACTTCATCTCTCAAAGTCAGGCTTGGATTACATTTCTTCCTTGTATCTCTTCTTGCTTTGTCTGATCTCTTCATCTTCTTCATCAGCAGTCTTGTCTTTCATCCTTGATATTTGTTCAGCGGTGGGGCTGAAGGTAGGAACATCAGCTACAGAGAGTTCAGCCCCATCAACATCAGTATATCCTTCGGGAGCAGGAGCATCATCATACGTATACTGATCTAGTCTCAATGATGCTCTGATAACATTTGTGGTCCGGATAGCATTGGATGTATCTGTCTTGATCATTGATTTCTCCCTCTTTATGTCTTCTTCACCAATGATAGTTGTCAGGGAGTCCTTAGTAAAAGAGATTCTATCAGCCAAATAGTTTACTCCTTTGGTAACATGATGTTTGACTTCAAGCATATGATCATCTAAGATCTGTGTACAGGCATCCATCCTCCTCTCTGGAGTGATCTTGTTTGCTTTCACGAGTTTCTTTTGCACATTATACATCATTTCCATGTTGCTTGAGGTGATGTTTTGATTCTCTATTATATCATTCTGTTTTTGTCTGATCTCCTCAAGCTTTTCTTCAGTATAAGTGGCAGCAGGAGCAGCTCTTGTGAAGAATGCAACAATGTTGGTTTTTAGCATAATCATCTCAAATCTGATAGACTTGATCTTAATAGATAGATCTTGTCTCAGTCCCTTTATAGATAAATCTACATAGTGCTCTAACAGTCTCCTCTGATCATCTAAAAGTCATTTCAGTTGAGCCGGGAAGGTAGAAGACATATCATCAGCTTGATGAGATGCCCTTTGGAAGCAGACAACATCTTCCTCCTTCCTTATATCTCCCCTGGTTTCTGAGTCAGCCATCAACAAATCAGAGGAATGATCAGCAACATCAGCAGTTTGCTTATCAGACTCAGATATTTCAATAGTATTTACAGTCTCTTGAGCAAGGAGCTCGGTATGAATCTCCCACTCAACCTCAGCACTATCCACAGTAATTTGCTGGTCTTCAGCAACTGTGTTGAGCACATCTTGTTCTACTGAAACTGGAATATGCTCCCCCTTAGCTTGAGTACTGGAGGGCAACAACTGAGATTCATCTGGAATTTGATCTATCCTTCTCTGCAGATTATCCAAGGAGTCAATCTTGTCCTATGAGGATTGAACTTGCTCCCCCTTAGCAGGAGCATCCAACCTGAGAGTCTCCCCGTCAATCTCTATACTGATTCTGTTCACCACATCTCCAGCCAGTTTTTCAGTTGTTTCTGCTGGAATGTCTTCAGACTGAGAAACAATACTTGGTAGACTCCTTGCTGCAGGTTCTGATGACATAGACACTCGAGCACTCACATCTCTTCCAGTTTCTGCAGAAGATTCAGATAACTGTGGGTCATGAGGTTCTTCACCTCTGCTCTCAGAAGAGCTACTTTCAGAACTTTCTTCAGTAATGGTGACTGTTTTCCGTTTCTTTTTATCAGCTGCATGTTGGTGTGGGAGCAATACTCTGTCCCACTTATCAAACATCTTGGAGTCAATCTTTCTCATGTGATGTATCTTTATTCTTAGCCTCACATTGAGGATCCCTGGAACAGAACTATGCAAGTATAAGGACAGTATTCTCCCTAAGTTGGGTTTTGGAACACATTCCACTATTCTTTTAAAAAGAATCATTTCCCAGTCAGTCCTTTTGGATAGAATTACACTTGTCATAATTTCAAACAACTTCCTGGAAATTTTGTCATGTGTTAGAGTTTTGGCGGTTTGTTGGTCTGGTCGTGGCGGTTTGTTGGTCTGGTCGTGGCGGCTTGTTATTCGGGTGGTCTGGCGGTTTGTTTAGGCGGTCTGGTTGTGTGGCGGTTTGATAGGAGGCAGTGGTTTTGTCTGGCGGCTCGTCTTAGCAGATGCGGTCTGACAGCTAGCCGCAACAGTCTGGTGGTTAGCCGCAGTTGCCGTCTGTTGGTTAGCCGCAGCAACGGTCTGGAGGCTAGCCGCAGCAGCGCTCTGATGGTTTGTCGCAGCAGCGATCTGGGTGTTAACCGCAGCTGCGGTCAAGGCAACCTACAGTGGTGGTCTGATGGCTTTCCGTAGCAACAATGGTGGGAGTCTGCAACTGCGGTCTGGTGGGAACCCGCAGTTGCGGTCTGACGGCTAGCAGCGGCGGTCTAGCGGTCTACAGTGGCGGTTTGGCGGCTTTCCTATATTGTCGCTGGGTGATCTTCAGCTATTCTTTGTACAGTGTTGCGGTTTGACAGCGTCAAACCGCATAGCCGCGCGGATTGTATTTAGTCTCACATCTCTTATTGTATTCTCTCATCTCCCTCATTTTCTATAAATAAGGGGGCATACATATGTATTGTTTATCTTTTTAGAGCAATAAAATTTGTCTTTATTTAAATCTTTTTTACATCATGAGACCCTATTTTGCAGATCAAGGCCTTGCCTATCACATCAGCCAGGAACTTCCCCTTCAGATTCATTTCTTTTCGTAGTGTATACTCAGTGGTGTGTTTTGAAAGGTCACGCCATTTGAGAGCTGACTTCACATCCTCAAGAAAAAGTTGATCTTCCTCATCTGTCGACCCAAACTGAGTTCGGCTCAGAGCTTTGCTCAGCCTCCTTGAGGTAATCCTAATCTTGTATCCATTGATTGAAGTCTTGATCTTGTTGGAGGAGGAGTCGATTTTGGCATTTGATTAAAGTTCTAATACTTCTCATTTCCAGATAGAACTCGGTTCAAACAGTACAAACTCTAGGTCGACGACCTGCAACAAGTGAAGAACCAGCTGAACTTCTTCAAGTGCATCCTTGAACCCATTCCTAACAAGTTCAGATCCCTCGAATAGGAAATCCACTCCTTTGGGCACCATTGAAACTTTGAATTTCTGGAGAGTTGAAGAGATTGCTCGAGAAAACTTCGCAGGGATGCAGACAGTCGAATAGAGCTAGGATTTATGTTATTTATTTTAAGCACACATTTCTATTTATAGTTACTCATATTTAAGAATGTGGAGAGGCGTGTACCTGTCGTGATCAACACGATTCGATCAACGGTTGAGATTAATCCCGAAAGATAGTCGTAATCTGAACTGCCAGAATAAATTCGTTGAGTGAACTCGACACACTCGACGCTTTTGACGGCTGGAGTTGTCTCAACGCACTCGACGTCTGGACAGTTAGTTCATATCTTTCTTGATTACCTACAAAAGGTTAATCCTGCCTAATGCACATATGCATGAAAAGACAATGAAGCTACACTAAGTTCAACTTAGCTTCATCTAGTGGCTTAGTGAAGATATCAGCCACTTATTTGTCTGTGGGGGCAAACTCAAGACTGATGTCGTCTTATTTTACATACTCTCTAATGAAATGATATCTAATATTTGTGTGTTTAGTACTGTTATGAGACACGGGATTACTAACAATAGAGATAACACTAGAAGAATTACAGTACATGAGAGTTTTACTTAGTTGAAGATTGTAGCCTTGGAGTTGATATTGAATCCATAGTAGCTGCGCACAGCAACTTCTAGCTGAAATTTATTTTGATTCTGCAGTGGAGATGGCTACACTGGTCTTCTTCTTGCTGCTTCATGATACCAGTCTTCTCCCTCGAAACTAACAGGTGTCAGATGTGTTTTTTTTGTTTACTCTACAACCTACAAAATCTGCATTTGAATACTCAATTAGATCAAAATCATTATTCTCATGATACCACAGACCAAGATCATGTGTGCCCTTGAGATATCTTAGAATTCTTTTAGCAGCAGAATAATGAGACTTTTTAGGGAATGTCTGATAACTAGCAAAAACACATGTAGTATACAAAATGTCTGGCCTACTAGCAGTCAAGTAGATGAGGGAGGCAATTATGTCTCTATACAAGGTTTCATCAACAGGTTTTCCAGTCTCATCCTTGTCTATTGACACACTTGACCTCATAGTATTTCATTATGGAGGCACTCTCCATTCCAAACTTTTTGATTAACTCCTTGGTGAACTTATACTGAGAGATGAATAACTCATCCTCTGATTGTCTAACTTGGAGGCCCAAAAAATACTTTAGTTCATTCATACTACACATTTCAAACTGCTCTTGCATAAGTTTAGCAAATTTTTTATAAAGGTTATCATCAGTAGACCCAAAAATTATGTCATTTACATAGATTTGGACTATAATAATTTTACCATTGAATTCCCTAAGGAATAATGTTTTGTTTATCTTCCCTTTTGAGAAATTGTTCTCAATGAGAAAGCTAGACAGGGTTTCATATCATGTCCTAGGAGATTGTTTCAACCAATACAGAGTTTTGCTTAGTTAAAACACATATTTAGGAAAGTTAGAATTAACAAAATCTGAGGGTTGCTCAGCATAGACGTCTTTTAGGTCATCATTAATGAAAGATGACTTAACATCCATTTGGTAGAGCATAAATCCCTTATGTGCAGCATATGCAAGGAATAGTCTAATTGTCTCAAGTCTAGCAACAGGTGCAAATATTTGATCAAAATCAACACCTTCTTGCATGTATCCCTTGGCAAGCAGTCTAGCTTTATTTTTGATGATAACACCATTCTCATCAAGCTTATTCCTATAAATCCATTTGGTTCCAACGATGTTATGTCCATATGATCTGGGAACCAGCTTCCAAACATTGCATCTCTTAAATTGGTTCAGTTCTTGCATAGCCACAATCCAAAATGAATCTATGTTGTCATCTTCAAACTTCTTTGGTTCAACTTGAGACAAAAAGCTTGAATACATGGCAATATTGAGGCTTCTGCTCCTTGTTGTAACACTTTGGTTTGCATCTCCTGTGATTAGATCTCTGGGATAATCTCTCAAGTGTCTGACAACATCTGGCATATTGTCCTCAGCACCATGAACTTCAATTACTGGATCCCGATGATCTTCATCAATGTCCAGTGCACTTGTACCTTATTCAGGAATGATCACACCATCACTTTCCTCTTGTACGGTAGGAGGAGTGTCATTGATTCTTAGCTTGTCTAACTTCAATTCTGCACCTGCAGATCTAAAGAAACTTGCAGCTCACTAAGAATAATGGAAGACTCGTCAAATACTATATTGACAGACTCTTCTACAACTTGATTATTCAAGTTGTAGACTTTACAGGCTTTGATGTGGTTGTTGTACCCAACAAAAATTCTCTCATAAGATTTGACAACGAACTTTGTCAAGTAGGACTTCCTATTATTGAGCACAAAGCATTTGCTTCCAAAGATCCTGAGATAGGAAAGATTTAGTTTTATGTCATTCATAATCTCAAAGAGAGTCTTCTTGTGATACTTATTGATAGATGCTAGACTCAGGACATGACAAGTAGTGTTTACTGTCTCAGCACAGAAGTATTCTGGGAGAGAAGTGTCACTGTGTAATGTCCTGTCAGCCTCTATGAGAGTCATGTTCTTCCTCTCAGCTATCTCATTTTGTTGGGGTGTTTTTGGAGAAAAAACTAATGAAAAATATCTTGATCTTCACAGAACTTTGTCATGCCTTCAGACTGAAATTTCGTACCATGTTCACTTCTGATTTTGACCACAGAACTGTCCTTTTCATTTTGAACTTGTCTAACAAAGGTCACAAATATGTCAAGGGTTTCAGACTTTTTCTTAAGAAAGAATACTCAAGCAAATCTGGAATAGTCATCAACTATCACAAATGTGTAGACTTTCCTACCTACACTATGAATTGGCATAGGCCAAACAAGTCCATATACAAGAGGTATAAACACTTCTCAAAATCCTTGACATCAATACTCTTAAAGGAGACCTTTGTTTGTTTGCCCTTTTGGCATGCAGAACAAATGCCCTCTTTGGTGAATCTCGGATAGGGTCTATTTCTGACTAGCCCTTCATTGAAGAGCTCGTTGATTGCCTTGTAATTCAAGTGAGCAAACCTCTTGTGTCATTGCACACAATAAGAGACTTTCTCATTGGCAATATAACACACAGGAGAGTCTTTACTTATACATAAGAAATTTAAACAGTAAATATTTCCAATCCTAGTGCCTGTCAAAATGACCTCTTGATCACTTGACTTTTTGATCAGACACTTATCCTTGTGGAAGACAATGACATAGTCAATATCACATAGTTAGCTTATGCTGATCAGATTGTGTTGCAATACTTCCACATAAGCTAATTTTGTAATTGAGACTATATCATTGGTAATCATACCATAGCCTTTGGTAACTCCTCTGTTTGAACCAGCAAAGATGACTCTAGTTCTATTCCTCACTGGAGTATAATCCTTTAGATGGCTCCTTATTCCACTCATAAGTCTGGAACATCCACTGTTCAAGTATCATATTGGCATTTTATAGGTACTTAGATTATCCTCATCAGGAATAGAGTTGTCCTGATTGTCTTCTGTTAGGGTCATGAGGCTGAACTCATCATCCTCTTCAAAGTCACTATCAACAGAGAACAGTGGAGCTCTTATGCTAGTTGAGGCAGCTGGATGATTAGCCTCCACTTCAATAGAAATGAGACCAATGTAGGCCTCTTCTTCCTCTGATTCTGAAGACTCAGAATCACTATCTGACACGCTGATTTTCTTCTTGGCCAAAAAGCTCTTTCCAGCCTTCTTATCCTTATAATGCTTCTTGTCATCAGATTTCTTGTGTTCCTTCCTCTTGATTGGACAGTCGGCAATGACATGTCCACTTCTTTTGCAATAATAGCAAACAACATTAGTCTTAATATGTTTGTTGTGCTTAGAATTATACCTTTTCCCAGAAGGATCTTTTCTGGACTTCTCAATGCAGGAATAAGGCTTTCTTGAGGTGGAGCTTGAAGAGCCCTTGTTTTTCCACTGTCTTCTCCTGCTCAACATTTTTGTGAACTGTTTGGAGAATAGGGTCAGTTCTCCATATGACAATTCATTGCCTGAGGAGCAGGGATCTGAGCACTCTAACTCTGCAGCTCTCCTTGGTGGAGAAGGTGTCTTTTCTGTGCTCCTCCGTATTGCTTCAGCTCGGAAGGCCGCAGTTTTCTTTTTGTTGAGAGTTCTAGCAGCATCTTCTTCTGACCTTCTGGAGTTCAGCTGCATCTCATGAGACAGCAGCTTCCCAAATAAGTTTTGAGACAAAGTGTTGGCCAAGTTACCAACCTCTCTAATGACACAGATCTTGATATCACATTTCTTGTTGAAAGATCTCAAGAACTTGTCATTCAGCTCATAGTTTTTGAACTGTCTGTCATAAGTGATCAGACTGTTCACTATCATGAAGAACTTTTCATAGCAATCTGCTATAGAATTTTTCTTGCCTTGCTTGAAGGCCTCATACTGCTGATTCAGGAGAGATTTCCTGGCATCTATCACCTCCTCTGTCCATTCCATATACACTATCAGAGAATCTCACATCTCTTTAGCTGTTTTGCAGTGGACCAAGTTCTGAAATGTAGAGTCATCCATGGCACTAACAATAATGTTTTGAGCCTTTTTGTCCATAGTTGCCAGAATAACTTCATCTTTAGTCATCTCAGTGTATTTCTTGGATGTCTGGATATTGGCATTTACAGCAGAGATCTTCATTGGAATGAAAGGTCTATCTTGAATAGTTATTAATATCCTAGGGACTGAGGCTTCCATAAATAGTCTTACCCTATTCTTCCAGATCCCAAAATTTTCCTTCCTGCATATAGGAAGTTTCATAGAGCTCAACACCTTATGGTTCTCACCTGAACACATGTAGATAATCTTCTGCTACCCTTGAAGATCTGTTCAGACTGTTAAGTCATTTTTGAACAACCTCCCTCTGATACCACTTGAAAATTTTTGTTCAAGAGTAGCTACACACTTAGAGGGGGGTGAATAGGTATGATTAAAATCTTTTTAAATCTTTTAAGCTTTGATCAAGTTGTGTGTAAGATTTAGTTGTTTAGCTTTCAGGAGTCACAACAGCACACAAGAATTTATAGTGGTTCCTCTATCTAGGATACATCCACTTTTTTACTTCACATATCTAGCAGTGAGCTAGATTCGGCTAACTCCTTTTACTCGGCTCCTTGAACTTACACCTCAGATCCCTCAGGATCCTACACCTCAGAGTGAAACTCACTCCTACAACTCGGAGTATAGCAACTCCTACCTCAGTCTTAGCAGCCCTACACTCAGAGATTCAAAGATCTCCTACCTCAGATCCTAAGCAGGATCCTACAACTCAGGCACGAGCCTTACCTTAGATCCTAAACAGGATACCACAACTCAGAGACTCAGCTCCTACACTCAACCTTTATAACACAGGCTTGCAGCTCAGATCAAACAATGATCCTACAGATTGAGTAATGATTTTGTAATGTTTGACTCCAGAGAAATGGTCCTCTGAGTCACCTTCTTAAACTGAGTAAACTCAGTCCTAACTCTTCACAGCTATATGATTATAGATCTTCAGAGTAGTTTTGCTTGTGCTGAGAAGAACTGATGCAGAGCTCTGTATCTACAAGCATTAATATATCAGTGTTGACAGCAGTAGCCTTAAAGATGAACAGTAACTTTCTTTAAGTGCTCTGCTACTCCACGTTTTAGAAAAAATTAGGTTTTATGTTCTTGTTGAAGACTACTTAGAGATTTTTGATTCTTATCACTTCAATTAGCAAGCAGCTTTCTGTATTCTATAACAATTCTATGATTCCGAGAGTGATGAGTTTTTGAATTTTAAGAGCTATTTTAATTTCTCTGTAAGGTCATTTTATATCATGTCGTCCAACGGCTCTTTGATCTGTATGGGCAAGCCGAAATAGCAGTTGTAAAGTTACTTTAGCCTTAACTGCTGGTCAGAAAGTATTCGGCATCATTTGGCTTCTAGTGCGCAAATCCCGCTTAATTTGAATTTGGATAACGTCAGCATGACTCAGCACTTGTGGACTTAGCAGTTTCCACAGTCAATCTGCACAGGCGTTGAGTGAAGCTTTGTGACTCAGCACAAAAACACTTAGTAGAAAATCTGCTTCTTGAGGCATTGAGTAAGTCTTAATCTCTCAACGTTTTTGTCTCAGACATCTAAACTGATAAGGCGTTGAGTGAACCTTCATTACTCAACGTATTTGTACTTGACAGAATTCTTCTGATTGAAGGCGTTGAGTGAAGAACTGAAGATACTTTACTCGACGGTTCTTGACTTGGCAGTTATCCTGACTGAAGGCAGTGAGCCTTCTACACTCAACACTTCTGGACTTGTACTGAATTTCTGAGTGAGGGCGTTGAGTGAAGCTTTGTGACTCAACACTTCTGGACATTGTTGAATTCTTGATAAGGCGTTGAGTGAGTGTTCTTCACTCAATGCTTCTGTACTTAGACAGGTTTTCTTTTGAGTAGACGTTGAGTGAACAGCCTTCACTCAACGCATCTAGAATTAACAGGATTTGAGTCCAGCACCACTGAGGCTTTGAATGTCTGATCTTCTGTCAACACTTTTAGCTTTCTAGCGTCGAGTAAAGTGAACTCACTCAACGCTTCTGGATATAGCCAGATTTTTGTTTTTCTAACATCCTGTCTTGAGTCCAAATGACATTCTGACCCTGACAACTTGTTCTAATCATGAAACAGTAGACAACCTGCATATATTGAACTTGAACATATATTGAATACAATCATGTGTATACTATTGACTTATGGGACTTCTTCAAATCTGCGACATTGTGATCAATGGACTCAACAATCTCGTTCAACGAGAAGATGAGTATTTGGTTCCACCAGCTTCCCCCATGGACCATCTATAACTTTGAGGACTTGTGTCAGAGTTTCCTGTTGTGGTTCTCCACATCCTGCAGCTTGCCCTAATCATCAGGCTGCAGCAGGGGCTATTCAGGGTGGAGCTCGCCCAAGATCCCCCTCTTTCTTTTGAGGAGATGATAGATCGAGCGGGAGGCAGATCAAGAGCGAGGCCACGAAACGCGCATTTGTAGCAAAGTTGACCGGAAGCGAGGTGAAATCGCCAAGAGGATCTCAGTAGCAGGAGATAAGGAGGAAGGAAGAGCCGACGAGGCATGAATTTCAAGGGCCCCAGGGGGGGCAAGAGGCAGGGTGGATTTTAGCCACCGGTCAACTGGCCAGTCTGGAGGCCACTGGAAGGACATCCTCGGGATAGGGAAGAGACCTCATCCAGTGCCGGAAACGAAGGGCAAGGAGCCGACCAAGGGAGCTCTCCCCCTTCGGGCGAGTGCGTCAAGAAGAGTGATTTTGAAGAGTTCATGAAGTCTATCTTGGATACCCTGGGCGTCATCCTCACGCCGTCGGGAGAGTGCTCGACCCTCGTGGTTCTGGTACTCGCCTCGCAAGCCTTGGGCGAGGTGGCGCCAGCTGGGGGACCAGGGAAGGAAGTGTTGGTGGGGGAGGATGAGAGAGAACGCCACGCGCTGAGTCATGTTTCCCCGCCCGCTGGGTACTGGCTACCTAGAGGAGGAGACCGACCGAGCACCTTCAGCTCGTCAGGCAAGGTCGGGGAGCCCGTTTTGCGTACTGATTCCTTTGGCCCCAGTTCCAAAGGGGTTCAGGGAGCCCACCAGGTCCTATTAGACGGGAAACGATGACCCGCTCGAGCATCTCCAATGGTTCGAAGACGTCGTATCCATCAAGCAGATGACGAACGTCTTTAATTGTAGGTTGTTCGTCATCTCGCTCAAAGGAAAGATGAGGGATTGGCTCCACCAGCTTCCCTCAGGGACCATCTACAAATTTGAAGACTTGCGGCGAAGTTTCCTGTTGCGGTTCTCCACGTTCAAGAAGAGGAGGAAGGGGGTCGAGGCACTTTTCCTAGTCTAGCAAGGTACTGAGGAGTCATTGGGAGCTATATAGATCGCTTCTAAGAGGAGGTTCTTCTGGTCTAGAAGGTGCTCGAACACACCTTGCAGCTTGCCCTCACCATCGGGCTGCAGCAGGGGCTATTAGGGATGGAGCTCGCCTGGGATCCCCCTTTGTCTTTAGAGGAGCTGGTAGATCGAGTGAGGTGAAAGCGCATTTGTGGCAAAGTTGGCCAAGATGACAGGAAGCGAGGTGAAAGTGCCAGGAAAATCTCATCAGCGGGAGATGAGGAAGAAGGAAGAGTCAAGGAGGCAGGGATTTCAAGGGCCTCCCGGGGGATAGGAGCCGGGGTGGAGGTTTCAGCCACCAGTCAACTGGTCGACCTGGAGGCCATCGGGAGGACCTCCTTAGGGCCAGGAAAGAGGCCTCGTCGAGGGTGCAGGACCCTCCCAGGGGGAGGGAACTTTTAGGAGAGGCAGGGACGATTCAACCCTCCAACGTGACGACCGGGACCAAGGCTGATCCAACCCCTACCCCAACTCGTCATGGCAATCAATCGAGGAAGAAGAGGGAGAAGAAACCGCCCAAGAGGGGTAGGAAGGAGAAGGGTGGTGTTGTCCTACTGTGACTTCCACCAGAAAAAAGAACACGCAACGGCCACCTGCCCAGAGTTCTTGGAGGTGAGAGGAGGGAAAAGAGCCCTAATGGGGCATTAACATCAGGGAGTGGGGGAGAGGAGCGAAGGTGGAAGATCGATATGAAGACCGGGTCAACATAGGAACCTGAGGTGGGATCGAAGTAATCCATGGAGGGAGTATGGATCGAGACCGCCAGCAAGGGGCGCCTTCTGTTGGATCTTTAGGAGCCCTTAGAGGGGGGTTGAATAAGAGTTTTACGAATTTAATAAAAACTTCGAAATTTTTCTGGAGATCATTTTTTATGTGAAGAAGGGGTACCTTCTGTCTCTGTTACTACTGTCGGCGGTAGGTGCTACCATCGGGCGGTAACTCTCCTGAGATTGAACCTTCTCGAAAATTGTGTCAAACAGATTTTTCTTTAAAAAGTAATTAAACAAAATCTTAAAGATAAGGTAAAACAAAAAATGATTTTATTTAAAAGATAAATAAAAAGTTTTTATTTCAATAACTCTTGAAATAGAGGCTAGAAGAAAAAAAAATTGTTTCAATACCGACTCTTCTTTTAAGGACCGATTGGCGATAGCTTATCTTATCCCCGATAAGATCTTTAGTTGTCACCTAGATCTACACCTAGATCTAGTCGCCACACACACCGCGGCGAATTCCCCCAAATCCTCTCAAGGCCTAGTCGCCAACAAGCGTGGTGAATTCCCTACTGTTACAAATGAAAGAAATAGAAAATTACAATATAAATTCAGAAATGAAAAACTTCATATAATGAAGAGCTCTGAAGGAGATGATGAAGAACCGCCATAAAGTTGGAAATCTCCTTCAAGCTCTTGATCTTCAAAGGAATTGGGATTGCTTTGGAACTCAGGGCTGAAAGCTCTCACGAAAGGTTGGAGTTGTGGTTTGAGATGTGGTAACATTTAACAAAGCGATCGATCCTTTATATAACTCTGGAAGTTACCCTCCGCAGTTGATTACCGTCGCGCGGTATCGAAGCATGCAGAATTGTGGTCGTCATTGTGTGCATTGTGCATATAGTCCTAGTGCTCCACAATAGCGCCATTGTGTGTCGTGCTCCTGGAGCGTGTTGGTCGTGGCAGAATATGTCCTTACCGCGTTGCGGTAAGTCCTAGCACTACGCGATAGCTACTTTCCAGTCGACGTGTTTCAAGTCGATGTGCTTCAAGTCCACATAGCTAGAGCAGCAGTAGGTGCTTTGTTCTGAGCTTCATCTTTATTTTGCATCCCATATATAGAAGTACATGTAGTTCCTGCACAATATTAACATACAACAAGCATGCTCAAATAAATAGTGTGATTTGTTATTCTCAAAGCAAGAGACGCTCACCCCCAATCTCGGGTGAGGCGCGAGTACCCATTACCATCGGGTACTTGCCACCCCTGAGCGAATGCACCTCAAGCAGCGTGTATTCACCTCTCAGGGGTAACCTCATATCTCAAAAGATTTCATGTTGGCCTGCCTTTAGTAACACCAAAAGGCAGAATTGCGCTATTTTAGACCAATTTAAGAAAACTATAAATAGAGTATAGACCCCATGGGCACCTTTGGAAGGACTTTTTTGGCTTGAGATCCTTTCCTCCTAGAGCTTTCTAATGCTCTCTAGGGTGCCTGGCTTAGCCTTGGTTAGGAAGAGAAAATTCTCTTGGATCTTCCGGGTTTGTGACGATACCACCTCGTTGTAACTCGCGGGGTCTGTTCTTAGTTTCCCACCACTTTAAGTGAGGTTTTTTGATCTGACTGTCCAGCATTGTGTTCACACTAAGAAGAAGCACAAGATACACCATGTTGGTCCGAACTCCGATGACCCAGGTTTTCGAGTTCGACATTCTGGTGCAGTGAGTGTGGAACGTAGCATGTTTGGAAAATTCTGAGTGAGTTTCATGGTCGGAAACGAAGAACAATGAGCCGACCAAGGGAGCTAACCCCTTTCGAACAAGTACGTCTAGAAGAGTGATTATGACGAGTTCAGGAAGTCTATCGTGGAGACCCTACGCGTCGCCCTCACGTCGTTGGGTGAGTGCTCGACCCCTGCGATTTCGGTACTTGCCTTGCAAACCTTGGGTGAGGTGGCGCGGGCCAGGAGACCAGGGAATGAAGTGTTGGTGGGGGAGGATGAGCAAGCCCTCCATGCGTGAGTCCTGTTCCCCGGCCCGTTGGGTGCTCGCTACCTAGGAGAGGAGACCGATCGAGTACCTTCAGCTCATCAGGCAGGGTCGGGGAGCTCGTTCTACGAACTGATTCTTTCAGCCTCGGTTCTAGAATTCAGGGAGCACTTCATGTCCTACTATACGATCAAGGATGACCGCCTCCAGCATCTCCAATGGTTCGAAGATGTTAGCTCCATTAGGCAGAAGACGGATGCCATTAAGTGTAGGTTGTTCGTCATCTCGTTCAAGGGAAAGGCGCGGGATTGGTTCCACCAGCTTTCCTCAGGGACCATCTACAGCTTTGAGGACTTGCGTCGGAGTTTCCTGCTACGGTTCTCCACATCCAAGAAGAGGAAGAAAGGGATCGAGGCTCTTTTCCTAGTCTAGCAGGGGGTTGAGGAGTCATTGGGGAGCTATAAAGATCGTTTTCAGGAGGAGGTTCTTCTGGTCCAGGAGGTGTCCGGGCACACCTTGCAGCTTGCCTTCACCATCGGGCGGCAGCAAGGGCTATTCAGGATAGAGCTCACCTGGGATCCTCCTCTGTCTTTCGAGGAGCATATAGATCGAGCGACGAGGCAGATCAAGAGTGAGGCCACGAACCGCACATTTGTGGCAAAGTTGGCCAAATTGAAAGCGCTAGGAGGATCTTAGCAGCAGGAGATGAGGAAGAAGGAAGGGCAGGAGGTAGGGTGAAGGTTTCAGCCACCAGTCAACTAGCCAATCTAGAGGCCACTAGGAGGACCTGCTCAGGGGTAGGGAAGAAGCCTTGTCCAGGGTGGAGGACCCTTCCAGGAGGGAGGGAACTTTTAGGCGGGGCAGCGACGGTTCAACCCTCTGGGGTGGCGACCGGGCCCGAGGCCATTACAACCCCCACCCCAACTCAACATGGCAATCGGTCGAGGAATAAGAGGAGGAAGAAGAAACCGACCAAGAGGGGCAAAAAGAGGAAGGGTGGTGTTGTCCTACTGTGACTTCCACTAGAAGGAAGGTCACACAACGGCCACCTGCCCAGAGTTCTTGGAGGTGAGACGAGGGAGAAGAGCCCAATGGACCAGCAGTAGTATCAGGGAGTGGGGGAGGAGCGGAAATGGAAGATCGATGTGAAGACCGGGTCAGCATAAAAACCCAAGGTGGGATCAGAGTGATTGTGATCCCTGGAGGGGTAGGGATCGAGGCCACCAGCAAGGGGAGCCTTCTATTTTACGAATTTAAAGAAAACTCTGAAATTTCTCTGGAGAAGATCACTTTTGGTGTGAAGAAAGGAAAAATTTTTGTCTTTATTGCAACCGCCAGCAGTAGGTGCTGCCGTCGGGCTCTAACTCTCCAGAGATTGAACCTTCTCGAAAATTGTGCCAAACAGATTTTTCTTTAAAAAATAATTGAATAAAATCTTAAAGATAAGGCAAGATGAAAAATGATTTTATTTCAAAAGATAAATACAAAATTTTGATTTTAATAACTCTTGAAATCGAGGCAAGAAAAAAAATCTTTTTTTCATTTCTATACCGACCCTTCTCCTAAGAACTGGTTGTATATAGCCTATCTTATCCCAGATAAGGCCTCTAGTCGTCCCCTAGATCTACACTTAACCTAGTCGCCACACACAGCGTGGTGAATTCCCCCTAAGGTTCACAACGCCTAGTCGCCAAAAGCACGGTGAATTCCCTACCATTACAAAAGAAAAAATAAAAAAAGCAATCTAAATTCACAAAATGAAAAATTCCTTATAATGAAGAGCTTTGAAGGAGATGATGAACAACCACCATAGACATCGTCGGAGTTGAAGCATGTGGTCTTCTCGTAGTATGACCGTTTGGAAATTTCCTTCAGGGTCTTGATCTTTAAAGATGGAGTTGGGAGTGCTCTTGAATTCAGGGATGAAGGCTCTCACGAAAGGTTGGAATTGTGGCTTGAGATGTGGTAACATTCAACAAAGAGATCGGTCTTTATATAACTCTGAAAGTTACCTCCCGCGATAGATTACCGTCGCGCGGTATCGGAGCGTGCAGAATCGCAATCGTCATCGTGTGCATTGTGCACATAGATTGTGTTGGACATGCCCTTACTGCGTCGCGCTAAGTTCTAGTGCTCCCCGATAGCGTCATCATGTGCATTGTGCGCCTAGAGCATGTTGGTCGTGCCAGAACATGTCCTTATCGCACTGTGGTAAGTAATATCGCTACGTGATAACTGCATTCCGTTTGACGTGTTTCAAGTCGACATGCTTCAAGTCGACAAGCTTCAGGTTGACGTGCTTCAAGTCGACGTGCTTCAAGCCAACATAGCTAGCGTCAGCAGTAGGTGTTACCGCAGCGCGCTATCTCTCTGTCCCAAGCTTCATCTTCATTTTCCAACTCATACATAGAGGTACATGTAGTTTCTGAACACTATAAACATAAGACAAGCATGATAAAATACATAGTGGATTTGTTATTCTAAAACCAATAGATATGCAACGTATGTTCCAACAATCTCCCTTTTAATAATATCAAATCTTTTAGGAAAAAATCAACTATAACTAAAGTGGTGTTTATAGAAAATGATAAGCCTGACAAATGTGCATAATCCCCCTATATGGATGCTCCCCCGACATAGATGTATTCAATTTTTTAAAATTAAATGTACTCTTAAATAATAGACTTCTTCAATTTTATTCTCCCTTTTTTGGTATTATCAAAAGAGGATGGAGGAGAGTTACAGAAATATGTTTTGATTTGCCCTATGTAGAGATGAATAAAATTTTAATTTTAGAGTTACTACTTGGAAAAAAGTTACGATAAATATAAGTAGTAAACACGGCAAAAATAGTGTAAGCACTCTTAAAATGAACATGTTTAAAAATTTTAATTTACAAAATATAACGAGTTTTAAGAACAATAAGATGTTTGAATTAAAGAACAAGAGATGTTATTTCAGTGAAATAATTTGAAATAAAATTACAATCATAATTTAAAATATCAAGAAAAGATAACAATCACAATATAAAGTAATTTGCATTTCAAGTAACAATAAACATTGTAAAGATATTGTTTTGCTATCTAGTGCATTTACTAAATTTTGTAGAGAATAGTGTAGCTATGTTTTAGGGTCCAATTCTCATGAGTAAAAATTTATATGAAATAATGATGTGCACAAAAAATGTATTTTGATAAACAATACATGTGTATAAATCAAACAACATGAAAATATGTAGTGAAAAAACATGACATTAAAAATACATAAATAACTTTACTTCCACAAATTTCAATGCACATAAAAATTGTACTAAAGAGAAATGGTGTAATTTTTGTTTGCACAAGACACTTTATAATTCTCTCCAAGATGTTCAACCTCACAATGCTCATTAAGCTTTATTAAGAGGGTGAGTAGTGTTTCGTGGAATTTTTCTTATCATATTTTTATTTTATTTTTTTGTGACCAGTGGCTCTGAATTCACCTGTTTTGCAAACATCAAAATTTTAGTTTTTAAAACACATTTCTCTAATAACAAAGGCTCTGTTTGGGGGGACTTATTTTCACCGGTCAAGCGGTCACGACCGCATGAACCGGACCATAATTAAGGCCTGGTTCATGCGGTCGTGACCGCTTGACCAGTGAAAATAAGTCATCCCAAACGGAGCCTAAGTGTATGAAAATAAAGAATTGCAATAAACAATTCAATGGTGTGTGGGTAATCTATTTACGTAAATTAATAAGTTATATTATCATACTATACAATCATGCAAGAATAAGATTAAAACACATGTAGGTTATTAAAAGAGTGAGTGAGTAAATCATTATCAAAACATAAAACATTGCTCATACATAGAGGTATGCTAAAAGAATTCATGTATGTGTGATCTATAATCAATTTCATTGTATATTATAAGATAGTATTCAAGGTATGACTTAATCAAAATAATGTTTTAAGAAACTTAAAAATAAAATTAAACATTGTAATTAATCTTTAAGAAATAAATCTAATCATCCTTGACTTTGGCAATAAAGCATAAAAAGATTTTGGAGTATTTAATTTTATAAAAACAAACAAAACAAAACAAGAGTAAAGAAAACACTTTTTTTAAAATTGTTTTGTAATTTTGTGTGTTTTTTATTTTAAATAAAAAACAAAAACAAAAAATATGTTAACTTTCTGAAAGTAGTGGAAGTACAGTAAATTGATTTTTCAAAAAAGAAAAATCAGGAGCCGAGATATTTTAAGAATTAGGCTACTGGCGGTGGTAAGGTAGCGCCTGGTAATAGCTCACAGAAACTTGATTTTTATTTAAAACGCATAATTTCATGATTTTTTGCTTCCAATTTTTTTATATGATTTGTCATTATGAGAGCTATCATATACAACAAAGAAAGCATCAAAGCTTGCCCCTTTTGTTATTTTCAAAAAAAGACTGCAACCAAAGCTTTCCTAAATATCTATTCTCTTATTAAATACACATTTTTTAATATTATATTGGTTAGTCAAATCAATAAGTTATAACAATGCACGAAAATAAAATGCAATACCATAAATGGAGAAATAAATAAATAAATATCATAAATAGAGAAATAAAATATGCTAGCAAGGAAATATTCTTCTGATGAGACTCATGCCACACATTGCATCAATAAAGAAGATCTCTTAGTTCATGCATCAGCCAACTTTTGACAATTAATGGTTGTCAAGTGGTTTCATTGCTAAATCTATGGTCTTTGGATCATGGGATTTGCCTATATCGTCACCATCCATTATCTCTTCATGCATTCCTATATGAAAATTGGGCACGCAATAAAGATGAATTTACCTCCTCTAATGTCCAACTTATATATCTTGGTCGCAATCACGTCTCCTGGACTTCTAACAAACAGTGCACTGTGGCTCGCACATCCACTAAGGTTGGATACAGATATGTTACTATAATAGCAGCTCAGATCAGATGGCTTAGCATTCTAATTGTGAATTTGGTATTCAGCCTACCACAACAACTAGAAATCTATTATGATAATTAGGTGCAAAGAAACTAAGCTTTACTCTGACCTTTCATCCCTTGAGTGAAACATGTAGCCCAATATTATCGCTTTATTCATAAACAATTAAACTAGTCTATGCCGGTCCCAAGTACAGATGAAAAATGGTGAAGATTATGTTAGGTAGACGGTCAACATAAAATTTAGTCACTCTTCTGAACATGGATCGTTTGAGACGAGGGTGAGGACACCTAAAGGACTAGAACAGGAATTCTATATCATTGTTGGCATACATCAAGGGTCATCTTTAAACCCTTATCTATTTACCTTTATATTAGATGAGCTCACCAGACATATCTAACAAGCAATACCTTGGTGTTTATGGTTTTCAGATGATATTAATTTGTTTTGTTTAATGACACGCAAGGGTGTAAATGCAAAACTTGAATCTTGGCGAGACACATTAGAAAATAAGGGTTTTAGGTTGAGCAAGACAAAAACGGAGTATATGGAGCTTAAATTTAGTAGTACAAGAAGGATGGATGACTCCGCCATTAAGTTGGGTGAGCGAGATGTTTCCCGGAGTGCGTGTGTTTTAAATATCTGGGATTGATAATTCAAAATTGTTAGAAAAGGCCCATTTAATCTAGGCCCATTTTGTAACATTTATTGTTTTTCTCTGCTCTTTAGTCCCACATCTTGTATAGGACCTTTTTCTCTCTTTCTCTCATCTATATATTTGTACTCATTCTTTGTATTTTACACAAGTGAACATATATACAAGGTTGGTTTTTTCCCTCTCTACATGGTATCAGAGCCAACGATTCTCCTTGAGCGGCTTCCCCTTTCTTCCCACGCGGTCTGTTTTTTGTCCGCTACCCGCCCGGCTTCTTGTGGCCGGCCTGCCTGACCGCTCCGCTCCTCTTCTTCCGCTTCCTCTTCTTCTCCGTGGCTCCACCCCTCCCCTCCGGCATTTTATAGCCTTCCCCTTCTCTCTCTCTCTCGTCGGGTCCATCTTCCCTCTCTCTCCTACAGACCGCTGTCTCTTGCGGTCTGTTCTCTCTCCCTCTGCGGCATGTCCTTCTTTCGGCCTGGTACAGCTCGCTACGGCCTGCTGATCTGCCTGCCTCGATCGCGACCTGCTCCAGTTCGCTAAGGTTCACTGCGGCTTATTCTCCCTCGCTGCGCCCTGCCTCTCTCCCGCCCTACTTCAACTCGTTGTGGCATGTCTCTTCTGCGGCCTGCCTCTTCTGCGGCCTGCCTCTCCTGCGGGTTGGTCCCGGGTGTTGCGGTCTCTTCTCTCTTTCCGCTCGAGTCTCCCAACTCGCGGTCTCTTCTCTCTAACCGCCGCCGGCCTTCTGTTTCTTGGACCGCTGCTGTGCTCCACCAGACCGTGCGGACTCCTGCCTTCCCGCATTTTGGTCGCGGTCTTCTCCTCGTTCCTTTCTTCGCGGCCTTTCTCTGTCCGCTGCGGCCTCTCTCTCTGTCCGCTGCGGCCACTCTCTGTCCGTTGCGGCCTGCTCTCTCTCCCGGTCTCCGCCTTTGGTCGCGGGCTCCTCTCGCAGTTGGTTCCTTCCCGTCGTGGCTGGCGGTTTCTGCTCAGGTCGCGCGGTCTTCTTTGTTGCCCGGTCTGTTCTCCTAGCCGCCTCTCTTCTCCATGACCTCCTCTGCTGATTCCGTTGGCACGACGGTTCCTCCTGCTGACCGCCCGGCCTCTCTCCCGGAAGTCCGCGATGAGCTTCGTATTACCACAATCTCTCTGACCGGCAAGAAAAACTTTGTGGAATGGGCACATTCTGTTTGTCGTGTCTTGCAATCTAAGGGGTTCCTTCATCACTTGACTCAGTCCGTTACTGGTACTCCTACAGATGAATGGTTACGCAATGATGGTCGGGTGCAAACTTGGCTTCTTAATTCTCTTGATGGCGAATCTTATCGTCTGGCCATGTACCATGAGACGGCCAAAGGCATGTGGGACGAGCTCCACACCCTCTACTCTGGCAAGGATAGTCTCCACCATCTGTATGATATTATTACTGCTCTCCAGGCCCTTGATAGCAGTGGCGCGACCGATCTGACGTCCTTTGTTGCTCAGGCTCGGTCTCTGATCGAGGCTTGGATCCACCATCAGCCTCCTACTCTGGATCTTGCTGCCCAACGTGCCCAGAAGTAAGCTGTGGGTATCGCCATGATGATGGCCCGGGTCTCGCATCATCTTCACAGTGCACGGGCTCACATCCTCTCCTCTACTGTTACCCCATCTTTCTCCGATGTGTGCTCTATGCTTCTCAAGGTCTCCCCGCCTCCGGATGTGCCCGGGCCACCTTCTCCGGCCCTTGTTCAGCGGGCCCCTGCTCCCTTATTGCCTCTTCCATCTTCTGCTCGTGGAGGCTGCTCTGACTCTCGCGGCCAGGGCCGGGGTGGCCGGCCTCGCCCTAAGTGCTCGCTCTGCGACAAAGATGGGCATCTTGAAGCCACGTGCTACGGCAAACACGGCCGCCCTCCTCGTCCGCAGGCCGCTGTTGCTGCCACCGACTCCTCTTCCGCTCGTCATGACCTCGACAAGGTTCGTCTTCAGCTCCAGCATCTTCATGGACTGCTTAGCCGCCCTCCTGCCTCGGTTGCCTCCGCTGCCTCCATCTCCAATGAAGGTACCGCCTGCCTCTCCTCTGGCCCGCAATGGATCCTCGATTCTGGTGTCACTCATCACATCACCTCTGTTCGTCCGCCTCAGTACTTGTCTTCACCTCACCCGAAGTACATTGTTGTGGCCAATGGGGCATCTGTTCCTGTCTCTGGATGTGCTGATATTCCCCTCACCTCTTCCCTCCTTCTGCGCTCGGCTCTTCACGTTCCGGGCTCTCCTTTCAATTTACCTTCTGTTGGTCGTCTTACTACTGATTCTAATTACTCCGTGACATTTACTTCCTCTTATTTTCTCATACAGGATCAGCAGACGCGGACTATCATTGGTAGGGGGCGGATGCAGAATGGGCTCTATCTTCTTGACAACTCTTCCAGTCCTCGCGTCTATCTCCTCTTCGTATTGGCATCGCCGCCTGGGTCATGCTCCTCTTCCAGTCCTCCGGAAGGCTCTTCCAGATATTTCTCTTCCTGCATTTCAGTGTGACACAAGTATTTTGGGCAAACAGCCCCGTTCATCTTTTTCTTCTCATTGTACTCGTAGCTTCACTCCTTTTATTTTGGTACACTCCGATATATGGGGTCCGTACAAAATCACTAGTATTTCTGGCTACCGGTATTTTCTTATTTTTATTGATGACTACTCTCGCATGACGTGGTTGTATCTCCTCCGGGATCGCTCTGAGTTTCCCCGCGTCTTCGGGCCTTCATACTTGAGACTCGCACTCAATTCTCTGCCTCCATTCGTACTATCCGTACTGACAATGCGCGTGAGTATACCGGTCATACCTTCGCGACTCTCTGCTCTGAGTTCGGCATTCTTCACCAAACCTCGTGTCTGTATACTCCACAACAGAATGGTGTCGCGGAGCGCAAGAATCGTCACCTTCTTGATGTCGCCCGTTCCCTTATGCTCCAAATGCAGGTTCCCAAACCGTACTGGAACTACGCGGTCTCCACGGCTTGTTTTCTCATCAATCGCCTCCCTTCTTCCGTCCTCCAGCATGCCACTCCCTTCAGCCTTCTCTTTCCCTCCACTCTGCCTTTTCCCGTTCCTCCTCGGGTCTTTGGGTGTACCTGCTACGTTCACCGACTTGGTCCCTCCATCGACAAGTTGGAACCACGTGCCGCCAAACATATCTTTGTGAGCTACTCGCGCACTCAAAATGGTTACGTGTGTTATTCGCCTGCTACCCGCAAAGTTACTGTCTCTACGGATGTCACTTTCCGTGAAGATCTTCCCTTTTTCTCTGATCTGGATATCGTTCCTAGTGCAGACCCCGTCGTTCATCCTGTCATCACTGCTCCTCGCTCATCATCCTCTACTCCTCCGGCCCAACCTTCGGTCCGTCCACCACCACCAGTTATCCGGGTCTATTCTCGTTGCTCTCCTCATCCCGTTGTCCCTCTGCAGTCGGCTTCGACCTCTGGTGCTCCGCTACCTGCTGCTCCGGCTCCCGCATCCACCGCTCATCCGATGGCAGATTACGTCTCTCCATCGCCTTTCTCCACCTCTTCTTCACTTTGCCACTTCTTTATCCTCTGTTTCTGTCCCCAACTCTTTGCAGGAGGCACTTCAACATCCGGGCTGGCGGGCGGCCATGGACGAAGAAATGACGTCCCTTTGGGCCAACCAGACCTGGGTCTTGGTTCCCTTACCTCCAGGTCAGCACCCGGTTGGGTGTAAATGGGTTTTCGTCATCAAGCATGCTCCAGATGGCACTATTGCCAGACTGAAGGCCCGTCTTATGGCCCTTGGCTTCACGCAACAGGAGGGCCTTGAGTATGAGGAGACCTTCTCTCCGGTGGCTAAGCTCAACACCGTCCGTGTTCTTCTCTCCGTGGCGGTGCACCGCCACTGGCCCCTTCATCAGCTCGATATCAAGAACCCCTTTTTGAATGGCGACCTTCAGGAAACCGTCTACATGCGCCAACCGCCCGGGTTTGAGACCATGGGGGAGTCTCGGGTGTGTCTTCTCAAGAAATCCATTTATGGTCTCAAACAGTCCCCTCGGGCGTGGTTTGACAAGTTCAACATGGTGGTTCGGGACATGGGGTTCACTCGGAGTTCTGCAAATTTCTCCCTATTCACCCGACACCGGGCCACTGGAACCGTCCTTCTGCTGGTTTATGTTGATGATATACTACTCACTGGGGATGATTCAAAGGGGATTCACGAGGTCAAACAGCATCTGAGCACTGTATTTCAGACCAAAGACCTGGGGCATCTTCGCTACTTTCTGGGTCTCGAGATCGCACGACGGTCGGATAGGCTGGTGCTCTCCCAACGGAAGTACTGTCTCGATCTTCTCAAAGACGCTGGTCAGTCCGGTTGCAAACCAGCTTGTACCCCGATGGAGGCAAATCACAAACTGTGTGTTCATGCTTCTGATGACGATTTGCTTCTTCAGAACCCAGAATACTATCGACGCCTTGTGGGCAAGTTGATCTATCTAACGGTCACGAGGCCGGATATATCGTTTGTCGTTGGGGTTGTCAGTCGGTTCATGCATGCCCCCAGGGTTTCTCATCTCCTGGCGGTTGAACGGATTCTCTGATACTTTAAGGGAGCTCCGGGTCAAGGGCTGGTTTACAAAACCTCCGACTCGGCTTCCGCATTAGTCGCTTATTCTGATGCCGATTATGCCGGTTCCCTGGACGATCGGAGATCAACAAGTGGGTTCTGTACTTATTTTGGGGGTCATCTCATTACATGGAAAAGTAAGAAACAAGTTGTGGTCGCTCGTTCCTCTGCGGAAGCTGAATACCGATCGATGGCCTCGGTTGTCTCAGAACTCACATGGCTTGAAAGTCTCCTTACTAACCTGGGAGTAAAACTCCCCTCATCTGCTGTTCTATTCTGTGATAGTCAAGCCGCCATACACAGCAAAAAATCTGGAGTTTCATGAGCGCACAAAACATATTGAAGTTGACTGTCACTTCATTCGAGAGAAAGTTCAATTGAAGAAACTTGAGTTAAAGCATGTTCCGGGCACTGATCAATTTGCTGACATTCTCACAAAGGCCTTATCAAGTACCATGTTCTACCAGTGTTTGTCCAAGCTGGGTGCATATGACCTATACGCTCCAGCTTGCGGGGGAGTGTTAGAAAAGGCCCATTTAATCTAGGCCCATTTTGTAACATTTATTGTTTTTCTCTCTAGTCCCACATCTTGTATAGGACCTTTTTCTCTCTTTCTCTCATCTATATATTTGTACTCATTCTTTGTATTTTACACAAGTGAATAAATATACAAGGTTGGCTTTTTTCCCTCTCTACAAAAACGATGGAGATGTAGATAAAGATGTGATACGTAGAATCCAAGCAGGTTGGTTCAGGTGGAGAGGGTGTCTAGGATCTTATGTGATCATAAAGTACCATTAAAACTTAAAGGCAAGTTTTACCATACTACAATTAGACCAGTGATGCTCTACAGTTCTGAGTGTTGGGCAGTGAATTATGTATATGAGAAAAAATTGGAGTTACGGAGATGAGAATGTTTAAGTGGATGTGTGGACACAAGAGACTGGATAAATTTAGGTATGAACATATCAGGGATAAGACAAGAGTGGCACCAATTATAGAGAAGATGCAAGAAGCTCGATTAAGATGGTCCAGACACGTACAAAGAAGACCATTAGAAGCATATGTTAGGCTTTGTGAGAGTTTAACTACTAGGCATGTTAAACGGGGGAAGGGTAGACCAAAAGAGACTTGGAATGAAACTATAGGAAAGGCATGATGTACTTGGGCATTAGTAAGATTATGAGTAAAGATATGGCGCAATGGCGACAAATGATCCATATAGCCAACCCCATTAAAGGGTTGAGTATTGTTTGTTGTTGTATTCATAAACAATTTCATTCGAGTTCACGTATATATGTTGATCAACTAGCCAATGCTCTTTCCTAGAGGATGATGCTACCTAAACCCCTTCCACCGTCCAAATTCCATACATCAAGAACAAGTTTGATCTACATATTGTATCAATCTACTAGTATACCAAAGCGCTCCATCTCTATGGGTAAAATTAATAAACATATGTGATAATTAGTATTTATTTTAATCTAGAAATCTCTATACTTAAAGTTTTATATTTTTGTATGTTTACAGTGATCTTAAGAATCATATATCTGGAACACATCTACATATTGCATAAATCTACTAATATACAAAAGAGGAGAAAAACAAGAATGAAATTGGGAATTGTTATTGGTATCCCATAAATAGATATTTTTAACTTATTAATATCTGTACCCAAAATAGATATTTTTACCCATAATTGATATGTGTACACATACATAATAATATTAAGAAAACCGATGGGGTCTCCTGAGAGGCGTTAGCCGCACCCCATGCATGGGGTGTGGACATCCGAACCTCCCCCGACGTAACCACCATCGTCGTCGCCGCAAACCGTCGCCGCCGCACAAACAGCCATCATTGCCGCCGCCGCACCAACCGTCATCGCCGTCGTCGCAAACCGCGATCGCCGACGCCACACTGAAACTGTCACCGCCGCCGCGCCAACTGCCATCGTCACCGTCGTGCCAACCGCCATCATCGTCGCCGCGTCAATCGCCATCAACTCCGCCGCGTCAACCGCCATCAACTCCGCCGCGTCGACCGCCATCATCGTCGCTGCCTCGCCAAACACCATCGTCGTTGCCGCAAACCACCACCACCGACGCCGCACCGAAACCACCATCGTCACCGCCACCGCCGACGCCGCCCCGAAACCACCATCGTCGTCGCCGCGTCAACCCGTATCATGTGTCTTCGGCTTCTAACTCGTCGACTTGGGAGTGGGTTATTGGAATTAGTCTAATCTGTTGTTATTTAAAGGTTGACCAACCAAGCTCTGCATTCATCGCACATGGTCATATGAGTTGCTCGTCGTGTGACTATTCTCAGAGCATTGTGGTAGTAAAAATAACTATTTTAGCACACTTGAGAACTGTTTGCTTGTTTTCGTGACCATAATCACTGCACTCTTTCCTGTCAAACGCGAGTGCTTTGTATTTCTCTGATGTATGTATTTCTCTGATGTATGTGTTTCTCTCATATTAAGAAAACTATTTTCACATGTTCATCGGGAGTCAGGAATGATCGGAGGGCTGTGACAAAATATAGTGGGCGTCGGGCGTCGAAGGAGAAAAGAAGCGTCGGCGAGGAGATGGGCGGAAGGCACGATGGAATAGAGGGCGCGATGGGCGGCGAGATATTATCAGACCGCCGGAGAGAGACTGCGAGCGGAGAGGTGAAGGTTCGGCTGCGGGAGTTTACGGCTTGAGAGAAACAGAAACGAAGTTTGTGTTGGGTATAAATATCACGTACATTTAGAAAAAAAATGTTAAAATTTGTATTATTCTGGATATGAATATCCAATTGTAAAGTGTAAATAACAATTCCCTTGAAATTACTCCAAATATCATATCTACCTCTTCTATCATTCTGAAGCTCAAAATAAAGGAATATAAATAGGAACTAAGTTCATTGTCTACAATTAATGACAACAAACTATTTCTTATTGTATACCTACTATCACAGTGGCAGATGCTTCAAATGGAAGACCTAGAAAAGAGCATGGGAATGCGATACAAGCGCTAGTAACACACTAATGAATTGTTTCTTCGCGAGGGATTTAGTATTATAAAACACAGACTAAAACCAGCAGGAAAATCCAAACTTCCATTTGAGACTTCACAAGCAATTACCTCCGCGTCTAGAGTCAAATTGGGATTCTCTGTATCACCCATGATCAGTAATTCACACAAAGACCCTCAACACTACCATTCCTGTAGAAAATAAGGGGCAAGTAAATTTTAATAAAGTTTGTAGACAGTAACGGAACAAGGACTACAGTCCAACCCAAACACCAAATAAAAAAAATAAATATTTATGAAAAAAATTTAATACAAATTTTAAAAAAGAAAATATTCTTTAATTATTATTGTGGGTGGAAAACAGACAAGGAAACAACAATAATTAAAATACTATCGATCAATAAACTACTGATTGTGTCCACGTGTTCTGAAAGTGTACAATAAGTGTTCTGAAAGTGTACAATAAGTGTTCTGAAAGTGTACAATAAGTGTTCTGAAAGTGTACAATAAGTGTTCTGAAAGTGTACAATAAGTGCGACATTACTAATATAACATCACATTCATAATTCTATAAAATGGAAATCTTAACTCTACTTTCTACAACCATTGAATAAAATAGGGCAGCCCGGTGCACAAACCATCCCCGCACAGCGAGGGTCCAGGGAACGGTCCCACAACAAGATTGAAATGTAGGAAAATTGATCTCATTTATTTCAATATTTAGGCCCCTCTATATTTAGGCCCCTCTATATATAGGGGTAATACAATAATAGAACATAAAAAACATAAAACATATTCTAACACCCCCAAGTTGGACGGAAGATATTAACCATGCCCAACTTGTCAACAATCCTGTCAAATATATTCTCACTCAACCCTTTGGTGAGAATATTCGTTAAAAGTCTGTCAGAGGGCACAAAAAGCGTGCACACAATTCCTCTCTCAATGTTCTCTTTGATAAAGTGTTGATCCACTTCAATGTGTTTAGTGCGGTCATGTTGAACGGGATTGTGGGCAATACTAATAGCAGACTTATTGGCACAATACAGCTGAATGGGTGCTGCTTCAGCAAGACTAAGGTCATTCATCAATGAGTGAAGCCATAAACTTTCATAAACCCTACAAGTCATAGCTCTGAACTCGGCTTCTGCACTAAATCTTGCCACAACCTGTTGCTTCTTGCTCCTCCAAGTAACATGGTTGCCCCCAACAAGGGTACAATGTCCTAAAGTTGATTGTCGATCCTCAACAGACTCGTCTCAATCAGCATCAGTATAAACTTGAGTACTTAAACATGGATTATGAGCAAACAGGACACCCCTTCCTGGTGATGACTTAAGATACCTGAGGATTCTGCGAGTTGCATCCACATAACATGTCTTAGAAGCATGCATGAACTGGCTGATAACACTCACCGCATAAGAAATATCTGGGCGAGTGTGGGACAGGTAGATCAGCCTCCCCACTAATCTTTGGAACTCTGAGATGTCTTCAATCACCTCTCCATCATTGTGCCACAATCGATGATTTGCTTCAATAAGGGTATCAGCCGGTCTACATCCACTCATCCTCACCTTCTCAAGAAGATTCAGGGTATATTTTCTCTGAGAAATGAAGATTTCCAGTTTGGCTCTTGCAACTTCAATTCCCAAAAAATACCTGAGTTTTCTCAGGTCCTTGACCACAAACTTTCTGGCTAATTTCTGTTTTAGATTCTGGATTTCCTCAACATCATCCTCTGTTATGACTATATCATCAATATACACAATGAGAACAGTGAGTTTCCCGGTCATATGTTTGATGAACAGTGTGTGAACAACATTGCTCTGGTAATATCCAAATGACACCATAGCCTTGTGGAACCTCCCAAACCAGGCTCTTGGGGATTGTTTCAACTCATATAGAGCCTTTTTCAATTTGCAGACTTTCCCTTCTGCACCACTAGGAGACAGACCTGAAGGAATAGACATGTAGACCTCCTCATCTAGATCATCATGGAGAAATGCAGTTTTCACATCCAGCTGCAAAAGATTCCAACCCTTGCAGGCAGCACAGGATAACAAGACACTAATAGTATTCATCTTTGCCACTGGGGCAAATGTTTCTTGATAGTTAATACCAAGGGTCTGCGTATAACCCCTTGCCACCAGTCTTGCCTTGCACCTCTCGGCAATCCCTTGTGAGTTCTGTTTCACAGAGAACACTCATTTACACCTCACGTTCTTCTCTCTATAGAGAAGAGGTACCAAATCCCATGTATGGTTCTTCTCAAGAGCATTCATTTCCTCAACCATCGCTTCTCTCCACATAGGGACATCCAGAGCCTGCTGCCATGATACAGGTATGGAAAAAGAAGCAATAGAAGATACAAAGGTCTTGTGGGTCATAGAAAGAGAATCATAAGATACATAATGTAATAGAGGATAATGAGTACAAGAGCAGGTACCTTTTCTAAGGGTAATTGGTTGGTCGGAAAGCCCAGAGTCGGGATCCAATGACTCTATATTTGAATTTTTGGTTGCACAATGTTGTAGACCTCATGAAGGAGGACGGTCACCCTGTCGGAGTAAGGTAGACTCTGCTCTTGGGGATTGTTTCAAGTAGTATTCCTGATACAGCTGCGTGAACCCCAAGTAGTATGCAGAAGGAGGACGGTCACCCTGTCGGAGTAAGGAGATCTCTCGTTGCAATTGGAAGATCTGAGCAGCATTGCCTCGACGAGAGTAGGTAGACTCTGCTCGTCGCCAAATATCTGCAGCATTATCAAGGAATAGATAGTTACAGACGATGAACTCCTGCATCGAATTAGTAAGTTAGTACATGACTAAGGAATTTTTCGACTCCTACTGCACTCATTCAGAAGAGGTCATGTCTGGTTCCTTCATTTGACCAGTGATATATCCAAAGAGACGACTCTTGAGCGCCAGGGTGATAGACCGAGACCATGAAAGGTAATTAGAGTCATCGAGACGAATGGTAGTGATCTGAGGGGTGTTATGATCAGGGTTGCCACGGAGAAAAACTGTCAGAAGAACAACCCCGGATGAGGGAGCGGGAGAATTAGCTTCGCTAGACATAAGGGCTCGGGAAAAGAAATCCGGAGATAACCCAAGATTTAGGGAAACAAGAAGAACGGAAGAGGAAGATAAATCCACTCCATAAGGGCACCAAGAAGGGCTGACAGCGCCAGAGGAGGCAGGCCACTCACTGCATTGAGGATCCGGCGCCGGAGGAAGAAGAAGATGAATAAAAAGAAGAAGAAGAAGAAGAAGAAAAATGGAACCGAGGGAAGGCACGGGGCGGAGCGGGAGATGTCTGGCGGGATGGACGGAGCGGGCGAACTACTCGTCAAAGCACGAGATGGTCTGGTGGGGCGGACGGAGCGGGCTAACGACTCGGGTAGTCGAGAGAGACAGGCAGGGTGTGGGGCAAGGAGGGCTTCCTGACGAGAGAGAACGGTGGTGCGAGCAGAGAAATTAGGGCACCAAGACCGTCACGTGCTCTGATAACATGTTGGACGGTAAAATTGATCTCATTCATTTTAATATTAGGCCCCTCTATATATAGGGGTAATACAATAATAAAACATAAGAAACATAAAAACATATTCTAACATAGGAAAACCTTACCCTGCATTTTAACAACAACCATTGAATACATTCTCTAAAAAATTCACATGCAATATATTCATATTGAACAATGGCACAAGTAGTTTTATATCCAAACTCCAAATTGAAAATGAAAATCCTAATTAATAAACAAAATGATTAGCTTGCAAAAGAAAAAATTACTAAAGCAAGTCAGGATTTAGAAAATGGAAATCATAAAGTAAGCCAAAAAGGCTAGTGACAGTGCATTCAATTAGGGAAAGCTCGAAAGGGTTGAAAGGCTAGAAAGGTTTGAAAGGACAAAAAGGGTTGAAAGAGCAAAATGGGTTGAAAGAGCAAAGAGGGTTGTAAAGCTGAAAGAAGGTATCAACAGCTACAACGTATGAAGTGATGGGGGTTGGAGCGGTGGCAATGAGGGCATAGAGGAAACACCATGTGGAAAGAAAATCAGTTCTAACGGAGATAAAATAAAATAAATTAATGTTTTTGGTTCTTGAAGGCGTTTGATTGAGGGGGAACACCCTTGAGCTTGTAGCTCCTGTTTGTTTCGGGTGAACATGTGTACCAACATGTTAGAAAGAACAAAAACTATGAAAGAGCATGTAGCTTTGTTTTCTTACAGAAAAAAGGAGAGTATGGCTTTGTTTGGCTTGACAACAACACTGGGAGAATCAATGGTGTAAAATTGTAGAGAAAAAATGAGTTGTTTGGCATATTTGTGGTAAAATTGATGAAACAGTTTGGAGAATCCCATTTCAGTACTGTTTGGAACAAGAAAACTAACAAATGTGGGGTAGTTGTGCCAATTTTGAAAATTAACCTATAGCCTTCTAATGAATAGGATATTCTATTAATTTGTATTTACCATCATTAAATTATTATTATTATTTGTACAAATTAGTAAAAGTTGGAACAAAACAGAACATCGAAAAAGAGATTGCCGAAAATTTTGGCCGTCCTGCCTTGGTCTCTTTCACACAGAGAAGTAAACCAGGAAGGAGAGATGCAGAAACCAGTGTTCTCGGAATGGATCAGAATTCACGCTCTTAGCAGCTTCTGAGTTGTCGGATTGGCTCCGGTGCGTGGCACGACAACCCTTGAAATTGGTCGCATGATTCAGAGGGGGTGCCACCAAATGTATTGAAATTTGTAGAGGTAAAGGTTCCGCGAAAATGACCTAGGAGGAGGCGTGCTGAGTCTGCTTCAGAGGGGTCCCTGGTTATGATTTTAATCCCCTTATCGTCCCCCTCCTCTTCTCCTCCCACTTTAGGGGAATTAGAGATAAAGAAAATTTAAAAGCCAGAAGCAAGAAGACGAGGGAAAAGCTACGAGTGTAGAAGGAGGGAACACTGAAGGAGGCATGAAGGTTGAAGCCAGAGTGTGAGCCATAGCCAAGAAGGAATTGTGGAGTGTCTTCTGATAGGAAGGAGGGAGGTATTGTTAGGGTTCTCAATGGCTTCGCGGGAAGTGTTGGTGACTGCAGCTATGGAGCCTGTTGCGCAGGGAGTGGCGGTGGGGAATGTTTTCTTCCCAGAGTCATTCGGTGCTCTTGTCACTCGGACTTGGGCCAGTGTGGTGTCTCGCTGCCAACATCATTGGGTGGCATCTTCAGAGCTCTCGCCGAAGGAAGTTGAGAGATTCCAGCGGTCCGATAATAAGAAGCTATAATTCGAGCCAGAGGTTACTGCGAAGGTAAGGCTTGGGATCTTGCCCTTGTGGGGAGGTTCTTCGGCAATAAGCTTGCTTCTTCGGTAGTAGGTCAGTCGTTGGCACATCAATGACGAAATAAGGAATCTTTTCAGGTTACGTCGCTTACTGATGGTTTCTTCGAGTTCACCTTTTATAACCAAGTTGATAAAGATAAGATTAGAGATGGAGGGCCTTAGGTGGATGTGGGGCAACTGCTTTCCTTAGAAGATTGGATGTCATTCTTCAGACCGTAGGTGCATTTTTTTCCCGTCTCTCCTTATTTAAGTCCATGACATTTTATCGTAAATTCAAGTACCGGAAGTAAATGATGCTCTAAAGAAGATGAAAAATAGAAAGGCGGTTGGGCAAGACGATAAACCCGTCGAAGTATGGAAATGTCGGGGGAATGAAGAAATTTTGTGGCTTACATGTTTTTTCAATAAAATACTGAAGTCAAAAAAATGTCAGACCAATAGAGAAAAAATATTTTAGTACTTTTTTATAAAAACAATAGAGATATACAAAATTGTGTTAATTACATAGGGATTAAATTAATGAGTCATACCATGAAACAATAGGAACGAGTAATAGAAAGAAGAATAAGACGAGAGACTAACATCTCGGAGAATTAATTAGATTCATGCCAGGACGGTCAACCATGGAAGTTATACATCTCTTGAGGAGACTCATTGACAAGTATCGAGAAAAAAAAAACAAGATTTGCATATGTTGTTTATCGATTTTGAGAAGACTTACGATAGAGTTCCAAGAGAGATCTTATGGAGAGTTACAAAAGAAAGGTATAAATGTATCATGCATTGACATAATTAAAGATATGTATACAAATTCAATGACAAGGATGAGGAAATCTTAAGGATTAACACGGGAATTCCTTATCACTGTTGGCTTACATCAAGGTTCAGCTTTAAGCATTTATCTCTTTACCCTTATCTTATATGAACTCAACGGACTTATCCAACAAGCAATACCGTGGTGTTTATTTTTTGCGGATGATATCGTTTTGATCGATGAGACACACGAGGGTGTAAACACAAAACTTGAATCTTGGCGAAACACTTTAGAAAAGAAAAGTTTTAGGTTGAGCATGAGAAAGACGAAGTATTTGGAGCTTAAATTTAGCAGTGCAAAGATGGATGACTCCGTTATTAAGTTGGGTGACCAAGATATTCCCCGTAGTGAGTGTTTTAAATATCTTGAATCGATAGTTCAAAAAGATGGTAGTATTATTAAAGATGTGATACATAGAATCCAAACAGGTTGGTTGAAGTGGAGAGGTGTACCAGGGATCTTATGTGATCGTAAAGCACCATTAAAACCTAAAGGCAAGTTTTATCGTGATGCAATTACACCGGCGATGCTCTATGGTTACGAGTGTTGGGCAGTGAATTGTGAACATGAGCAAAAAATGGAAGTTGCGGAGAAGAGAATGTTTAGGTGAATGTGTGGATACACGAGATTGGATAAAATTAGTAATGAATGTGTCAGGGATAAGACAAGAGTAGCACCAATTGCAGAGAAGATGCGAGAAACTTGACTAAGATGGTTTGGACACTTACAAAGGAGACCTTTAGAGGCACTAGTTAGGCGTTGCGAGGGTCTAGTCACTAGGCATGTTAAACGAGGGAAGGGTAAACCAATAAAGACTTGGAATGAAACTATAAGAAAAGACATGATGTACTAAGGCATTAGTGAGATTATGACTAACGATGTTGGCGACAAAGGATCCATCTAGCCGACCCCACTATAATGGGATAAAGTCATGAGTGTTGTTGTACTTCTTATTGGGGTTTGTCTGCTGAAGCTTCCCATGGAGTTATGGGCTCATCCTACTCTGATCCCCATTGCAGCAGTGGTTGGCACGCATGTGAAGGTGGACACCCATATTGATGGATTGGAATGGAGGAAGTATGTGGGCATCTGTGTCCACATTGATTCGAGCAAGCCTCTTGTACTTAGGATTACTTTTGGGAGAAAGGGGGGCTTTGCTGGGGAGGAGTTTTGGCAAAACTTTGTCTATGAAAATGTTCAGGGAGTTTGCTTCCCCTAAGGGAGGATTGGACATCTCCAAGTGTATTGTTGTCATGCTGCATCTCTATCACACTTGATAACATCCTTTCGTGGATGGTGATAGTGACATCCCTCTGGATTTGGATACATTGTTTGTGCCTTGATATAGTACTTACATTGTTATGCAACAAGCTAGTGATGAGAATGTGAGTACTTTGAATTTGAATAAGCCCGGTGCCAATCCCAAAGCGCTTGGGGAGAAATGGCAGATTGTTAGTCGGCAGGGGCGCGGTGAGAGGTGTGCCTGCCAGCACGGTGACTCCTGTGTTCATTGCGGGTCATGAGGTAGGCAGTTATATTCGTTCTAGAGGTGTGATGATAGTGGGGCCATGCCTGGAGTGGTAAAGGTAGACGATAAGCGATGTCCAAAGGAGGGGGCACAATCAGCAGATCTGCCATGGATTCTCTTTGGCTTGTTCTGCCTACGATGTCGAAGTCAAGACACCGTGCTCTTGATTTTGCCCTTCCTAGGAGTGGGATGGACATTCCCTCCCTAAAGGACTTACGGGCTAGGGAGGATCCTTAAGCAAGGGAGGAGCCTTTGGCAATTGTGTCTAATTTGGGCCGTTCCCTTGCTCACAGTGGGTATTTAATCCATGGGTCAAGTTGTTCGAACGATGCAGGCTTCGGAGCCTCAAGCTCTAAAGATGCTGGTAGAAGTTTTGACCCTGCATGGAGGGCTTGTTGCTCCCTGAAGGGTTTTTCTTATATCTGTTAGCGGGACCGCTCCTCACCTGCAAACCCAAAAAACGGCTTAAAGAAGCACTAGACGAGTCAGATACACTTGTTGTGACGAGAGTTAGTCAGGAGATGGATATTTCTACTACTATTTTGGGTGCAGAGGGCCGCTCCTCTGTGACTTTATGAAGTGCATTGTGTGAAATTGCAAAGGCACTCGCAAGCGGGGTACCAAGGATCAAATTTTGCGCTTGGTTTGAAAGAAGATTGTGTTGGTAGTTATCCTTTTGGAGACTAGAGTAGATGTTGCTCTTCGGATTCAAAGTGTCTTGAGCGACTCTTAGAGTCCTCTTTGTCTTCATTCAAAAGGCTTTTCTGGCAACATTATGGTTTTTTGGAAGATAGAAGGGACTGTGAGGATCCGCACACCACCACAATTTAAAGTCAACATCTAAAGTAAAATTTTCAAATTATTATGGCGCAACACAAAACAAAAACACAATGAGTATCAAATATGCATGTAATAAAAACTTTTCATAAATTAGACGCTTAGGGATTTAATTCTTTTAGTCATGTGTTATGATTTGGGGTGTTACAAGGACTACTGTGGACTTTCGTGTGATGAACAATCAATTGGTGGTGGGATCGATCCGGCCTATTAATACGCATCCTTGGTCATGTATGGTGTCTATGTCAAAGTTAATTACGCAGAGTGTCGACCTCTCTAGACCTCCATCTCTACCATTCTTTCTCAGGGGCTTCCTATTATTATCATCAATGATTTCAACATGATCTGCTCAGTGGAGGGACGTTATGGTGGTGTTAGGTTTACGATCAGCTCGGTGATTCAGAAGTTTTCGGACTTCATTGGTTCTAACCATCTTATTGATCTTGGGTTTCAGGGGCCTATGTTTACATACTATAATAATCAGGATGTCGAGGGGCGTATCCTTTCTCGCCTTGATAGGGCACTATATACTTGGGATTGGCTTCAGCATTTTTCGAAGGCTCAATAGTTTTACCTGGCCCACTTGAACTCTTATCAATGTTTGTTGCTCCTTATTCCGGAGGTTGTTTTGGCGCCTTCCCGGAGACCCTTTCTTTTTGAGAGTTTCTGACTGGAGTTTGGGGAGTCCTTTCAGGATGTTCGGGCAGCTTGGCGTTCTAATAACTCAGGATTTCCATCCTTCAGACTTAATCGGCTTCGCGCAAAGAACAGATTTGCTTTGTTCAGATGGAATAAGGAGCACATCGGGAATTTATTTTTGAAGGTTGACTCTCTTAAGTGGGATATTGTTAGGAAGGAGATAGAGATCGAGAGGGAGAAGAGATAGAAATTAGGGTTTGAAGGAGAGAGGAGGAGAATATTTTGTGCTTGCATGATGAATCAAGAGAATCACCCCGGGAATATTTATACCCGGGGCCAAGCGGGGGCCGGTCGGCCCCCCACACATGGGGCTGAACCGGGTGGTTGAGTCCCAAAACCGTCGGCCTTAGTGAGAGGGGGCTGAACCGGATGGTTCAGCCCCGTTGTCGCTTGTCTCCTCTTTCTGCATGCGCACATATTGACGCCCAAACAGCGGACGTCATCCGGGGGCGTAACATTCTCTTCCCCATCAAGAACCAGCTTGTCCCCAAGGTGGTAGTCTGGGTAGAGCTTCCAAAACTCCATCAAATCCACCCAAGTATTGTGAGTTGCGGTTAGATGTTTCCATTTGACAAGTATCTCAGGACGGTACTTAACGTCACGGTGTTTCCACTTGATCATCAGGATGTCCTCGGGGAGTGGTCGTAGTTTGCCTGCGACCGTTGCCTCGGGTAGGAAAGGACTCGCCTGAACTGTGTTGCCAATCTTCCGCTTCAATAAGGACACGTGAAATGTCGGGTGTATCTGCGATCCTTCCGCAATTCCAAGGTGTAAGCGACAGGGCCCACGCGACGGAGGATACGGAAGGGACCATAATAATACGGTGCCAACTTCCGGTTTGTGCGGCGGGCCACTGACGACTGTTTGCAGGAACGGAGCTTGAGAAACACTTCATCGCCGACTGCGAACTCCCGGTCCTTACAATGTTTATCCGCTTGAATCTGCATGTGCTCTTGTGCTGTCCGGAGATTCTCCCGCAAAGTGGTGAGGGTGCAGTCTCGATCACGAAGTGCCCGGTCAACTGCTGGCAACGTTGTACTGCCCGGTTCATAACTGCTCAACGAGGGCGGGGGCCCGCCGTACACGACCTCGAAAGGGGTCAACTTGTTGGCTGAATGGTAAGAGGTGTTATAGCAGTATTCGGCCCAATGCAGCCAACCTGTCCAAGTCTGCGGCTCGTCCATCACAAAACAGCGAATGTATGTCTCGAGGCCCCGATTCAGAACTTCTGTTTGGCCATCTGTCTGGGGATGATGGGTCGTGCTGAAACATAAGCAGGTCCCCTGTAAGCAAAAGAGTTCCTTCCAAAAAGTACCCACAGACGTCGGGTCTCGGTCAGAAATGATGGCACGCGGGATGTCATGAAGGCGGACGATTTCTCGTGTGGAGATCGGCGACTGACTCGCCGGTGTACGGATGACTCAGAGCCAAGAAATGTCTGTATTTGGACAACTTGTCCACCACTATCAGGATAACGGACTTGCCCTGAGATTTAGGCAGGCCGTCGATGAAGTCAATGGACACGGTGTCCCAGATGTGCTGCGGGATCTCCAATGGTGTGAGTAGGCCGGCGGGGGAAGTAGTCTCATATTTTTTTCGCTGGCATATGTCACACTGTTGCACACACTGTTGTGTATCACGTTGTAGCCCTTTCCAGAAAACATTTGCTCGTGCCCGCTGGAGGGTGCGGAGAACGCCCGCGTGACCGTCGGTCGGTGAAGAGTGGAACTCATGCATCATGACTGTCTTCCAAGCAGACTGGGCGGGGATGACCACCCTGCCCTTATAGTATACCCTGTCATTCTGGAGGTGATGGTCGGGTGCAATGTCATGTCCCAATCGAAGGGCTTCCACGACGGTACGCAACTCTGAATCACGCATGATCTCCTCCTGTATGTCGTCGAGGGAGTCGAGCAAGGGGCCCGATATTTGAGCAACGACGCCCTCCGGTAAGCGAGACAAGGCGTCGGCAACCAGGTTCTCCTTGCCTTGCCTATAGAGGATCTCATAACCATAACCCAATAGTTTCGTTACCCACTTCTGTTGGAGAGGAGAGGAGACTCGTTGCTCCAAAAGATGCTTCAGACTCTGGTGGTCGGTGCAGATCTTGAAGTATCGCCCTAACAGGTACGGCCTCCACAGGGCCACCGCATGAATGATGGCCAACATTTCTTTTTTATACGTGGGGAGTCCCAACGTGTGGGGTGTCAATGCTTTACTGTAGAACGCTAGGGGCCGGCCCGCCTGCATCAATACGGCCCCAATGCCCACACCCGACGCATAGATCTCGAGCACAAACTCCTGGGTGAAATCCAGAAGAGGAAGAACCGGCGTGGACGTCATGGCCCCCTTGAGGGACTGAAAGGCTGCCTCGGCCTCGTCCTGCCAAAAAAAAGCATGATTCTGTAGCACCTGAGTAAGGGGCCTGGTGATCTTGTCATAGTCCTTCACGAATCTTCTGTAGTAGTCGGTGAGTCCCAGAAAGCCCCGCAGTGCTCGCACAGTCTGGGGTTGCGGCCACGACAGCATGCTCTCGATCTTCTTGGGGTCCGCCTTGACGCCATCTGTCGAGACCAAATGACCCAAGTACTCGACCTCCTCCTACCCAAAAGAACACTTGGACTGCTTGGCATAAAGTCGGTGTTGGCGGAGGGTGGAGAAGACCCGCTCCACATGAGTGAGGTGCTCTTCTCAACTAGTGTTGTAGATGAGGATGTCATCAAAGAATATCAGTACGGAATGGTGGAGAAGAGGTCGAAATATCTCGTTCATGACTGCTTGAAATGTGGAGGAGTTGGTCAGCCCAAAAGGCATCACGAGGAACCTGTAATGCCTGTCATGTGTGCGTAATGCGGTCTTGTGTATGTCATCCTCATGCATGCGAATTTGGTGGTAACCCGACCTGAGGTCGAGTTTGGTAAAAAGAGAGGCGTCGTGCAGTTCATCCAATAGTTCTTCGATCAGCGGTATGGGGAACTTGTCCATGATGGTCGAGCTGTTCAGGCCGCGGTAGTCCACGCAAAAAACGTTATGATCCATCCTTCTTCTTGACTAGGATGATGGGAGAGGAGAAAGACCTAGTACTTGGGTGGATGAGTCCGGCGGTGAGCATTTCTCAGATGTTGCGCTCAATCTCGGTCTTCTGGATGTAAGGATAGTGGTACGGCGGAATATTAGTGGGCTCGGCCCTGATCTTGAGCTGGATCTGATGATCCCGGAACCTCGGAGGTGGGAGGGTCCGAGGTGTCTGGAATATGTCTGCATACTGAGTCAGTAGTGCCCGCATCTGCTCGGGAACTACCAGGAGGCTCTGAAAGTCGTCGTAATCTCCATAATCATAGCCATCGTACCGCCCTGCTCCGCCAGACGTTCCAGGCTGCGAGATGAGATCTCCTTCAATGGAAACGTTTTGAGGCCGCACAGACAATATTGTCTTCCCTGCTGGAGGAACTCCATAGTCATCTGATCCCAATCGAAGGTCACCCTGCGCAGCTGCTGCAGCCACTGTATCCCGAGCACCATGTCCGACCCTCTGATGGGTGGGAGGTAGACGTCTGTGCGCCCTGCGTACCCCTATATCCATAACTCCACCCCCTTCATAACCCCTTTGCACTGAAGTTTGCTCCCGTCGGCCACCATAACATGAAAAGCAGCTGCCCGATCGATCTTGTACCCCACCTTTTGCGCCACATCCGGATGAATGAAGTTATGAGTACTCCCGCTATCCACAAGGATAGTCACCCGCTCCTGGCTGACTTTCCCTCCATTGCCTGCAAGGATACGCCGAACTCCGTCAAGTACAACTGTACAAGTCCCCGTCCCACTCGGACTGGGCAAGGCACCCATCCCCTGTATCCTCATGAAGAATAAATACTTGTATCTTCTGGCATTTATGTCCCGGTGTGAACTTGTCATCGCAGTTGAAGCATAAGCCCTTCTCTTTTCTGGCCTGCAGTTCGGCCCATGAGAGTCGGGTCACTGTCGGTTTGCCACCCGTTGAAGTTTCCCTTCTTACGCCTGTTGGGACAGCTGTCGGCCTTGCGGTGGTATGGGTACGTTGCCTGTTGAAGCATTCCTCCTGAATGCGAGCTAAGGTGATGGCATGTGTACTTGCACCTCATCGCGAAGGTGCTCCTTGAGTCCCGAGACAAAACAGCTAAGCAGCGTTCTTTCTTCTCAGGGCACCATGTTCGCCAATTTTACAAATTTTGTTCGATACTCCATCACTGTCCCCTTCTGCTGCAACTTCTGGAGAAGAGCCTCGAAATCCTCGTACTCCAAGAGTCTGAACCAGGCTATAAAGCCCTCCACAAATTTTGTCCACGGCACATAGTCCCGGCCTCGCAAAAATCATTGTGTCCACTGAAAGGCATCGTCTTCCAGGTGAAACGACGCGAGTTGCACCCATCGTCTTCGGGTACATCTTGATAACTGAAGAAAAGCTCTGCTTTCTGCACCCACACCAACGCATCCCCCCGCTGAATTTAGGGAAATTCATGCGGGTTAATTTTGGGGAAATATATGCCCGCGGAGCGGCTTGTCCGTGTCACCCTTGCTCATGCCCATAGCCCGCTGGTCTTCTTTGCTCTCTCGGTTCGGGATAATCGTCTGGATACTCATGTTGATGCATTCCTCCCAACGGAGGATGTAGGCCGTCCCACGGAATGCCGGCCACGAAGCCTCCTTACAGTCCAAAACCCCGCGGGTGAGGGAGAAGCCCTCCCATTCACCCCAGAGGAAACTCGGCCTGCCCTGGAGGTCGCCTGACCCCTCCTGATTCCTCCCTGCCACGCCTCCATGGAGCGCGGCCTGCGAAGGGGTCCCCGGTTCCGCCCTGGGACGTTCCCGCGCCGATCGGGTACGGGCGGAACCGGTCGCCTGCCGCGCCCTGCCAGCCGCGGCCCTGCGCGGCCCTGCCCGGCCGCGATCGCTGCTTCTGCTCCCGTTGGAACCGCCGGGTGGGATCCCGCAGTCTCCGGTCCCGATTGCGGAGATACACCGGTTTCTTCGCTCGTTGTTGCTTTCCCCTTCAGAGTTTGTGCTAGCAATGCCTTGATTTCATCCATCCGAGCGTCAAACCGTTCTTCCAATCACTACGTCGACGCCCTCATATTTTCCTTGATGGCAGCCACCGAGTCCGTCAATCCAACGTAGTTTTCTTCTAGGGTTTCCAATCGATTGATTTCCACTTGCGTGTGTGTGGTGACCATGGCGGAGGAGCGAGCCTCTGATACCAAATGTTAGGAAGGAGATAGAGATCTAGAGGAAGAAGAGATAAAAATTAGGGTTTGAAGGAGAGAGAAGAAGAATACCTTGTGCTTGCATGATGAACCAAGAGAACCACCCCGGGAATATTTATACCCGTGGCCAAGAGGGGGACGCCCCCCCCCCCCCCACACACACACACAAACACACACACAAGGGGTTGAACCGGGTGGTTCAGCCCCAAACCGTCGGCCTTAGTCAGAGGGGGCTGAACCGGATGGTTCAGCCCCGTTGTCGCTTGTCTCCTCTTTCCGCCAGCGCGCATATCGACGCACAAACAGTCGGACGCCATCCGGGGGCGTAATAGATATCATGTGTCTTCAAACTCAGAAAGCTTCAGAGAGTGGTCTGTTTGTGGACCTCCACCTTCTCCTATGCAGGAAGGTCCGCGAATTCTCTTCTTTTCGGTGTTTGGAGACTTTTGGGCAACAAAAGTCTAGACTTTGGTGGCTTCTATAGGGAGAGGATAATTCCATTTTCTATCATCGCTCTGTACTCATTTGACATCGTCAAAACATGATCTAACAGTTGATTGGTGATCAAGGCGAAGTTGTCTTTGATCCTGAGGTTATTCTGACTCATTTGCTCTCTTTTTTCAGGGACCATTGGGGGTAAGAGGTTGGTGTTATGGAAGGAGGGTTGCCTCACATTGAGCATAGGCTCTCAGCTGACGATAAAACTAGGCTTTCTAGGGATGTTATCAATGATGAGATTGCATGTTTTGTTATGGTCCTTCCCAAGCACAAGGATCTTGGTGTGGATGGGTTCAATGATACATCCTACGTTGTTACTGAAGCACTATTAGAGTGGTGGTCTGCGAGGTTGTTTGTCACTTCTTCTCTATTGGGGTCATGTTGGTTGAATGAAGGCTGGCATTATTTTAATTCCCAAGATTTCTCATACTTCCAGCCCTAAGCATTTTTGCCCTATTAGCTTATGCAACACTTTGTACAGGATTGTTGCTTGCATTCTAGTCACCGGGTTGAAGTAGATCATCCACAAATTGGTTTCTAAGGAGCACGGTGCACTCAACGATGGTCGAAACATACATACAATTTGTTGACTGCTCGGGAGCTCATCACTCTATGGAGATCATCACTTGTAGGTCTAAAAGTTCAGATGATGCTTAACCTGAATTTTGAGAGGGCTTATGACAAAGGTTGTAAATAATGGATGTCGGTAACATATCAGATTGAATTTTTAAATGTCAAAAGTCAAACATGTCGAAAATATTTTAAACTATTAAATTTTCATATTTTATAATAAAATATATATTTTTATGTATAATAAGTATAACTATATGTTATAAAATTTAAAATATATATAACATAACAAGTTGGCAAATAATAAGTCATATATATCCAAAATAAATGCGAAGAAGTTTCAAAATGAAATATTATTAGTAGGAATAAATCAATATATTGTACAATATATTAATTATTACACAATAAATTTATTATGATAATACTATGTTGTATAACAAATAAAGAAGATTTAAAGTTAAATATCTTTGATTAATTATAAGTCTTTCTAAGCTTAATAAATTTATGTTAAAAGCATAAAATAATCAACAAATAAATATGTTGAATTTTTTTCCAAGGTTTTGAAAACCGGACCGGACATCGAACCGGCGGAGTGAAAGGTTATCTGGGTTGAACCGTTATGTATATATATATATATATATATATATATTAATATTAGGAAATAAAAATAATTACAATTATCATAGAAATTTATCTACAAATTGATAATTTATTATCATAATATTGTGATACAACTAAAATAATGTATACATTATCACTATACTTATAAATTTCATTTTGTGTGACGTCTTTGCTCTGTTGAGTTTGGACAAAAACGACATTGTAATAGAGTAATAGAATGGAGTTTTGACATGACAACGATTAAGATCACAATCAAGAAAATAAAACTACTTTTGAATTTTGAATATAAAAGTGGATGAAGATTTTAGATAAGGTCGGACGATCAAGAATGACAGTTCAAAAGAAACGCGTTTATGACTAACACCGCCTTGCCAAGCAGAGCTTAAATATTTCATAAATTTTAATTTTTAATAGATAATTTAATAAGTTATTATAATAATATATATAAGAAATATTTAATTTATATTATATAATTATGTATATTAATTATATAAGTTTTTTAATATATACATTAATATTTCTATACATATAATATAATAAAACATAAAACATAAAAAATCAAAAGCTACTGTGGTCAACTCCCTCATTACTTTGAAAAACGGCATGGGTTCGAATCCTCAAAGCATTAAAAAAAAATTTGGGTTTCTAGACCCGCCCGGTTAAGCAAAACCCTGCCCGGTTCCCGGCCCGCCGGTCCGCCCGCCCGATTTAGCGGTTCCCGGGCGGTCCGCGGCTGGAGCGGGTTTCTGACCTAGACCGGACCGGGGGTGTATCCGGTCCGCGGTTTGACCGGTCGGACCGGCCGGTCCGGTCCGGTTTTCAAAAGCTTGATTTTTTCATATTTTTTGCAATATGAAAAAAAAGAGTGTATAATAATTATATAAAATTGAGTGTAAGAATAGAAAATTAAAAATAACGTAATAAGTTAATTGATTTAAGCATACGTAATATAACGCATATAGATGATTTAAGCATAAACTTCTATTTTAAAACCCATAACATAAAATAAATAGCAGATGATATATGTAAAAGTCGTGTCGGCCGATATATCGGAAATCAAATATGTCGGCCTAAATTTTGCAAAATGGCAATCTATTTTTTAAGAAAAAAATTGTTTTTAATACAAAAATGACACGTAGACAAACATGTCGGAGGACATTGAAAACAGTGTTTATGATAGGTTTCAATGGAATTATGATGAGGGGTTCTCTCCAACTTTGCTTCTCGCCCAGATGGGACTGACGGGTAATGGGGTGTATAATTGATCCTCGGTTCTCTATTCTGGTTAATGGTGTTCATACCGCCTTCTTTTGGTCCTCGAGGGGGTTATGGCAGGGATGCCTTTTTTCTCCCTATTTATTCATCCTCTGCTCTAAAATGTTCAGGCACAAGTTGAAGTAAAGGGAGTAGGTGTATCTTCTTGAGGGACTTCATTACTCTCCTGGTGTCAGACCTATCTCGCACCTCTATTTCGTTGATGACAATCTGAGTATTACTAAAGTTGATCTAGTCAATGCTCTAGAGGTTAAGAAGGTGATCTTCAACTTTTGTAAAATAACTGGCCAGTTTGTAAGTCGGATATTCGGTTCAGTCGACCTGTAAGCCTTTGAGGAAATCCTCGAGGTTTGCCGCTCAGGTTTGAACTGCAAGTATCACGGCATTCCTCATACAATAAAAAAGCTCTGCACCACCTCCTTCGAGTTTGTAATCTAGAAGGTCGAAAGCCAAATTGCTCATTGACATTCTGAGGTCCTCTCCTTCGTTGTTCGTCTGGTTGTTATCAAGTTTATCTTGTGGCTTATTCATGTTTTCTACTGTGCCAACATATGACTCTATACTGGCATGCTTCGTAGGATTAAGCAAGTAATCCGGACATTTCTTTAGTGTGGTTATACTGGTTAGGGGGTATCCATCTTGCTAGTTGGGATCTAGTTTGCTCACCCAAAGGAGTTGGTGGCTTGGGTATTCGAAATGTAGTTCATCAACAGGACTCCCTTCTTGCTAAATTTTCGGTCCATATTGCCCTTCATTTAAATTCTATGTTGACTCGCCTTATTCGAAGCAAGTATGTACTTTTGGATGACCTCTTTGGGTACTCTGCCCCGTGCCGCTTCTCTCACATTTGGAGAGAGATTTTCAAGCATCGTCATCTTGTCATTCCCAAGTTTCATTGGGTAGTTGGCGATGTGAGAGTTATCCATACTATTCAGCAGGCTTAGGTGATGTCTGTTTACCCAAAATATAGCAACCACAGTGAGTAGCCACACAAAAATCCTCATTTAAGCAGGTATGAGCGATTACATTTATTCTAACAGCCCGAAGTTTTTGTAGTAAAGGATCAAGAAATCGTCAGTAACTACGCGGACAAACACCAGAGCTCGCACAATCAAACCGTGTGGACAGACACCTAAAGACCGGGCAGTATCCAAGTTACCTCGTGCTTGATCGGTACTCCTCCCAGGCAATTTGCGCGATTAATTTGTATATGACCACGGGACCTATTTTTCCATATATCAGTGATCACCTCCTCCAAGGGTGATCGATCATGGTATTCTCCGAGTCCGCGATAACTTCCCTTCGGGAGTGCTCCCAGATATGTTTCGGTATTCGCCGAGTCCGCAGGATCTCCCCTTCGGGAGTGCTCGCAAACAAGCTCTGGTGTTCGCCGAGTCCGCAAGATCTCCCCACTGGGAGTGCTCGCCGAAAAGCTCTGGTGTTCGTTGAGACCGCAAGATCTCCCCACCAGGAGTGCTCGCGGGCATGCTCCAGTATTCACTGAGTCCATGAGATCTCCCCTCTGGGAGTGCTCGCGAACAAGCTCTGGTGATCGCCGAATCAGCGAGATCTCCCCTCCAGGAGTGCTCGTGGACATGCTCCGGTATCCGTAGAGTTTGTGAGATCTCCCCCTCCGGGAGTTGATGTATACTAAAATCTAGAAATTGATTTTGAAACTAAGGCTCTGTTTGGTGCAGCTCTGGAGGCTGGAAAAGTTCTATTCCAGCCGCTAGAGCTGATTTTAGATTGTTTGGAAGGACAACTCTCTCAAAATCACTTCCATGAAAATCACTCAAGAGCTGATTTTTAGGAAGCTGGGGACCCCCGGCTTTAGCGCTCTAAAAAACACTCTCCGCCCCCTCAATCCCAATCCCGACAGGTCTTCAATCTTGATCCTGCCGTCCTGGAACCACTGTCGTCCTCAATAGGACTTCTTCCCCTCTTCCTGTAAACCCTAGCAAGGGATTTGTCGGTTCGTGTGACTGCATGTTTGTCGGCGGAAGGTATTGGTTCTCCGGGATCTGCAGCGTCAAGATCCGCCTCTGTATCCCAACCCTAGTCGCTCCTGTGAAGTCACATCCTGTCATCTTCCCCAGATCGATTCCTCTCTTCTCAATCCCGATCTCCCAGGAACTTAGGTCGATCTCCTCACAGATGAACAAATCTCAGAGTTCAAGGAGGCGTTCAACTTGTTTGACAAGAACGGAGATGGTTAGTTGATGTGATCTTGATTTTTTTTACAACCCGATTGGCGTTCAGCTGGTTTGACGGAGATGGCTGGCTGCCTCAGCGACGCAGATCTGGCCACCGAGAACAACAGGAGCAGCAACAACTCTTGGATCATAGTCCAAACAGCAACAGCATATTTAAAATAGCTTTTACAAGAGTTCTGTACAAAAAGCTCTACTCAATCATCAGCTCTTCCATCCGCCAGAGCTATCCCAAACAGAGTCTAAATTTGATAACTTTTCAGTCGTTTGCGACACAAGCAAGACGTTCACGCAAGATTTCATGTGACACTCAACCTAGAACCCGCAAACATGCATAGCATCTAACATTCAAACGACAATTTAGCAGATGTAAAAATTCCACATTTTATTTCATGAATGATGAACAAGAGCGATTATGAATTAACGACAAATAGGCAAAGACAATAATTAGGAGCCAAACTCTGGCCTTTAAAGGTAATTTAAATTAAGCATAAAATATTTTAACGAAATACGAGCAAATGAGAGCGTGTGAGGTTTACCTTGATCCCTCATAGCAATGACAGATCTTCGAGTGGGAACCGCTTAACCCCAGATGTAGAATGGTGAAGAAACAGTGGACCCGATCTGGTAAAGACACCTTTGGAAGGGTAGGATGGTTCACTTTAGAAGGAAAAGGTCCCCGGGCACCTTGTGGAAAGTGAAAGTGGTTGCACGAGAGGTTGGAGTGGAAGTTGTGGGCAGGGAACGACTATAAGGAATCGATTCAGTCAGAGATGGGAGGTAAAGTGGTTGTTGGATGTCGGGGTCGCTAGGGAAGAAGGCGGCGAGTCTGGACGGGAGGAGCTGAAGCGGCTGGAGCGTCGAAACTATGTGGAGCCACTATAGAAAACTTTATATTCATGCTTGTGCACATTAGTGGAATCAGTAAGGGCGACGAAGTGGCGTCGTGGACACTCAGATGTTTTGTGCTCAGGCTCCATACACTTAAAGCATATGAATGTTGCAGTGTGGATCATGGACCCAATGAGCTCCTTACCCTGGGAGGGGCCAATGGGAGGATTCGGGGTCTCGATAGCGATATGAGGGTGAGGGGGATCTGAAACCCTAAGGTGGGTGCATTTGTGGTGGTGGTGCTCGAAGTAGGTCTATCAGTGGCCTTAGGAATAGATGTCCACTTCAGTACTGTGACATCTACTCTGCATGTTCTACTAGACACTTCACTCAAATCTTTAAAGTCGTGCAACTCAAGCTGGTCCTAATAAAATAACGGAGCCCGTTCAGATAACAGGACACTGTCATGTCATCTTCCTCATGAAGGTCTAACTTAGCCAGCAATACTAAGAACTCATGGGTGTAGTCATTTACGGATAGCCTATCCTGACGAAGGTTATTGAACCCTCGATATAAATTTTGCAGATAGTCTAGGGGGGACATACCGCTTCTATAACTGAGTTTTGAATTCTACCTATGTAGTTATAGGGGCTAGGCCTAAGGTGAAGCATGTGCACTCTAACTGTAACCACCAAACTAGTTTTAGTCCTTTAAGCCTAAGAATAGTATATTCGACTTGTCGATTCATAAGCATTTGTTTCCATGCCATGAATTTTTCTACGTGCTCAGACCAATCCAAACATCCATCGGGCTCTACGTGACCCTCAAAATCACCTACATCCAATTTAACTTCATCATCCCAACGGGATTGGCTGCTGAGTCCAGGATCAGGTTATGCAGGTTTTGCGGGTCTAGAGATGTGGTCTTCGTTCCTAGGAATTTGGTGAACTGCTTGATTTCTTCCTACGTGATGAGCAGCTTCTAAATTATTGACGAGGTCCATAACTCATTCACAACTTGGGTAACATCACCCATGTTGGTGGTGAGAATCTTGACCGCCATCATCAAATTACTCATGCGTTTAGTCAAGTCTGCTACACTAATCTCTAATCGATCTACTTGATTTTCCTATTTTTTATATTTTTTTAAAGATCTTTTAAAAAAATTGGGCAGTCTTTTAAAAGAAAATAAGTTCAGGCTCCTTTTTAAAAGAAATTGAGGAAAATTTTTAAAAAAAAGTTTTATCTTAACTCTTTTTAAGGAAAGGCCTAATTTAAAATTACTCTAAAATTGTTTATTTTAATAATGTCATTTTTATAAAGGCCTTAGCTTATGCTTGTTTTAAGTGACAACCTTTTTTTTAAATAAAAACCATTTTTAAAAAATAAAAAACAATTTTTAAAAAAGGTAGGATCGTGATTCATGATAGAGTAAATCAACAAACAAGCTTTGATGCTAAACTAATGTATACTAAAATCTAAAAATTGATTTTGAAACTAAATTTGATAACTATTTTGTAGTTTGTGACACAAGCAAGACGTTCACGTAAGATTTCACGTGACACACAACCTAGAACTCGCAAAATCGCATAGCATCTAAAAATCGAACGGCGATTTAGCATTATGTAAAAATTCCACATTCTATTTCAGGAAAAATGAACAAGAGTGATTATGAATTAACGACAAATAAGCAAAGACAATAACTGGGGGGGCAAGATCTGACCTTTAAAGTTAATTTTAATTAAGCATAAAGTATTCTAACGAATATGAGCAAATGAGAGCGTGTGACAGTGTGAGGTTTACCTTGATCCCTCGTAGTAACGGCGGATCTTCGAGTGTGGACTGCTTAACCCTAGCTGTGAACTGGTGAAGAAACTTTGGACCTGATTTGATAAAGACACCTTGGGAATGGTTAGATGGTTCAATTTAATAGGAAAAGATCTTTGGGGCCCTTGTGGAAACTGAATGTGGTTGCACGAGAGGTTGGAGTGGAAGTTGGGGGTTGGGAATGACTAGGAAGGAGCCAGTTTAGTCGACGATGGGAGGTAGAGTGGTCATCGGAGGTCAGGATCACCGTGGAAGACATCGGCGAGTCTGTACGAGACGAGCAGAGGCTGCTAGAGCATCGAAACTCTATAGATGAGTCAAACACCTTGGAGAGAGGAGTGGTCGTCGGTCCTTGAAAGGGGCTCCAGGGGCGGCGCCGTAGGGAGGGGAGGTGTCGAGCAACTGGAAGAGGAAATATGGTTGATGTGTTGGAGAAACGAAACAAAGAAGAAAGGTCTTCTCTGTCGTTTCTTAGCCAACTACCTTTTTCATGGATGGGTCATGGCTGTTTTATAAAGAAAAATGAGGTGTTTAACAAAGACATAATGAGGGGGCAATTCCAAAAGATGAGGAGAGAGGATTTATATTTAATAAAGATATAATGAGGAAAATAAAAGATAGGGGTTTAAAAGGTTTTAATACTCTAATGAAAATAAAGTGGCTTTGATTTAAGAGTTACTTTCATTTTATATTCCCCAAATAATTTTAATTCTGAAATTAAAATATTTAATAACACTTTCAAAAATTAAAATTAGAAAGAAAAAATGCATGAAATACTTAATTAAATAAAAACTTACTAAGCTTGCACTAATTACAATTTTAAGTGAATTGGCGGACCAATTTATTCAAGATCCTATTGGACAAACATGTCAATAAGTCGTACGAACTGCTATGAGTGATATGCGCAAAACAAAACATACATGCACTAATAACATGCGCGAAGAACAAAACCCAGACAAGCACAAAGATGTACGCTACCAAATATAAATTTGATAAAAATGAAATAAAATGAAAATAAATATGCATCTCAGGGTGCATCAGAAGTGCTTGTGAACAAGCTCCGGTGATCGCCGAGCCCGCAAGATCTCCCCTCTGGGAGTACTCGCGAACAAGCTTCGGTGATCACCAAGTCAACGAGATCTCGCCTCCGGGAGTGCTCGCGGACATGCTCCAGTATTCGCCGAGTCTATGAGACTCCCCTCAAAGAGTGCTCGCGGACAAGCTGTGATGATTGTCGAGTCTGCAAGATCTCCCCTCCGGGAGTGCTCGTGTACATGTTTGGGTGTTTGTCGTGTCTGCGAGATCTCCCCTCTGGGAGTGCTCGCGGACACGCTCTGGTGTTCGCCATGTCCACGAGATCTCCCCTGGAGGTGTTCGCGGACTGGCTTTTGGTGATCGCACAACCTCCCTTACGAGCAGCCCAAGATTCCTGAGCCTACCCGTCCGGGCAGCCCCTTAATTTCTATAAATAGTGGTCAAATTCAAACTAGAGGGAGCGAAGGAGGCAAAGAGCCGCGAACTCAGTTGAGTTGTCCGAGCGAACTCTGTAGTGTTATTTGGGCGAACACCCCTTTTCGAGGTTGCGAGCGCGATTTGGGCAGACACTCCTATTCGAGGTCATGAAAGCTGTTCGAGCAACCTCTTTGAGACAGTGAGTCCTCTCCAAAAGGATGGTTTTTATTGTTTTCCTCGTGTAACCTGAAATTGATGTAATCAGAACATCCAATTAATAAGATCACCCGCAACCAAGGTTTGAGTTGCGGGAAGTCAGGTCTCGCCGCTTGCGACACCCTTCTCTCCTTACGTCATTTTGAGGTCAGAGTAACCGACTGTCCTAAATTCTTTATCCGACCTTCCCTTGTGGGGTGTAGTGAGGTTGGTGGTAATTTTAGCACCAACAGTTCGAACACTCATCCTTCAGATTAGGCAGTTGGTGAACAACAGTTATAAGGCGGGATGAATTCAACTTGATGAATTCAACAAGAGAAACTCGCGAGCAGGGAGATGAATTTATAAGGCGGGATGAATTCAACTTGATGATAGCAGCAATAAAGCTCTCCGAATAGGTAGGAGTGCTTTCCCAAGGGTTGAACACTCCGGGCGTTCGTACTCCTCTTGTCCCTTCAGTGCCATCACAATGAGGAGCTTCTGCAAGCGAGACGGGATTTCTGCAGAGTAGCAGCCAAGCCAGGGGCAGCTCATGCTCTTAATTTTGAAGAAATTGCCCCGGAGAAAGAGGAAGAAGAGTCTTCCTCTTTTGCAGAGATCGTCAGGTGGGAGCCAATCAAGGTTGGTTTCAGAGAACCACATCTCCCTCGATCTTCCGAGAGAGGAGACCTAGCGCTCCCTCTACAAGCTTTCGAGGTAGTATCTGATGGTATTCGATGCAAGCTCTTGTCAACAACATTAGAAGGCAAGGCTAGAGATGGTTGGTTTTTTCAACTATCGTTGGGATCAGTGACTTACTACAAAGGGCTAAAGGAGTTATTGCTGAGGTTTGCTACATTAAAGAAGCGCAAGAGTGGTCTGCGGATGCTTTTTCAAATCAGGCAAGGCGTGACTGAAACTCTTGATCGTTCCATTGACCTCTTCCAAGAAGAGATACTTGAGATTCATGATGTGGATTCCTCAATGTATCAAGTAGCTCTAACATGCGGGTTGCAAAAACTTTTTAATTTTGAGATCGACTGAAAATGTTACGATCTTAATAATGGTAATACGATAGATACCTAAGAATGGCCAAGAGGCGGCCGGAGATGGGAGAGAAGACGAACGGCCGGGGGGTTGCCGGAGAAGGGAGAGACGGAGGAGGGGGATCGGAGGTAGAGAAGAAACAAACAACTTTATTAATTTTCTTCCTAATCCTGATTACAAACAAAGACCCCTATTTATAACACTAATCAACCCCCACTAATTTGACAGGTGTCATGCTACTTGTCACAGAAAACCTCCAGGTTCTTAAGTCAAACTAATCGAGATGGCCAACCAATTCATCGAAGGTGAAACAACCAACCAAGAGTTTGTCTCTTTTCTCACTCACTTGGTTCGACAACGGCGGGGGGCCACTCTTCTACTCAGCACTCTGAAGAATATCCTCACCGTACTCGGAAGCAACGCTTGGATTCCGCTCCTCAGTGATCGCTTCTGGAAAAGAATGGTTATCACCAACCTCCACCACCACATTGACACTTCCAGCCGATGAAGCTACTGTGTCCATCTTCTCTACCCGCGTGAGCTACTCCTAATTGTTGTCGTTTATACGACAATCTTCAGGAGGAATATACTGAATTGGTCATTCTTGTGCGGAACGTTCTCCAAATACATCAGAAGCAGCAAGACTTCAAGAGACCTCCTTCACTCAGGTCAAGATTCTCAAGCAAAGACAAGGAGTTCTACTGTGAGTATCATAGAGACGTCGGTCATGATACAGAGAACTGTTGAGTGCTTTGCGACCTGATCGAGAAGTTGTTGAAGGCCGACAAGCTGCGAAAATATATTGTTGTCAAAAATGATGACAAACCTACTTCTTCCAAAGGGAAGGAGGTTGTTGAGATAAGCTTCTAACGGCGATCGGAATGCATAAAAGCGGAGGATATTGGCACACTCGGGAACATCTGCTAAGTGAACCGCAAACCACGGATTTGCTACTCTTGCCCCACAAAGAGACAAACATCCATGAAGAAGCATTTTCTTCTGTAACCTTCTTTTTATTGTCTTTACCTACTTCTTTCAAATTATCTCGACTCAAAAAAGTCTCTAATACAATTCTTATTATTTTTTTTCTATCTAATTCCTATAATTAGTAGTTGAACTATCTAAGAGGTAATCGATTGACTATAAAAAGTCAATCATCATATCTCTCATTTGAAATACCCACGATTTTCTTAGCAATCTCTAACTATGCTTGTGAAGCTCTGTCACGCATCAATAGAGGTATGGCAAATACTAGCGAACCTTTTGGCACTAGCTCATCAGGAGTGCCCATTAGGTTCACCATAGCTCAAGTCCATTAAAACACTCTTCAAATGTTATAACTCACTATTTCGAGTGCTAAAGTTTTTAGGTCATCAGACAACAAGACGTTCGTTCGTTATCACTGGTACAACCTTGTCCATCATGAATAATCGTCACTCGGCGAGGGAGAATCTTTCCAAGGATAGTCATCTCTCAATGAGTACGACTATTTCCAAATGTTAGTCGTCTCCCAGCAAGAATGGATTTTTACACCATAGATAGTCATCTCTCGGTGGGTACAATTCTTTCCAAACGATAATTGTCTCTCGACAAGTGTGACTCTTTCCAAAGGTTAATCGTCTCTCAGTGAGTGCAACCCTCTCATTAGCAGATAGTAGCCTCAAGCGAGCACGATTCTTTCCAAGGATAGTCATCTACTAGCGTGTAAAACTCCTAAAGATTAGTCGTCTTTCAGCAAGAATGACTCTCTCCTCCATGGATAGCCATCTCTCAACGAGTACAACTCTTTCCAAAGGATAATCATCACCTATGTTTTGAAAGACGCGCCGAGCGCACGGGGCACAAGTAGTCGCGCCCTGGCAAGGCCAAGGCAGGCATTGTTCCTAGGGCGCGCCTCGCGAGCCTTCCAGGAGTAATTCAGGGGCGCCTCAACCCATGGACCGGTCTACACCTAAAAAACCGGTTCATTTTTCGAGTTCATTTTGCCGCAGCCCATTTTAGGGGTAAGAATCGAGCATTTTCAGCCCGCTCCTCTTTCCCGAGTCCCGTCTCCACTACTCCAGGCTCCTCCGCCGTTCTCCATTCTTATCGCCAGAGTAACCACCGCTCCTCTAGCCGGCGTCGCTCTTCTTTTCGGAGTACCGTCTCCATTCCTCTTGCTTTCATTGTAAGAATCTTTTTCTGCATCTTTTAGCTTTAAAGTTTCTTTTCCCTTAAGGTTTCTCAAAATATTTTTCAAGAAGATTATTGTTGTTTCACTAGTAGAAACTACAAATATTGCTACTTGATTTCTTCTTTAGAAGGAAATATTGTCTTCTTCGTGAAAAGATCTGCCTAGGAATGGTAGGTTCCATACATTTGTCTTTCACATCTCGGTAAAAACTACAAATGTTGTTGTTGTCTAAGGTTGCATGTTGCTAGATGTTAAAATAAGCTTTCATAGTTTCATTCCTCTTGAGATCGGTCAATAATTGAAGCTTGATGATTGGAGACCAAAAATCTTTTTATGTTAACTCTAAGTGAATTGGAACTGGGCTTCAAGATATAAAAGCAATTGTATCATGCTTCCAGTTCACTATTTTATTGTGAACTGGAAGCCCGGTTCACAGTTTTGCGGTGAACTGGACTCCAGTTCAATGTTTTACCATGAACTGGAAGCCCAGTTCACTGCTTTTACAGTGAACTGGGCTCCAGTTCACTGTAAAACAGTGAACTGAAAGCAAAGATCACTGCAAAACAGTAAACTGGAAGCACAGTTCACTGCAAAACAGTGAACTGGAACTGTTCTGCAGTGAACTGGCCTTCCAGTTCACTGTTTTACAGTGAACTGGAATCCCAGTTCAACAGTGAACTGGAATCCCAGTTCAACAGTGAACTGGAAGCCCTTCACTGTCTTTAGTGAACTGGAAGCCCAGTTCACTGTTTTACAGTGAACTGGAAGCTCAGTTCAATGTTTACGCTAATTATCTTATTATATGTACTCATTATTTTTGTTGTAAAATGATTTAATATCTGAAAATGGATGTGATTGGTTCTGGTTCATCCAGTGTTCAATTTAAGAATGATCAAGGCTGAAAGTATGTGCGTCAGATATCTGTCTCTAATAAAAATGATTTAACTTGCAATTTTTGTAAGAAAGTCACAAAGGGTGAAATTTTTCATGCGAAACAACACTTATTTGGGGGATTCAGAAATACCAAAGCTTGTCTCAAACCACAACATGTACGGACGAGAATTCAAGATTATATGACAAAGAACATGGTTTCAAGCAATACAGAAAAATAAGCATTGTCTGACTTTGCGGATGTAGATACTTTTGGAAGTGATGAGTATATGGATGGCATCGCAGCGAAGATTCATGGATGCGGACCAAGCAGTGCGCCTAAAAAGGCTCAGACCGATGATGTTTTTTTGTACCTAACATCAAGAAGAAAATGCAAAAAAAAACAACAAAAGCTAATGAAGCAAATTACAATTAACGAAGCGTGTAAAAAGAAACTTAGAGGGAGGGTTTGCAAACATATAGCTCAATGGATGTATGATGCAACTATTCTTTTTTATGTTGTTACTTATTATAGTTTTGCAGTGATGATAAAATCTGTTGGACAGTTTGGGGTTGGAATAAAACCACTCAGTTACCATGAAGTTCGTGTGCCTTTATTGAATAATGAAGTAAGTGAAGTCAAGAATATAATGAAGAATTATGAGGATGAGTGGAGATTGTTTGGATGTTTCTATCATGGCGGACGGATAGACAGAAAGTAACAGAGAACTCTTATAAATCTTTTGGTGAATTCACCCAAAAGTACATTTTTTCTGAAATCTGTTAATGCATCTGATTACGCGAAAACTGGAGTGAGGATGTTTGAATTACTTGATATAGTAGAACGTGTTGGAGAGACCAATGTCATTCAGATTGTTATTGATAGTGCAAGCAATAATGTATTAGCAGGTAAATATATTATTAAACATCATTATTTAATATTAATTTAATTTTAATGTCATATATTAACTTGGAACGTGTTTGTTATAAAATAGGAAAATTATTGGAAGCAAAACGGTCACATTTATATTGGACACCGTGTGTTGCTCATTGCATTGACTTAATGCTAGAGGTTAATGGAAAGATGTCTAGCATTAGTAGAACAATTAAAAGAGCAATGACCGTAAATAGTTATATTTATATTCTTCCTGGACTAGTCAAGATGTTAAGGAGCTTCACATGGCAAGTGGAGCTTGTTAGGCCTGCTGTTACCAGGTTTGCGATTTCTTTCCTTATTTTTCAGCGCATTCATAAGCAGAAGACCAATTTAAGAAAAATGTTCACTTCACCTAAGTAGACATCAAGCGAGTGGGCAAAGGAAACGGGAGGTAAGCAGGTACAAAGCATTATATACATAGTATATTTTTGGAGTACTATTGTGTACATTTTGAAGATTTTTGGACATTTAGTTCGGGTATTATGATTGGTAGATAATGAGAAAAGATCGGTTATGGGTTATATCTATGAGACTATGAATAGAGCAAAAGAGACAATCATTAACTCTTTCAATAGGAAAGAGAAAAAATACAAGGATGTCTTGGAAATTGTGGACAAGAGGTGGGAAAATCAGCTTCATCGACCATTGCATGTGGCGGCTCATTATTTATATCCGGAATTCTTCTATTCAGACCTTGAAATAGCATTAGATGGAGAATTCATGAGAGATTTATATCAAACAATGCAAAGACTCATTCAAAATCATGACATTCAAGACAAAATTATGGATCAACAAAGTTTATATAGAAATGCTAAAGTTTATTTGAAATCCAATTTAAAGTTCGGCATAGGAAAACAAAGTCGTCGGATTAGTAAATTAAACATTATTCAAGTTTCAAACAAATAATTTATTTACTAAGAATGGTTTATTATAATTTCTTGATATTAATTTTTTGGGGGGCAGCTGAATGGTGGCAATCATATGGAGCCGATAATCCTAATCTAACTAAATTTACTATAAAGGTTCGAAGTCTCAGTTGCAATTTATCTACATGTGAGCGTAATTGGAGTTTTTTGAACATGTATGAATTTTTTTCAACAAGTATGTAAATATTAATTTATATCATTATATGATTAATTGTTTATTTGTTATGTTGCAGGTTCATACCAAAAAAAGAAATCGGCTAGCTCAACAACGTTTAAATGATTTAATATTTGTAAAATACAATTGTGTCTTGCGACAGCGATATGATTCACGTGATCGTATTGATCCAATCTCACCGAAAGATATTGACGACGACAACAAATGGTTGATAGGAGAATAGAGGAAGATGAGGAGGTTGAGCAGGATGACGAATTAGTTTTTGATGACGATTTATTGACATGAGATGGAGTAGTAAGGGTCACTGGAGTTGAAGAAGACATCTACTCCATGCGCTTATCTAGAGCGAAGAAGATAGTTGACAAGGGGAGCACATCTAAGATGAGGGCACCTACTCCAACAATCCTTACAGATGATGTCGAGGATGAAAAAAAAGTCGAGTTTAATGAAAAAGAAGATTTTAGTGAAGAAGATGAAAACTTAATTGATTCAGACGATGTGTAGTTAACATTTAATGATGAAGAGACCGAAGATTCACATTTTGATAATCTTTACATACTTTAATTTTTAATTCACAACCTTTGACATCATTGTTAATTTTGAAAGCACAATGCAATCTCTTAATTTTTTTCAAATCATTATTTTCTTGTGTTGTTTGTTGCATTTGTATGATTGTTTTAACAGTTATGAAGCCCTAATCCATGATTGCAACTAGACGGCGCGGACAATAGAAGAAACTGTGGCTGAGGGTAAGAAATACCTGACTACAGAAAGCTTTATTTTTTTTACCTTGCAGCTGTATTTATATAACTTCTAAATTTCATTGTTTACATTTGCAGAACAGTTCTCTCCTTTGTTCTAATTGAACATTGGAAAGCTCAATGATTTAAATCTTTGTAATTGTAGAGGCCCCAGAAAATTATGCATCTTATTTTACTTCATCCATATTCTGATGGGCATCTTGAAGAGTTTGACCATGCATCCAAGAATATTACTGTCAAGTTTGTGCATCGGAATTACCTCTACTCTATATTCATTTTATTTTGAGACTTGGATGGTAAACAAATATGAGAAGGTTTGTGTTGTGTTAAGATGCTACAAGTTACTTCAACATTACTTTTTTGAAAAATTCAATGACAATTACCTTATCTTTGCAGCATGATCATAGGATCGAGAGTGACTCTTTGCAGCATGATCATAGTATGGATCTATTGAGTGACACATCTTGGCTTATGACTTTATTGGAGTCTTCATCTCTCCTTGGCATTCAAGTGCTTGCAAACTTTTTAAGTGCCAATTACTTAGTTACGGAATACTTTTGATCTCCTGATCAGGCTAAGGACAATTTGTTAAAATATACAAGTGCTTGAGTGTAATATTTTACAAGCCAATCTTGCTCTCTGCATGGCTAATCTTGGTCCAACTTGTTCTGAGCAAGAGCTGACTCAAATCCTTTCCAAGTCAGTTGATAAATTTTGTGCATTCCTACTATTTTCATCTCAGTACATTCCGATAATCTTTGTTTTGCAATGTAGATACCCGAGCTTTTTAAAATCAAGATGCAAAACAAACATGGGACAGTTGTCGCATTTGCTGATTTTCAGGTAATTTATCAATTGCTGATTTGAATGAATATGTTAAAGCTAACATTATCTTTTTGCTATTTTATAATTATGAGCATTATGTGAATGTTTACTTTCGAGACGTTATCCTGCTTTGATTATCCTTATGAAACGTGATTTAATGTTGCTATTTTATAATTATCCATCTTTAATTATGAGCATTAATTTGAATACATGTGCACTCACACACGCACACGCACACTCCTAGGCGCACTTGGGCGCTCAATTCGCTCAATTTCAGCGAATTAGGCGTCCAATTCGCTCAATTTCAGCGAATTGGGCGCCCAATTCGCTCATTTTCCCTTTTTCTCCCATTTTTACGTATCACGTGCCTCAGGCGCGCGCCTGCGCTTGCGCCTAGGCTCTATGGCCCCTTTGCGCCTCGGTGAGCCTTGTGCTTCTGATAACTTAGGTCATCACTCGGCGAGTGTGACTCTTTCTAAAGGTTAATCGTCTCTTAGCGAGTGTGACCCTTTCTACTACGGAGAGTCGCCTTCTTCTCACAATTATTACATGCTTGTCCAGGATCTAAGAATCGTTTATATATATCAACAGCTCGATAACCAAGTCGTTGTATTTGTGACTAATGTAAAAAAAAAAAATTGAAGTCCTTTGTAGGCTTACAAAAATGCGGGAATCATGTTTGCTCAAAATACAGTGATCAAAACGAGTAGTCACACAAAAATCCTCATTTAAACAGGTATGAGTGGTTACAGTTATTCTAGCCACTTGAATTTTTTGTAGCCCAGGATCAAGAAATTGCCAATACCTGCGTGGAAAGACTCAAGAATTCACACAACCAGAGACCGCGCAGACAGCCACCTAGAGACCGCACGGGGAGTATCCAAGTTACCTCGTGCATGATCGGCACTCCTCCCAGGCAATTTGTACGGTTAATTCTTCTATGACCGCAGGAACTGTTTTTCCAGATGTAATTGATCACCTCCTCCAATGGTGATCGATCCTGATATTCGCTGAGTCTGCAATACTCCCCTCCGGGAGTGCTCGCGGACACGCTCTGGTGTTCGCTGAGTCCGCGAGAACTCCCCTCTGGAGTGCTCACAGACATGCTCTGGTATTCTCTGAATCTGTGAGATCTCCCCTTCGGGAGTGCAAGAGGAGAAGCTCCGGAGATCGTCGAATTTGCGAGATCTCCCCTCTGGGAGTGCTCGCAGGCATGCTCCGGTATTTGTCGAGTCCGCGAGATCTCCCCTCTGGGAGTGATCACGGACAAACATCGGTGATCGCAGAGTCCGCGAAATCTCCCCTCCGGGAATGCTCGCGGATAAGCTTTGGTGTCCGCCGAGTCTGCGAGATCTCCCTTCCAGGAGTGCTTGCGTACATGCTCCAGTATTCATCGAGTTCATGAGATTTCCCCTCCGGGAGTGCTTGTGGACAAACTCCGGTGATCTCTGAGTCCGCGAGATCTCACTTCTGAGAGTACTTGCGGACATGCTCCGATATTTGTCATGTCCGTAAGATCTTCCCTTTGGGAGTGCTCATGGACATGCTCTGGTGTTCGCCATGTCCATGAGATCTCCCCCGGGAGTATTCGCGGTCTCGCTTTCGGTGACTGTGCGGCCTCCCTTCGAGCAGCCTGAGATTCCTAAGTCAGCCTGTCCAGGCAGCCCCCAAATTCTATAAATAATAGTCAAATTCAGACCAGGGGGTACCAAAGGAGGAAGCAAAGAGAAGCGAACACGCTTGAGTTGTCTGAGCAAGGTCTATAGCGCGGTTTGGGTGGACACCCCCTTCCAATGTCGTGAGTGCGGTTTGGGTGGGTGGGCACTCCAATCGAGGTCGCGAGAGTTGTTTGAGCAACCTCTTCGAGACTGCAAGTACACTTCAAAAGGTTATTTTTTACTGTTTTCCTCATGTAACCTGAAATTGATGTAATCCAAACATTCAATTAATAAGATCACCCACGACTAAGGTTTGGGAAGTATGGCCTTGCCGCTTGCGGTACACTAACTCTCCTTCATTTTGAGCTAAGAGTAATTGACTATCTTATAGTCTTTATCCGACCTTCCCTTGTGAGGTGTGGTGAGGTTGGTGGCAATTGTAGCACCAACAATGGCGTTCTCCATCTCTCACACTCCTACTCTGGTGAACTAAGTTATCAAAACCGCAAGGCGCACCGAGGCGCAAAGGGCTCTTGGAGCCTAGGGGCAAGGCGCAGGCGCGCGCCTGAGCCACGTAAGGCACAAAATAGGGGGGGGGGGAATTGAGCAAATAGGGCGTCCAATTCGCTGAAATTTCGAATTGGGCGCCCAATTCGCAGAAATTGGGCGAATTGGGCGCCCAATTTGCTGAAATTTATTGGGCGCCCAATTCGCTGAAATTTATTGGGCGCCCAATTCGCTGAAATTTATTGGGCGCCCAATTCGCTGAAATTTATTGGGCGCCCAATTCGCTGAAATTTATTGGGCGCCCAATTCGCTGAAATTTATTGGGCGCCCAATTCGCTGATTGGGCGCCCAATTTATTGGGCGCCCAATTCGCTGAAATTTATTGGGCGCCCAATTCGCTGAAATTGGGCGCCCAATTCGCTGAAATTGGGCGCCCAATTCGCTGAAATTGGGCGCCCAATTCGCTGAAATTGGGCGCCCAATTCGCTGAAATTGGGCGCCCAATTCGCTGAAATTGGGCGCCCAATTCGCTGAAATTGGGCGCCCAATTCGCTGAAATTGGGCGAATTGGGCGCCCAATTCGCTGAAATTGGACGAATTCGCTCAATTTCAGTGAAATGGGCGCCCAATTCGCCCAATTTCAGCGAATTGGGCGCCCAAGTGTTCATAGGGGTGCCTCGTGTGCGTTTAAGATCATGTTTTTACCCATCGCAAAATTGTTTTAAAAAAATACCTTGAAAGGCCCAGGCGTGCCTTTGGTGCGTCTGGGAGCCTCTAAGGCGCCCGCCTGGGCGCGCACGGGCCACATCGCCCGCCTCAGCCGTGCTGAGGCGCGGCGGGCTGCGCACGGCGCCTCAAGCGCGCGCCTTGACAACTAAGCTGGTGAATATGGATACATTGAAGTCTATTACTTGGGTGGTTGATCTCATTACGCCCGAAGGGGACTGAGATCAACCGAAAATTTCGTATTGGTGTGGCGATGAGCTTGGTCTTCGGATTTTCCCTCCCACTCTCCAGAAAGCACTTCACCTTGGGTGGGGTGATGTTAAGTCGATTGTGGTGTCCTGCATGTGGTTTATGATCTAATCCTTAGCAATATTGTGGATTCTATTTGTAATAAATATAAATGATAGTAACGAATCATTAATAAGTAGAATATATGAAAATTTTGATTAAAAGATAAAGTGATGTTTGATGTTGATTATTTAAAATGCATATGGTTGTTCCTTATCTACATCAAGCATGCCTTGAGTCATGCGCCTAGACTCCAAGACCCCTTTGCGCTTTGACGTTCCTTGTGCCTTCAATAACTAAGAGTCTAATATACAATAAACTGAGATTGTTTCATTGTTGTGTTGTTTTGTGTTCTGCCTTTTATTTTTTTCCATACACTCGTCCGTCATTGACTTTGATTCTACTTGGCCTTTGGATTTTTCACTGAAGGTTCCTTATCTTCCTTTATTAATGACGACTTCTCGCTTTTTCTTGCTTTTTTATGTGTTATACTGTTATTAATTGTGTAACATAAAATGTTTATACTAGTTTAGCAGATTTAGAAGTTCAATATATAATAGATTATTAATAAATTAATATATATAAATTAAAAAGATGATTATATTTTTATATAATTATGTATATGAATTATTAATTATTAAAGCCTGACATATGAAATATCCTTGATATATCCCCGGCATATTAAACCGACATGACAAACCTAAATCGAAGTGTCCCCAACATCCAACATCTGCAATCTTGCTCCTTAGGGACCCTATCCATGTCCATATGCACGCCTCTTGGATAGAAGACCTTCTAACCACCGCGAATAAGATCTTTCTTGTGGAAGCTGAGTTTAAATCGTCTTTCTTGTCAGGCTTGACTTACGGGTCATGATTTTCCTACTCATGTCCTCGCTATGTTCATGACATGGAAGATGTTAGTCACTTATTGCATGCGCATAGGTGCAGGAATTTTGGAGTATCTCCCTTCAACTAATTTATAAAGCTTCTTCATTGCAATCTCTAAATCATATGTGTAGTGTGCTCCGATCATGCAACTGTAAAAGGGGGTCCCAAGATAGCTTACTCCAAATGGTGCTAAACTTTTTCCTTTGGAAGGTTTGGAATGCTCGCATGCTTTGATTTTTGAAAGCACCTCACTTCCACTAGTCGTGTTAGTGAAAATAGGTGTGAACATGGCTAAGAAACCTTTGGTGACTAGAGATAAAAACCTAGAACGTGTTCTAGTGGTGCAAGTTGAATTGAGCCGGCTCGACTCGAGCTCGATTGCGAGCTCGAGCTCGATTGCGAGCTCGAGCTCGATTGCGAGCTCACCTGCTCTTGTACATGAGCTCGCGAGGCGGCTCGCGAGCTTTTTTTCACTTTTTTAAAAATAAATAATTATAAATAAAAATGGTTAATGAGTTAAAAGCTCGTGAGCAGCTTGAGCTCAAATCGAGCTCGTGAGCTTGAAAGCTCGAGCTCAATATATTGGTCTCGAGCTCGATCCATGCAAAATGAGCTCGTCGAGCTCGAGCTCAAGCTCGAAATATTTAGCTCGAGCTTGGGAATTTTGTCAAGCTCGACTCGAGCTCGACTCGTTTACGCCCCTAACATGTTATGGCCCGAAGTTCTTACTGGGGTTCTCGGAGGTGATTGATTAGTCGGCCCTCTCACCCTCTGTAACTTCCTCATTATGGAAACCTCTACAAAATGACTGGAGTAAACTCAACTTTGATGGTGCCTTGAAACATCAGTCAGGTTAGGTCGATGTTGGATGGGTTATCAGGGACTATCATGGTCTTGTCCTTTTGCCTAGTGACATTCGCTTTCGTTGCTTATTCATTCCTACTATTGAGTTATCTGCGGGGGGAGGGGGGAGTGGGTGAGGGGGCCTCCAATCCATTGTTGTCTAGGGTGACATAACGGATCAATGGTTCTCATGTATGTTCTGTATCAGAAGGGGTCAAATTAACGAAATTAGAGATTGGGTCTTCGGACTTCGTGATTGTACCATCGAGCATGGTTACCGGGTTGTTAATAGTGTGGTGTGTTGTTGTGCAACTATGGTGATTACTAAGGAAGACTTCTCGTATGTGCCAGAGAATCTCCCCGGAGATGTGTATTTTGATGGGTGTTGATTGCAATCAGTGTGCTCATGATCCGGTTCACTAGTTCTTAGGTATTTCCATCATACAAAAAAAAAAACTTAACCTGGATGGACAATAACATTTCTTTTCAGTAAAAGATACGGAAAAATTAAATGCTAATTGAACTTTGTAGTATGATGTTGTCGTTATAAGTGCAGGTTTCAGAACTTTTGAATGTAATGAGTTATAATAGTGTATTGATGCACAGCTAGGGCTATCAGTGTTGCTCGACAGAGACAAATATAAGTTACTCACCGGCAGTAGCGGGCTCGCGTCAGGCAGGCGATGTGCTGGGACAATCCTTGCAAGCAATGGATACGAGCACCCAGACTCCGGCAAACCCCTGCGCGCTAACGAACTGGCGTCGGGGCGGGAGGTTCAGACGAACAGCTACGCCGGCGACAAACTCTCGGGATTTAAGGATCGAACCGGCAACGATACCCTGCGGGAGCCGAGAGCGAGGGCGTCGGGATCACTAGCGAGTAACCTTTGGGGGTCTAAGGGTTCACACGAACCCCCCGACCCAGACCCAAAATGGCTATTGGCACAACAAAAATATCACTTTTTAAAGGATTAAATATTTCTCTTGTTATTTCAAATCATTTATTCACAAACCAAAAACCTATATCTTTTTCCCCTTCTCAGTCTTCTGTCTGATCCCGCATTTCGCATTTTCCCTTCTCTCGCTCTCGCCGGCGACGCCCGCCCGCCGACGTCGCCCGCCCGCCCGCCGACGTCGCCCGCCCGCCGACGTCGCCCGCCCGCACGCCGGCGTCGCCCGCCCGCCCGCTGATGTCGCCCGCTCGCTGACGTCATGAGATGAGTTAATTGCGTGGGTACGAAAAGTTGGCAGAACACTGAGTTTTGTTGTCACCATACAGAGTTCTGATAAATTGGATGGTAGACCACGCCCCCGTGTTATTCTGCTTCATATTTTTTGATGCAGTTATATATTTTTTGATGTATGCTTCAATTTTTATGGTAATGAGCTATGTCTTTGCTTGTACTTGTGGTGCTGGTGCACTTCTTGATAATTTTTTTTACTTTTAATGTTGGTCTGCGAATAACAATAATTTTTGTGAATAACAATTTTAAGTATCTTTGGATCTGCAAATAGTAATAATCTGCTAATAGCCATTTTCGGTCTGCGGATAACAATCCCCAAAACAAATAGGCACAAGTCATGCACCTGAGGTATGGAAGGACTACGGGCCATGCGAACGTATAATCTGATTATCTGACGGTTCATGAATTTTGAAATACAGCATTTCTTTTTTCTTTCTTATTTTAGTAATTGCGACCGGATTCTGGGAGCCGTAGGATCATTGATTGTATGGCTCACGGTTCTTCCCTTTTTTTCCTCTCTGTTGTTGATCTGATCTCACGGTTAGTATCATTACAGCTCAAGTCGACAATTATGGGCCATTTGAAATTGGAAGTGCACCCCAGACATGGTGCATTTGAATTTCATCAGGTGTTGTTGTGACGCAACCCAAAAACACAATCATTCACATTAAAGACCCTTTCTCATTAGGAAAAAATTTGATTTGTGACATACCATTCTTATCGTGCGCACATAAATAGACTTTTTTTCACAGCAGCTCCCACATCATTTTAAATCAAAATGAAAAATGTATCCCGATTGAGACCTAGAAGACAAAGGAGCATCCTCATTGTGCCCCGGAATAGTTGATCGTCTTCCCCATTTCAAAGAACAATTGTCATCCCCCCCCCTCCCCCTCCACTCCAATCTGCAGTCATGTTTTTAGTACGAGTTCAATTACATGCATTGTATGTAATCATAATTTCAATGTGTTTACTTAATTCTCATTCCAATATACATAATTTACAGTCTCAATTTTTTTGTTTCAGTCCATTTATATATTTTGCAGTCATAATTCTCAATCACAATTCTTTATTTTCAGTTTGATTACATCTTTGCGGTCGTAATTTTCAGCTGCAATTCTTAGACTTCATTTTGGTCGGTGTTTTCAGACGGAGTTTGAAGCAAACATCGCCGCAAGGCTGCAAATCAAATGGCCGACTGCGCCAAACACGGTGTCTACTCCCGCAACACAGAGGAAAAGACATTGTTCCCAGTCCGTTTCAATCCCCCCCCCCCAGCTGGAGTCCGCTTTTTGGACCCGCTGGTTGAGACCGTCACCGCCGCGCCAAATGACGTCTTTGTTCTAAGTAGTTGTTACCGTTACCACAGATGTTCAATTTCTACATTTATGGATAGTGCACGACCTCTGTTGGATGTAATGTCGGAAAAATAAACAAGAGCCGCACTATTAGATACAAGATTGCATCATCTCTTCAACATTGCCAACATCCCCAACCCCCCCCCCCCCCCCCAACGATTCATGTGCGCTTGTACGGATAGGATGTAGAGATTAAATAGGCTACAATAATCTTACTATTTTAAAGAAAAATGAAATTGAGATATTTAGAAAATAAATTGTGGAGAATTTTATATTAAAGTTTTTTTGAATTAGCTGAATAATTGTAATTAATAAAAATAGTACAATGTTAAAAACACATCTACAATGGGCTATTAACACACCAATAAACATGCTAAAAACATCAAAATCCTAACACACCATGCCTTTAAGCGCACATCAAAATTCGCAACCTGATCCCTTCGTTCTCAACCTCTATGCTCCTTCCCTGCAAAAAAATGTATCTCCGTGCGAGATGTGATGCAACTGATGGGGTACCTCTGAATGGGTTCGACCGAACCACAGGGTCAGTAACTGCAGTCCAAGCCGCCAATCGTGCTCTTGCAAATCACCGTGCGTGGAGTCGTCTCACGTGAGCCTGATCTGTCCGCCGCATAGCTGTGCAAGCGCACACTTGCCTGCGCAGAGCACGAGCCGTACACGAGCGAGCTCGCACGGCCCCGCTCGTCACAACCCGCATTTTCTCCGTATTTAATTATATATCAGAGTGGGAGAAAATATGTCTTGTGATGTCACGTCGTGTATGGGACAACTGCAGACACTCAGGCAAGAATCTACTCCTATCACTTTTCATGAAATTAATAAATTTTTATGATGAAAATATAGTGGCATTTAAGTTTTGATGGTCGTGTCACTCGGTTCAGTTGATCAACTAGTACACGGGTAAAAAATATACATATATGCAGCAGAAAATACTTGTTTAGTTCATCAACTAGTACACGAGTAAAAATGTCTTATATTGGCATGAAGGTCCATTAGAACAATTCATGATATGCACACCTCTAGATTTAATATAAGTACCAAAAGAGCTTTTACGTTCGTTAAAATAGAGTAACATTTGATTTAAAAGAATGTTATGAGCATGAGATAAGAATATTGATCTTTTTTTACCTTGAAAGTAACTAACATGCAATCTAGCATAAATCCTTCCCAGAGAGCATGCAGGTAAAACAAGCCAACAAGGAAAATAGCATAACAGCTAACAAACAGTCTAACATCTATAGTAATTCACCGTGTGTGTCAACAACCTGACACGAACCCACGGAACAGCTTGTATGTCTAAACCAAAATAAGAACAACAAAACTAGCTCACAAAGGTGAGGGAAGGAAAACTATTACTACAAAAGGCCCGCCAGAAAACACCAACTATGGCTGCCCACACCGCTACTGCTCAGAGCCTAAGACATTCAAAAAAAAACGTCTCAACAAGAAATGTACACATGGCAGTAAAAGGCCAAAAGTAAGTAAACAGGGAAAGTTAAGGATTATCAACACAAATCTGACTAGCTAATATAAAACATTAGTATCCAAGGTAATATAAACAGTAAGCATAAGAGAAGTCACGAGGGGGTTAGATATAACTAAAACTCACACCAAGTGCGGTAACTTCAGACTTCAAAAATCATAAAAGAGTATAGATATACATGTTTACTTATATGCAAAAGAGACTGATCAGCTCAAACACATGAATCATTACCACCGGTAAAACGGTACTAAGGCGGTGACCACATTGTCCAACTCAAACCATCTGACCAAACATCTCAACAAGGCACTGCGGTGGAGGCCATATTGTCCAACTCAACCCAATAACCCACAAAATAGAAAAGGAAACCCATTAGGGGTAATGATTCACAAACCGGTACTGAGATGGTGGTCCTTTATCCGCTGCCAACCAAAGGCCAAAATAAAAATAATAACCACAATATAGAGGTAACCCGAAGGTGCCCAAAACTTAACAGGGGAAGAATAATCCAGGAATTTCCAAGTGTAAACACCTTTGCTCGATGAATTTGGCTTGACCTCAAATCAATACTCGACAAACTCGGCTTGACCTCAAATTGATACTCGATGAACTCGGCTTCACCTCAAATTGACACTCGACGAACTCGACTCAACCTCAAATCGATACTCGACGATTTACACTTGACCTCACATCGACACTCGATGAATCTATTTGGTGAATTCGACTTAAACCCTGTAACATCTCATTTCCAACTAGACCCCTAAGGGTGGTTTTGGCCATGACTAGGGCATGACAAAACCCTAGGAAACTAAAAGGGGCCAAGTGATAGAAGGCCAAGGTGGCAATCACCTTGGTCTACCTATGACACAACCTCATCACAAAACCTAGGGCTTGACCTTAAGGCTTCAACATGACTCCATGACCCCACCACAACATCACTAACCTATCAGAGGGTCCACTAAAGCCCTAAGGGTCCATTGGAGTCAACCCAAAGTGGCCAATTTGACCTAGGACCACCATAGGCCTAAATTGGGCAAGGTGCCCTAACAAAGGGCAGTTGGCCTCTAATGTGCCCAACCAACCTTGCCCGGGTCTTCCTAGACCTAAAGTGAGGTCAATGGGTCACTAAGGACACATTGAGTTTAGTCCTAGGGGCCAAGTTCACCCAAGTCAACTCTAGCCCCTAATCTGGTCAAAGTACCCTTGCTAAGGGTAGGTGACCTCCAAGGTGCAAGGTAACCCTACATAACCCTTCCGAGACCTCAAGGGAAGCCATGGGGTCACCAAGGACTCCTTGGGGTCAACCCAAATGGTCATGTTGACCCAAGTCAACACTAGCCCTAAAGAGGTCAAAGTGCCCTTACCAAGGGACAAGTGACCTCCAAGATGCCAAGTCAACCCTATCCAACCTTACTTAGGCCTTAGGGGAGATCAGTGGGTCACCAGGGACTCCTTAGGGGCAACCAAAAAGGTCAAAAAGACCAAGGTCAACCCACGCCTACCTTGGGTCAACCTAGCCCAAATAGGCTAGCCCAAGTTCAAGCCTCCTCATGTGGCTTCTTTAGGAGATGATGTGTATGGATGGGCTGTCAATAGACCTCCAGACTGACCAAGTCAACTGGTGACTAGGAGAGAGAGGGTGAGCTTCATTTCCATGGTTATGGAGGAGAGAGAAAAAATGAAAGAGGGGGGAAGGAAGGGGCTCGGCCAAGGGGAGGCCAAAGGCCACCTTTAATAGCTGAATTCAACTCCTCCAGGGAAGGGGAGAAGTTTCCAGCCGTTTCCCTGTCCACCAAGGGCCTGGTTCAGCCCCCCTACCATGGCCGAATCTTGCCATTAATGGCCTTAATGGCCATTGATGATCCAGCCTCTCCCCTCCCCATTTGAGGCTTTAAACACCTTCAGTGGGCCGAGGGGAGGATTTCCCAATCCTTACCTGAAGAAACCGAGCCTCCCCACTGTGTAGTTGCAGAAACCGAGCGGCGCCGCCTTCAAAGATGGCTTCCCGGCAATCTTCTCGACTTCAGCCCGCCGGCAAGGTCCTCCTCCACTCCTTCTTTCATGGGTAGTTCTTAGGAATCTTTAGGGCCAAGGTTCGGGCTCAATTGAGCCCGATCCAAAGGAAAATTTTCCTGGTTTTTTCACAAAAATGCAACCATCGGGATCGCCGGAATAGGGCTCTCCGGCGGCTGTGACGCCGCCTGACGACGGCCACCACCTCAACGGAGGTGATGGTGGCGGTGGCCGGCCGGGGAGGCGGCTGGATGGCCGACGGTAACCACTTGAAATTGGCCCAGGAAAAAAGAATCATGGCCGTCGGCTCAAGGTAGAAGATGAAGGGATCCCGTCCACTTTGCGCCAAGATTCGTGCCATATTAGATTCTAAACCATAGTATATAAATTTCTGATTATTTAATTATGTCACAGATTTTGTATTTATTGATTTTAATTTTTAAAACTACTTAGGTTCTGTTTCATAAAAAGTCGTCAACATAAACTTTGTAGCATGGAGGGTTTAGTTTATGTCAAAATTGATCTGAACCCATTTGTTTGCCTGGTTTGACCAGGGCACTCATTTTGGTGAGATCTATCCCTAGGGCTATCCTGAGATTCAAATGGATGCCCACCCTTCATCCCTTGTCAAAATGACCTGAGATTTTGGCAGGGAGTCTACCCTAGCTATACCTAGGTCCTGTCAAAAATTTAGAATTTTTGGAAAGTATTTTTCTATAGTTTTTAGAAACATTTAATAATCCATGAATAAATTCATTAGGTGTCCTAAACATCTAAAAACTCCCCCAAATTTGGGTGGGTAGTCTTAGAGGGCATTTAGGGCCCTGGTAAAATTTTCATCTCATTTGGAGATGTTTTGGTTAGGTATTGATCCAACCCTAGGTTGACCCCTTTTAGGATTAAATAGGTCAAGCATCCCCTTTGGGTTTTGAGTGGTCAAATCACCTCAACAGAGGTTGATATTTTGGCCACTGACTTTTTATAGTATGACTCACCTTGCAATAGAATTTGGGGTGGTTAAGAGTAGGGTAGCCCTAGAACCCTAGGGTAGGTCCCTTAATGGGGATTCTTAGGGTTTGAAGATCATGGGGTCAAATGACCTTGGAATGACTTAAAAATTTGTGGGGAGGACCATAGGATTAGTATAGTTCTCTGGTTAAAATTTTAGGGAATTTGGAAGCTTTAAACCACCTCAAAACCCTAACCCTAGCTCAGGGCACAAACATTGTAGGGATAGAAAAAGTCACAAAAACTCTTTGAAAAGTGTTGAGGTTTGGGTTGAGTAGTGTTTGAGTTAGTACAAGCTCTGGAGATTTTATTATGAATTTAGGATTATTATTTTGGATACTTCATTAACAAATTGGTAATTTGTACTATTTACTTAGAAATTTATTAGGAAGAAAATACTTGCAGAAAGTTGATGCAATTTAGCCAGAGGACTCTTTATTATGTTTTAAAGCTCTGTGAAGTTTTATAAAATTTTTGGATGATTATGTTTAAGGGTTGCTTCATTAAATATGGTTTTCCATGAATATTTAATTTAATTTATTGTGGAGGCTAACAAGCCTGTAAAATTCTGATTTTTGTACAATGATCTTTGATAAACCATATTAAGAATCTGTAATTTTTACATAATTTTCTGATGAGTAATTTTGGTACTTCCTTCTTTACATATGATTAAGGAAATTATTTTGGATAAATTATTTAGAGGTTAAATATTCTCTGAAAAATTATGGAAATTAACATCTAGCCATATATCTCTGTTATTTAGTGATCAAAAGTTTTGGGTGGCCATTACTTGAGTAGATCATATAGTTCATGTTCAAAATTATCCATGGCCAAACATTTGGGAAAATTCAATAAATATCAAATTAATTAGAAAAATTATGGATCTCTGATTTTAGACTAAATTTATTATGATAGACCTCTGGTAAAATTTATAGGAGATTTGGAAGACAATCCGGAGTAACTCCTTAAAACATCTCATATAGTATAGGGTGGTCTGCATATAATAACTGTGGAAACTGAACTAGAGTGGGTAATGAATTTTGAAGAATTGAATCCTCAGTAGGTTGCTGGTTTGGGTAAATAAAGGAGTTCATCATTGGAATACAGGATTAGTAGAGTGAGAGGTTGACTAGTGTTAGGTGGTGCTCGGGATCGGCGAAAGATCGTCCTTCCCGTAGGGAGGAAGTGTTTAATGCACTAGGGCTAGATTCAGTAAAATTAATTAAGGGTTGGGAAATCGGGTAGCAACCAATAATAGTAAGTGCCTTGCGAAAAGGAGCTTTGAGCGTAATCCCATCGTAGTTCCTAGTGCCTTTGAGAGCCCTTCACGGGGTATACCTTGGGCAGTCCTGGGCTAACGTAAACTGTAGGAGTGATAAATCTTAAGGAGAAACTAGAATAATTAGGGGTTCACTTTCACACACTCCGGTGTCTCGGAAAGTTGGTTTGACTCGGTTGATATTTGTGAGGGGCAGGATGGCCCGGCGAGCTTTGGCTCGGTTGTTGTTTGTGACGGACGGGATGGTCCGGGGAGCCTTGGCTCGGTGCTGACACATAAGGTTGCATGTGCATAAAGTAAAGGTGGTGGGTCTTCGGTATTGGAGTGTCGATGCACCGACGCCAATGCGTTGACTCGGCAAGTGTGGCTAGCACTTCGCCAACAGAAGTTCGGTGCGCTAGCCGGCAAGAGTACGCAGGAGCTCCGCTTAGTGCACCAGCGTTGAGGCGTACGATAGGTCTGACTGGTAGTGCTTTACTAGTTTAAAGGTGGGCGAGGCCCAACCCACCGCTTCCGTCTGCCACTACGGAGGTATCATGGGAGGTTCGGCTCCAGAAAGGGGGAACTAAAGGTCTGTGTGCACAGAGTTGGGTGGGTGAGTTACACTTGCATGATCGCATCATAACCCACTTGCATGTCATAGCATAATCATAGCATAAAACCTCTGTCACCTATTGTATAAGTGGTATGGGACGCTTATACAATAGGCCCTGCAAAACGACCTCTTGATCTATAAGCTTGTGTGGGCAAGTTTATAAATTAAGGTTAAGTTCTTATTATATATATATATATATATATTTTTGTTAATAACCGACACCCCAACGTATAAATTGGTATGAGACTCTTTATACGATGGGATCCCTGTAAAAGATCCCTTGTGATGTAGGCTCACTCTTTCGAGCGTTATGGGTGGCCGATGGAACTAACACGACGTTCTCTGATAACTCTCACGTCACGCTCAGGCAACAAAAACGCAGCAACTACCCAACTCGTATATTCATTAAACATAGACGACGGAGGGTTCGCAAAGCCCTTCAAGATAGTACCAAGGCGATAGGCCAAGGTCCTCTCAAGCGAAAGGAACCCACACGGTTCGGTCGAGCATTGTTGTACCAAAAGAGAATCCACCGAAAACAAAAGATTCGGACAAGGATGGTTCTCTCCCAACAAAATAAAATGAGGGCCGCCACGCCTCATGAACTTAAACGGAAAAAAAGGAAAACACCAACAATATCAATGAAAATTTAACCATGAAATTTCAAACGCTTCACAAGCCACGCAACATGCATATGCCACAAGATCTATCCAGAGGAGAAAACACACAACGGTAGAGATTTTCGTTACCCAAACCGGAATAGATGATTCTGGTTATCTTGCTTGAATCGCTCTTCCACGGTTCCGTCGGAGTTACGCCGGATGGAGAGGAAACTCTTCCTCCTTCGTCGCGTCACGCCTTGGTCGAGATCCACGAGAGATTACCACAAGCACCTTGCTCTAACCACCAAGAGAGAGGGGTGGCCGGATTCTTCCTTGAAGGGGGAAGGGGGAGAAGTTGGGCGGCTTGGGAGGGAGAGAAGTTTGGCGGCCAAGAGGGGAAAGAAAGCTAGGATTGAGAGGGAGCCGAAATTAGAATAGGAGGGAGTGGGGGGAGATTACTTTTGGAGGTAGGATTTCAAATTCTCATTCAACTTAACCATATGAAAACAATCCATGCCTATATATAGACTACACCACTCAATCTCCAGCTTAGAAAATTAACACCCTCATGATGGTTATATGCACCCATCATGAATTAAATAAAGCATAGAGTTTGCATGAAGAATAAAAAAAATGCAAGATGGTTATAAGCACCCATCATGCAATACAAAATTAAAATGCTTGAAATAAGATTGTTTAAAATAACAATCGATAAAATAACAATTTAATAAAATATATAATTATAATTATTTTATTCATAATTATATATTTTATTTAATAGTGGCAGCGGCGTTGGCGTCGAGGTAGAAATCCCATCCGTGAGCTTGCGGCCACAATCGACCCAATACAAGAACGCTTTGGCGGCGGCGTTGGCGTCGAGTTAGAAATACCATCCGTGAGCTTGCGGAACGACCGTCCCAATCCACGAACGCTTTCAGACGGGGATCCATGGCGCCATCACCTTGCTTATATGTTTCTTGTATAAGTTAAGATTAATTTTCATACTTTACTCTACTGCCACATGTACTATAAAATTGCTATTATAGGTCCGTTGTCATCTGTTTCTTGGTTACTCTCCACCTTCAAGTCCTCCCCTTTCTTCCTCTCCACTCGGTGCCTAGAAGCCATGGGGGAAGGGGTGGGGGATGATAGGACTTAGTCTTATAGACTAACGGTTTTCGAACCACATCATTTAGGGGATCGTGGAGCCCAGCATAGAGGAGCAGCCCCGTAGGTCGGCACGCTTGGAGATGGGGCAGTCTAGCACAGGAGTTCAGATGACGGGGACTGTGGGCCCCTGACCTTAGTAATGTTTTATTTTGCTTCCGTTTGAGTGACTATATAGTGAGGATTTGATGTAGCGGGCTTAAGCCCTTATTTTCAGTACATTATATTTTGTGGACTCTCCCTTCGTGGAGATATATTTACTCTGATGTGAAATTATTGTGGATATTTGGTTAGAGTTTTTACCTCACTTGTGTTTACGCTACTTTGTTGCTTTTCTGTGATCGAATCGGCCGGCAGAATCGGCGTTTCGCGGTGATGACCCTTCAGGGCGTGAAGGTGTCACCGCAAAGCTGCGGTTCTGGGCCTAAGACCCCGGCGTTTCAAAAAGAAAAAGGGGGGGGGGGTCTTACAAGTGGTATCAGAGGAAACCTCGATCGAAAAGTAACAGTCCACAACCCCTGGTCACCCCTACGCGAGTTTAGTTTGGGGACAAACTAAGCAGCAGAAGCAGTGGTGTGTCCATATGGGGAATCACATGTAAAGTCCACCTTTTCATTAATTTCATTTGTTCATCAGCTAGCAATTGGAATTCTTTTTGTAGCCTGCGGCAAACCCTGCCCCCCAGGAGGGAGCACCTCCGGCTGCGAAAATCCCATCTTATAATTCTCTAGTCAATGAGTTAGACTCAACCCACTAGGAGACATGACTAACCACGATAACTTATAGTATGCCCTAGTCTGAAATAGACCTTGGGTATGAACTCGGTTAAGCTAAGGAGATACCTAAAGATAATAAAGGAGGAGTATAACACGAGAATGGCTACCTAAGCCACAAACTCAGGTGGCTCTACGGTCCCTATCAATGATTACTCAAACTGGTAGGGCTGCTTTAAGGAGAATTGAGACCAATAATCCATTAGCAGAATGGTAGAAGACACATAGTCTCAACCCTCATACCAGTAACATGATTACCTGGAGACAACCACCACGACAAACACCAAAGTTCGGATAGGAATTCAAGTTCGGAAGAGACCCAGTTGGGATTGGGAACATTTTGACCCGGATAAGGTTGTCGTAAATATGACTCGGAGGGTTTAAAGTATGGAGTATATCAACAGATTCAGGTTGGAACCCCAAGTCAAAGATTGATGCCCTAGGGATTGTGCACCCAGCTAGGATGGATATAACATGGTAATATCAAAGATACTCAGCCCAAGGTAGGTAAAGGCTTATCTTTTGTTTATTGGGGTCTTATCTTTTGTTTATTGGGGGCTTGTCTTTTGTTTATTGGGCAAATTAGTTACTGACTTGGGTTTCCCTTAGAACTCATCTAAAAAAGTTTGCGTCATAAATACAGTGAAATGGACGTAAACCATATTCGGTGCTACTTGGGCGTATTCGTATGGATAAGAATCTGATTGTGAAGCGGAGATCCGTGCAGATTTGCTTAGGCACACTACTGACCTTCAGCGCAGCATTTCATCCCCAAACGGATGGGCAGACGGAACGCACCAACCGTACATTGGAGGACCTCCTAAGGCTATACATTCTGGATCGAAACGAACCTTGGGAGATGCTTTTTCCACTGGTCGAGTTCTCCAATGACAACAGCTACCAGTCCAACATAGGGATGGCTCCTTATGAAGCCTGGTACGGAAGGAGATGTAGGACTCCACTTTCATGGATTCAGGACGAGGATCCGAAGGCATTGGGATCGGATTTTGTCGAAGACACCGAGGCTCAGGTGAGACTGATACTGGACAGAATGCTGGAAGCGCAGAGCCGACATGCTAAGTACTACGACGCCCGACACCGTTAGGTAGAGTTTCAGGTGGGAGACTGGGTTTTCTTGAAGATCCAGCCCATGCACGGAGTTTCACGAGTGCGTGGTCGGAAGAAGAAGCTCAGCCCTAGGTATATGGGCTCTTACAAGATCCTGGGGCGGATCGGGCCCCTAGCTTACAGGCTGGAGTTGCCACCGGAACTGACGGGTTTACACGACGTGTTCCATATTTCTTCACTTAGGAGGGCTCTACTACGCCCGGAGCAGCAGATTTCGACCACAAATGGACCGGTAGCTTCAGACCGGTCAGTTCACTTGGAGCCGGTTCGGATCGATGACAGAGGAGTACGGATCTTGCGTCGCAAGAAGGTTCCGTTAGTCAAGGTTCTGTGGAGAAACCACGGCCAGGAGGAGCATACTTGGTAACCGCAGGACCTGATGCGACAAAAGTATCCAGAGCTGTTCAGTCAGGTATACCTCACAACCTCTCAAGATGTTCAATTTACTTTCTTGTTTTAAACTAGTAGGGCCGCTCTAGGAAGTGTAGAGGCTAATCTTTTATTTATTGGGATCTTGACTTCACCAATTGGGCGAATTGGTCATAGATTTAGGTTTCCCTTTAAACCCCACTTAGCAAACATGGCGTCAAGATGTAATCTTTCACTTCTTATGGGATGTTACAAGTTTTCTTTTCTTCGATAGAAATTATCGTAGGTTTAACCTTGATTTCGGGGACGAAATCTTTGTTTTGTTTATTGGGATTTGTAACATCTTATTTCCAACTAGACCCCTAAGGGTGGTTTTGGCCATGACTAGGGCATGACAAAACCCTAGGAAACTAAAAGGGGCCAAGTGATAGAAGGCCAAGGTGACAATCACCTTGGTCTACTTGTGGCACAACCTCATCACAAAATATAGGGTTTGACCTTAGGGCTTCACCATGACTCCATGACCCCACCACAACATCACTAACCTATCAGAGGGTCCAATAGAGCCCTAAGGGTCCATTGGAGTCAACCCAGAGTGGCCAATTTGACCTAGGACCAACATAGACCTAAATTGGGCAAGGTGCCCTAACAAAGGGCAGTTGGCCTCTAATGTGCCCAACCAACCTTGCCCAGGTCTTCCTAGACCTAAAGTGAGGTCAATGGGTCACTAAGGACACATTGGGTTTAGTCTTAGAGGCCAAGTTGACCCAAGTAAACTCTAGCCCCTAATCTGGTCAAAGTACCCTTACTAAGGGTGGGTGACCTTCAAGGTGCAAGGTAACCCTACATAACTCTTCCTAGACCTCAGGGGAAGCCATGGGGTCACCAAGAACTCCTTGGGGTCAACCTAAATGGTCATGTTGACCCAAGTCAACACTAGCCCTAAAGAGGTCAAAGTGCCCTTACCAAGGGACAAGTGACCTCCAAGATGTCAAGTCAACCCTATCCAACCCTACCTAGGCCTTAGGGGAGATCAGTGGGTCACCAGGGACTCCTTAGGGGCAACCAAAAAGGTCAAAAAGACCAAGGTCAACCTAGCCCAAATAGGCTAGCCCAAGTTCAAGCCTCCTCATGTGGCTTCTTTAGGAGATGATGTGTATGGATGGGCTGCCAATAGACCTCCAGACTGACCAAGTCAACTGGTGACTAGGAGAGAGAGGGTGAGCTTCATTTCCATGGTTATGGAGGAGAGAGAGAAAAATGAAAGCGGGGGGAAGGAAGGGGCTCGGCCAAGGGGAGGCCAAAGGCCACCTTTAATGGCTGAATTCAACTCCCCTAGGGAAGGGAGAAGTTTCTAGCCGTTTCCATGGCCACCAAGGGCCTGGTTCAGCCCCCCCTACCATGGCTGAATCTAGCCATTAATGGCCTTAATGGCCATTGATGATCCAGCCTCTCCCCTCCCCATCTGAGGCTTTAAACACCTTCAGTGGGCCGAGGGGAGGATTTCCCAATCCTTACCTGAAGTAACCGAGCCTCCCCACTGTGTAGTTGCAGAAACCGAGCGGCACCGCCTTCAAAGATGGCTTCCCGACAATCTTCTCGACTTCAGGCCGCCGGCAAGGTCCTCCTCCACTCCTTCTTTCATGGGTAGTTCTTAGGAATCTTTAGGGCCAAGGTTCGGGCTCAATTGAGCCCGATCCAAATGGAAATTTTCCTGGATTTATCTACAAAAATGCAACCATCGGGATCGCCGGAATAGGGCTCTTTGGCGGCTGTGACGCCGCCTGGCGACGGCCACCACCTCAACGGAGGTGATGGTGGCGGTGGCCGGCCGGGGAGGCGGCTGGATGGCCGACGGCAGCCGCTTGAAATTGGCCCAGGAAAAAAGAATCCAGGTCGTCGGCTCAAGGTAGAAGATGAAGGGATCCCGTCCACTTTGCGCCAAGATTCGTGCCATATTAGATTCTAAACCATATTATATAAATTTTTGATTATTCAATTATGTCACAGATTTTGTATTTATTGATTTTAATTTTTAAAAATACTTAGGTACTGTTTCATAAAAAGTGGTCAACATAAACTTTGTACTTAGGTCTAGTTTATGTCAAAATTGATCTGAACCCATTTGGGTGCTTAGTTTGACCAGGACAATCATTTTGGTGAGGTCTATCCCTAGGGCTATCCTGAGATTCAAATGGATGCCCACCCTTCATCCCTTGTCCAAATGACCTGAGATTTCGGCAGGGAGTCTACCCTAGCTATACCTAGGGCCTGTCCAAAATTTAGAATTTTTGGAAAGTAATTTTCTATAGTGTTTAGAAAAATTTAATAATCCATGAATAAATTAATTAGGTGTCCTAAACATCTCAAAACTCCCCCAAATTTGGATGGGTAGTCTTAGAGGGCATGTTAGTGCCCTGGTAAAATTTTCATCTCATTTGGAGATGTTTTGGTTAGGTATTGATCCAACCCTAGGTTGACCCCTTTTAGGGTTAAATAGGTCAAGCATCCCCTTTGGGTTTTGAGTGGCCAAATCACCTCAACAGAGGTTGATATTTTGGCCACTGACTTTTTATAGTATGACTCACCCTCCAATGGAATTTGGGGTGGTTAAGAGTATGGTAGCCTTAGAACCCTAGGGTAGGTCCCTTAATGAGGATTTTTAGGGTTTGAAGATCATGGGGTCAAATGACCTTGGAATGACTTGAAAATTTGTGGGGAGGACCATAGGATTAGTATAGTTCTCTGTTAAAATTTTAGGAAATTTGGAAGCCTTAAACCCCCTCAAAATCCTAACCATAGCTCAGGGCACAAACCTTGTAGGGATAGACAAAGTTACAAAATTTTTTTTAAAAGTGATGAGGTTTGGGTTGAGTAGTGTTTGAGGTTAGTACAAGCTCTGGAGATTTTATTATGAATTTAGGATTATTATTTTGGATATTTCATTAACAAATTGGTAATTTATATTATTTACTTAGAAATTTATTAGGAAGCAACTACTTGTTGGAAATTGATGAAATTTAGCTAGAAGACTCTTTATCATGTTTTAAAGCTCTCTGAATTTTTATAGAATTTTTGGATGATTATTTTTAAGGGTTGTTTCATTAAATATGATTTCCCATAAAAATTTAATTTAATTTATTTTAGAGTCTACCAAACCTGTAAAATTCTGATTTTTGTACAATGGTCTTTGCTGAACCATATTAAGATTCTGTAATTTGTACATAATTTTCTGATGAGTAATTTTGGTACTTCCTTCTTTACATATGATTAAGGGAATTATTTTGGATAAATTATTTAGAGGTCAAATAATCTCTGCAAAAATTATGGAAATTAATATCTAGTCATATGTCTCTGTTATTTAGTAATCAAAATTTTTGGGTGGCCATTACTTGAGTAGATCATATAGTTCATGTTCAAAATTGCTCATTGCCAAACATTTGGGAAAATTCAATAAATATCAAATTAATTAGAAAAATTATGGATCTCTGATTTTAGACTAAATTTGTTATGATAGACCTCTGATAAAGTTTATAGGAGATTTGGAAGACAATCTGGAGTACCTCCTTAAAACATCTCATATAGTATAGGGTGGTCTGCATATAGTAACTGTGGAAACTGAACTAAAGTGGGTAATGAATTTTGAAGAGTTGAATCCTCAGTAGGTTGCTGGTTTGGGTAAATAAAGGAGTTCATCATTGGAATACATGATTAGTAGAGTGAGAGGTTGACTAGTGTTAGGTGGTGCTCGGGATCGGCGAAAGATCGTCCTTCCTATTAGGAGGAAGTGTTTAATGCACTAGGGCTAGATTCAGTAAAATTAATTAAGGGTTGGGAAATCGGGTAGCAACCAATAATAGTAAGTGTCTTGCGAAAGGGAGCTTTGGGCGTAATCCCATCGTAGTTCCTAGTGCCTTCGAGAGCCCTTCACGGGGTATACCTTGGGCAGTCCCGGGCTACGTAAACTGTAGGAGTGATAAATCTTAAGGAGCAACTAGAATAATTAGGGGTTCACTTTCACACACCCTAGTGTCTCGGAAATTTGGTTTGAATTGGTTGATATTTGTGAGGGACAGGATGGCCCGGCGAGCTTTGGCTCGGTTGATGTTTGTGACGGACGGGATGGTCCGGGGAGCCTTGGCTCGGTGCTGACACATAAGGTTACATGTGCATAAAGTAAAAGTGGTGGGTCTTCGGTATTGGAGTGTCGATGCACCGACGCCAATACGTTGACTCGGCAAGTGTGGCTAGCACTTCGCCAACAGAAGTACGGTGCGCCAGCCGACAAGAGTACGCAGGAGCTCCGCTTAGTGCACCAGCGTTGAGGCATACCATAGGTATGACCGGTAGTGCTTTACTGGTTTAGAGGTGGGCGAGGCTCAACCCACCGCTTTCGTCTGCCACTACGGAGGTATCCTGGGAGGTTCGGCTCCAGAAAGGTGGAACTAAAGGTCTGTGTGCACAGAGTCGGGTGGGTGAGTTGCACTTGCATGATCGCATCATAACCCACTTGCATGTCATAGCATAATCATAGCATAAAATCCCTGTCGCATATTGTATAAGTGGTATGAGACGCTTATACAATAGGCCCTACAAAACGACCCCTTGGTCTATAAGCTTGTGTGGGCAAGTTTATAAATTAAGGTTAAGTTTTTATTATATATATATTGCTATTAATAACCGACACCCCAACGTATAAATTGGTATGAGACTCTTTATACGATGAGAGCCCTGTAAAAGATCTCTTGCTTATATGTTTCTCGTATAAGTTAAGGTTAATTTTCATACTTTACTCTACTGCCACATGTACTATAAAATTGCTAGTATAGGTCCGCTGCCATCTGTTTCTTGGTTACTCTCCACCTTCAAGTCCTCCCCTTTCTTCCTCTCTGCTCGGTACCTAGGAGCCATGGGGGAAGGGGTGTGGGATGATAGGACTTAGTCTTATAGACTAACGGTTTTCGAACCACATCATTTAGGGATCGTGGAGCCCAGTATGGAGGACCAGCCCCGCAGGTCGGCACGCTTGAAGATGGGGCAGTCTAGCACCGGAGTTCAGACGACGGGGACTGTGAGCCCCTGACCTTAGTAGTGTTTTATTTTGCTTCTGTTTGAGTGATTATGTAGTGAGGATTTGATGTAGCGGGCTTAAGCCCTTATTTTCAGTACATTATATTTTGTGGACACTCCCTTCGTGGAGATATATTTACTCTGATGTGATATTATTGTGGATATTTGGTTAGAATTTTTACCTCACTTGTGTTTACTCTACTTTGTTGCTTTTCTGTGATCGAATCGGCCGGCAGAATCGGCGTTTCGCGGTGATGACCCTTCAGGGCGTGAAGGTGTCAACGCAAAGCGGCGATTCTGGGCCTAAGACCCTGGTGTTTCAAAAAGAAAAAGGGGGGGGGGGGGTCTTACAAGTGGTATCAGAGGAAACCTCGATCGAAAAGTAACAGTTCACAACCCCTGGGTCACCCCCGCGTGAGTTTAGTTTGGGGACAAACTAAGCAGTTGAAGCAGTGGTGTGCCCATATGGGGAATCACATGTAAAGTCCACCTTTTCATTAATTTCACTTGTTCATCAGCTAGCAATTGGAATTCTTTTTATATCCTGCGGCAAACCCTACCCCCCGGAGGGAGCACCTCCGGCTGCGAAAATCCCATCTTATAATTCTCTAGTCAATGAGTTAGACTCAACCCGTTAGGAGACATGACTAACCACGATAACTTATAGTATGCCCTAGTCTGAAATAGACCTTGGGTATGAACTCGGTTAAGCTAAGGAGATACCTAAAGATAATAAAGGAGGAGTATAACACGAGAATGACTACCTAAGCCACAAACTCAGGTGGCTCTACGGTCCCTATCAAGGATTACTCAAACTGGTAGGACTGCTTTAAGGAGAATTGAGACCAATAATCCATTAGCAGAATGGTAGAAGACACATAGTCTCAACCCTCATATCAGTAACAAGATTACTTGGAGACAACCACCGCGACAAACACCCAAGGTCGGATAGGAATTCAAGTTCGGAAGGGACCCAGTTGGGATTGGGAACATTTTGACCCGGATAAGGTTATCGTAAATATGACCCGGAGGGTTTAAAGTATGGAGTATATCAACAGATTCAGGTTGGAACCCCAAGTCAAAGATTGATATCCTAGGGATTGTGCACCTAGCTAGGATGGATATAACATGGTAATATCAAAGATACTCAGCCCAAGGTAGGTAGAGGCTTATATTTTATTTATTGGGGGCTTATTTTTTGTTTATTGGGGCTTGTTTTTTGTTTATTGGGCAAATTAATTACTGACTTGGGTTTCCCTTAGACCTCATCTAGAAAAGTTTGCATCATAAATATAATGAAATGGACGTAAATCGTATTCGGTGCTACTCGGGCGTATTCGTATGGAATAAGAATCTGATTGTGAAGCGGAGATCCATGCAGACTTGCTTAGGCACACGGACTGACCTTCCGCACAGCATTTCATCCCCAGACGGATGGGCAGATGGAACACACCAACTGGACATTGGAGGACCTCCTAAGGCTATGCATTTTGGATCGAAACGAACCTTGGGAGAAGCTTTTGCCACTGGTCGAGTTCTCCTATAACAACAGCTACCAGTCCAGCATAGGGATGACTCCTTATGAAGCCTTGTACGGAAGGAGATGTAGGACTCCACTTTCATGGATTCAGGACGAGGATCCGAAGGCGTTGGGATTGGATTTTGTCGAAGACACTGAGGCTCAGGTGAGACTGATACGGGACAGAATGTTGGAAGCGCAGAGCCGACAGGCTAAGTACTATGACGCCCGACACCGTCAGGTAGAGTTTCAGGTGGGAGACCGGGTTTTCTTGAAGATCCAGCCCATGCACGGAGTTTCACGAGTGTGTGGTCGAAAGAAGAAGTTCAGCCCTAGGTGTATGGGCCCTTACAGGATCCTGGGGCGGATCGGGCCCCTAGCTTACAGGCTGGAGTTGCCACCGGAACTGACGGGTTTACACGATGTTTTCCATATTTCTTCACTTAGGAGGGCTCTACTACGCCCGAAGCAGTAGATTTCGACCATAGATGGACCGGTAGCTTCAGACCAGTCAGTTCACTTGGAGCCGGTTCGGATCGATGACAGAGAAGTACGGATCTTGCGTCGCAAGAAGGTTCCGCTAGTCAAGGTTCTGTGGAGAAACCACTGAAAGAATTAGTGTCTAACCACCTAGAGGGGGGTGAATAGGTGTACTTTTTCTTTTTAATTTTAAGGCAGAAACACTATACAAGTAAACCTGTATTTGTAATATTTTACAACTATTCTGCACAGCTAGCACAGCAATCACAGAAACAATAAAACACAGAGTGCACACAGATTTTTATAGTGGTTTTCCAAGGTCTGGGTACATCCACTTTCCCCCTTCGCCTATCTAGCAGTGTACTAGATTCGGCCTAACTTCTGCACTTCACCTCAGATCCTCAGATCTTACAGCAGCTCAGAACCCAAACCAGGTTCCTACAACTCACAGTGTCCCCACTCCTACAACTCAGGTAAACAGCCCTACCTCAGCCTTCACCAAGGCCTACACTCAGAGAAAATAGTCTCCTACAACTCAGGCACAAAGCCCTACCTCAGTCTTCAACAAGACCTACACTCAGAGATCTAAATCTCCTACACTCAGCCTTTATAAAATAGGATTACAGCTCAGATCCCTTAGGATCCTACAAAAAGATAATAACAAGTTTTAGATCACCACTCTATTTGAGAGAATGAAGAAGGCAACCTTCTTGATCAGTTCTTGATAGTACTGATTCCTGAGATCAACTTTGTCTTTGCTTTTTTCAAGGTTTCTTGAGTCTGAACTCAGTAAAAGTTGATCTTCTTGAAGTAGACCGGTTGACAACTTCCTTCTTAAGATGGAGAATTAAATCTGGATCTTTCTTTGCAGTCTGGTTCAGAACCTGCTCCTTAAGAGATCTGATTAAACAAATCTCTTTCTTGATTTCAGTTACTAGAGTTCTCTCTCTCCAAGTAAATCTGAAATTTCTTCAAAATACTGATTTACAGTTTTCTCTGGATCTGTATTCTGCAATGATTGATCTTCTGATCTCTCAATTGTTGTTGATTGTTTGATGTCTTTCTGTTGAAGGAGAAGGCCTTTATATAGTCTTCCTTCAAGGTAACCGGCTGATCCGATTTCTAACGAACTTCTGACAGCTCTGACAGTTGCAGTAGACTGGCTGAGATGACAGCTATCAAGTCATCCAGTCACTTCTTGAAAATACTGTCTCTGTCTGAAAGTGTCGAGACTGGTCTTTATTATGTGTCAACATAAATAGACTAAGTTTCGACACAAGTGAACTAAGTGTCGACACAAGCCTTGATGGTGTCGACACAACTCCTTGTGTTGTTGTAACAGCTTCTCGACACTGCTTCTGTTGAATGTGTCGACACTGATTGAGTGTGTTAACACAAGCCTTCTGTTGAATGTGTCGACACTGATTGAGTGTGTTGACACAAGCCTTCTGTTGAATGTGTCGACACTGATTTTGTGTGTCGACACAAATACTTCTTCTTTAAAACTTAGTTGAATTCTGCTGTGTGTCGACACATCTCCTTTGTGTCGACACATGCCTTCTTGTGTTGAAACTTGCTGAGTGTCGACACATCTCCTTTGTGTCGACACAAGTACTTCTTTTACTTTAACTTTGTTGAAGCTTGCTGAGTGTCGACACAGCCTCCTGGTGTCGACACATTTGATGTCGACTAAGCTTCTCTGGGTGTCGACACTGCCTCTAAGTGTCGACACAATTTATGTTAACAATTCTTCACAGTGTGTCGACACTGCCTATATGTGTCGACACATTTCTTCTGGTGTCGACTCTGCCTTTCCTGGTGTCGACACAATCTACTCCAAGTGTCGACACAGCTTTTCTCCAGTGTCGACACAAGTCTTCATAAGTGTCGATACTGCTTCTTTAGGTGTCAACACATGAACTTAGAAATTTTCTGCATTTCCTGCAATTACTTAACCTGCACATATAAACTCAAAACACATCAAATACACCTTGATGTATATCATTGAGTAGGGCGAGGCTTCTTTAAATCTGGTACACATATTCCAATATACCCAACAATCTCCCCCTATTTGGAGAAGTCATAACTCTTAGTCAATGATATACACCATACATAACAAATACATAATATGATGTATAACAGCATTATATGACAGAGTAATTACTGAAACAAAGCATATAAAATATTTTATCACAAAATTATAATGCTAACACAATGAGCATTCATAAAAGATTTGTTTCAACTATCAAAAGTTTCTTTAATCAAACGTTTACATGGATTTCAACACAAATGATTACAAAGTTGTAAACTTAAGAAAATTCTATTCTATGGCTGCTCTGACTCTTTGATGACAATGCCCTTGCCTGATTGAATCTTGGCTTGAACTGGAGCATCAATGTCATCAGCAGGCTTCTTTCCCTTAAGATCTTTCTTCTTTAGTTCTTCAGCCCTTATCTTTTGTCTCTCAACATAATGATAAGGCTTAGGGAAATACTTGCTAGGCTCCCGTGCATTAGGAGGTAGCTTCCCTAGTTTAGTCTTTCTTCTGTACTGTATAATAGCCTCTTGCCTGGCTTCATGTTTTCTCCATTCTTGGTCAGAGTACCATTTACCCCTCTCTAGGAAATTATCCTTTGCAGCCTTCCAAGCAGTTAGAATAATATTTCTAGAAGTTGGGCTCCACTGTTCAAAATCAGGCCTTAACTCTGCCTGTTCTCTGAATCTCTTCTTAGACAGTTGAGCTTCTTGCTCTTTCAAAACTTCCTCAGGCACATGTTTATCTACTTTCTCAATAATAATATTCTTATTACCCTCAGGAGGGCTATACATAGATTGTATCTCCTGATGTATCATCTCAAAATCGGCTGGAGGATAGATGACTTGAGCTACTTCAGCTTGTTCACCTCCAAAATCAGCAGGATTTATACTAGATTCAGCAACATTATCATCATCACACAAGGGTGGATATCCAAGGGTGGCGCTGATGCTGTTGGAAATCCATTTAGCATGGTCAGAGCCTGCTTTGACTAACACCCTCTCCCCCTTTATGACTTCTCGAGCCACATGATCTCTGAGATCATCCTTTTGGAATCTGATCTGTTCATCTAAAAAATTTACTCCATCCCTATAAAAACCCTTTAACTTGAGCAGCAGTCCAGAAATAGTCTTTTGAGACTCTGTAATAGCTGCTTTGACAGCAGTTATGCCTGCCTGGAAATCCTTATCAAACTTTTCCTGATCAAACTCTGGCTTGGCTATAGAATTATCAGCAGTTGGGGCAGTTGCAATTTTCTTTATTTCAGTAACAATTGTATTATGAGAAGTAGTCAGATTATCATTCATCCTAATCTGATTTTCCAGGACATATCCTTGTTTGACTGCCATATCATCAACCTGTGTCTTTATCTTCTCTTGATGAGTGGCCAGATAAACTACTGCATTACCTCCTTTATGAAAACAGTCAGTCATTTCCTTCTTATTTTGATTTACTTCAAATCTTATAGATTTTATATCTTGAGCCAGATCAAATTGAAGTGATTTATGTCCTTCATCCATATATTTTTCTAAAGCCTTCCTTTGCTCATCCATTTTGATTTGCAAAGCCACCAATAATGAACTATAATCAGCAGTTGGAGCTTGTTGTGGAGCAATAGTTTGTAAAGCTTTCTTGTAGGTATGGCTTCTCCTTTTGAAAACCATAAGCTTTCTTTTCTTGACTCTAGCAGCTTCTTCATCTTCAGAAGCAGAAGTACTGGCAATGTCTACACTATCTATAGAACTAGGATGCAAGTCCTGTGTAGTCTTAGGTAGCTCCCCATGCACTCTTTGCTCCTCATTCTCATTTCTTTTAGTCTCCTCATGAGACTGTACATGCTTCCCCTTAAGATCTACCTTCTCCCCTCAAAAACTGCTTTCTCTCCCTCAAAATCAGTTTATAGCAAATCAGGGAATAGCTCTTCTAGGGTATACTCCTGTTGAGAAGGGACTGGAGAGTTTCTTATCTCAGGAGCATTATCAGCAACTGATGTGTCTTCTATGAAAACATCTTGTGGTTGACTATGTAACTGAGTTTGCTGATTAACATCAATTAAAGACTCAGTTAATACTTCATCCTCAATATGGAAAATAGATTGATTAACTTCATGTATTACCTCTAGGATTGTTTGAGTAGCCAGTTCACTATCCAAGTGAGTTGACTCTTCCACATGTTAAGGCTCCCCCTAGAGTGAATCCAGGTGGATGGGGCTAGCAGATGGTTGCTCCCCCTGCCTCTATGCATCTTCATTCCTTACTGGTGACCTTCCAGTATCATCAGAACTAAAAACTACTTGCTCCTCTGAGCTACTGGATGATTCAGGAGCCACTATGGCTTTCTTCTTCTTCTGAGGTGTTTTCTTCTCTAGTATAGACATTTCTTTAGTTAACACCCTATACCATCTTGAGATTATTCTGATGTCCATTTTCCTCATGTGGTTTATCTTAGAACCAACAGCTTGGTTCATGACTTCTGGAATACTTCCAGCCAAGAACAAACTCATAATCCTACCCAAATTGGGCTTCTTCAGACTTTCCTTAATCTTGTCAAACATCACTGCTGACCAATCAGTTTTGAGTTTGAAAATGATCATTGTCATTAAACTGAACATGTGAGCTGATATTCTATCATGCCCACCTCGCTTACTCAGAATTACCTTTCCTACCACTTCAGACAAGAACTTATCTTGCATGTTCATGCCTTTCCTATTAAAAACTGATCCAATCTTCATGTTTGAAGCAAGTCCACACCATTGCAATGCCTCCCTTGTCTTAGATGTAGGTACATCTTCTTCCTCTTTAGTTCTTGGTAGATGTAGAACTTTTCTTAGACTTTTCTGGGTGATTTTTACTTTTACCCCATGGACTGTGGACTTAATCTTGAGTCCAGTTGCATCAAGGGTAGCTGCACTAAAGAATTCGAGTACCTCCTTCTTCTAGATCTTGGTTGGCTCAGACACTAGATACTCCAATCCATTCTCTGTAATTAGGGTTACTCTCTCCTTAATTTCAGATTCCGCATCGTCAAAGGCATGTCGAACTAGTTCATATCCTTCATTGACGTTCTCCTCAAGCTTAGGCGTCATTAGGGTTTTGAGAAATCTTTAATTTAGAGGAGAGAGATGTCGACACACAAGTTTGGTCTCGAAACTATGGAGAGCGTGTCGACAAACAATGGTGAAGACCTATTTATACCTTTCGAAAATCGAAGGTGAAAAGGCGCGTCAAAATACTCTAAATGTGTCGACACTGTTGAAAAGTGTCGACACTTACTTCTAATGTCTCGACACCTACTCTGGATGTGTCGACAATAATTCTCTGAAGTGTCGACACAGACTTTCTAGATGTGTCGACACCATTTCTCTAAAATGTCGACACCACTTCTATGTGTCGACACAGACAACTCTGTGTGTCGACACTATTTTACTTAGCCATTTTTTTAAACTATTCTAAGTTTAACATTCCTAATTCAATTTTAAACTTATTGAATTTGGTTTCATCTAGAGGCTTGGTAAATATATCAGCAATCTGATTATCTGTTTTAACATATTCTAAGGAAATGTCCTCTTTTTCTACATGTTCTCTAAGAAAATGGTATCTAATTTCTATGTGCTTAGTCCTACTATGTGAGACATGATTATTAGCTATAGAAATTGCACTTGTAGAATCACAAAGTAAAGGTGTTCTACTTACTTGAATACCATAGTCTACTAGCTGGTGTTGAATCCATAAAAGTTGTGCACAGCAGCTTCCTACAGTAACATATTCTGACTCAACTGTGGAGATTGCCACACTGGTCTGCTTCTTACTGCTCTAAGACACCAGTCTTCCACCTAGAAATTGACAGGTTCCTGTAGTACTCTTCCTATCTTCCTTGCAGCCTGCAAAATCTGTATATGAATAACCTGTTAGTACAAAATCTCCATTCCTAGGGTACCAAAGGCCTGGATAAGGTGTGCCCTTAAGATATCTCAAAATCCTTTTGACTGCAGTCAGATGAGATTCTTTAGGGCATGCTTGGTACCTAGCACATACACATGTAGCATACATGATATCTGGTCTACTAGCAGTCAAATACAGTAGGGAGCCAACTATCCCTCTATATAAAGTTTCATCTACAGGTTTCCATGCATTATCTTTGCTTAGAGACATGTTTGACCCCATAGGAGTTTTCATGATAGTGGATGATTCCATACCATACTTCTTTATCAACTCTAGGGTGAACTTAGACTGGCATATGGACAAGCCATCTTCAGTCTGTCTTACTTGGAGACCCAAGAAGAACTTAAGTTCCCCCATACTGCTCATTTCAAATTTTCCTTGCATAAGTTTTGCAAACTTTCTGCAAAGATTACATTCAGTAGACCCAAATATTATGTCATCTACATATATTTGGACTAAGATAATCTTGCCTTTAGATTCCCTAAGTAATAGAGTCTTATCTATTTTCCCCCTTGAGAATTTGTTCTCAATGAGGAAACTAGACATGGTTTCATACCAAGCCCTTGGGGCTTGTTTTAACCCATACAATGCTTTCCTAAGTCTATAAACATAATCATGTTTAAGAGGATCAACAAAACCTGAGGGCTGCTCTACATAGACTTCTTCCTTTAGATCTCCATTTAGGAAAGCTGACTTAACATCCATTTGAAATACCTTAAACCCTTGATATGTTACATAAGCAAGGAACATTCTGATAGCCTCCAGTCTTGCTATTGGTGCAAAGGTTTGATCAAAATCAATACCTTCTTCCTGCCTATATCTCTTTGTAACAAGTCTAGCTTTATTCTTTATGATGATTCCATTCTCATCCAATTTGTTCCTGAAGATCCACTTTGTTCCAATGATATTGTGGTCTTTGGGTTTAGGAACAAGCTTCCAGACCTTGCACCTCCTGAACTGATTCAGCTCCTCTTGCATGGCATCAATCCAATGAGGGTCTAGAACTGCTTCTTCAAACTTCTTTGGTTCCACTTGGGATAGGAAGCTGGAGTAAAGAACTCTACTTAGATTCCTGCTTCTTGTTTGCACTCCTTGTATGGGATCACCAATTATTTGATTGGCTGGATGATCCTTTAAGTGTCTATTTGTTGGAGGTAGTCTATCTTCAGGTTGAACTCCTCCAGCCTCTTCATTTAACTGCACCTCTTGGTCTTCTTCTACATCTAGAGAGTCTTGTACTCCCCCTGTACAGCAGCCACCATTTTCCACTTGCTGAGTTGCAGTAGAACCTTCTGTAATGGTAAGCTTGTCCATCTTCTCATTTATACCTGTAGAGCTGCATACACTACTTGACAACTCACTGTTAATCAATCTTGTTTCATCAAAGACTACATGTATAGACTCTTCTACAACTTGAGAACCAAGTTGTAGACCCTATAAGCCTTATTATTGTTGCTGTACCCAACAAAGATCTCATCTTGAGATTTGACAGCAAACTTGGTTAGATAAGACTTGCCATTGTTAAGTATATATCACTTGCAACCAAAGATCCAGAAATAGGATAAATTTGGTTTTCTGCCCTTCACAATCTCATAGGGAGTCTTCTTGTGGCACTTGGTGATAGTAGCCCTATTGATCATATGACATGCAGTATTTACTACCTCAGCCCAGAAATATTCTGGGAGAGAAGTGTCACTCAATAGGGTTCTACCAGCCTCTATCAATGTTCTATTCTTCCTTTCAGCAATACCATTTTGCTGTGGTGTTCTTGGTGAGGAAAATTCCTGAAAAATCCCAAATTCTTCACACCGTTTTGTCATACTTTCAGACTGAAATTCAGTATCATGGTCACTTCTGATTTTGACCACTGTACTGTCCAACTCATTCTGAATTTGTTTAACAAAACTATATAAGAAACTTGGGGTTTCAAATTTTTGTCTTAGGAAGAACACCCAGGAATATCTAGAGTAGTCATCAACCACCACAAATGTATAGACTTTCCTCCCTATACTGTGAACTGGCATAGGATCAAATAGATCCATATGTAAGAGGTATAGACACCTCACTGAATCCTTGTTTTCAAGTCTATGAAAGGTGGATTTGGTCTGCTTGTCTTTTTGACAAGCTGAGCATATCTCATCCTTTATACACTTAACTTGAGGACCATTCCTCACTAACTCTTTGCTAAAGAGTTGGCCAATTGTCTTATAGTTAAGATGAGCCAGCCTCTTGTGCCATTTAACACAATGTGATACTCTCTCATCAGCTACAAGACAAATAGGAGAAACAATGTTCTCACACACAAAGTCAAGACAATAAATATTTCTCTTCCTATATCCTGTCAAAATGATCTTTTGATCACTTGACCTTTTGATATGACAACCATTCTTGACAAATGAGATGTCATATCCTAAATCACTCAGATGACTTATGCTTATAAGGTTGTGTTTCAAACCTTTCACATAGGCCACTTGAGTGATAGTAATCTGATTACTAGAAATGTTACCAAAGCCTTTGATGATTCCTTTTTCTAAACCACCAAAGGTAACTTTAGGGCCATCCTTGATAGGTGTATAGTCCTTCAGCAACCCCCGTATTCCAGTCATGTGCCTGAAACATCCACTGTCCAAGTACCATATTGGGGCATGGCAGCTTGGACTCACCTGCAATAAATACTAGTTAACCTTAGAACCCAAATGAGTTTTGGGTCCTTGGTTCAGATTAGCCTGAAATCTAACAAATCTGCATGTAGGTCTTCTCACAGGCTGACTGTTATTCTCCTTGACACTAGAATTGTGCCAACAATCTATGGCAAAGTGGCCTACCTTGCCACATCACCAGCACTCAAACTTGTTGTACCTTTGTTTAGGTACAACCCTAGCTGAATTATCTACAGCAAGCTTCTTGTTCTGTGCTGGGGCTTTGCCTTTAGATTTAGACCTAGCAGTCCAGGCAGGTTTTTTAAACCCTAATCCAGCCTTACCCTTTTGAGGTACAAACTCATCTATCAAGGGTAAAACAGATTTAGGTTTAGAAAAGCTAGCCACAATATCTTTCTCTTTCTGAAGTCTAACCTCCAGATTTCTAATCTGATCATTTTTGAATGTGATTGTGCCCATTTGAATAACAATTATATTTTTCAATCTAGCAATCTCATTCAGTTTTTGATCTAACAACTTTTCTGAATCTACTGCAGCCAACTTAAGACTAGCAATCTCCTTTACCTGAGTTTTGGCCAAGGTTTTGCTTTTCTTCAAGGCCTACAACAATTTCCTATATTCATCAATTAACTGATGAACATCTCCTTCAGATTCAGACCCACCCACATCACTTGGTGCAGATGTATCTGAATCTGACTCAGTACTATAAATTGAACTAGAAGAACAACTTTGTACCTTACTTGGTCCAGGCTGATCCTGGATCTTGTCTCCTTCAGATATAACCATCAGTCCCTTGCACTGATGGTCTTCATGCTCATAAATTGAGTTCATTAGCTGCATGAACTCATCTTCTTCCTCTTCAGCAAATAATCCAATGTAGGCTTCAGCTTCTGATTCTGTTTTTGAAGATGACTGGTCTGTCAGACTCTTGTCTTTCTTAGCAACAAAGGACTTTTCCTTTTTGCTCTTAACCTGAGTTTTCTTTTTGTCAACTGACTCCTTCCTCTTTTTAGGACAGTCAGCCACTACATGTCCCTGTCTATTGTAACAATAGCACACAATCTTTGAAGATGTAGCTTTGCTTGGCCTGGACCTGCTTCTGTCATTCCTGGATGACTTTCTCTTCAGATAGTAGTCATCTTTTGGCTGAGAAGTGGAAGGCTTAGACCTCCACTGCCTCTTCTTTAGAAATCTTTGAAAGTGCCTAGTAAAAGCACCAAAGTCTTCATCACTTTCACTGCTATCAGAACTCTTGCTATCTGAGTTATCTGTGACAGCCTCAGCAATTATCTTAGGTGAAGATGGAGACTTGCTTATATACTTATTAGTGGCTTCAGTCTTGAAGGCCACAGTCTTTTCCTTGTGCTCCACTCTAGTATTCTTCTCTTCCTCCTTTCTAGCCATTAACTACATCTCATAAGATAGCAGTTTTCCAAACAAAGTTGGAGGAGGTATATCAGCAAGTTTGGTCACTTCCCTAATGGCACAAACCTTGGTGTCTCAGTCCTTAGTCAGGGATCTTAAGAACTTGTCATTCAGCTCATAGTTGCTGAAGACTCTTTCATAGGACATCAACTCATTAACTATCCTATAGAACTTCTTGTAACATTATGTAATGCTATCAGACTTTCCTTGTTTGAAGATTTCATATTCTTGATTTAACATTGACTTCCTATCTTGTCTTACTTCCTCTGATCCCTCCATATAGACTATTAATGTGTCCCACATTTCTTTAGAGGTTTTACAATGAATTAAGTTCTGAAATGTTGAATCATCAATTGTACTAACAATGATATTCTGGGCTCTCTTGTACATAGTGGCCAGGATGATTTCATCTTTAGTCATTTCAGAAAAGTCCTTGGGAGTTTTCTGATTTGCATCCAGAATGGATATCTTCATTGGCACATATGGGCCTTCTTTGACTGTAATATATATCCTTGGGTCAGAAGCTTCCATAAAGAGTCTGACCCTCTCTTTCCATATGCCAAATATCTCTTTTCTACATATTGGCAATTTCATTGACCCTAGCTCTTTGTGATTCTCACTAGAACCCATTTTCTTGATTCTTTAAATCTGCCTTAAGGATCTTACTCTGAATGTTAAGTTCTTCTTTGAGTAACTTGCCTCTGATACCACTTGAAAGAATTAGTGCCTAACCACCTAGAGGGGGGGTGAATAAGTGTACTTTTTCTTTTTAATTTTAAGGCAGAAACAATGTACAAGTAAACCTGTATTTGCAATATTCTACAACTATTCTGCACAGCTAGCACAACAATCACAGAAACAATCAAACACATAGTGTACACAGATTTTTATAGTGGTTCCCCAAGGTCTGGGTACATCCACTTTCCCCCTTCGCCTATCTAGCAGTGTACTAGATTCGGCCTAACTTCTGCACTTCACCTCAGATCCTCAGATCTTACAGCAGCTCAGAACCCAAAACAGGTTCCTACAACTCAGAGTGTCCCCACTCCTACAACTCAAGCAAACAACCCTACCTCAGCCTTCACCAAGGCCTACACTCAGAGAACACAGTCTCCTACAACTCAGGCACAAAGCCCTACCTCAGTCTTCAACAAGACCTACACTCAGAGATCAAAATCTCATACACTCAGCCTTTATAAAATAGGCTTACAACGCAGATCCCTTAGGATCCTACAAAAAGATAATAACAAGTTTTAGATCACCACTCTATTTGAGAGAATGAAGAGGGCAACCTTCTTGATCAGTTCTTGATAGTACTGATTCCTGAGATCAACTTTGTCTTTGCTTTCTTCAAGGCTTCTTGAGTCTGAACTCAGTAAAAGTTGATCTTCTTGAAGTAGACCGGTTGGCAACTTCCTTCTTAAGATGGAGAATTAAATCTGGATCTTTCTTTGCAGTCTTGTTCAGAACCTGCTCCTTAAGAGATCTGATTAAACAAATCTCTTTCTTGATTTCAGTTACTGGAGTTCTCTCTCTCCAAGTAAATCTGAAATTTCTTCAAAATACTGATTTACAGTTTTCTCTAGATCTGTATTCTGCAATGATTGATCTTCTGATCTCTCAATTGTTGTTGATTGTTCGATGTCTTTTTGTTGACGGAGAAAGGCCTTTATATAGTCTTCCTTCAAGGTAATCGACTGATCCGGTTTCTAACGAACTTCTGACAGCTCTAACAGTTGCAGTAGACCGGCTGAGATGGCAGCTATCAAGTCATTCAGTCACTTCTTAAAAATACTGTCTCTGTCTGAAAGTGTCGAGACTGATCTTCATTATGTGTCGACATAAATAGACTAAGTGTCGACACAAGTGAACTAAGTATCGAGACTAGCCTTGATGGTGTCGACACAACTCCTTGTGCTGTTGTAACAGCTTCTCGACACTGCTTCTGTTGAATGTGTCGACACTGATTGAGTGTGTTGACACAAGCCTTCTGTTGAATGTGTCGACACTGATTGAGTGTGTTGACACAAGCCTTCTGTTGAATGTGTCGACACTGATTTTGTGTGTCGACACAAATACTTCTTCTTTAAAACTTAGTTGAATTCTGCTGTGTGTCGACACATCTCCTTTGTGTCGACACATGCCTTCTTGTGTTGAAACTTGCTGAGTGTCAACACATCTTCTTTGTGTCGACACAAGTACTTCTTTTACTTTAACTTTGTTGAAGCTTGCTGAGTGTCGACACAGCCTCCTGGTGTCGACACATTTGATGTCGACTAAGCTTCTCTGGGTGTCGACACTGCCTCTAAGTGTCGGCACAATTTATGTTGACAATTCTTCACAGTGTGTCGACACTGCCTGTATGTGTCGACACATTTCTTCTAGTGTCGACTCTGCCTTTCCTGGTGTCGACACAATCTACTCCAAGTGTCGACACAACTTTTCTCCAGTGTCGACACAAGTCTTCATAAGTGTCGATACTGCTTATTTAGGTGTCGACACATGGACTTAGAAATTTTCTGCATTTCCTGCAATTACTTAACCTGCACATATAAACTCAAAACACATCAAATACACCTTGATGTATATCATTGAGTAGGGTGAGGCTTCTTCAAATCTGGTACACATATTCCAATGTACCCAACAATCTCCCCCTATTTGGAGAAGTCATAACCCTTAGTCAATGATATACACCATACATAACAAATACACAATATGATGTATAACAGCATTATATGACAGGGTAATTACTGAAACAAAGCATATAAAATATTTTATCACAAAATTATAATGCTAACACAATGAGCATTCATAAAAGATTTGTTTCAACTATCAAAAGTTTCTTTAATCAAAAGTTTACATGGATTCCAACACAAATGATTACAAAGTTGTAAACTTAAGAAAATTCTATTCTATGGCTGCTCTGACTCTTTGATGACAATGCCCTTGCCTGATTGAATCTTGGCTTGAACTGGAGCATCAATATCATCAGCAGGCTTCTTTCCCTTAAGATCTTTCTTCTTTAGTTCTTCAGCCCTTATCTTTTGTCTCTCAAAATAATGATAAGGCTTAGGGAAATACTTGCTAGGCTCCTGTGCATTAGGAGGTAGCTTCCCTAGTTTATTCTTTCTTCTGTACTGTACAATAGCCTCTTGCCTGGCTTCATGTTTTCTCCATTCTTGGTCAGAGTACCATTTACCCCTCTCTAGGAAATTATCCTTTGCAGCCTTCCAAGCAGTCAGAATAATATTTCTAGAAGTTGGGCTCCACTGTTCAAAATCAGGCCTTAACTCTGCCTGTTCTCTGAATCTCTTCTTAGACAGTTGAGCTTCTTGCTCTTTCAAAACCGAGCCTCCCCACTGTGTAGTTGCAGAAACCGAGCGGCGTCGCCTTCAAAGATGGCTTCCCGGCGATCTTCTCGACTTCAGGCCGCCGGCAAGGTCCTCCTCCACTCCTTCTTTCATGGGTAGTTCTTAGGAATATTTAGGGCCAAGGTTCGGGCTCAATTGAGCCCGATCCAAAGGCAAATTTTTCTGGTTTTTCCGCAAAAATGTAACCATCGGGATCGCCGGAATAGGGCTCTCTGGCGGCTGTGACGCCGCTTGGCGACGGCCACCACCTCAACGGAGGTGATGGTGGCGGTGGCCGGTCGGGGAGGCGACTGGATGGCCGGCGGCAGCCGCTTGAAATTGGCCCAAGAAAAACGAATCCTGGCCGTCGGCTCAAGGTAGAAGATGAAGGGATCCCGTCCACTTTGCGCCAAGATTCGTGCCATATTAGATTCTAAACCATAGTATATAAATTTCTGATTATTTAATTATGTCAAATATTTTGTATTTATTGGTTCATATTTTTAAAATAAATTAGGAGTTGTTTCATAAAAAGTGCTCAACATAAACTTTGTAGCCTGGAGGGTCTATTTTATGTCAAAATTGATCTGAACCCATTTGGGTGCCTGGTTTGACCAGGGCACTCATTTTGGTGAGGTCTATCCCTCGGGCTATTTGAGATTCAAATGGATGTCCACCCTTCATCACTTGTCCAAATGACCTAAGATTTGGGCAGGGAGTCTACCCTAGCTATACCTAGGGCCTGTCTAAAATTTAGAATTTTTGGAAACCATTTTTCTATAGTTTTTAGAAAAATTTAATAATCCATGAATAAATTAATTAGGTATCCTAAACATCTCAAAACTCCCCTAAATTTGGGTGGGTAGTCTTAGAGGGCATGTTAGGGCCTTGGTAAAATTTTCATCTCATTTGGAGATGTTTTGGTTAGGTATTGATCCAACCCTAGGTTGACCCCTTTTAGGGTTAAATAGGTCAAGCATCCCCTTGGTGTTTTGAGTGGTCAAATCACCTCAACAGAGGTTGATATTTTTTCCACTGACTTTTTATAGTATGACTCACCCTGCAATGGAATTTCGGGTGGTTAAGAGTAGGGTAGCCCTAGAACCCTAGGGTAGGTCTCTTAATGGGGATTTTTAGGGTTTGAAGATCATAGGGTCAAATGACCTTGGAATGACTTGAAAATTTGTGGGGAGGACCATAGGATTAGTGTAGTTCTCTGGTTAAAATTTTAGGGAATTTGGAAGTCTTAAACCCCCTCAAAACCCTAACCCTAGCTCAGGGCACAAACATTATGAGGATAGAAAAAGTCACAAAAACTCTTTGAAAAGTGATGAGGTTTGGGTTGAGTAGTGTTTGAGATTATTACAAACTCTGGAGATTTTATTATGAATTTAGGATTATTATTTTAGATACTTCATTAACAAATTGGTAATTTATATTATTTACTTAGAAATTTATTAGGAAGACACTACTTACTGGAAATTGATGAAATTTAGCCAGAGGACGTTTAATTATGTTTTAAAGCTCTGTGAAGTTTTTAGAATTTTTGGATGATTATTTTTAAGGGTTGCTTCATAAAATATAGTTTCTCATGAAACTTTAATTTAATTTATTTTAGAGTCTAGCTTGCATGTAAAATTCTGATTTTTGTACAATGATCTTTGATGAACCATATTAAGATTCGGTAATTTTTACATAATTTGTGGATGAGTAATTTTGGTACTTCCTTCTTTACATATGATTATGAGAATTATTTTAGATAAATTATTTAGAGGTCAAATAATCTCTGAAAAATTATCGAAATTAATATCTAGTCATATATCTCTGTTATTTAGTGATCACAATTTTTGCGTGACCATTACTTCAGTAGATCATATAGTTCATGTTCAAAATTGCCCATGACCAAACATTTGAGAAAATTCAATAAATATCAAATTAATTAGAAAAATTATGGATCTCTGATTTTAGACTAAATTTGTTATGATAGACCTCTGGTAAATTTTATAGGAGATTTGGAAGACAATCCGGAGTACCTCCTTAAAACATCTCATATAGTATAGGGTGGTCTGCATATAGTAACTGTGGAAACTGAAATAGAGTGATTAATGAATTTTGAAGAGTTGAATCCTCAGTAGGTTGCTGGTTTGGGTAAATAAAGGAGTTCATCATTGGAATACAAGATTAGTAGAGTGAGAGGTTGACTCGTGTTAGGTGGTGCTCGGGATCGGCAAAAGATCGTCCTTCCCGTAGGGAGGAAGTGTTTAATGCACTAGGGCTAGATTCAGTAAAATAAATTAAGGGTTGGAAAATCATGTAGCAACCAATAATAGTATGTGCCTTGCGAAAGGGAGCTTTGGGCGTAATCCCATCGTAGTTCTTTGTGCCTTCGAGAGCCCTTCACGGGGTATACCTTACGCCGTCCTGGGCTAACGTAAACTGTAGGAGTGATAAATCTTAAGGAGCAACTAGAATAATTAGGGGTTCACTTTCACACACCCCAGTGTCTCGGGAAGTTGGTTTGACTCGGTTGATATTTGTGAGGGGCAGGATGGCCCGACGAGCTTTGGCTCGGTTGATGTTTATGACGGACGGGATGGTCCGGGGAGCCTTGGCTCGGTGCTGACACATAAGGTTGCATGTGCATAAAGTAAAGGTGGTGGGTCTTCGGTATTGGAGTGTCAATGCACCGACGCCAATACGTTGACTCGGCAAGTGTGGCTAGCACTTCGCCAACAGAAGTCCGGTGCGCCAGCCGGCAAGAGTACGTAGGAGCTCCTCTTAGTGCACCAGCATTGAGGCGTATGATAGGTCTGACCGGTAGTGCTTTACTGGTTTAGAGGTGGGCTAGGCCCAACCCACTGCTTCCGTCTGCCACTACGGAGGTATCTTGGGAGGTTCGCTCCAGAAAGGGGGAACTAAAGGTCTGTGTGCACAGAGTCGGTGGGTGAGTTGAACTTGCAAGATCGCATCATAACCCACTTGCATGTCATAGCATAATCATAGCATAAAACCCCTGTCACCTATTGTATAAGTGGTATGAGACGCTTATACAATAGGCCTTGCAAAACGACCCCTTGGTCTATAAGCTTGTGTGGGCAAGTTTATAAATTAAGGTTAAGTTCCTATTATATATATATTGTTGTTAATAACCGACACCCCAACGTATAAATTGGTATGAGACTCTTTATACGATGGGAGCCCTGTAAAAGATCCCTTGCTTATATGTTTCCCGTATAAGTTAAAGTTTATTTTCATACTTTACTCTACTATCACATGTACTATAAAATTGCTAGTATAGATCCGCTGCCATCTGTTTCTTGGTTACTCTCCACCTTCAAGTCCTCCCCTTTCTTCCTCTCCGCTCAGTGCCTAGGAGCCATGGGCGAAGGGGTGGGGGATGATAGGACTTAGTCTTATAGACTAACGGTTTTCGAACCACATCATTTAGGGGATCGTGGAGCCCAGCATGGAGGAGCAGCACCGCAGGTCGGCACGCTTGGAGATGGGGCAGTCTAGCACCGGAGTTCAGACTACGGGGACTGTGAGCCCCTAACCTTAGTAGTGTTTTATTTTGCTTCTGTTTGAGTGACTATGTAGTGAGGATTTGATGTAGCGGGCTTAAGCCCTTATTTTCAGTACATTATATTTTGTGGACTCTCCCTTCGTGGAGATATATTTACTCTGATGTGATATTATTGTGTATATTTGGTTAGAGTTTTTACCTAACTTGTGTTTACTCTACTTTGTTGCTTTTCTGTGATCGAATCGGCCGGCAGAATCGGCGTTTCGGGGTGATGACCCTTCAGGACGTGAAGGTCTCACCGCAAAGCGGCGGTTCTGGGCCTAAGACCCCGGTGTTTCAAAAAGAAAAAGGGGGGGGGGAGTCTTACAAACCCAATGATACTCGACGAACTTGACTAAGGTTACTCGATGATTGTCGGCAAATACTCGACAAATCTGACATGGTTTCAGGGAACCATTTGCTCGTAAAGAAAGCATTCGACGAATTCGTCAGATACACCCGACGAATTACACCCGAAATCCCGACGAATTCGCTTGGCCCGATCAGTAGTTTTCATAACATACTAAGAAATATTAATAAGGAAGAACAAATGAAAAGAACGGTGCAAGGGGGAACAAACTACCACTTGCCTCAAATCTTCAGAAAATCGGTCTCTCAAGCGCTCAACTTCAAGAATTGGCCGCAAGAACTCCTCGTATACGATCTTTGAAACTTTTCGGGGCAAAAACAAGGGTTAAGGTCAAATACCCTAACGCCAAAAATCCACAAAACAGAGAAAACTTAATACGCACGCGTAGCTCTCGGCGAGGACTTTCCGGAGATATGCTCCTACGAAGATTTTGTGCACCGGAGCTCCGGTGGCGGCAGTTGGAAGACTCCCGAAAGGTCACGCCTCGCTCTGATTCGGCGGATGAAAAGAGAGGAGGTGGATCGATTCTTCTTTGTTTGGGGAGAAGAAGATGAAGTTTATTATAATATATATATATATATATATATATATATATATATATATATATATATATATATATATATATATATATATATATATATATATATATATTATATATATATATATATATATATATATATATATATATATATATATATATATATATATATATATATATATACAAGTGACTGGCACGGGCCTTCAGCCCTGGGGGCATTCAGCGGGGGTGCGACGATCGGCGGAGTGCGACATTCGGCGGGGTGCGACATTCTGCGGGGTGCGACATTCGGCGGGGTGCGACATTTGTCGGGGTGCGACAATTGTCGTGGGCGGCGACAATTGTCGTGGGCGGCACATTGGTCATGGGTGGAACATTGGTCGTGGGTGAGACATTGGTCGTAAACGACGACATTTTTCTGTGGGCTGCTACAATGGTCCTGGGTGGCGACATTTATTGTCAGCGGCGACGTTGGTCGAAGGTGGCGGGAGATCAATTATTTTGGCAGGATTAAGTAAATTACATATGTGGGTATTCAATTTTGAATTTTTTGAAATGAACAAAAGAAATAATAATCATTAAATTAAAAATGAGGGGTAAAATGGGTATTAAGAATGTTGCACCAAAGCATGTTTTTCCTTTATAGAATAGTATAGATATTTTTATTATATATAAAGTAATATAGATATCTTGAATCACACCAAAGGTTCACTTTCATCCATTAGATCTTCAAATTATTAATTTTCAGCCGTTAGATCCGATGTACTTCAATATATCAGCAATTTCCTCTCTCTCAACCCGATAACTTCCCGCAAGCCAGATAGAAGCTCCCTCCTTTTCATTTCTTCCTCTCGTGCCCTAGTAAGTTCTTCTCGCTGCAATCAAGGTGCGCTCATTCCTCTCTCTGCTTCGACTTGCCGGTGGGGCTTGCTTCCCCCAAACACGAAGCACTCTGTGTCGCGTCCTTATCCTTGTTGCTCATCTACCCTGTCGTGCCGCGTTGGGTTAACCTCAAGGATCTCAACATCGACTTTATTCAAGGGCTGCTTCCTCCGCGCCTGTTACGACTTTGACTCCAACGAAGTTCGATTCTCAACATTGACGCCTGCTTCTTTATCTGCTCCTTGAACTTTCTGTGTCAGGTAGGTGGTTGTCGGCTTCCACTATGCCTACTATGATTCCCCCTTGGCTTCATCGTCCCTCTCAAGGTTTTGCTCCTTTCTTCGTTGACCCTATATTTTTACTCACTTGCTCAAGGTCTATGCTCAATGTTTGCCTGATCTTTTTTGTTAGGTTCTTCAATTTTGATTTTCAAAGAGCTCCTTCACTGCTCTGGTTCCTCAAGCTCAATTTTAGGTAAGTTTTCTAGTAGTTATGGTTCTTCAATTTTGAGTTTAGGTGGGATGTAGCTGAGCTAGCACTTCAAGCTGGCAGATGAAGCATTCGAGGTTCTTCATTGCTCCTTCAAAGATCTATCTCTGATGACGAATGTTACCAATCAAAGATCCCTTTGCCAGCTATGATATATGCATTCAAGGTTTATGGTAAAATGTTTCATAGATGAATAAAGTCAGGTTGTATTATTTCTATTTGTTTGGAATGTTTGTCGACGCTATGTAGTTGAGAGGATGAGTTTCAACAGATTTGTGGATGCTACATTTCATAATATTTTTTGGTTCATTACATTTTGGATGTGATTCTTATGGATAACTCTTCCACTGGATTTTGGAGTAGAATGAGGATATGTTGTTATGGTCATTATGAATGTTTAATTGCATGAGACCTAAAAAACTTCACCCAGAAGGAGGAGTGGTTTTAGTAACATTGTCAGTCTGTCAATGTCGTTGTAGTTCCACCCTACATTGACAGTACTAAAATCATGTGAAGGGCATGCAGGAGATATAGTTTGAGCTTGGGTTTGGGCTTGAGTAAAGTGACTGGGAAGGTCTTCAGGATAGGGCACATTAGCCACCTTAACGAGGTTTGTGATAATTTTATTAAGTTTGTAATAATTTCTTCCTTTTTTTAAAGTAGTACATTTGGGAGGTGTTTGGCTCACTGTTGTTGTTATCATCAAATATTATTTTTGGGTTCAGTGTTTTGCAACACTGGCATCAAGCACGCAGTTGCTGGCATCATTGGGCAATAGACGGCGAAGGCAAGGAGGTTCAATTCAATCGATGCAAACCTCTATTAGCCGCACATGTTCTCCTCCAATTACATCACACCTTCACATATAATATCTGCAGTTTTGTACATATCTCTAAATGCCGAGTTAAAAATAAATTGAACACTTTCTCATCCATGTCCTTAATATTTGAACTAAAGATGTACATAAATCTACATCAAAAACATGTTTGATATATAAATTAAGAACTATGATGAGTTGACCAGTGATGTCTGCTGCACCAGTGTAGTAATTATGAGTGTTGTCTTATGCCACTATCCATATGATTTATGCCAGTATCCATCTGATTCTCCCTGGGGCTTGAATTGAGGTTTTGCGACTTTGTGGATGAGGTTTGCTTCTTTTAGCTTTCTTTTAAACTTTAACCCATATTTTCTCCCCTCTCACAACTTCTGCTAACTTTATCTTCGTTAACAGCTTTATGTATATCTGGTTGGAGATGTTATGGGTTGTTTGGATTTGTCTCTTAACCATGCTTCATATTATAATGTTGTTAATTCCTTGAATGCTGCTATTGAACAATTCCTTGAGTACCATTTTAGACAACTGAAGGAGATAGCCTAATGTACACTGATTAGCGAACAAGGTATGTTTTCTTTGTTTTCAATACATACATAATTCATACATCATCTATTGATTTGTTTTCTCATTTTTGTAGAATATGTGTGTACAATGATATATTGCAGAGCAAGGTATCTTTTATTATTCATCAAAAAAGTAGTTTTGTGCTTTTACATTCTTCGATAATTTCCAAATGATAATCAATTTCCTAGGTCTGTTATGTAATTTCCTCTTCCGTGAACTTGCAAGAACAAAGACATAGTTAGTGCTGAAGATCTATGACATTGACACAACCGGAGAGCAGCTACGCAGGAAAAAATGATAGAAATAATTGACAAATAATTCTCATGTACCATACATGAACTCAGGTACTAATTCCAATTATACTTTCTTTTACATTCGTTATTTTTAGGTGTGCTTTGAGGTATTAGTCAATTAGGGGCTAAGCAGAGCACATTAGTCTCTGTGTTGCATGCATATAGGGCTACTCTGTAGTATTGGCCTGTAAAGGGTCAAGCAGAGCAGATAGATTATATATATATATATTTTACAGGTACATGTATTATCTTGGTTTGTTTTATATTTCTGTTTTATATGTGTGCTTTGAGTTATTAGTCAATTAGTGACTACAAAAAACACAATAGTATATGTGACGAATGTTTATATGGTTGCTCCGTAGTATTGGTCGTTAGAGAGTTAAGTAGCACAAATAAATTTTTGTGTTCATCATGTTCATGTATTTGTTTATTGGCCAGTAGAAAGCCAAGCGGAATAGAGCCCAGGCTTTAGCTAACCCAGGGCAACCCACAGATGAGCAAAGTCCATCCGCACAACGACCATCCGGCAAGGGCAACGAAGATGCGAAACAGAGCAAATGTATGTAAAACCCGACCAGTTCCAACTTGAGTGCGAACAAGGAAAACCCGTGCACATTCCAGACAACCCAAGGATGGGCAGAGCCCGTTCCTATGGAGAGCATCGAGCAAGGGCAATAGTGCATACACACCAGCTCGGATGTGGGCGCAGCCCGCTCAGAGGGACGTTCTGTTGCGCTCGATCAATGTCGTCGCTCACGAATTATGTCGCCGTCCACGAACAATGTCGACGCCCACGAACAATGTCGCCGCCCACAAATAATGTCGCCACCCAAACAATATTACCGTCACGACCAATATCGCCACCCACAACCAATGACATTGGTTTGCGGGCAAAGCCCGCTATATTGTGGGTGAATGTTGATGCCCACGAATAATATCGCCACCCACGACCAATGTCGACCTCCACAACAAATGTCGCCCCCACGACCAATGTCGCCACCTATGACAAATGTCGCCCCCACGACAAATATCGCCACATACGATACATGTTGCCACCCAAGACCAATGTTATCGCCACGACCAATATCGCCGCCCACGACTAATGACATTGGTTTGCAGGCGAATCCCGCTTGGTTGTGGGCGAATGTTTCTGCCCACGAACAATATCGCCACCCACGACCAATGTCGTCATCTACGACAAATGTCACCCACACGACCAATATCGTCGCATATGACACATGTTGCCGCCCATTACCAATGTCGTTGTCAAGCAGACAAAGCCCGTAGCGACGCAACGAGAACGGGCGAAGCCCGTTCGAAGATGCTAGTGTGTGTGAGTTTGTGTGTATATATATATACACACACACACTCTCACACACACTAGCATCTTCGAACGGGCTTCGCCCGTTCTCGTTGCGTCGCTGCGGGCTTCTCCCGCTTGAATTAAAGCAAGCTTCGCCTATCCCTGGCTTCTCCTGCCCCCGACGGGCTTCGCCCGCCACCGGCGGGCTTCGCCCGCCCCCGACAGTTATTTAAAAAATTTAAAATTCTAAAATTATTAGAAATTTTATTAATTATTTAAATTTTATTTTGCTTTAATTCAATTTCATTTAATTATTACAAAATAAAAATAAGAAAAAAAATCTGCCCCCCCCCTCCTTGAAATTTTTCGCTTCCGCAGGAACTCACGGTTCCATTTGCCGTCGGCGGCGAAGCCACCGGCAGCCTACCTGGCGCCCACCGGGGGGCTCGCCGGAGGCCGGTGAACCCATCGAGGGTTGTCCGGCGGCGATAGGGCAGGGCCACCGCCGATGGTGGCCCTGCCCGTGAGACCAAGATCTGGGTCTCACGGGCAGGGCCACCGTCGGCGGTGGCCCTGCCCTATCGACGCCGGACAACCCCCGGCGGGTTCGCCGGCCTCCGGCGAGCCTCCCGGTGGGTGCCAGGCAGGACACCGGCGTCTCTGCCGCCGGCGGCAAATGGAACCGTGAGTTCCTACTTCAGGTGGAAAATCCATCGGGATTTCCTAGAGACGGAAGAACTGCTTTTGGGGAGATTTGGCTAATGGCAGGCCAGATTATTTAGATCCAATGGCCAGATGAGATTTCCTGGAGATCGCACGGGCTACGCCCGTGCTCGATGCTCTCGGGCGGCCTTCGGCCGCATCCAGGCGGGCTTCGCTCGCCTCCGAACGGGCTCCTACCTTGCTCGATTCGTCGTTGCGGGCTGCACCCACATCAAAATGGGATGCACCCGCATCAAAGCGGATTGCACCCACATCAAGATGGACAATGCCCGCAATATATACATATGAGTATTCAAAATGACTGCAAAAAAATATAAATCAATATTACAATTTTTATTTTATAAAAAAATTACGTTTTCTCGTAAAAGCATTAATTTCACGCAATCTGTCTCTTCCGTCATCTCTCTCCCTCTCTCTCTCCCTCTCTCTCCTCCCCCCTCTCTCTCTCTTTCTCTCTCCCTCCTCTCTCTTTCCCAACTCTCTCCCCCCATCTCATGCTCTCTCTCATGATCCAATGACTCTTATTTGATCTATGATGTGCCTCCAAATACCTATATTGCTTTATTATATATATATATATATATATATATATATATATATATATATATATATATATATATATATATATATATATCTTTACCTATTATAAAGATGTATCGAAATCAGATCACGACCGTTGAATATAAACCAAACATTTGATCGCAGCCGTTGATCACAACAACGAATCGGGACCGTTCATATTTTTTTTTAGATCTCCTAAACCTATATAGGGTCTCTCAAATCAGCATATTTTCTAGGGTACCCTACAACCCATCAACTCAATCCAAAATAAAGTCCAAAATCCTTCAAATGAAGGCCCGTTAACAACAAAAGCAAAGCCAGGCCCGCCCGCTAGCCAGGCAAGCCCACCAACCCAAGAGTTTTCTGCCAACAGTTGTTAAAGGGAAGGAATCAATATATACGCAAAACATCTATTCATACCGGCGGTGTGGGGACTAAATCCCGCCTGGGATTATTAGAATCCCAGGCGGGATTAATAGAATCCCAGGCGGGATTAATCCCGCCTAAACAGGCGGGATTAATCCCGCCTAAACAGGCGGGATTAAATCCCGCCTGCTTAGGCGGGATTTAATCCCGCCTATGTTAGGTTTTTTTTTTAATATTTTTTAATATTTAAAATATTATATTATAATACTATTTATATAATAATATGTTTATAATATTTTTATAATATTGTTAAATATTTTTTTAAAATATTATATTATAATAATATTTATATATTGATATTTATATATTATATTTATATAATTTTTAAAAATAAGTTGTGCCCTTCTTGGGGCGGGCGCAACCCGCCGTCACGAGCCGGGTACTGTGACACGTATCCATAGGGGTGGAGCCCCGTGTCGAGCGCGGGCGCAGCCCGGCGGGTGAAGCCTGCCGTCACGGGCCGGGTACTGTGGGGCGTAGCCATGGGGCGGGCGAAGCCCGCCGTCACGGGCCGGATACTGTGACGCGTAGCCATAGGGGCGGAGCCCCGTGTCGGGCACTAGTATATATATATATATATATATATTATATATATATATATATATATATATATATATATATACTCTTTTAAAAAGAAGTATGAGAAGTTCATCCTAACCATTGAATGTAAACCAATATTTCAATCTAAACCATCCAATATAATTTACTATTTCTCATTTTTGTTTTATTTATTAGCATCTCAAGCCATCTTTTGACCCGCACCTCCAAACTCTTCCATCTTTTCGGCCAAAAGCTGCCGCTCACATTACTTTATTTTGAATTCTACTTTATTTCGAATCAGTTTCCTATTCTGACAATACCCACAAAAGCTAGAAAACCCACGCCCCCATGCGGATTACATCAAATTGGCAAGCCCCTGCTATCCTCCAGCATACTTTTTTTGAATCGTTTTTGTATGTCAACACCTCCCGTCGCCAGCACTCACGACATTTCTTCCTCCTCCAACTGCAGCCCGCTTGCTCGCTCCCCCTTGTGAAACCCTCCCGCTCCCTCTTCGCTGAACTCGCGACATGTCTTCCTCCTCACCAGCACTCATGACATTTCTAATCGGAGAGGGATACTCTAAGATGGCGAATGACCGAGGCCTCAGATAGGTGATGGAGAAACACTGATGATATTTGGCTAGGGCGGGCGTCATGCTTACTATGGTAAAGGTTTCTCCTCCCATGCCACTAAATAATCCAGTTCCAAAGTTTTGAGGCGTGTTTTGGCCTTATCCCGTAACACTCACAGTGCAAGCTCCTGCCCTGTTCATGATATTTATCCTGTTTCGTGCTCTCCATGTCTATATCACTCCCTCTCTCTTGGGAGGAAGAACGATAAGTAGAAATTTTTAGCACGACATCATACACGATCTATCTAACTGTAAGTAAATCTGCAGAGCTTGAGCTATTTTTATTTGTCCAAGCATTCATTTTTTTATTTCTTGCTTATATTTGCACATCCTCTTAAAAAACCTTAAACTTCTGTCTAAAAAAACTTGAATTTCTCTCCTTTATTTGGAAGGATGTAAAGTTTGTTGGAGAAAAGATGTATCAAAATTTTCTAATAACTGTTGGAGATGACCTGACAAATATGATGATTATCACTACTATCATCATTATATTTATTCCCACTAATTGAAGCATGTAGTATGAAATTTCTAATCTAATCCTTTCAATGTTACTTGAGGTATTAACTTCTGTTTTATGTTAAGTAATTTTGCATACTTTTACTCATTTTAATTTTGTCTCATCTATGTTCTTTCCAAATCCATTTAATTTGGTATATTTTTTGCCTTATCGATGCTTCATTTCTCTCCCCTGAAGGCTGTAATGAACAATTAGGATCTCTTCAAGCACAAATAAAATTTATGGAACAGCCAGCGCGGATGTGGGAGCAAACAACATGAATGACGGCAACCCGCATGGATGACGGTGCTGCCCGCATTGATGATGGTGCTGCCCGCACGGATGATAGCGCAACCCGCACGGATGATAGCGATTAGCGCAACAACACGGATGAGGGCGCGCGCAACAGCATGGATGAGGTCGTGCGCAACCCACATAGATGAGGGCGCGCTCAACGTACACAGATGAGGGCGCGCGCAGCCTACACAGATGAGAGCGCAGCCAGCTCTTTACCCATATTTAATTATTGATTCTTTATGCATTCTTAATTAACATATGTTTAGTTCAGAGTCTACTATATATGCTTTAGGTTTAGTGGACTCCTAAACGTAGTTGGGATCTTAATTTGCATATTAAGTTAAAATAATTCCATCATCATTTTCATAACCACCAACTGATGTTTACTTGGGTTATCAACATGCAATTTTAGTGCAAATTGAATCAACGATTGTGAGTCATATCAAATATATGCTTCAATATAAATTGCTAAATGTTTCAATAGAAATTATAAAACTCTTTAATAAGAAAAATGTTTTGTTCATATTATTTTTTAGGGATTTTAGCTTTCTATTTATTACTGATGCATTTGCTAAAATGATTATTCTCTAGCCTTCCATTTTCAGTTGCCAGCGGTGCAACGTAACCAAATCATGTCAAGAGAATTTACGTGCATTCATACAGAAGAACACCAATTTGATACATGTCATGAGAGTGTATAGAATGTTGCATCAGCTGTAATCACCTCAAAGATTCATATAAGACTGCTTCAGAATGACAGTTATCTTATGAAAATTTTGATATAAAAACAAACACGAGAGCAAATTAACATATACAAACCTACCTTGTGATGGCTGTGACGAATGTCGCCATAAATAATTGATCACTGTCTATTCTGTGTGGTTTCCAGGTGCTTACCTATGCATTATAGATTCCAGAAAGCTCTTCCTCCACCGGTGCTGCGCTTTTGTAATTCCTTTAGGTGCCTTCCTTATGAACCTTTCAAACTCTACCATTTTGCTCTAGCATTTTTAGATTTATAAAAATATCAGCTCCCATATATTTTGTGTGTGATTCATGTTTTAGTTTTTATGAAATTTGTAATAATGTGCACACCTCATTGTTTCATAAAAACTAAAACATGAATCTCACACAAAATATATGGGAGCTGATGTTTTATAAATTTCAAAAATGCTAGAGCAGAATGGTAGAGCATGCATGAAAGGTTCCTGAGGAAGGCACCTGAAGGAATTGCAGAACCGCAGCACCACTGGAGGGGAAGAGCTTTCTCGAATCTGTACTGCACAGGTAGGCACCTGGAAACCACCAGAATAATCGATGATCTGTTATTTATGGCGACATTCGTCACAACCATCACCAGGTATTTGTATATGTTAATTTTGCGAAATTTTGCTCTCATGTTTGCTTTTATATCGAAATTTTCTTAAGATAACTGTCATTCTGAAGCAGTCTTATATGAATCTTTGAGGTGACTACTGCTGATACAACTTTCTGCACACTCTCATGACATGTATCAAATTGGCGTTCTTCTGTATGAATGCACGTAGAATTCTCTAACATGATTTGGTTACATTGCACCGCTGGCAACTGAAATTGGAAGCCAGAGAAAAATCATTTTAGCAAATGCATCAGTAATAAATAGAAAGTTAAAATTCCTAAAAAATAAAATGAACAAAACATTTTCTTATTAAAGAGTTTTATAATTTATATTGAAACATTTAGCAATTTATACGAAGCATATATTTGATATCACTCATAATCATTGATACAATTTGCACTAAAATTACATGTTGACAACCCAAGTAAACAGCAGCTAGTGGTTATGAAAATAATAGTGGAATTTTTTTAATCCAATATGCAAATTCAGATCCCAACTAAGTTAAGTAGGCACTAAATCTGAAGGATATATAGTAGACTCCGAACTAAACATATGTGAATTAAGAATGCATAAAGAATCAATAATTTATATAGGTAGAGAGCTGGTTGTGCCCTCATTTGTGTAGGCTGTGTGCGCCCTCATCTGTGTGGGTTGTGTGCGCCCTCATCCGCGCTGTTGCTCGCGCACTGATCCGTGTTGTTGCGCTAATCGCTTTCATCCATGCGGCTGCGCCATCATCCGTGCGGGCAACACCATCATCCCATGCGGGCAGCACCGTCATCCATGCGGGCTGCCCTCATTCATGCCGGTTGCACCCACATCCGCGCTGGATGTTCCATAAAATTTATTTGTGCGTGAAGAGATCCTCATTGTATTACAGACTCAGTGGAGAGAAACAAAGCATCAGTAAGGCAAGAAATATACCAAATTAAATGGATTTGAAAAAATTAAAATGATTAAAGGTATGCAAAATTACTCAACAAAAAACAAAAAGTTAATACCTCAAATAACAGTGAAAGGATTCGATTAGAAATTTCATACTACTTGCTTCAATTAGTGGGAATAAATATATGATGATAGTGGTGAAAATCATCATATTTTCAAGGTCTTTTCCAACATTTATTAGAAAAATTTGATGCATCTTTTCTCCAACAAACTTTACATCCTTCCCTGTAAAGGAGAAATTCAAGGTTTCTTTAGACAGAAGTTCAAGATTTTTCAAGAAGATGTGCAAATATAAGCAAGAAATAAAAAAATGAATGCTTAGACAAATAAAAATAGCTCAAGCCCTGCAGATTTACTTATAGTCAGATAGATCGTGTATGATGTCCTGCTAAAAAATTCTACCTATCGTTCTTCCTCCCAAGAGAGGGGTGGGGGAGGGGGAGGGGGATATAGACATGGAGAGTCTGAAACAGGACAAATATCATGAAACAAGGCAGGAACTTGCACTCCGAGTGTTACTCGATAAGGCCAAAACACACCTCAAAACTTTGGAACTGGATTATTTAGTGGCATGTGAGGACCTTTATCATAGTAAACATGACACCCGCCCCGTCCAAATATCATCAACGTTTCTCCATCACTTATCTGAGAGCCTCGACCATTCTCCATCTCAGAGTATCCCTCTCCGATTAGAAATGTCATGAGTGCTGGTGAGGAGGAAGACATGTTGCGAGTTCGGCGAGGAGGGAGCGAGTGGGTTTCGCAAGGGGTCGGCAAGCGGCTGTAGTTGGAGGAGGAAGAAATGTAGTGAGTGTTGCGACAGGATGTGTTGAAATAAGAAAACGATTCACATAAAGTACAATGGAGGATAGCAGGGGGGCTTACCAATTTGATGTAATCCGCGTGGGGGCGCGGTTTTTCTTGCTTTTGTGGGTATTGTCAGAACAGGAAACTGATTCAAAATAAAGTAGAATTCAAAATAAAGTAAGGTGAGCATCAACTTTTGGCTGAAAATGGAAGAGTTTAGGGTTGCAAATCAAAAGATGACGTGATAAATTAATAAAAAAAGGAAAATAGTAAATTATGTTGGATGATTATATTGAAATATTGGTTTATATTCAATGATTATGATAAACTCGGCGTATTTCTTTTTAAAAGAGTATAGATAGATATAATATAATAATAATAATAATAATAATAATAATAATAATAAATAATAATAATAATAAGATTAATATGAGGGTGGAGCGTTAGGTTTGTCGTCGGGTATAAAAGGATCAATTCAATAAATTGATTTTTTTAACGATTTGATGTAATGATGATTTATATAATAATAATAATAATAATAATATTATTATTATTATAATACTAACTTAAATTCATTCTCTATTCATCCGTCCAATGAATCATGATTCCAAGGATAAAAAAAAAGTAAAATAAATATTTTTATAATAATAATAATATTTTAAATATTATATTATTACGAAAAGCTAAACACACACCTATTCGAATGAAGTTCGCACCCTAGGTAAAAGTTGGAGTTACGAATCCAACGACAAAGTCAAAAACAAAATCCGATGAGCCGTTCTTGAGTTAGAATTTTCCAAAGTCTTACGACGAACGAAAAATTATACGAATCATTGAAAATTCTCTGAGGCTCTAATATTGTTTGAATCGCAACGAAATTTGACGGACATTTTTAAAACTTAATAACTAAATTTTATGACGTAAATTTTCCAATTTCTGGTAAGTAAGATTCCAGAATTTGGTCGACTCGACAAAACTGACGCAAAAACGCGAAAAGAAAACGACAGCGCCCGTTAACTCTGTGTTAACGTAACGCCCTTACACTCATTATGACGTCATCAAGGAGATTAAAATAATTGCCGAAAAAACAGAGGAGTTACAGTCACCTCTCTAAAAGGGAAGTTCGTCCTAAACTTGATAAATCATTCGAATCAAGACAGAAAAGAATAATCAAGGTTATCGGAAAAAAATATTTACCAATGGAAACAAGAAGAAAATGTCAGCAACCAAGTTAGATCCTAGTTTTTATCTTCTAGCCCTGCTTGTTAGTTGTTAATTAATTGTGTTTATGTAAAACCACTCTCCCTAAATGACTTCTCGGTTCGACGAACATTTTTCGTCGAACGGTGTTCGACTTTCGTCGAACGTATTTTGTTCAATTTCGTCAAACGTATTGTATTTTGTTCGATTTGTCGACTTTCGTCGAACGGTTTTAGTCGGCCGGATTTTGTTCGACTTTCGTCGAACGGTGTTTTGACTTTCGTCGATCTGTGTTCGACGAACGACGATTGCTTTCTCACGGTTTTTTTCATAGAACAGTTTTTCCGGTTGTAGTCTTTATTTGTTGTTGTATCTAGGGAGGTGATGTCTGAGCAAGTAAGTTAACTCCCATAAAAATATATTGTTGCAGTTTCTTTTAAATATAGTAGAAAGAAAAAGTTTTTTCAGCATGTAGCTTGTTCGAGAGTTACTATTCCTCTTCCCTAAATCTTTCAGTTGAATTAAAATGTTTCTTTAATTTTGGATATAGCTACGAGTGCGCCTCCATTGGTGGTGATCTAGAGTTGGATCTATCTATTTATCATCTCCTGATCTCTCGATTTCTTGTTTTTGTTCAAGTTTGGGATTTCTGCTTTCTTGACATGCTTTGCTTGTCATGTTGGTGTGATTCAAGTTAACAAAAGTGCTATCAGAGGGAGGTTGGTTGTTTCGTCCCTGTTCTTTTGTGCAGTCTATCTGTAAAGATTCTCGTTCATGGATAGGGTACTTAGTGTTGCACCTTTGACTATCAAACTGAAGAGAGAAAACTTCTCGAGATGGAGATGGGAAGTCGAGAACACACTGAGGATGCACAGAGTTGTTGAATTCTGTGAAGTGAAAGTGGGTGAATGGAAGGCTTGGGAAACCTATCCACGCGGACTACGCGGACAGGGTTGGCGGACTGCTAGGTCGGCAGGGATGTTGCAGGCGGTTTGCTCTGTGGCGGCCTGGACGGTCTGTTCGCGCGGACTACGCGGACAGCAGCGGCGTCTGACAGGCCAGTGTATGCTCAGCAGGCGGTTGACTCCCAGGAAGTAACCGGGCGGATAGAAATGTTATCCGCGGAGTCCGGCATGAAGCGGACTGAAGAACTGGAGCTCGGCAGACCGGTTTGGCAGTTGCCTTGGTCTTGCTCTAGTGCAGCGGGAAGCCGCGGAGACCGCCGGTCAGCGCGGACAGAAACTGGAGGTCGCCCGGTATGGCGGGCTAGATCCAGTGTCCGCCAGTAAGTGCGGACTGGCCCTTGTGGCTAGTGGACTGGACTTGGTGTGATCTGAACCAAGTCCAGGATGGCTCAGTCCGGGGAGATCGCGCAGTGGAGCGCGGGCTGGTTTCTCAGTCCGCCAAGCGTAGTAGAAGTGCTATTGCCTTGTTTGCTAGCTTGGGGAAATGCGGACTGGAGAATTGCTTGTGCAGGAGCGTGCGGACTGGAGCCAGAGTCCGCTGAGTCCGGTTAGCCTTGTGACGAGGTTATGGACTCAGGAGTTGCGGACTGGAGTCTGCTGTTAGCAGACTGGATTGGCGTGCCCGCTAAGTCCGGAGGTGCCTTGGCAATGAGGCAATGGACTTGGGATATGCGGACGGTTAGCCGGGTGTCCGCTGAGTCCGGCAGGTGCCTTGATGGCGAGGCTGCGGGCTCGGGTTTTGCGGGCTGATGCCTTGTCCGCAGAATGGCGGACACGGCTGTTGTGGAGTCCGGCTGTGGTGGTCCTGGCTTGGTCTCTGGTGGCAAGGCGGGCTGGATTTTGGAGTCCGGCCTTGGAGAAGCTGGGGCGGACTGGCTATCTGCACATGAGCGGCGAACTGGAATGTGTGTCCGCGGGCTGGCAGACACACTTGTTCTAGCTGCGGGATGTGGCGGTGATCCTATCGGCTAGGGCGGTGACCATACTCATCATCGTGCCTATAAATAGGACCCATGTCACATCAGGAGAAACATGTAACAGCCCAAAGTTCTGAAACAGGAAAATTTGGGTGACACGGCCTGGGACACGGGCGTGTCCCAGGGCGTGTCAGGTGGACACGGCCTGCGACACGGGCGTGTCGCAGGGCGTGTCAAGGCAGTGTCGACAGTCGACTTAGGTGTCGACGATTTTCACTCGACGATCGTCGAGAGAAGGCACACGGCCTAGGACACGGGCGTGTCCATGGCCGTGTCGTCGAGTGTCGAGATCGTCGAGTGTCGAGTGTCGAGATCGTCGAGTGTCGAGATCGTCGAGTGTCGAGAAGTTGCACACGGCCTGTGACACGGGCGTGTCACAGGGCGTGTCAAATCGGGTCGACGAACTCAGCCCGCCGGAATGTTTTCGACAGGGCGTGTCTGGGTGCCGTGTCTGGGCACACGGCCAGGGACACGGGCGTGTCCCAGGCCGTGTGAAAGTCTCGGGATGATTTGGGATTTTTTTTCTCCCAGGTACACGGCCACAGACACGGGCGTGTCTGAAGGCGTGTTGGTGACACGGCCCATGACACGGGCGTGTCCCGTGGGCGTGTCACTGGTTTGGATAAGTCGGTTGACCACTGCTTGAGGCACACGGCCAGGCACACGGCCGTGTTCGAAGCCGTATCGGGTCAAAATATGTATTTTTGGCAGAATCGTGGCCGTCCATTCCTTCAGTCTGGATCCAAGGGCTGAAAGCTCTTCTTCTTTTTCCTTAAGGGCCGAAGTCAGAGATTTATTTCTCATAGTCTTTAGCCTTAACCTTTCTTCAAGTGAAGAGAGAAAGAGAGAGAAAGGAGGAGGAAGAAGGGAAGGAGGCTGCTGTTGGTGGTGCTGCGGTTTACCGGCAAGAGATCCGAAGCAAGCGTTGCGGAGGAAACGCTCTTGCGAGTCTTGCAAGCAAGCTTTCAAGCCATGGCACCGAAGCGATCGTCAAGGGTAACGACTTTTCTTCCTAGCCATGTGAAGGCTTCTATTTTGGCATATCTTTTGATTCCCCCACCAAGAGGTGGCTGCTTTTGGGAGTCATTTGGGTGATTCTTGAAATCCCTTTTGTTGTGCATATAGATCCGAAAATGGAGTACGGAATAGGCATGCTGTGTGAAGCCCATCTGGACAGGTTGGTCTGGATTGGTGATGTTGCATACGAACCGGAGAAGACTCCGTGATAAACGTGTAGTGTGAAGGAGTCTACGGGTTAGACCTGCGAAACGGAGTAGCAGGAAGTACTGGGGTGGTAGCCCAGGAAAATAGCCTTGTGATGGTTTTGGGTCCAACCTGTGAATGAGGCACATGTAGTACTGGTGAGACCAGGAAAGGCCCTTTTTGTGATGCTTGATGTCATAGGGTGTCCACCTATGAAGCGAGTCACAGGAAGTACTGGTGTGCCCAGGAAAGACCCCTGACATTTGTGCTTATGCGGTGTCCACCTGTGGAGAGAATCACAGGAAGTACTGGTGCGCCCAGAAAAGACCCGCTGTTGCTGTGAGGAAATGGGTATAGTGAAATACCCAGGCTTGAATGCCAGGAACAGGATTGGTGAGACCGACCCGCGCCTTTAATATAGCCATGAGTACGCGCTGTACTCGGAGAAGGCAAGGCGATTTGAGCAACGGGGGGTGGAGGATCCGACCTGCGCTATGTCTGTCTGACGTGAGACCAAAAGTGCGTCTGTTGGAGCGCATAGCAAGAGTCTTCGGCCTGCGCGCCATGACACAAAGGGGGGCTACGGGCCATCCCGGTGTCCGAGGACTAACTCCGGCTGCACGCCATGGAGTAAATGCTCAAGAGTGTTACCGTTGGGTGATAACCCTGATACGGTGGTGGGCAAGAGGTTGTCAGAACACCAAGAGTGTGCCCTGAGTGCACGGACCGTTGGGCCGGGCGGCGACGGTTGTGATGGCTTGTGTGCGTGAAAGCACCTTTGATGATATAGCTTGCCATACTTGTGATATGATATGCCTGCAGGGAAAATACCGCTGCCCCGAGAGGAGGGGTAGGGTCGTTATAATTTGGTCAGCTGAACGCTGACCGTTGCTTTTGTTTGCCACCGTTGGGTGGATTGTCCTTGCACAGGTGCTGGAGAGCCGAGCGGGTCGCATAGAGGTTGATGCTCCTGCTGGTGTTGCTGCTGCTGCTAGCCCTCGAAGGCTAATGTTCTTTTGCGTGTTTTCTTTTTGTGGCCGGCCTGCGCGCCAATTTGTTTAGGCCACTACATGAAAGCCCTGTAAGGCCTAAGGCCAATACTTTATACATGTTGTAAGACATTCCTATCTATATATAAAATGTGGAGTTTATATTTGGACATTCATGAGGAGTTCAAGTAGCTTAGGCTTCCGTTAGAATGCTTGTGATAGGTGCGATGCGCTACTCTGGTATCATCCTGTACCTTCACCGACTGTTTTGTGGTATATCCTGTGGGGCCCCGACGGACCTTCTAGAATATATCATATGAACGGATGGGGTTGTTACATTTTTGGTATCGGTTCTTTTGGTCTTTCCCTCTCGAAGTCGTGGCCGACTTCTTTTGTGGGGTGGCGAGCACGTGGTTGTGCACACCAAAGTCTACGATTGAACTTCTGAATGTCCATGATAGGAATGCAAATTTGTTTGTTTGAGGAACCTGTGTGTTCCTATTTTGTGTTGTTTGCTTGGGTACGACCGCTAATGTATGTGTCTTGTCCACCTTTAGGTGACACGAAGTGGAGCTGGGCCGTCTGCGTCCCAGCATTCTGATGAGAGTAGGGCACCAGCTGAGGTGCCTACACCTCCACCGTCTGCAGAGCATGTGCGGTTAGTTGCGGAGGCCATTATTTACCATGATCCAAGGCCAGCCACTTAGGCAGGAACAAGTGGATGTTAGGCCAGAACAGGTGGAGGCAAGGCCGGAACCTGTAGTGGATGTGGCTCCTCGAGCAGCTGAGAAGCAACTAACACGGTTCATGAGTTTCCATCCGCCTACATTTTCGGGAGCGGGTACTCCGACGCAGGCAGAGGATTGGTTATCGCACGTCAAGAGAGTAATGGCGGCGATTGGCACGGCGGAGCGTCAGAAGGTTACCTTAGCTACATTCTTGCTTGAAGGAGAAGCTCGCTTGTGGTGGGATGAGATAGAGTTACATCATTTGGCGGGTCGTCCGTTAGCTCAAGTCTCCATGGATGAATTCTCTCGACTGTTCTTAGCAAAGCACCTTCCTGTGGCTCAACGGATAGCCATGGAAAATGAATTCCAACGGTTGACTCAAGGTGAGGGCAGTGTTGACGCGTACCTGCATGAATTACGCGCTTGGGGCGATATGCGGGTTCGATATTTGCTGATGAGCAGCGGAAGACCAATAGGTTCTATGAAGGCCTGAGGGACGAGTTGAGGTTCCTTGTGTCAAGTTCTGTGAACCAAGGTTTCCAAGCATTGGTTGACACTGCAACCGCGTTGGAAAAGGATATGAAAAGGGTGCAAGGAAAGAGAGCTTTGACTGTGACGCAACCGAGTGGAAAGCGCCCCGATCTGGGAAACCATTCTATAAGAAGAAATGAGGTAAGAAGTCCAAGCCGAGTGGACAAGCTCCTTCATCAGTTGCAACGGGAGCAACGTCAGGGGCTACTTCCAAGCCAGATACTCGGGTCTGCTACAATTGTGGCCGCATAGGGCATATTGCGCGAGATTGTCGGATGCCGCCGAAAAGTGAAAAGAAGGCGGGAGCATCGTATGCGGAGAAAGGAAAGGCGGTGGTGGATTCCTCTGCCTCACAAGCGCAACCCCGGGTCTACAATCTTGGCCTGCAAGAGGCCATCAAGCAGAGTGACGTGGTCACAGGTATGAGTTTAGTTTTGTTTATGCGAATGTTGTATGCTTAGCTTAGTACCTCTTTGGTTGTGATTTGTATGTGTGACATGGTTGTCATAGGTTTTGTGATGATTCGGGACACGCTGGCGCGAGCACTATTTGATACAGGTGCATCACATTCTTTTCTGTCTCGTGAATTTGTTACGCGGCTTGGGTTACCCAGTCGTGTAAAGACAGATAGCGTCAGAGTGGTGTTGCCGAATGGCTGTTGGATGCTTGCGGATCAAGCTTGCGATGTGGCGGTTCAGCTAGGAAGTCGGGATTTTTGTTTATTGCATTTGTTTTGCCAATATCGGAATTCGACGTGATTTTTGGGATGGATTGGCTTGCGGAGCAGCATGCTATGATTGATTGTCAGTCCAAAGAAATCACGTTGGGCCAGAATACCGAACAGGAGACAAAGTTCGCGGGTATGCGAGGAGTGGGGGGACATTGATGTCTGCACTCCAGGTAGTCAAGGCTGTTCGGAAGGGTGCAGAGTGTTACTTTGCACTAATTCAGGCTGTTGAGCCTAAGGCCAGTGTGTGCGAGGTTCCGATTGTGGCAGAATTTACAGATGTGTTTCCCACGGATCTCCTGGGCTACCACCCCAGCGGGAGATTGACTTCACGATCGAGTTGGTGCCAGGTGCGAAACCTGTGGCCCGCTCGCCATATCGTGTCGCGCCAAAAGAGATGGCGGAATTGAAGGTTCAACTGCAACAAATGCTAGAGCAAGGTATATACGCCCAAGTATGTCACCTTGGAGCGCGCCTGTGCTTTTTGTAAAGAAGAAAGACGGAGAGTTGCGGTTGTGTATTGATTACCGTGAATTGAATAAGCTGACCGAGAAGAATAAGTATCCTATACCTCGGATTGATGAGTTATTCGATCAGCTAGTGGGCTCGACCGTCTATTCGAAGTTGGACCTGAAGTCTGGTTACTACCAGTTAAGAATCCGGGAAGGTGACATTCCCAAAACCGCATTTGGAACGCGTTATGGGCACTATGAGTTCACAGTCATGCCCTTTGGATTGTGTAATGCGCCCTCGGTGTTTATGATTTGATGCACCGTATTTTTCGCGAGTACCTGGATCTGTTTGTGATCGTATTTATCGATGATATCCTGGTGTACTCGAAGTCCAAAGCTGAACATGAGATTCATTTGCGGTTGGTGTTGAATACGTTGAGGCAAAATCAGCTTTATGCCAAGTTCTCGAAGTGCGAGTTTTGGCTATCGTCAGTGGCATTTTTGGGCCATGTGGTGAGTGGAGCGGGCATTGCAGTGGATCCAGCGAAGATAAGAGCCATACAAGAATGGCCAGTATTGTCTTCCGTGGCCAAGGTCAGGAGTTTCCTTGGACTTGCGAGCTACTATAGAAGATTTGTGGAGAACTTCTCGCGGATCGCTTTGCCGCTAACCACACTGACGCGAAAGGATCAGAAGTTCGTTTGGACGCCAGAGTGTGCACGAGCTTTTGAAGAGCTGAAGATTCGGTTGACCACGGCGCCGGTGTTGTCTTCGCCATGTGGGACCGATGGTTTTGTTATATATAGTGATGCCTCAGGGAGCGGCTTAGGCTGCGTTCTTCTGCAGAACGGAAAGGTTATTGCTTATGGCTCACGCCAACTGAAGGTGCACGAGCGCAATTATCCGGTCCATGATTTGGAACTAGCGGCGGTGATTTTTGCACTGAAGCTGTGGCGACACTACCTTTATGGCATGAAGGTGGAGATCTATACGGATCATAAGAGCCTAAAGTACCTTTTGGAGCAGAAAGAGTTGAACATGCGACAACGAAGGTGGTTGGAGTTCCTTGGGGACTACACTTTCGAGATTCATTATACACCCGGGAAGGGAATGTTGTCGCGAATGCCTTGAGTCGGCGAGTTCCGGCTAGAGCGAATTGGTTACAAAGGCATGATGAACGTCTGATCCAGGAATTGGAGGCATTGGAGATCTATTGTGTTGACAAAAATTCCACTGCCATTGCGTGTTTGAACTGGACCGAGGTGCAATGTGACCTTGCGGACCGAGTTCGACGGGCAATGGAGTTGGATGAAGATCTCTTGCGCTATAGGAATGAAGGGCCAGAGGGCAAATTCACCTGGATTGACGGTCTTTTGCGAAAAGAAGGCCGATTGTGCGTCCCAAATGTGGGGAAACTGAGGGAAGAACTGATGTATGAAGCACATTATACGAAGTATTCCATTCACCCCGGGAGCACAAAGATGTTCAACGATATGAAAAGCTCTTTTGGTGGCCAGGGCTTAAGAAAGATGTTGCCCTGTATGTAGCCAAATGCCAAACATGTGCGATGGTGAAGGCGGAATGCCAAAAGCCGGGCGGTTATTTGAAGTCACTGCCGATCCCATTATGGAAATTTGATGATATTTCCATGGATTTTGTGCATGGATTGCCAAGATCGCAGCGAGGAAATGATTCCATTTGGGTGATAGTTGACCGGCTAACAAAAGTAGCACATTTTCTCCCGAAAGGCGGGATGATTCGGTGGAAAGTTTGGCAAAGTTATATGTTGATCAAATTGTGCGTCTTCACGGTGTTCCTCGGAGCATCGTAAGTGATCGAGATGAGCGATTCACGTCAAATGATTGGAGGCTAGTTCACCGACTGTTGGCACGAAGTTGACTTTCAGTACGGCCTTTCATCCCCAAACAGATGGCCAAACTGAACGTACCAACAGAACAATGGAGGACATGCTCCGAATGTGCGCCCTTGACTTTGGAAAGAAATGGGAAGATCATCTCTATATGGTAGAGTTTGCTTATAATAACAGCTACCAGACAAGTATTGGGATGGCACCATATGAAGCCCTATACGGAAGGAAGTGTCGTACTCCCTTGGCTTGGGTAAAAGCGGGTGAAGCTCGGATTGTTAAACCAAATGAGGTGGATGAAGCAAACTCAACCATTCGGTCGATTCGAGAGAGATTGCTGATTGCTCAAGATCGACAAGCGAAGTACTACAACGCCAAGCACCGGAACGTTGCATTTGCGGTTGGCGATTGGGTCTACTTGAAGATCAAGCCATTCAAAGGTGTCTCCAGGATTCGACGATTGAAAAAGTTGAGTCCAAGATATTTGGGTCCTTTCGAAGTGGTTGAGCGAATTGGCGAAGCGGCTTATCGGCTAGCTCTGTCGGCGGACTTGGGTGGGTTACATGATGTCTTTCACATCTCGGTGCTGCGGAAGCCGTGAAAGATCCAGCTCAAGTGATCGCGGATGATCGTGTGCCGGTGGAGTATGGGCTAACAACGAGAGTTAGACCCATTCAGATCGAAGATCGAGCCGAGAAACAGTTGCGGAACAAGACGGTCGGTATGGTAAAAGTCCGATGGACAACTGCGGCGTGAAGAATTGACATGGGAGCGCGAGCAGACCATGCGAGAAGAGTTCCCTGAGTTGTTTCTGTAAATTGTAACGAGAATGTTGTAACATAAAAAATTTATCTGTTGTTACATTTTTCTTGCTGCTTTTTGTTACTTTTCTGTCTCTGAATTTCGAGGACGAAATTTCCTATAGGAGGGGAGGATTGTAACAGCCCAAAGTTCTGAAACAGGAAAATTTGGGTGACACGGCCTGGGACACGGGCGTGTCCCAGGGCGTGTCAGGTGGACACGGCTGCGACACGGGCGTGTCGCAGGGCGTGTCAAGGCAGTGTCGACAGTCGACTTAGGTGTCGACGATTTTCGCTCGACGATCGTCGAGAGAAGGCACACGGCCTAGGACACGGGCGTGTCCATGGCCGTGTCGTCGAGTGTCGAGATCATCGAGTGTCGAGTGTCGAGATCGTCGAGTGTCGAGATCGTCGAGTGTCGAGAAGTTGCACACGGCCTGTGACACGGGCGTGTCACAGGGCGTGTCAAATCGGGTCGACGAACTCAGCCCGCCGAATGTTTTCGACAGGGCGTGTCTGGGTGCCGTGTCTGGGGCACACGGCAGGGACACGGGTGTGTCCCAGGCCGTGTGAAGTCTCGGGATGATTTGAGATTTTTTCTCCCAGGTACACGGCCACAGACACGGGCGTGTCTGAAGGCGTGTTGGTGACACGGCCCATGACACGGGCGTGTCACTGGTTTGGATAAGTCGGTTGACCACCGCTTGAGGCACACGGCCAGGCACACGGCCGTGTTCGAAGCCGTGTCGGGTCAAAATATGTATTTTTGGCAGAATCGTGGCCGTCCATTCCTTCAGTCTGGATCCAAGGGCTGAAAGCTCTTCTTCTTTTTCCTTAAGGGCCGAAGTCAGAGATTTATTTCTCATAGTCTTTAGCCTTAACCTTTCTTCAAGTGAGAGAGAAAGAGAGAGAAAGGAGGAGGAAGAAGGGAAGGAGGTTGCTGTTGGTGGTGCTGCGGTTTACCGGCAAGAGATCCGAAGCCAGCGTTGCGGAGGAAACGCTCTTGCGAGTCTTGCAAGCAAGCTTTCAAGCCATGGCACCGAAGCAATCGTCAAGGGTAACGACTTTTCTTCCTAGCCATGTGAAGGCTTCTGTTTTGACATATCTTTTGATTCCCCCACCAAGAGGTGGCTGCTTTTGGGAGTCATTTGGGTGATTCTTGAAATCCCCTTTTGTTGTGCATATAGATCCGGAAATGGAGTACGGAATAGGCATGCTGTGTGAAGCCCATCTGGAACAGGTTGGTCTGGATTGTTGATGTTGCATACGAATCGGAGAAGACTCCGTGATAAACGTGTAGTGTGAAGGAGTCTACGGGTTAGACCTGCGAAACGGAGTAGCAGGAAGTACTGGGGGTGGTAGCCCAGGAAAATAGCCTTGTGATGGTTTTGGGTCCAACCTGTGAATGAGGCACAGGTAGTACTGGTGAGACCAGGGAAAGGCCCTTTTTGTGATGCTTGATGTCATAGGGTGTCCACCTGTGAAGCGAGTCACAGGAAGTACTGGTGTGCCCAGGAAAGACCCCTGACATTTGTGCTTATGCGGTGTCCACCTGTGGAGAGAATCACAGGAAGTACTGGTGCGCCCAGGAAAGACCGCTGTTGCTGTGAGGAAATGGGTATAGTGAAATACCCAGGCTTGAATGCCAGGAACAGGATTGGTGAGACCGACCCGCGCCTTTGATATAGCCATGAGTACGCTGTACTCGGAGAAGGCAAGGCGATTTGAGCAACGGGGGGTGGAGGATCCGACCTGCGCATGTCCGTCTGACGTGAGACCAAAAGTGCGGTCTGTTGGAGCGCATATCAAGATCTTCGGCGAACTTGCAAGAACAAAGACATAGTTAGTGCTGAAGATCTATGACATTGACACAACGGAGAGCAGCTACGCAGGAAAAAATGATAGAAATAATTGACAAATAATTCTCATGTACCATACATGAACTCAGGTACTAATTCCAATTATACTTTCTTTTACATTCGTTATTTTTAGGTGTGCTTTGAGGTATTAGTCAATTAGGGGCTAAGCAGAGCACATTAGTCTCTGTGTTGCATGCATATAGGGCTACTCTGTAGTATTGGCCTGTAAAGGGTCAAGCAGAGCAGATAGATTATATATATATATTTTACAGGTACATGTATTATCTTGGTTTGTTTTATATTTCTGTTTTATATGTGTGCTTTGAGTTATTAGTCAATTAGTGACTACAAAAACACAATAGTATATGTGACGAATGTTTATATGGTTGCTCCGTAGTATTGGTCGTTAGAGAGTTAAGTAGCACAAATAAATTTTTGTGTTCATCATGTTCATGTATTTGTTTATTGGCCAGTAGAAAGCCAAGCGGAATAGAGCCCAGGCTTTAGCTAACCCAGGGCAACCCACAGATGAGCAAAGTCCATCCGCACAACGACCATCCGGCAAGGGCAACGAAGATGCGAAACAGAGCAAATGTATGTAAAACCCGACCAATTCCAACTTGAGTGCGAACAAGGAAAACCCGTGCACATTCCAGACAACCCAAGGATGGGCAGAGCCCGTTCCTATGGAGAGCATCGAGCAAGGGCAATAGTGCATACACACCAGCTCGGATGTGGGCGCAGCCCGCTCAGAGGCACGTTCTGTTGCGCTCGATCAATGTCGTCGCTCACGAATTATGTCGCTGTCCACGAACAATGTCGACGCCCACGAACAATGTCGCCGCCCACAAATAATGTCGCCACCCAAAACCAATATTACCGTCACGACCAATATCGCCACCCACAACCAATGACATTGGTTTGCGGGCAAAGCCCGCTATATTGTGGGTGAATGTTGATGCCCACGAATAATATCGCCACCCACGACCAATGTCGACCTCCACAACAAATGTCGCCCCCACGACCAATGTCGCCACCTATGACAAATGTCGCCCCCACGACCAATATCGCCACATACGATACATGTTGCCACCCAAGACCAATGTTATCGCCACGACCAATATCGCCGCCCACGACTAATGACATTGGTTTGCAGGCGAATCCCGCTTGGTTGTGGGCGAATGTTTCTGCCCACGAACAATATCGCCACCCACGACCAATGTCGTCATCTACGACAAATGTCACCCACACGACCAATATCGTCGCATATGACACATGTTGCCGCCCATTACCAATGTCGTTGTCAAGCAGACAAAGCCCGTAGCGACGCAACGAGAACGGGCGAAGCCCGTTCGAAGATGCTAGTGTGTGTGAGTTTGTGTGTATATATATATACACACACACACTCACACACACTAGCATCTTCGAACGGGCTTCGCCCGTTCTCGTTGCGTCGCTGCGGGCTTCTCCCGCTTGAATTAAAGCAAGCTTCGCCTATCCCTGGCTTCTCCTGCCCCCGACGGGCTTCGCCCGCCACCGGCGGGCTTCGCCCGCCCCCCGACAGTTATTTAAAAAATTTAAAATTCTAAAATTATTAGAAATTTTATTAATTATTTAAATTTTATTTTGCTTTAATTCAATTTCATTTTAATTATTACAAAATAAAAATAAGAAAAAAAATCTGCCCCCCCCTTCCTTGAATTTTTCGCTTCCGCAGGAACTCACGGTTCCATTTGCCGTCGGCGGCGAAGCCACCGGCAGCCTACCTGGCGCCCACCGGGGGGCTCGCCGGAGGCCGGTGAACCCATCGAGGGTTGTCCGGCGGCGATAGGGCAGGGCCACCGCCGATGGTGGCCCTGCCCGTGAGACCAAGATCTGGGTCTCACGGGCAGGGCCACCGTCGGCGGTGGCCCTGCCCTATCGACGCCGGACAACCCCCGGCGGGTTCGCCGGCCTCCGGCGAGCCTCCCGGTGGGTGCCAGGCAGGACACCGGCGTCTCTGCCGCCGGCGGCAAATGGAACCGTGAGTTCCTACTTCAGGTGGAAAATCCATCGGGATTTCCTAGAGACGGAAGAACTGCTTTTGGGGAGATTTGGCTAATGGCAGGCCAGATTATTTAGATCCAATGGCCAGATGAGATTTCCTGGAGATCGCACGGGCTACGCCCGTGCTCGATGCTCTCGGGCGGCCTTCGGCCGCATCCAGGCGGGCTTCGCTCGCCTCCGAACGGGCTCCTACCTTGCTCGATTCGTCGTTGCGGGCTGCACCCACATCAAAATGGGATGCACCCGCATCAAAGCGGATTGCACCCCCATCAAGATGGACAATGCCCGCAATATATACATATGAGTATTCAAAATGACTGCAAAAAATATAAATCAATATTACAATTTTTATTTTATAAAAAAAATTACGTTTTGTCGTAAAAGCATTAATTTCACGCAATCTGTCTCTTCCGTCATCTCTCTCCCTCTCTCTCTCCCTCTCTCTCCTCCCTCTCTCTCTCTTTCTCTCTCCCTCCTCTCTCTTTCCCAACTCTCTCCCCCCATCTCATGCTCTCTCTCATGATCCAATGACTCTTATTTGATCTATGATGTGCCTCCAAATACCTATATTGCTTTAATATATATATATATATATATATATATATATATATATATATATATATATATATATATATATATATCTTTACCTATTATAAAGATGTATCGAAATCAGATCACGACCGTTGAATATAAACCAAACATTTGATCGCAGCCGTTGATCACAACAACGAATCGGGACCGTTCATATTTTTTTTAGATCTCCTAAACCTATATAGGGTCTCTCAAATCAGCATATTTTCTAGGGGTACCCTACAACCATCAACTCAATCCAAAATAAAGTCCAAAATCCTTCAAATGAAGGCCCGTTAACAACAAAAGCAAAGCCAGGCCCGCCGCTAGCCAGGCAAGCCCACCAACCCAAGAGTTTTCTGCCAACAGTTGTTAAAGGGAAGGAATCAATATATACGCAAAACATCTATTCATACCGGCGGTGTGGGACTAAATCCCGCCTGGGATTATTAGAATCCCAGGCGGGATTAATAGAATCCCAGGCGGGATTAATCCCGCCTAAACAGGCGGGATTAATCCCGCCTAAACAGGCGGGATTAAATCCCGCCTGCTTAGGCGGGATTTAATCCCGCCTATGTTAGGTTTTTTTTTTAATATTTTTTAATATTTAAAATATTATATTTAATACTATTTATATAATAATATGTTTATAATATTTTTATAATATTGTTAAATATTTTTTTTAAAATATTATATTATAATAATATTTATATATTGATATTTATAATTAATATTTATATAATTTTTAAAAATAAGTTGTGCCCTTCTTGGGGCGGGCGCAACCCGCCGTCACGAGCCGGGTACTGTGACACGTATCCATAGGGGTGGAGCCCCGTGTCGAGCGCGGGCGCAGCCCGGCGGGTGAAGCCTGCCGTCACGGGCGGGTACTGTGGGGCGTAGCCATGGGGCGGGCGAAGCCCGCCGTCACGGGCCGGATACTGTGACGCGTAGCCATAGGGGCGGAGCCCCGTGTCGGGCACTAGTATATATATATATATATATATATATATATATATATTTTAAAAAGAAGTATGAGAAGTTCATCCTAAACCATAACCATTGAATGTAAACCAATATTTCAATCTAAACCATCCAATATAATTTACTATTTCTCATTTTTGTTTTATTTATTAGCATCTCAAGCCATCTTTTGACCCGCACCTCCAAACTCTTCCATCTTTTCGGCCAAAAGCTGCCGCTCACATTACTTTATTTTGAATTCTACTTTATTTCGAATCAGTTTCCTATTCTGACAATACCCACAAAAGCTAGAAAACCCACACCCCCATGCGGATTACATCAAATTGGCAAGCCCCTGCTATCCTCCAGCATACTTTTTTTGAATCGTTTTTGTATGTCAACACCTCCCTCGCCAGCACTCACGACATTTCTTCCTCCTCCAACTGCAGCCCGCTTGCTCGCTCCCCTTGTGAAACCCTCCCGCTCCCTCTTCGCTGAACTCGCGACATGTCTTCCTCCTCACCAGCACTCATGACATTTCTAATCGGAGAGGGATACTCTAAGATGGCGAATGACCGAGGCCTCAGATAGGTGATGGAGAAACACTGATGATATTTGGCTAGGGCGGGCGTCATGCTTACTATGGTAAAGGTTTCTCCTCCCATGCCACTAAATAATCCAGTTCCAAAGTTTTGAGGCGTGTTTTGGCCTTATCCCGTAACACTCACAGTGCAAGCTCCTGCCCTGTTCATGATATTTATCCTGTTTCGTGCTCTCCATGTCTATATCACTCCCTCTCTCTTGGGAGGAAGAACGATAAGTAGAAATTTTTAGCACGACATCATACACGATCTATCTAACTGTAAGTAAATCTGCAGAGCTTGAGCTATTTTTATTTGTCCAAGCATTCATTTTTTTATTTCTTGCTTATATTTGCACATCCTCTTAAAAAACCTTGAACTTCTGTCTAAAAAAACTTGAATTTCTCTCCTTTATTTGGAAGGATGTAAAGTTTGTTGGAGAAAAGATGTATCAAAATTTTCTAATAACTGTTGGAGATGACCTGACAAATATGATGATTATCACTACTATCATCATTATATTTATTCCCACTAATTGAAGCATGTAGTATGAAATTTCTAATCTAATCCTTTCAATGTTACTTGAGGTATTAACTTTGTTTTATGTTAAGTAATTTTGCATACTTTTACTCATTTTAATTTTGTCTCATCTATGTTCTTTCCAAATCCATTTAATTTGGTATATTTTTTGCCTTATCGATGCTTCATTTCTCTCCCCTGAAGGCTGTAATGAACAATTAGGATCTCTTCAAGCACAAATAAAATTTATGGAACAGCCAGCGCGGATGTGGGAGCAAACAACATGAATGACGGCAACCCGCATGGATGACGGTGCTGCCCCGCATTGATGATGGTGCTGCCGCACGGATGATAGCGCAACCCGCAGGATGATAGCGATTAGCGCAACAACACGGATGAGGGCGCGCGCAACAGCATGGATGAGGTCGTGCGCAACCCACATAGATGAGGGCGCGCTCAACGTACACAGATGAGGGCGCGCGCGCAGCCTACACAGATGAGAGCGCAGCCAGCTCTTTACCCATATTTAATTATTGATTCTTTATGCATTCTTAATTAACATATGTTTAGTTCAGAGTCTACTATATATGCTTTAGGTTTAGTGGACTCCTAAACGTAGTTGGGATCTTAATTTGCATATTAAGTTAAAATAATTCCATCATCATTTTCATAACCACCAACTGATGTTCACTTGGGTTATCAACATGCAATTTTAGTGCAAATTGAATCAACGATTGTGAGTCATATCAAATATATGCTTCAATATAAATTGCTAAATGTTTCAATAGAAATTATAAAACTCTTTAATAAGAAAAATGTTTTGTTCATATTATTTTTTAGGGATTTTAGCTTTCTATTTATTACTGATGCATTTGCTAAAATGATTATTCTCTAGCCTTCCATTTTCAGTTGCCAGCGGTGCAACGTAACCAAATCATGTCAAGAGAATTTACGTGCATTCATACAGAAGAACACCAATTTGATACATGTCATGAGAGTGTATAGAATGTTGCATCAGCTGTAATCACCTCAAAGATTCATATAAGACTGCTTCAGAATGACAGTTATCTTATGAAAATTTTGATATAAAAACAAACACGAGAGCAAAATTAACATATACAAACCTACCTTGTGATGGCTGTGACGAATGTCGCCATAAATAATTGATCACTGTCTATTCTGGTGGTTTCCAGGTGCTTACCTATGCATTATAGATTCCAGAAAGCTCTTCCTCCACCGGTGCTGCGCTTTTGTAATTCCTTTAGGTGCCTTCCTTATGAACCTTTCAAACTCTACCATTTTGCTCTAGCATTTTTAGAATTTATAAAATATCAGCTCCCATATATTTTGTGTGTGATTCATGTTTTAGTTTTTATGAAATTTGTAATAATGTGCACACCTCATTGTTTCATAAAAACTAAAACATGAATCTCACACAAAATATATGGGAGCTGATGTTTTATAAATTTCAAAAATGCTAGAGCAGAATGGTAGAGCATGCATGAAAGGTTCCTGAGGAAGGCACCTGAAGGAATTGCAGAACCGCAGCACCACTGGAGGAAGAGCTTTCTCGAATCTGTACTGCACAGGTAGGCACCTGGAAACCACCAGAATAATCGATGATCTGTTATTTATGGCGACATTCGTCACAACCATCACCAGGTAGGTTTGTATATGTTAATTTTGCGAAATTTTGCTCTCATGTTTGCTTTTATATCGAAATTTTCTTAAGATAACTGTCATTCTGAAGCAGTCTTATATGAATCTTTGAGGTGACTACTGCTGATACAACTTTCTGCACACTCTCATGACATGTATCAAATTGGCGTTCTTCTGTATGAATGCACGTAGAATTCTCTTAACATGATTTGGTTACATTGCACCGCTGGCAACTGAAATTGGAAGGCCAGAGAATAATCATTTTAGCAAATGCATCAGTAATAAATAGAAAGTTAAAATTCCTAAAAAATAAAAAGAACAAAACATTTTTCTTATTAAAGAGTTTTATAATTTATATTGAAACATTTAGCAATTTATACCAAAGCATATATTTGATATCACTCATAATCATTGATACAATTTGCACTAAAATTACATGTTGACAACCCAAGTAAACAGCAGCTAGTGGTTATGAAAATAATAGTGGAATTTTTTTAATCCAATATACAAATTCAGATCCCAACTAAGTTAAGTAGTGCACTAAATCTGAAGGATATATAGTAGACTCTGAACTAAACATATGTGAATTAAGAATGCATAAAGAATCAATAATTTAATATAGGTAGAGAGCTGGTTGTGCCCTCATTTGTGTAGGCTGTGTGCGCCCTCATCTGTGTGGGTTGTGTGCGCCCTCATCCGCGCTGTTGCTCGCGCACTGATCCGTGTTGTTGCGCTAATCGCTTTCATCCATGCGGGCTGCGCCATCATCCGTGCGGGCAACACCATCATCCATGCGGGCAGCACCGTCATCCATGCGGGCTGCCCTCATTCATGCCGGTTGCACCCACATCCGCGCTGGATGTTCCATAAAATTTATTTGTGCGTGAAGAGATCCTCATTGTCTATTACAGACTTCAGTGGAGAGAAACAAAGCATCAGTAAGGCAAGAAATATACCAAATTAAATGGATTTGAAAAAATTAAAATGATTAAAGGTATGCAAAATTACTCAACAAAAAACAAAAGTTAATACCTCAAATAACAGTGAAAGGATTCGATTAGAAATTTCATACTACTTGCTTCAATTAGTGGGAATAAATATAATGATGATAGTGGTGAAAATCATCATATTTTCAAGGTCTTTTCCAACATTTATTAGAAAAATTTGATGCATCTTTTCTCCAACAAACTTTACATCCTTCCCTGTAAAGCAGAGAAATTCAAGGTTTCTTTAGACAGAAGTTCAAGATTTTTCAAGATGTGCAAATATAAGCAAGAAATAAAAAAATGAATGCTTAGACAAATAAAAATAGCTCAAGCCCTGCAGATTTACTTATAGTCAGATAGATCGTGTATGATGTCCTGCTAAAAAATTCTACCTATCGTTCTTCCTCCCAAGAGAGGGGTGGGGGAGGGGGAGGGGGATATAGACATGGAGAGTCTGAAACAGGACAAATATCATGAAACAAGGCAGGAACTTGCACTCCGAGTGTTACTCGATAAGGCCAAAACACACCTCAAAACTTTGGAACTGGATTATTTAGTGGCATGTGAGGACCTTTATCATAGTAAACATGACACCCGCCCCGTCCAAATATCATCAACGTTTCTCCATCACTTATCTGAGAGCCTCGACCATTCTCCATCTCAGAGTATCCCTCTCCGATTAGAAATGTCATGAGTGCTGGTGAGGAGGAAGACATGTTGCGAGTTCGGCGAGGAGGGAGCGAGTGGGTTTCGCAAGGGGAGTCGGCAAGCGGGCTGTAGTTGGAGGAGGAAGAAATGTAGTGAGTGTTGGCGACAGGATGTGTTGAAATAAGAAAACGATTCACATAAAGTACAATGGAGGATAGCAGGGGGGCTTACCAATTTGATGTAATCCGCGTGGGGGCGCGGTTTTTCTTGCTTTTGTGGGTATTGTCAGAACAGGAAACTGATTCAAAATAAAGTAGAATTCAAAATAAAGTAAGGTGAGCATCAACTTTTGGCTGAAAAGATGGAAGAGTTTAGGGGTGCAAATCAAAAGATGACGTGATAAATTAATAAAAAAAAGAGAAATAGTAAATTATGTTGGATGATTTATATTGAAATATTGGTTTATATTCAATGATTATGATAAACTCGGCGTATTTCTTTTTAAAAGAGTATAGATAGATATAATAATAATAATAATAATAATAATAATAATAATAATAAGATTAATATGAGGGTGGAGCGTTAGGTTTGTCGTCGGGTATAAAAGGATCAATTCAATAAATTGATTTTTTTTAACGATTTGATGTAATGATGATTTTATATAATAATAATAATAATAATATTAATAATAATAATTATTATTATAATACTAACTTAAATTCATTCTCTATTCATCCGTCCAATGAATCATGATTCCAAGGATAAAAAAAAAGTAAAATAAATATTTTTATAATAATAATAATATTTTAAATATTATATTATTACGAAAAGCTAAACACACACCTATTCGAATGAAGTTCGCACCCTAGGTAAAAGTTGGAGTTACGAATCCAACGACAAAGTCAAAAACAAAATCCGATGAGCCGTTCTTGAGTTAGAATTTTCCAAAGTCTTACGACGAACGAAAAATTATACGAATCATTGAAAATTCTCTGAGGCTCTAATATTGTTTGAATCGCAACGAAATTTGACGGACATTTTTAAAACTTAATAACTAAATTTTATGACGTAAAATTTTCCAATTTCTGGTAAGATTCCAGAATTTGGTCGACTCGACAAAACTGACGCAAAAACGCGAAAACGACAGCGCGCCGTTAACTCTGTGTTAACGTAACGCCCTTACATCATTATGACGTCATCAAGGAGATTAAAATAATTGCCGAAAAAACAGAGGAGTTACAGTCACCTCTCTAAAAGGGAAGTTTCGTCCCTAAACTTGATAAATCATTCGAATCAAGACAGAAAAGAATAATCAAGGTTATCGGAAAAAAATATTTACCAATGGAAACAAGAAGAAAATGTCAGCAACCAAGTTAGATCCTAGTTTTTATCTTCTAGCCCTGCTTGTTAGTTGTTAATTAATTGTGTTTATGTAAAACCACTCTCCCTAAATGACTTCTCGGTTCGACGAACATTTTTTCGTCGAACGGTGTTCGACTTTCGTCGAACGTATTTTGTTCAATTTTCGTCAAACGTATTTTGTTCGACTTTCGTCGAACGGTTTTAGTCGGCCGGATTTTGTTCGACTTTCGTCGAACGGTGTTTGACTTTCGTCGATCTGTGTTCGACGAACGACGATTGCTTTCTCACGGTTTTTTCATAGAACAGTTTTTCCGGTTGTAGTTTTTATTTTGTTGTTGTATCTAGGGGAGGTGATGTCTGAGCAAGTAAGTCAACTCCCATAAAAATATATTGTTGCAGTTTCTTTTAAATATAGTAGAAAGAAAAAGTTTTTTCAGCATGTAGCTTGTTCGAGAGTTACTATTCCTCTTCCCTAAATCTTTCAGTTGAATTAAAATGTTTTCTTTAATTTTGGATATAGCTACGAGTGCGCCTCCATTGGTGGTGATCTAGAGTTGGATCTATCTATTTATCATCTCCTTGATCTCTCGATTTCTTGTTTTTTGTTCAAGTTTGGGATTTCTGCTTTCTTGACATGCTTTGCTTGTCATGTTGGTGTGATTCAAGTTAACAAAAGTGCTATCAGAGGGAGGTTGGTTGTTTCGTCCCTGTTCTTTTGTGCAGTCTATCTGTAAAGATTCTCGTTCATGGATAGGGTACTTAGTGTTGCACCTTTGACTATCAAACTGAAGAGAGAAAACTTCTCGAGATGGAGATGGGAAGTCGAGAACACACTGAGGATGCACAGAGTTGTTGAATTCTGTGAAGTGAAAGTGGGTGAATGGAAGGCTTGGGAAACCTATCCACGCGGACTACGCGGACAGGGTTGGCGGACTGCTAGGTCGGCAGGGATGTTGCAGGCGGTTTGCTCTGTGGCGGCCTGGACGGTCTGTTCGCGCGGAATACGCGGACAGCAGCGGCGGTCTGACAGGCCAGTGTATGCTCAGCAGGCGGTTGACTCCCAGGAAGTAACCGGGCGGATAGAAATGTTATCCGCGGAGTCCGGCATGAAGCGGACTGAAGAACTGGAGCTCGGCAGACCGGTTTGGCAGTTGCCTTGGTCTTGCTCTAGTGCAGCGGGAAGCCGCGGAGACCGCCGGTCAGCGCGACAGAAACTGGAGGTCGCCCGGTATGGCGGGCTAGATCCAGTGTCCGCCAGTAAGTGCGGACTGGCCCTTGTGGCTAGTGGACTGGACTTGGTGTGATCTGAACCAAGTCCAGGATGGCTCAGTCCGGGGAGATCGCGCAGTGGAGCGCGGGCTGGTTTCTCAGTCCGCCAAGCGTAGTAGAAGTGCTGTTGCCTTGTTTGCTAGCTTGGGGAAATGCGGACTGGAGAATTGCTTGTGCAGGAGCGTGCGGACTGGAGCCAGAGTCCGCTGAGTCCGGTTTAGCCTTGTGACGAGGTTATGGACTCAGGAGTTGCGGACTGGAGTCTGCTGTTAGCAGACTGGATTGGCGTGTCCGCTAAGTCCGGAGGTGCCTTGGCAATGAGGCAATGGACTTGGGATATGCGGACGGTAGCCGGGTGTCCGCTGAGTCCGGCAGGTGCCTTGATGGCGAGGCTGCGGGCTCGGGTTTTGCGGGCTGATGCCTTGTCCGCAGAATGGCGTACACGGCTGTTGTGGAGTCCGGCTGTGGTGGTCCTGGCTTGGTCTCTGGTGGCAAGGCGGGCTGGATTTTGGAGTCCGGCCTTGGAGAAGCTGGGCGGACTGGCTATCTGCACATGAGCGGCGAACTGGAATGTGTGTCCGCGGGCTGGCAGACACACTTGTTCTAGCTGCGGGATGTGGCGGTGATCCTATCGGCTAGGGCGGTGACCATACTCATCATCGTGCCTATAAATAGGACCCATGTCACATCAGGAGAAACATGTAACAGCCCAAAGTTCTGAAACAGGAAAATTTGGGTGACACGGCCTGGGACACGGGCGTGTCCCAGGGCGTGTCAGGTGGACACGGCCTGCGACACGGGCGTGTCGCAGGGCGTGTCAAGGCAGTGTCGACAGTCGACTTAGGTGTCGACGATTTTCGCTCGACGATCGTCGAGAGAAGGCACACGGCCTAGGACACGGCGTGTCCATGGCCGTGTCGTCGAGTGTCGAGATCGTCGAGTGTCGAGTGTCGAGATCGTCGAGTGTCGAGATCGTCGAGTGTCGAGAAGTTGCACACGGCCTGTGACACGGGCGTGTCACAGGGCGTGTCAAATCGGGTCGACGAACTCAGCCCGCCGAATGTTTTCGACAGGGCGTGTCTGGGTGCCGTGTCTGGGCACACGGCCAGGGACACGGGCGTGTCCCAGGCCGTGTGAAGTCTCGGGATGATTTGGATTTTTTCTCCCAGGTACACGGCCACAGACACGGGCGTGTCTGAAGGCGTGTTGGTGACACGGCCCATGACACGGGCGTGTCCGTGGGCGTGTCACTGGTTTGGATAAGTCGGTTGACCACCTGCTTGAGGCACACGGCCAGGCACACGGCCGTGTTCGAAGCCGTGTCGGGTCAAAATATGTATTTTTGGCAGAATCGTGGCCGTCCATTCCTTCAGTCTGGATCCAAGGGCTGAAAGCTCTTCTTCTTTTTCCTTAAGGGCCGAAGTCAGAGATTTATTTCTCATAGTCTTTAGCCTTAACCTTTCTTCAAGTGAAGAGAGAAAGAGAGAGAAAGGAGGAGGAAGAAGGGAAGGAGGCTGCTGTTGGTGGTGCTGCGGTTTACCGGCAAGAGATCCGAAGCAAGCGTTGCGGAGGAAACGCTCTTGCGAGTCTTGCAAGCAAGCTTTCAAGCCATGGCACCGAAGCGATCGTCAAGGGTAACGACTTTTCTTCCTAGCCATGTGAAGGCTTCTGTTTTGGCATATCTTTTGATTCCCCCACCAAGAGGTGGCTGCTTTTGGGAGTCATTTGGGTGATTCTTGAAATCCCCTTTTGTTGTGCATATAGATCCGGAAAATGGAGTACGGAATAGGCATGCTGTGTGAAGCCCATCTGGACAGGTTGGTCTGGATTGGTGATGTTGCATACGAACCGGAGAAGACTCCGTGATAAACGTGTAGTGTGAAGGAGTCTACGGGTTAGACCTGCGAAACGGAGTAGCAGGAAGTACTGGGGTGGTAGCCCAGGAAAATAGCCTTGTGATGGTTTTGGGTCCAACCTGTGAATGAGGCACATGTAGTACTGGTGAGACCAGGAAAGGCCCTTTTTGTGATGCTTGATGTCATAGGGTGTCCACCTGTGAAGCGAGTCACAGGAAGTACTGGTGTGCCCAGGAAAGACCCCTGACATTTGTGCTTATGCGGTGTCCACCTGTGGAGAGAATCACAGGAAGTACTGGTGCGCCCAGAAAGACCCGCTGTTGCTGTGAGGAAATGGGTATAGTGAAATACCCAGGCTTGAATGCCAGGAACAGGATTGGTGAGACCGACCCGCGCCTTTGATATAGCCATGAGTACGCTGTACTCGGAGAAGGCAAGGCGATTTGAGCAACGGGGGGTGGAGGATCCGACCTGCGCTATGTCCGTCTGACGTGAGACCAAAAGTGTGGTCTGTTGGAGCGCATAGCAAGAGTCTTCGGCCTGCGCGCCATGACACAAAGGGGGGCTACGGGCCATCCCGGTGTCCGAGGACTAACTCCGGCTGCACGCCATGGAGTAAATGCTCAAGAGTGTTACCGTTGGGTGATAACCCTGATACGGTGGTGGGCAAGAGGTTGCCAGAACACCAAGAGTGTGCCCTGAGTGCACGGACCGTTGGGCCGGGCGGCGAACGGTTGTGATGGCTTGTGTGCGTGAAAGCACCTTTGATGATATAGCTTGCCATACTTGTGATATGATATGCCTGCAGGGAAAATACCGCTGCCCCGAGAGGAGGGGTAGGGTCGTTATAATTTGGTCAGCTGAACGCTGACCGTTGCTTTTGTTTGCCACCGTTGGGTGGATTGTCCTTGCACAGGTGCTGGAGAGCCGAGCGGGTCGCATAGAGGTTGATGCTCCTGCTGGTGTTGCTGCTGCTGCTAGCCCTCGAAGGCTAATGTTCTTTTGCGTGTTTTCTTTTTGTGGCCGGCCTGCGCGCCAATTTGTTTAGGCCACTACATGAAAGCCCTGTAAGGCCATAAGGCCAATACTTTATACATGTTGTAAGACATTCCTATCTATATATAAAATGTGGAGTTTATATTTGGACATTCATGAGGAGTTCAAGTAGCTTAGGCTTCCGTTAGAATGCTTGTGATAGGTGCGATGCGCTACTCTGGTATCATCCTGTACCTTCACCGACTGTTTTGTGGTATATCCTGTGGGGCCCCGGCCGGACCTTCTAGAATATATCATATGAACGGATGGGGTTGTTACATTTTTGGTATCGGTTCTTTTGGTCTTTCCCTCTCGAAGTCGTGGCCGACTTCTTTTGTGGGGTGGCGAGCACGTGGTTGTGCACACCAAAGTCTACGATTGAACTTCTGAATGTCCATGATAGGAATGCAAATTTGTTTGTTTGAGGAACCTGTGTGTTCCTATTTTGTGTTGTTTGCTTGGGTACGACCGCTAATGTATGTGTCTTGTCCACCTTTAGGTGACACGAAGTGGAGCTGGGCCGTCTGCGTCCCAGCATTCTGATGAGAGTAGGGCACCAGCTGAGGTGCCTACACCTCCACCGTCTGCAGAGCATGTGCGGTTAGTTGCGGAGGCATTATTTACCATGATCCAAGGCCAGCCACTTAGGCAGGAACAAGTGGATGTTAGGCCAGAACAGGTGGAGGCAAGGCCGGAACCTGTAGTGGATGTGGCTCCTCGAGCAGCTGAGAAGCAACTAACACGGTTCATGAGTTTCCATCCGCCTACATTTTGGGGAGCGGGTACTCTGACACAGGCAGAGGATTGGTTATCGCGCGTCAAGAGAGTAATGGCGGCGATTGGCACGGCGGAGCGTCAGAAGGTTACCTTAGCTACATTCTTGCTTGAAGGAGAAGCTCGCTTGTGGTGGGATGAGATAGAGTTACATCATTTGGCGGGTCGTCCGTTAGCTCAAGTCTCCATGGATGAATTCTCTCGACTGTTCTTAGCAAAGCACCTTCCTGTGGCTCAACGGATAGCCATGGAAAATGAATTCCAACGGTTGACTCAAGGTGAGGGCAGTGTTGACGCGTACCTGCATGAATTTACGCGCTTGGGGCGGATATGCGGGTTCGATATTTGCTGATGAGCAGCGGAAGACCAATAGGTTCTATGAAGGCCTGAGGGACGAGTTGAGGTTCCTTGTGTCAAGTTCTGTGAACCAAGGTTTCCAAGCATTGGTTGACACTGCAACCGCGTTGGAAAAGGATATGAAAAGGGTGCAAGGAAAGAGAGCTTTGACTGTGACGCAACCGGAGTGGAAAGCGCCCCGATCTGGGAAACCATTCTATAAGAAGAAATGGGTAAGAAGTCCAAGCCGAGTGGACAAGCTCCTTCATCAGTTGCAACGGGAGCAACGTCAGGGGCTACTTCCAAGCCAGATACTCGGGTCTGCTACAATTGTGGCCGCATAGGGCATATTGCGCGAGATTGTCGGATGCCGCCGAAAAGTGAAAAGAAGGCGGGAGCATCGTATGCGGAGAAAGGAAAGGCGGTGGTGGATTCCTCTGCCTCACAAGCGCAACCCCGGGTCTACAATCTTGGCCTGCAAGAGGCCATCAAGCAGAGTGACGTGGTCACAGGTATGAGTTTAGTTTTGTTTATGCGAATGTTTGTATGCTTAGCTTAGTACCTCTTTGGTTGCGATTTGTATGTGTGACATGGTTGTCATAGGTTTTGTGATGATTCGGGACACGCTGGCGCGAGCACTATTTGATACAGGTGCATCGCATTCTTTTCTGTCTCGTGAATTTGTTACGCGGCTTGGGTTACCCAGTCGTGTAAAGACAGATAGCGTCAGAGTGGTGTTGCCGAATGGCTGTTGGATGCTTGCGGATCAAGCTTGCGATGTGGCGGTTCAGCTAGGAAGTCGGGATCTTTGTTTATCTGCATTTGTTTTGCCAATATCGGAATTCGACGTGATTTTTGGGATGGATTGGCTTGCGGAGCAGCATGCTATGATTGATTGTCAGTCCAAAGAAATCACGTTGGGCCAGAATACCGAACAGGAGACAAAGTTCGCGGGTATGCGAGGAGTGGGCGGGACATTGATGTCTGCACTCCAGGTAGTCAAGGCTGTTCGGAAGGGTGCGGAGTGTTACTTTGCACTAATTCAGGCTGTTGAGCCTAAGGCCAGTGTGTGCGAGGTTCCGATTGTGGCAGAATTTACAGATGTGTTTCCCACGGATCTCCCTGGGCTACCACCCCAGCGGGAGATTGACTTCACGATCGAGTTGGTGCCAGGTGCGAAACCTGTGGCCCGCTCGCCATATCGCGTCGCGCCAAAAGAGATGGCGGAATTGAAGGTTCAACTGCAACAAATGCTAGAGCAAGGGTATATACGCCCAAGTATGTCACCTTGGAGCGCGCCTGTGCTTTTTGTAAAGAAGAAAGACGGAGGAGTTGCGGTTGTGTATTGATTACCGTGAATTGAATAAGCTGACCGAGAAGAATAAGTATCCTATACCTCGGATTGATGAGTTATTCGATCAGCTAGTGGGCTCGACCGTCTATTCGAAGTTGGACCTGAAGTCTGGTTACTACCAGTTAAGAATCCGGGAAGGTGACATTCCCAAAACCGCATTTGGAACGCGTTATGGGCACTATGAGTTCACAGTCATGCCCTTTGGATTGTGTAATGCGCCCTCGGTGTTTATGGATTTGATGCACCGTATTTTTCGCGAGTACCTGGATCTGTTTGTGATCGTATTTATCGATGATATCCTGGTGTACTCGAAGTCCAAAGCTGAACATGAGATTCATTTGCGGTTGGTGTTGAATACGTTGAGGCAAAATCAGCTTTATGCCAAGTTCTCGAAGTGCGAGTTTTGGCTATCGTCAGTGGCATTTTTGGGCCATGTGGTGAGTGGAGCGGGCATTGCAGTGGATCCAGCGAAGATAAGAGCCATACAAGAATGGCCAGTATTGTCTTCCGTGGCCAAGGTCAGGAGTTTCCTTGGACTTGCGGAGCTACTATAGAAGATTTGTGGAGAACTTCTCGCGGATCGCTTTGCCGCTAACCACACTGACGCGAAAGGATCAGAAGTTCGTTTGGACGCCAGAGTGTGCACGAGCTTTTGAAGAGCTGAAGATTCGGTTGACCACGGCGCCGGTGTTGTCTTCGCCATGTGGGACCGATGGTTTTGTTATATATAGTGATGCCTCAGGGAGCGGCTTAGGCTGCGTTCTTCTGCAGAACGGAAAGGTTATTGCTTATGGCTCACGCCAACTGAAGGTGCACGAGCGCAATTATCCGGTCCATGATTTGGAACTAGCGGCGGTGATTTTTGCACTGAAGCTGTGGCGACACTACCTTTATGGCGTGAAGGTGGAGATCTATACGGATCATAAGAGACTAAAGTACCTTTTGGAGCAGAAAGAGTTGAACATGCGACAACGAAGGTGGTTGGAGTTCCTTGGGGACTACACTTTCGAGATTCATTATACACCCGGGAAGGGGAATGTTGTCGCGGATGCCTTGAGTCGGCGAGTTCCGGCTAGAGCGAATTGGTTACAAAGGCATGATGAACGTCTGATCCAGGAATTGGAGGCATTGGAGATCTATTGTGTTGACAAAAATTCCACTGCCATTGCGTGTTTGAACTGGACCGAGGTGCAATGTGACCTTGCGGACCGAGTTCGACGGGCAACGGAGTTGGATGAAGATCTCTTGCGCTATGGGAATGAAGGGCCAGAGGGCAAATTCACCTGGATTGACGGTCTTTTGCGAAAAGAAGGCCGATTGTGCGTCCCAAATGTGGGGAAACTGAGGGAAGAACTGATGTATGAAGCACATTATACGAAGTATTCCATTCACCCCGGGAGCACAAAGATGTTCAACGATATGAAAAAGCTCTTTTGGTGGCCAGGGCTTAAGAAAGATGTTGCCCTGTATGTAGCCAAATGCCAAACATGTGCGATGGTGAAGGCGGAATGCCAAAAGCCGGGCGGTTATTTGAAGTCACTGCCGATCCCATTATGGAAATTTGATGATATTTCCATGGATTTTGTGCATGGATTGCCAAGATCGCAGCGAGGAAATGATTCCATTTGGTGATAGTTGACCGGCTAACAAAAGTAGCACATTTTCTCCCGAACAGGCGGGATGATTCGGTGGAAAGTTTGGCAAAGTTATATGTTGATCAAATTGTGCGTCTTCACGGTGTTCCTCGGAGCATCGTAAGTGATCGAGATGGCGATTCACGTCAAATGATTGGAGGCTAGTTCACCGACTGTTGGGCACGAAGTTGACTTTCAGTACGGCCTTTCATCCCCAAACAGATGGCCAAACTGAACGTACCAACAGAACAATGAAGGACATGCTCCGAATGTGCGCCCTTGACTTTGGAAAGAAATGGGAAGATCATCTCTATATGGTAGAGTTTGCTTATAATAACAGCTACCAGGCAAGTATTGGGATGACACCATATGAAGCCCTATACGGAAGGAAGTGTCGTACTCCCTTGGCTTGGGTAGAAGCGGGTGAAGCTCGGATTGTTAAACCAAATGAGGTGGATGAAGCAAACTCAACCATTCGGTCGATTCGAGAGAGATTGCTGATTGCTCAAGATCGACAAGCGAAGTACTACAACGCCAAGCACCGGAACGTTGCATTTGCGGTTGGCGATTGGGTCTACTTGAAGATCAAGCCATTCAAAGGTGTCTCCAGGATTCGACGATTGAAAAAGTTGAGTCCAAGATATTTGGGTCCTTTCGAAGTGGTTGAGCGAATTGGCGAAGCGGCTTATCGGCTAGCTCTGTCGGCGGACTTGGGTGGGTTACATGATGTCTTTCACATCTCGGTGCTGCGGAAAGCCGTGAAAGATCCAGCTCAAGTGATCGCGGATGATCGTGTGCCGGTGGAGTATGGGCTAACAACGAGAGTTAGACCCATTCAGATCGAAGATCGAGCCGAGAAACAGTTGCGGAACAAGACGGTCGGTATGGTAAAAGTCCGATGGGACAACTGCGGCCGTGAAGAATTGACATGGGAGCGCGAGCAGACCATGCGAGAAGAGTTCCCTGAGTTGTTTCTGTAAATTGTAACGAGAATGTTGTAACATAAAAATTTATTTGTTGTTACATTTTTCTTGCTGCTTTTTGTTACTTTTCTGTCTCTGAATTTCGAGGACGAAATTTCCTATAGGAGGGGAGGATTGTAACAACCCAAAGTTCTGAAACAGGAAAATTTGGGTGACACGGCCTGGGACACGGGCGTGTCCCAGGGCGTGTCAGGTGGACACGGCCTGCGACACGGGCGTGTCGCAGGGCGTGTCAAGGCAGTGTCGACAGTCGACTTAGGTGTCGACGATTTTCGCTCGACGATCGTCGAGAGAAGGCACACGGCCTAGGACACGGGCGTGTCCATGGCCGTGTCGTCGAGTGTCGAGATCGTCGAGTGTCGAGTGTCGAGATCGTCGAGTGTCGAGATCGTCGAGTGTCGAGAAGTTGCACACGGCCTGTGACACGGGCGTGTCACAGGGCGTGTCAAATCGGGTCGACGAACTCAGCCCGCCGAATGTTTTCGACAGGGCGTGTCTGGGTGCCGTGTCTGGGCACACGGCCAGGGACACGGGCGTGTCCCAGGCCGTGTGAAGTCTCGGGATGATTTGGATTTTTTCTCCCAGGTACACGGCCACAGACACGGGCGTGTCTGAAGGCGTGTTGGTGACACGGCCCATGACACGGGCGTGTCACTGGTTTGGATAAGTCGGTTGACCACCGCTTGAGGCACACGGCCAGGCACACGGCCGTGTTCGAAGCCGTGTCGGGTCAAAATATGTATTTTTGGCAGAATCGTGGCCGTCCATTCCTTCAGTCTGGATCCAAGGGCTGAAAGCTCTTCTTCTTTTTCCTTAAGGGCCGAAGTCAGAGATTTATTTCTCATAGTATTTAGCCTTAACCTTTCTTCAAGTGAAGAGAGAAAGAGAGAGAAAGGAGGAGGAAGAAGGGAAGGAGGCTGCTGTTGGTGGTGCTGCGGTTTACCGGCAAGAGATCCGAAGCCAGCGTTGCAGAGGAAACGCTCTTGCGAGTCTTGCAAGCAAGCTTTCAAGCCATGGCACCGAAGCGATCGTCAAGGGTAACGACTTTTCTTCCTAGCCATGTGAAGGCTTCTGTTTTGGACATATCTTTTGATTCCCCCACCAAGAGGTGGCTGCTTTTGGGAGTCATTTGGGTGATTCTTGAAATCCCCTTTTGTTGTGCATATAGATCCGGAAATGGAGTACGGAATAGGCATGCTGTGTGAAGCCCATCTGGACAGGTTGGTCTGGATTGGTGATGTTGCATACGAACCGGAGAAGACTCCGTGATAAACGTGTAGTGTGAAGGAGTCTACGGGTTAGACCTGCGAAACGGAGTAGCAGGAAGTACTGGGGTGGTAGCCCAGGAAAATAGCCTTGTGATGGTTTTGGGTCCAACCTGTGAATGAGGCACAGGTAGTACTGGTGAGACCAGGAAAGGCCCTTTTTGTGATGCTTGATGTCATAGGGTGTCCACCTGTGAAGCGAGTCACAGGAAGTACTGGTGTGCCCAGGAAAGACCCCTGACATTTGTGCTTATGCGGTGTCCACCTGTGGAGAGAATCACAGGAAGTACTGGTGCGCCCAGGAAAGACCCGCTGTTGCTGTGAGGAAATGGGTATAGTGAAATACCCAGGCTTGAATGCCAGGAACAGGATTGGTGAGACCGACCCGCGCCTTTGATATAGCCATGAGTACGCTGTACTCGGAGAAGGCAAGGCGATTTGAGCAACGGGGGGTGGAGGATCCGACCTGCGCTATGTCCGTCTGACGTGAGACCAAAAGTGCGGTCTGTTGGAGCGCATAGCAAGAGTCTTCGGCCTGCGCGCCATGACACAAAGGGGGGCTACGGGCCATCCCGGTGTCCGAGGACTAACTCCGGCTGCACGCCATGGAGTAAATGCTCAAGAGTGTTACCGTTGGGTGATAACCCTGATACGGTGGTGGGCAAGAGGTTGCCAGAACACCAAGAGTGTGCCCTGAGTGCACGGACCGTTGGGCCGGGCGGCGAACGGTTGTGATGGCTTGTGTGCGTGAAAGCACCTTTGATGATATAGCTTGCCATACTTGTGATATGATATGCCTGCAGGGAAAATACCGCTGCCCCGAGAGGAGGGGTAGGGTCGTTATAATTTGGTCAGCTGAACGCTGACCGTTGCTTTTGTTTGCCACCGTTGGGTGGATTGTCCTTGCACAGGTGCTGGAGAGCCGAGCGGGTCGCATAGAGGTTGATGCTCCTGCTGGTGTTGCTGCTGCTGCTAGCCCTCGAAGGCTAATGTTCTTTTGCGTGTTTTCTTTTTGTGGCCGGCCTGCGCGCCAATTTGTTTAGGCCACTACATGAAAGCCCTGTAAGGCCATAAGGCCAATACTTTATACATGTTGTAAGACATTCCTATCTATATATAAAATGTGGAGTTTATATTTAGACATTCATGAGGAGTTCAAGTAGCTTAGGCTTCCGTTAGAATGCTTGTGATAGGTGCGATGCGCTACTCTGGTATCATCCTGTACCTTCACCGACTGTTTTGTGGTATATCCTGTGGGGCCCCGGCCGGACCTTCTAGAATATATCATATGAACGGATGTGGTTGTTACAAAACGACCCTAGACCGAAGTAAGTGAACAGTAATTGAGCTCGCGTAAGTTGCTGCGGTCTGGACCTTGGTGTCCGCGTGGATAGAGAGTTGACCCGGTTGTGCTGTGCAGGTTGTGCGGATAGCGCTGGAAAGCCAGGACTTGGCTCTGATTGCGGTCAGGGACAGTGCGGACTCTGCGGTTAAGCAACAGGCGGTAAACAGCAGGTCGCGGATAGCGACCAAGCGGTCTTCTCTTTGGCAACTTGGTTCGGGGTTCTGGAAGTCGCCTGCTTCAGGCGGACTGTTCCATTCGATGACGCAGCTTGTGCGGTCTGGTGGCCTGCAGATCGGCGGTGAAGAGCTAAGCATTGGAATAAGGGTGAGTCCGCGCGGCTTGGGTTGCGGTCTGGCGACCTGGCGGACTGAGCGGACTCCACAGCAGTAGGTCAGCGACTTGTTGATTGATTCCGCGCGGCTTGTTGTTTGTTCTTGTCTTTGTAACTGTCTCTGCTCTCCCGATGTTGGGTTTTGGTGAAGCATGTCTCGCCATATATGTCTCGCCTTGTAAAGAAGTTTGCTCTTGATCAATAAAGAAGCTTGTGCTGCATGTGTTGCTGGTTGTTACTGCTTTGTTGAGATAACCCCTGCTAACTCCACGATCCGGGAAAACTTTCAACATTATAAGTGGGCGTATCCTCCTTCGGTTTGTTGAGTTTTCAACAGGGTATCCAAGGGGGCGTCTGCGGTTTGTTGAATTTTAACATGGTATCAGAGCCAGGTTGTTGGAGTGGTCAAGCAGTGCTCAATGGAAGTAGTTGCTCGTCTGTAGAGGAAACCAGTGGTAGAACCATGGCAGTGGAGGATGCAAGTTGTCTTGGAATTGATCTTCTTACAGAGACGAACTGTGAACGGTGGAAGTCCTGTATGAAGAGCTTTCTTCTTGGCGAGGACCTTTGGGAGGTTGTATGCGGAGCAGGAAGACAAGAGGATACTGCTGGCAATGCTGAGTCGATGAGAGCTTGGAAGGAGGCAAGATGCGAAAGCGGAGTCTATTCTCAAGCAGGTGATCTCATCGGAGCTCTTGGACCACATCAGTGGATGTCGGTCAGCTGCGGAGGTCTGGACTTCCCTTGATGGGTTGTTCAGGAAGGAGGTGAAGGTTGCTGCTGAAGATGGTCCCTCTACTTCGTATCAGGAAGAAAGGAGTGTTTCTCCTAGGTGTGATAGGAAGAGGAAGGAAGGACCAAGGTGCTATAAATGCAAGCAGCAAGGTCATCTTCGGAAGGAGTGCAAGGTTGTCTTGCTCCCGACGAACGTAGCTCATGTAGGGAGGAAGGAGAAGAACGTAGTTGGGATATCAACTAGTTCTGGAGTTGATCGGAGGAATGCCAGTGATAGTGCAGCTATCTGGCATGAAAGACTGGGGCATGTAGGGATGGACAAGCTGAAAGCAATGGCGGAAAGAAGACTCGTAAGAGGCTTGCCTAGATTGTCATCCTATGGTGATGGTCGGGGGTGTGCGAGATGTCAGGAAAGTGGAGCCTATCGCTTCATGGTTGACAAAGCACAATCCAGATGTAATGCACCATTGACGGTTGTCCATTGTGCTCTGGTGGGACCGACCGTCACGTCCAGTCTTGGAGGCAGCAGGTTCATGCTGATATTGGTTAATGACTATTCTAGGTATACTTGGGTATACTTTTTGAAGAAGAAGTCCAACATGGTTCGCTTGTTTGTGGAGTTCAAGAAGCTTGTGGAAGGCCAGCTTGGCCGGAGGATCAAGGTGTTGAGGACAAGTATCGGTGGTGAGTTTGGCTCTACCGAGTTCTCACGCTTTTGCAGGAAGCAAGGGATCCGGATGGAGCTTTCTTGTGGACATACTTCACAACATGGTAGTATTGCAGCTCAGATGATCCGTTGGTTAACGGAGACCTGCAAGTGTTGGCTTCAGAGTAAAGGCGTTCCGAAGGCTCTTTGGGCGGAAGGAATAGCCTGTGCTGCTCATGTCATCAACCGGATGCCTCTTAGTCCGATCATAATAAAGACTCCTTATGAGCTGATGTTCGGAGTGAAGCCATCAGTGAAGCACCTTCGGGTGTTTGGATCTACCTGCTATATACACTCTCCGGGTGCTCTCAAGACAAAGCTAGTCTTTGTTGGGTATGATGAGCAGAGAAGAAGATGGAGGTGTATGGATCCTGCGACGAAGAAACTCATAGTGTCGAGAGACATTGTTTTCGATGAGTTGACGCCGTATTGGGGTAGCTCTTATGTGGAGCTAGAGATAAGCAGGTCAAATGGTGGGCTGAAGGAGGCTGCTGCTAAGGAAGTGGAGTTGCCTGAGTCACCAGGTGCTCCAGGTTGTTCTAGCTCCGGGGCAAAGGCGTCAGAGTCGGGAAGAAGGGGGAGCGATGCTCCAGGATCTTCTGGCTCGAAGGCGGAGGCTTCCGGTTCAGGAAGCAAGGGGAGCGATGTTCCAGACAGTTCTTGTTCAAGAGGGGAGTCTTCTAGTTCAGGTAGTAGGGGGAGCGTTGCTCCAGATGCTTTTGGTTCCAGTAAGGAGGCGTCTTGTTCAGGGAGCAAAGGGAGCATTGTTCCGGGTTTGCCCGGGAACGGAGCTGGTTCAATAGCAGCGGAGGTGGTTAGACATGATCAGGTTCTTCGGAGATCGAAGAGGATCAGTAAGCCACCAGCTCGATATAGTGAAGGGAACACGGCAGACTTGGTCCCGTGTTTCCTTGTTAGCCCTCAGGTCGAGCAAGGTACTTCTGGCTGTGATGACCCCACTAGAATCAAGGAGGTGGTTGACACCAAGTCTGAAGAGGTGATTTCTCTCAGAGGAAACGAGGCTTGGACTTCAGTATCCAAGGAAGTTGGTGATACTCCTGTGATGCAAGAGTGGAGGTTGAAGCTGAAGAAGGCAGAGGGAAGCATGACTCCTTTTTGGAGATGCTGGAGGGCTCCCTCATGGTCCAAGATATGCGGGGCGAGGACTATGTCTTTGACATCTCTTCGTAGATGCTATCGGAAGGACCAGGTGCAAGATTACGGGAGCTGCTGGAGTTATTCACCACTTCTCACTTCAAGGGGGAGTGTTGAATTCTGTGAAGTGAAAGTGGGTGAATGGAAGGCTTGGGAAACCTATCCGCGCGGACTACGCGGACAGGGTTGGCGGACTGCTAGGTCGGCAGGGATGTTGCAGGCGGTTTGCTCTGTGGCGGCCTGGGCAGTCTGTTCGCGCGGACTACGCGGACAGCAGCGGCGGTCTGACAGGCCAGTGTATGCTCAGCAGGCGGTTGATTCCCAGGAAGTAACCGGGCGGATAGAAATGTTATCCGCGGAGTCCGGCATGAAGCGGACTGAAGAACTGGAGCTCGGCAAACCGGTTTGGCAGTTGCCTTGGTCTTGCTCTGTTGCAGCGGGAAGCTGCGGAGACCGCCGGTCAGCGCGGACAGAAACTGGAGGTCGCCCGGTATGGCGGGCTAGATCCAGTGTCCGCCAGTAAGTGCGGACTGGCCCTTGTGGCCAGTGGACTGGACTTGGTGTGATCTGAACTAAGTCTAGGATGGCTCAGTCCGGGGAGATCGCGCAGTGGAGCGCGGGCTGGTTTCTCAGTCCGCCAAGCGTAGTAGAAGTGCTGTTGCCTTGTTTGCTAGCTTGGGGAAATGCGGACTGGAGAATTGCTTGTGCAGGAGCGTACGGACTGGAGCCAGAGTCCGCTGAGTCCGGTTTAGCCTTGTGACGAGGTTATGGACTCAGGAGTTGCGGACTGGAGTCTGCTGTTAGCAGACTGGATTGGCGTGTCCGCTAAGTCCGGAGGTGCCTTGGCAATGAGGCAATGGACTTGGGATATGCGGACGGTAGCCGGTGTCCGCTGAGTCCGGCAGGTGCCTTGATGGCGAGGCTGCGGGCTCGGGTTTTGCGGGCTGATGCCTTGTCCGCAGAATGGCGGACACGGCTGTTGTGGAGTCCGGCTGTGGTGGTCCTGGCTTGGTCTCTGGCGGCAATGCGGGCTGGATTTTGGAGTCCGGCCTTGGAGAAGCTGGGGCGGACTGGCTATCTGCACAGGAGCGGCGAACTGGAATGTGTGTCCGCGGGCTGGCGGACACACTTGTTCTAGCTGCGGGATGTGGCGGTGATCCTATCGGCTAGGGCGGTGACCATACTCATCATCGTGCCTATAAATAGGACCCATGTCACATCAGGAGAAACGACCCTAGACCAAAGTAAGTGAACAATAATTGAGCTCGCGTAAGTTGCTGCGGTCTGGACCTTGGTGTCCGCGCGGATAGAGAGTTGACCCGGTTGTGCTGTGCAGGTTGTGCGGATAGCGCTGGAAAGCCAGGACTTGGCTCTGATTGCGGTCAGGGACAGTGCAGACTCTGTGGTTAAGCAACAGGCGGTAAAAAGCAGGTCGCGGATAGCGACCAGGCGGTCTTCTCTTTGGCAACTTGGTTCGGGGTTCTGGAAGTCGCCTGCTTCAGGCGGACTGTTCCATTCGGTGACGCAGCTTGTGCGGTCTGGCGGCCTGCAGATCGGCGGTGAAGATCTAAGCATTGGAATAAGGGTGAGTCCGCGCGGCTTGGGTTGCGGTCTGGCGACCTGGCGGACTGAGCAAACTCCACAGCAGTAGGTCGGCGACTTGTTGATTGAGTCCGCGCGGCTTGTTGTTTGTTCTTGTCTTTGTAACTGTCTCTGCTCTCCCGGTGTTGGGTTTTGGTGAAGCATGTCTCGCCATGTATGTCTCGCCTTGTAAAGAAGTTTGCTCTTGATCAATAAAGAAGCTTGTGCTGCATGTGTTGCTGGTTGTTACTGCTTTGTTGAGATAACCCCTGCTAACTCCACGATCCGGGAAAACTTTCAACATTATAAGTGGGCGTATCCTCCTTCGGTTTGTTGAGTTTTCAACAGGGTATCCAAGGGGGCGTCTGCGGTTTGTTGAATTTTAACAAGAGTGTGGGATATTGTTCAACATCCACCGAAAGTGGTGTCAGAAGAGGGAAGAGCACAGTGGGCTAATGCCAGGAAGACGACATATGAAGCAAGTCTCATAAAAGACTACACCGCCACATCTATCATATCAAGGACCTTGGAGGATGGAGATGTGGAGAAGGTTATTGGAGCAGCCAATAGCCATGCTTTATGGGAGATAATTCAGAACTCATACCAATGAGGAGGTAGAGTTAAAGAGATGAAGTTACAGGTGTTGCGAGGCGAGTTTGAGTCGCTTCACATGAAGGACTAAGAGTCCATTGATGAGTATTTCTATAGAGTTTTGAAGGTGAGCAACATGATGAAGTTAAATGGTGAGGAGGTAGATGAGATCAGGACATTGCAGAAATTCCTGAGGTCACTCCCACAGAGATTTGATCATGTTGTTGATGCTGTAGATGAATCCAAGGATTTGTCCAAGCTTTCAGTGGAAGAGCTTAGGAGTTCATTACAAGTTCATGAGCAGGTCATGAACAGAAGAAAGGAGACCAGTGCAGGAGCTAATACTACTGAGGTGCTAAATTACACCAAGAGCACAACTGCTAAGGGTCACTACACGCCTAGAGGGAGAGGCACATTCAGAGGTAGAAGCAGAGGAGGAAGAGGTGATACTGGAGGAAGAGCACCTGCACCTCATGTAGAATAGCCAAATAATCAAGGTGGAGGACAGTGGCAAGCCCGAGGGCATGGAAGGACTGGGAGAGGTCGAAATGGAAGAGGTTCTAGGAATGGAAACCAAGTTCAGTGCTATACATGTCATAAGTTTGGGCACATTTCTACACAGTGCTGGAACAATTCAGAGAAGTTTACTTCTAGACCCGCACCAACCTAGTTGACACAAAAACCACAGAGTAGTGATGAGGGGAACATCACAATTGTTGAGCATGTTGAGTCAAATTGCATGTTGGGTGCTAATGTTGGGGTTATTGATGCTGAGAGCAGAAGAAACTTGTGGTACTTGGACAACGGGTCTTCCAACCACATGACATGAAGAACAGAGTTATTTATCGAGCTTGATAAGGATGTGAGCACTGAGGTAACCTTTGGAAATGCTTATACCATCAAGGTGAAAAGGAAAGGGAATAATTCCTATCAATGAAAAGCGCAGTAGCGTGGGCATGATAGAGAACGTCTACTTTGTACCTGGGATCACTTCAAACATCCTTAGTTTGGGACAACTCATGGAGAGAGGTTATGAGATAACCATGAAAGGGACAATGATGACACTTATTGGAGCTGACAGGATGGAGGTGGCACGGGTAGAGATGAAGTAGAATAGGATGTTCATGCTAAACCTTGACATGGAGAGGATCTCATGTTTAAGAGCCACAGTGAAGGATGAGGCATGGCTCTGGCACATGAGGTATGGACATTTTGGTTTTGATTGTCTGAAAAGGCTGACAAGGGAAGCTGGGGTCCATGGTGCTCCTAGCAGGCTAGAGGAGCCAACCAACATATGTGAGGCATGTGTACTAGGCAAGTTGGCCAAGCTTCCATTCCCAAAGGAAAGTCATTGGAGAGTAAAGAGAATCTTGCAATTGGTTCATTCAGACATCTGTGGGCTGATCACACATGTTTCTGCAGGAGGCAATAGGTACTTCCTAACCTTCATTGATGATTTTAGCAGGAAGTGTTTGGTGTATGCCATCAGGCAGAAGAGTGAGGCGTTTGAGTCTTTCAAACTGTTCAAAAGGTTGGTTGAGATGGAGACAGGCATGATGATTCAGTGTTTGAGGACAGACAAGGAAGGTGAGTATCTGAGCCAGGAGTTTGTTCAGTTTTGTGACTATGCAGGGATCAGGAGGCAGCTCACTTCACCTTACACTCCACATCATAATGGAGTGACTGAGAGGAAGAACCGCACATTGATAAAGATGTGTAGGTGCATGCTCAGAGGCAAGCATATGCCAAAAGTTTTTTGGGGAGATGCTTTGGAGACAGCTTGTTATGTGTCAAATAGGTGCTCCACAAAGTCCCTAACAAGGGGAATGCCGCAGGAAGCGTGGGCTGGTTTCAAGACAAATGTGAGTCACATGAAGGTTTGGGGGAGCATTGCTTATGCTCTAAAGACTAGGACAAATCTGAGCAAACTGGAAGAAAAAGCCAAGAAGTTGATCTTTGTTGGCTATGATCAAAGGAGCAAGGGATACAAGTTGTATGACCCTATGGAGAAGAAAATTGTGGTGAATCGAAATGTGAAATTCGACGAGGCAGCTGAATGGGAGTGGTCAAAAGGCAAGGAGAGGGTTGAAGAGGAAGATGAGGCTCCTATAGTGGTGGAGACAAAAGCTAGTGCTAGTGGTACTGTTCCACACTTTTCTGAGGAAGAAGGAGAGCCCAGAAGGCAAAAAATTAGGTCACTTGGAGAGATCTATGAGGTAGCCCCTACAAATGATGAGTTCAACTTGTTTTGTTTACTTGCTGATGCCGATCCTTTGACATACGAGGAAGCAGTGAAGATTGTTGGCTGGAGGAAATCCATGGATGAGGAGATGCAGTCTATCAAGAAGAACAACACTTGAGAGTTAGCAAAACTGCCCAAAGGAAAGAAGCCCATAGGTGTGAAGTGGGTCTTCAAGATGAAGAAGGATGGAGCTGGAGAGGTGCTGAAGTACAAAACCAGACTTGTGGTCAAGGGATACAAGCAGAAAGAGGGAATAGACTACGATGAGGTCTTCTCACCGGTTGCCTGGATGGAGACAATTCGTATGTTTATTGCCATTGCAGCATAGAGAAAGTGGCTTCTTCATCAGATAGATGTCAAGTCCGCTTTCTTGAATGGAGATTTGGAAGAGGAAGTGTACATTGAGTAGCCTCCTGGTTATCCAGAAGCAAAGGGAAATAAGCAAGTGCTGAGATTGAGGAAGGCACTATATGGTATCAAACAGGCGCCAAGAGCATGGAACAAGAGGATTGACACATTATTATATGAGCAAGGGTATGTGAAGTGCCCTTATGAACATGCGGTCTATATGAAGGAAAGTGAGAAGGGGACACTTTATTTATGTCTGTATGTGGATGATTTGATCATCTTGGGGAGCAGTGACTATGTCGTGAGGAGTTTCAAGGAGATGATGAAGCAGGAGTTTGAGATGATAGATTGTGGTGAACTTAGTTACTTTCTTGGGATTCAGGCAGTGTAGTGTGAAGAGGGCATCTTCATTTCTTAAGAGTCATATGCTAGAGAAATTTTGAAGAAGTTTGGTATGATGGGGTGTAACCCAGTGGGGATACCAATGGAGCCAAGCACACGACTGTCTAGGCATGACGAGGGAGAAGTTGTTGACCCTACATATTTCAAGAGACTAGTGGGGAGTTTGAGGTACTTGACTTGTACCCAACCTGATATTTTATATGCAGCGGGTATTATGAGCAGATTCTTGGAAAACCCTGTGGAGACACACCTGGCAGTGGCTAGGAGGATACTGAGATATATCAAAGGCACTTTGAGTTTTGGCCTCTTTTATAAGTGCAGTGAAGACCCCAAGTTGATATGCTACAATTATAGTGACTGGAGCAATGATGTTGGTGAGAGGAAGAGCACTACAGGATTTCTCTTCTATTTGGGAGAAACACACATTACTTGGTTTAGTAAGAAGAAGAAGATAGTGACTCTTAGTTCATGCGAGGCAGAGTATGTTGTTGTCGGCGTATGTGTGTGCCATGGAGTATGGCTGAAGAGGTTGATGAAATCTCTGAGATTGGATGGTGATGAAGCTACTACCATTTTTGTGGACAATCGCGCTGCGATTGAACTTACAAAGAATCCTATGCATCACGAGAGGACCAAACATACTGACACAAGATTGCACTTCATCAGAGAGCAGGTAGACGCTAATGAAGTTCATTTGGAGCACGTGAGGACCAATGACCAGCTTGTTAAAACCGAAAAACGGTCTTCTATGGAGTTCACCCTTGGGGAAGGGGTGATCGCGCACCTACTTCACTCCTGCAAGCAAAACAACAAGGGAAACAAGGAAAAACTGACCCAAGGGCTTGGCGGAGAGGACCCACCATACGCCCGAAAGATCTTACAGTGCTTCCCCTACTTAGCCAAAGGCCGAGCTAAGGTATCCTCAGAAAGCGCTTGAGAGACGGAGCAAGAGAGCACAGGAAGCATGCTTTTTGAGGTACGCCTTGAGTTTTATTTATAGATTTTCGAAAATGGCCTGCAAACATCCAACTCCCGCTATTCTAAACGGCTATGTGCAGTCCAGATTGGCCTGCCAACAACGTAACTCCGCTGTTCTAAAAGGCTATGGGCAGGCCAGCGGGGGCAAAATAGTAAAAAGTAACTCATGGACCTGGGCGAGCTGCGGAGCTCGGCCACCATTGAAGGTCCTGCTCGCCTTCTGTCTGTCGAGCTCCATATGGCGAGTGCGAGCTGGCTACTATGCTCACCCTTTTTTCTGCCTTCATTAGTCGAGCTCAGCTAGAAGAAGCTCGGGCTTGGCTCGGCGAATGCCGAGCTCGGGGTCACGATGAATGCCGAGCTCTGGTTCGGCTTTCCCTGCCGAGCTCGCCTACTGCCTTCAGATTCCTCTGTTGAGCTCGCTTAACGCTTTGGCGATCTAGACCGGCCGATCTAGTTCCTGGCGACCTCACTCGCCGGATACGGAGTTATACATAATCCCTGCTCCTTTTGAGCTTGGCAAAGCTCGGAAAGAAACATCCAACACCAAGTGTTCGACGAGTGCGGGGTGAAACAGAGAGAATCTTTGGGTGGGGTCCACCTGTGGCTATATATATACACCTGCATACCTGCTTGACTCTTGCCATTCCCTTTGCTCTAACCCTGCCAAGATGCCGATCCCAAAGGAGATTCAAGAGCGACTCGCCCGGGTTCGCCAGACCTCGGCTGCTCGCGTGGCCGCCCTGACTGCGGTTCCACCCACCGTCCCACAGGGTGACTCGGCCGAGCCCAAATTCAAGTGGGTGAAACCATTTCCTCAAGCGGCCGAGCCCATTTATGATGACCTGAGGACCACCTTGGAGCATGGGACCGACTCCTCCACTCTGCCTGCCCCTGAGAAGGGCAAGAACATTGTTGACCTCTGCGACGGCCCAGACAACTAGCTTGATGGCATGGGGGGCACCATGCCGCGAGACTCCACCCCGCGAGCCAAGACCACTCTTGGGGACTCACGCTTCATAACTCCAAAGAACCATCCCCACGACCCGTCCCCTCCCTTTGGGATCTTGGGGGTGAGCTCGCAGAAGCCGAACTCGCCGGTGCACGCCTCCTCCCCCCAGCGAGTTATTGTGACTGTGGGGGTGGGTCTGGAAACCATCCCCATCCCGGGATTTGAGCTTCTCTCACCGGGAATGCGTGTCCCAGGGCGCGGGAAGGACCTGAGGTTTGTCCCTCCCCACACCTCCTTTGAGTTGCCGAGCTCGTCAGGTAAATTTGGCCTCAGATTCTTGTCATGCAATTTTCCAGCACACCTCCCCTTGCTGATGTTCCTGTCTTCACAACTCCCCCCAGCCAATCCGTTGCCGAGGAATCTTCGCGGGTAGCTCATTACTCTCCCCTCCCCTCCCCGAGCTCGCTCGACTCTTACCTGGGTCCTGAAGTGGAGCAGGACGAGCTGACGAGCATGGGGGTCAAGCTCTTCAAAAAACTTATGTGCGGGCTGCGCAAGGTGCAGGAGGTCTACGAGGCGCTTCAACGTGACTACACGCGTTTTGCTGATGAGGTGCGAAGCGGCCAGGATGGCGAGATGACGTCTCCTTCCCGACTTCTGGATGAGATTGATGACGGACTCTCGGTGGCGTAGAGGAATTCGGGGAGGATTCGCGAGCTGCTCCGCGTGCGGCAGTCTGGGGGACGGGGGATGCAAGGTCAGGGTAGATAAAAGGCAGCTCCCTTGCCGAGCCGACCAGCACTCGCCCCTACTCTCCCCTTGCTCGCGCGCTCCGCTTTCTTATTCCTGCACTTGACTGTTGTAATAAATATAAACATTCTTAGATATGCGGTATTCAAATAATATATTGCTTTTTATTTAGCTTGTCATGAGATGGAATGCGCCGAAAGTTGGCGAGCTGGGGGTTGGCGAGCTGGGACGGCAAGCTGGGCCGATTGGCGAGCCCACCAACCCCGTACGCTGTATTAACTGCTGATTTTCTCTCTCCCTGCGCTTTTTTCTCTTTCTTACTCGCGCCTCACCCCCTCTTATGCGAGCATGGACAAGACCAACCCTGACGCCGACGACCGCACCAAGTGCGCCCAGCACTTTACTGACTACTACTTCTTCAAGGGGCACACCAGCGAGGTCGAGCTCGCTGAATTTGTTGGCAACCATGTGCCGCCCGGCTTTGAAGCTCGTCGGCCCAGGGAGGGGGAGGCCATCAACACCTTCTATGACGACGAACTCGCGTTCCCCATCTCGGACTTTGAGGTGGGGTTGCGACTCTCCCTTTGGCCGGAAATCCGCCAAATCTTGAAGTACTACGGCGCGGTTCCCACGCAGCTGAACTCGAACGCCATCGCCATGATGGTGGCGTTCGCGAGCTACCTCCGGAGAGAGAGGATAGAGTTCAACCTGACGGTGTTCAGGAAACTCTTTTCCTACAAAGCGACGCCGGATGGCGTAGCCTACTTCATGGGCTCGCTGATCAAGGTTCGCGAGATCGCGAACAAGCACCACAATTGGATGATGAAGATCACCTTCATCAAGGGAGATCTTGGCAACATCCCTTTCTCCCCCTAGTAGAAGGCCGAGGAGGTCTATCGCCCGCCTGCCGTATCAGGCAATGATGCCGACCTCCACAAGGGCTTTGAGGTCGTCTTCCTGCGAAGGGGTCTTGACTTGCTCCCCCCCCGTTCTGCCTGGCGAAGGTATTGTTCTCTCCCCATTGCCGAGCTCGCCACTTTATCATGGAAATCCTCTAATTTTTACAAGTTATTTCATGCAGGGGATCTAGTAATCCCCGTAAACCCGCTGTTTGCGGACTCGGGGTTATATGCGGACCCTCACGCTCGCTAAAAGGCAGCGGTGGCGGCCTACCGAGATGAAGCGGCTTTCTCAAAACCCTCCTCCAGTAAGAGGCGACCTGAGGATGCGGGGTTGAGCCCGCCACATCGCCAACAACTACCAAAAAAGATGAGGATAGCCGTGTTGGCTCCGCGGGCAAAACAACAACAACAACATCAACGGAGCCCCAAGTACATGAGCTCGCCAGAGGTTATCCCCGATGGCTCGCCAGAGAGCCCGCTCAAGGAGATCACCAGCAAGGGGACGGAAGTTGCCGAGACCCCTGCTCCTCCTTTGGCGACCTCTGCTCCTCCCGCGGTGAAGAAGGTGGCTCGCGAGCCCACGCCGCCGAAGGAACACCCCCTATTTGGCTTTGGGTGGAGGTGGAAGGACTCGGCGGGCGAGCCTATAGTACAGTCAGATGAGCTGGCCCACCGAGTCTCCATATCCACCCTACACCCCTCTTGGGCTGACCGCGAGCCTGCCACCGATCATGCCTATGCACTAGGCTTCGGCCTATATGGCCGCGAGGACGTCGAGACCTACAAGGGCGTCCCCCTACGATAGCTAGGCCATGAGGGCCTGCAGGCCCATATGCGAGCCATGGAGTTCCACCACATGGTGGTTCGCCGCAGCTTCAACCTCAGCAACCTCCTCTAGAAGGCCGAGCAAGCTCGTGACGTCGCCAAGGACAAGGCCGTCGACCTAGCGAGGCAGCTCGACATTGCTGAGAAGCTTCTCACCCAGGCTGCCGGCGGACTGGTAAGCATCAGGCTGTCACCCACCCTTCTCCCTTTTCACTTGGGATTCTTTATGTTTTTACTCTTGCTAATATACTTCCCTATCATGATGCCAAGGCCGCTGGAGAGTTGCGAGCTCACGCCGCTGGGCAGGAAGAGGAGATTGGATAGCTGCGCGCCCGCCTTGCCGAGCTGGACGGGACGAACGCGAAGCTGACGGAGGAGAACACGAGCCTCAGCCACGAGGTCTGCCGCCAAGTAGAGATCTTCTTCCCGGCCGGTTGCGCTGATCCTTCCCTCTCTTACAAGAGGCCGAGGATCTTTGGCGAGGCCGACCTCGCCGAGAGGCTGCGGATCAACTCCATCCAGGTCGCCGAATGTACCCTCCAGATGATGAAGAATACATGAGTGCTACTGGAAGGTTGCGAGGAGATCTCAGTTCGGGACATGATGCCGAGCCTCTTCCCTGCGACGCCACCTAGCGAGAAGGAAGACAGTCTTGATGCGCTGTTTGGGGAGGGCTTCCAGGACCTGTCTGGCGAAGGGGGCGACGGTCACCAGTCCGGCGAGGGGGGAAAGGGTTGATATATGTATTATTATTATTTTTTTTGTTTTCTTGCCGAGGCGAGCTCCACCTGTAAATATTACCGTTCAATGGAAAACATTTTTGATTATAACCATGTTCACTTTTTTCTATCTTTTTTCTGTCTTTGCTGTGTCTTGCTCGCTCGCGAGCCCCTCCCTTGACGACCTTGCATAGATAAATTTTGTGAGTAGGGTAGTTGCTAGGACTCGTTCCCGATAGCATACTTTGAGAGCTCGCTGTTGGGTTTCTCTATGAGGATGGCACAACGCTTGTGCACGCAGCGGAAAAATAAACATCAAGAAAAACCCAAAGAGATGTGGATCGGGCTATGAACGTTGAATCAAGAAGTTAGCAAAAACTAGGCAAAAATTACCTCGGTGGCATTGAGTCACAACTCAACGGAGATGCTCCAAACTTTGATTTCTGCTGGTGGCGAGTTCTTCGTGGAATAGTGTCCACGTTTCTGCAGAAGTCCACACGAGCGGGAGAACGCCGAGCTTTCCGTCGCACGGAAGATCGGGAAGGAGAAGACCGTACCTCGGCTATTCCACGGACTGCTAGGTCCGCGCCAGGAAGAGCAGCACCAGCGACAGTCGCTGGAGAAGAGGCGGTCGACGGAGCAAACACGGCGGCGGCGGAACTCTTCTGTCGGCGGCGGGGATCGGGATCGGCGGATCGAAAGGCGGAACGGCTTCCGTCGGGTTTCGATCTGCTACAGGAGAAAATCGCGAGAGCCAGCCTAATCCCGAAAACCCTAAGTGTCCTATTTATACCAAAGGTATAAATAAACCCAGGAAAATCGCTATCCGCAGACCACCCGAAAATAGGGTTCAGAATCGGCGAGTATCAATCAGTGAGAATCAGCGACAATCGGCGAGAATCACTGAGCAGGTTCGGCGAGAATCAGTCGACGAGTATCATACAGGATCGGCGAGAATCAGAGTACAATACTCGACGATTCTCGCCGATCGTCGAGCCGCGCTCGACGATACACAACTATACTCGACGATCGTCGAGCCGCGGTCGACGACAATTGTCGAAGTAGTCGATCGTCGAGAATCAACAATTGATTCTCGACGATTCTCGTCGATCGGCGAGAATCAGAGAGACGATTCTCGCCAATCAGCGGGAATCAGAAGACGATTCTCGACTAATGTCATCGACCCTCGGACGACAATCCCAACCAGCCCTTCAAGGCAACATTTGCCCAACCCGATGATCCTATAAGGCAACACTTTGCCCATAACCCTATTCAGGTCGGTGATTGGTAACCTTTACCAACACAGTCAGTCATCCAACTTCTCCACATCTCTTATGTGCGACCCTGCAGGCTCATATCGCGTTGGCAGTGAGATTACATGCTTGATCACTTCCAGATCACAATGGTAACTCCAACAGACTCCCACTTGATCTCGAAAGTATCAAACCAAAAACCTCACAAACAATGAGCGGCATCTAGCAATGCATCATTGCTCCCCAAGCAATATGAGTTTATAACTCATAAGCCTTTATGACCAATGTATCAGCGTTGTCTTTGTCCCTTTATCCTTTACATCCGGAAAGAACTAGAGGTATGGACCGTGTCACCCTCGTAATAGCTCAATCCAAGTTTCTTGATCCAGGACGGACTTCCAGAGAATGGTGAGTCCAATATCACATATTGACTCAACCAAGCATGGCCATGCATTTCTCAGTCCAGTTCCATCAAGGGGCCCATGGATGCAACTCCTGTCATACAGGAGGACAAATCCCATATCTGCTCACACACAAACACCCAAATGATTTGTAACATGCCCAACAACCACCCTTATCATCAACATTTCTCAAGGAAGACTTTAGATGGCATCAAAGCACGCTCTTCCTCACTTGATGAATGCTGTGACTTCAGGTCAAAGGATCACAACACCATTGTCAATTGAGACCTACTCGTGACACGATTGGATGACAATCCACAGAGTAGTCTCAGGTTGGGTCTGTCCAGTACAACTTGTTCACTAACAAGTACCCACGTGATGACTTGATATCACAATATCATGACCTGTGAGAACCAGTCATCAGTCAACACACGTGCTAGTCTTCATGTACCATCATCACCCTTAGCTTCTATGATGATACTCGACCAGGGACCTTTAAGAATGAAGCTTCAAATAAATCATGGGCTCTCACATTCAAGTCACGTACTTGATGTCCCATGGAAGCGAACATTCTAAGGGTATCTATTATGTTAACATTTAACTATCATATATAGAAAAATTCATAATAAAAGAATTTGCCATTAATTATAAAAGAAAAACTAGGTACACAGTTCATCATATGAACAAACAGCCAACAAAATACAAGATTACATGCAACCCACAAGATTCTCGCTAGAGTTGATCATTTAGGTATCGTATACCCATCGATCTAGTATGACCATCATGCTTTCTCTGCGCGAGAGGCTTTGTCAGCGGATCCGCAATATTTTCCTCAGTCGGCACTCTGCAAATGTTTACATCTCCTCGTTCGACAATCTCACGAATAAGATGAAAACGTCGGAGTATGTGCTTGGAGCGCTGATGAGATCTAGGTTCCTTAGATTGTGCAATTGCACCATTGTTATCACAGTAGAGAACTACGGGACCAATAATGCTAGGAACTACATCAAGCTCGCCGATGAATTTCCTAATCCATACAGCCTCCTTCGCCGCATTAGCTGCTGCGATATACTCGGCCTCTGTTGTAGAATCAGCAACTGTCTCTTGCTTGGAACTCTTCCAGCTCACAGCTCCTCCATTCAGGCAAAACACAAAACCTGACTGAGACTTGGAGTCGTCTCGATCAAGTTTGGAAGCTAGCATCCGTGTAACCACTTACAACGAGCTCTTCCTCTCCACCATACACCAAGAACACGTCCTTAGTCCTTCTCAAGTACTTCAGGATATTCTTGACTGCAATCCAGTGACACTCACCGGGGTCTGACTGATACCTGCTAGTCATGCTCAAAGCAAAGGAGACATCAGGTCGAGTACATAACATCGCGTACATAATTGATCCAATTGCCGAAGCATATGGAATCAACTTCATGCGGTCCTTATCTTCACAAGACTTTGGACACTGCTCCTTAGAGAGATTCACACCATGAGACATGGGCAAAAATCCTTTCTTGGACTCAAGCATGTTGAACCGCTTCAACACCTTTTCGATGTACGTACTCTGTGTCAAACCCAGCAACTTCTTCGATCTATCTCTATAGATCTTAATACCGAGTATATAAGTCGCTTCACCCAAATCCTTCATTGAAAAGCAGTTCCCTAGGTTGTTCTTAACAACTTTCAGGGTAGGAATGTCATTCCCGATCAACAGTATGTCATCTACATACAATATCAGGAAGACAACAATGCTCCCACTGATTCTCTTGTAAACACAAGGCTCATCTTCATTCTTGATGAAACCAAACTCTTTGATTTTCTCATCAAAACGAAGATTCCAACTTCGAGAGGCCTGTTTCAGTCCATAAATGGACTTATTCAGCTTGCATATTTTAGTGGCTTCATCTGGGGATACAAAACCCTCGGGTTGTGTCATATACACTTCCTCAAGGAGGTTTCCATTAAGGAAAGCCGTTTTGACATCCATCTGCCAGATCTCGTAGTCATAATACGCAACAATAGCAAGCAATATCCTAATGGACTTTACCATGACAACAGGGGAAAAAGTCTCATCATAGTCAATACCATGAATTTGCTTGAAACCCTTAGCCACTAGTCGCCCTTTGAATGTCTGTACATTCCCATCCATGTCGGTCTTCTTCTTGAAGACCCACTTGCACCCTATGGGTCGTACCCCTTCAGGTGGTTCCACCAAGTTCCAAACTTGGTTTGCATACATGGAGTCCATTTCGGATTTCATAGCCTCAAGCCATTTGTCGGAGTCCGGTCCATTCATAGCCTCTTGGTAGGTTGCTGGTTCATCATCATGATCCATAAGCAACACATTACCTATTTGAGACACGAGAAATCCATATCTCTCAGGCTCAAACCTCGGTCTACCAGATCTACGTAGGACTTGTGTTCCCTGAGCAGGTTCTCTAGCTACAACATCTTGTAGTCCTGTCTCAGAATCCAATTCCGGTTCATTCACTACATGTGGTTCTTGAACTTCTTCAAGCTCTACCTTTTCAGTCTTTCTTGATAAGAACTCTTTCTCCAAGAAGACACCAGTCCTTGCGACAAACACTTTGCCCTCAGACGGTAGGTAAAAGTAATACCCTTTCGTTTCCTTAGGATATCCCACCAGATAACATTTATCCGATTTGGGTTCCAGCTTGTCAGGCATTTGACGTCTCACGTATGCCTCACCGCCCCAAATTTTAATGAACGACATACTAGGACGCTTCCCAGTCCATATCTCATATGGTGTCTTCAGAACCGTTTTAGTTGGAGCGCGATTCAATGTCATTGCAGCAGTCTCTAAAGCAAAACCCCAAAAGGAAACAGGCAAGTCTGCATGACTCATCATCGAACGTACCATGTCTAACAGAGTACGATTTCTCCTCTCAGACACACCATTATGTTGTGGTGTTCTAGGTGGATGAGCTGTGATACAATACCACACTCTTTCAGATGATCACGGAACTCATGACTCAGGTATTCGCCACCTCGATCAGATCGGAGTGCTTTAACCCTTTTACCCAACTAGTTTTCTACTTCATTCTTGAACTCTTTGAACTTTTCAAAGGTCTCGGATTTGCACTTCATAAGATACACATATCCGTATCTACTGAAATCATCAGTAAATGTAACAAAGTAGAAATACCCTCCTCTAGCCATGGAACTCATGGGTCCGCATACATCACTATGTACAACACCCAAGAGATCCTCAGCCCTCTCAGTATAACCAGTGAAAGGGGCTTTAGTCATCTTGCCTAACAAACAAGATTCGCATCACTCAAATGATTCATAATCAAATGAGTCCAAAAGTCCATCTCTATGGAGCTTGGATATACGCTTCTCGTTGATATGGCCCAAACGACAATGCCAGAGAAAAGTAGGGTTCGAATCATTTGTTCTTAGTCTTTTATTGTTTTCTACATTACAGATCAGATGGTCCAAGTTCAAAACGTAAAGACCATTAAACAATTGGGCTACAACATAACAAACATCATTCTTAAATATAGAACAACAATTGTTCTTAATTATAAAAGAAAATCCAATCATGTCCAAACATGAAATAGATATAATGTTTCTAGTTATCGCCGGAACAAAATAACAGTTATCTAGTTCTATTACAAGCCCACTGGGCAAAGAGAGACGATAAACTCCTACGGCTACAGCAGCAACTCTTGCTCCATTGCCGACGCGGAGGTCCACCTCCCCTTTACTCAGCAATCTTCTCCTTCCCAGTTCCTGCACATTTGTACAAATGTGAGAACCACATCCGGTATCCAATACCCAAGATGAAGGAGCAGAAAGGTTTATCTCTATAACGTAGATATTAGAAGCGGAAGTCATACCTCCCCTCAATTTCTGCAGACCCTCAATATACGAAGGACAGTTCCTCCGCCAATGACCAGCCTTGCCACAGTGGTGGCATTTCCCATCCTTCACCGTGCTCTTCTTTTTCATCAGTGCTGAAGACTTGGGCTCAAGATATGACTTAGGTCCTACCTTCGTCTTCTTGGAGCCCTTGGCTTTGCCCTTTCCCTTATGCACCATCAGTATGGGGCTGGCAGGCTTGGCCTTCTTCATATTGATTTCGGCAGTTCTCAACATGCCTAGGAGTTCGGGCAGTGTCTTGTCTATCTCGTTCATGTTGTAGTTCAAGACGAACTGCTCATAACTGTCCGGCAACGATTGCAGGATCAGATCCGTGGCCAACTCTTGACCAAGAGGAAAACCCAGCCTTTCAAGGTTCTCTATATACCCAATCATCTTGAGTACGTGAGTCCCTACTGAGTCTCGAACTCCCATCTTGCACTGAAACAACGCTTTCGTGATGTCGAACCTCTCTTGACGAGCCTGCCCTTGAAACATTTTCTTGAGATGCTCGTCAATCTCCTTGCACCCCATGTTCTCATGTTGCTTCTGAAGCTCAGAGTTCATGGTGGCAAGCATAAGGCACTCGACATCCAAAGCATCGTCAGTATACTTCTTATAAGTATCTTTCTCAGCACGGGAAGAGTTCCCGGTCGGCACCTCGGGGGCTTCTTCTTCCAAGACATAGAGCTTTCGCTCTTGCCTGAGAACAATTCTCAGGTTCCTATACCAGTCCATGTAATTTGTCCCACTGAGCTTATCCTTCTCAAGGATGGCTCTCAGAGACAACGTGGAGTGCACAACGCTTGCCATGGAGTACTACAAGAATTTATGCAGAATAAAATCAGTACCTAAATTTCAATTACAATTTATTCTAATTAGGACTTCAATTAAAATACTCCCACTATTTTTTTCGAAATGATAGCCCTCACTAACAATTCAGAGAGTTCATGCGAGCTACTCTCTTAGTGGACAAGATCCGTATTTCACCAACACTATGAGTCCGCTTTGGCGTTCCTCTCACGATGCGGTTATTTAGGTAGGCAACGCTTGCCAATTGCATCCTCATGCAATTCTTGTATGGTTGGTGAATAACTCCTTATTCGCATCCATCATATGGTGCATGCCAACCCTATGCCTCTAGGCACTCAACCTTTGAGGTCACCTAGTTAAGCTGGACCCGATGTCGACAGTGGGATATCACAATTATCCGCTCGCACCCTTACCAAGATAGATTAATGCACCTTGCTTTGGCAAGCCCACACTTCATCGATCGAGGCAGGAAGAGTGTCATCCATCAGAAGGCATCCAAACACTTAATATTTGATGAAGGGATTTCAAATATAGGTTAACAATTAACCATGATCAACATTTGATCGACGTGCACATCCAAAGAAAAATAATTCTTCTAAAACCACATGCATCCCTTATGTGCACATCCTGACACCATCAACATTTGATAGAAGGAAGGGCTAAATCTGAACATCCGGAAATTTCCAAATCCTCAGATTTACATGCATTGGACAAAGGCAAAGACAGCTCAACTTAAAGCAGTAGACAAGCTCATCTCTCTTTGTTGGATTCAAAATCCAAAACAAAATCGAGGGATGGTTACTGTTAATGAGATCACAATTTCTAACACTTAGAAATCCACCGAAATTCCAATCGTTCTTGGCGAGGAGACCAAGACTAAATCTAGACATTTAGAACACTTCTAAATCCCTAGGTTTACACGCACTGGAATAACAAACTTCCAAAACAACGATCATGGCCACAACCTGGCTCTGATACCACTGTTGGGTTTCTCTATGAGGATGGCACAACTCTTGTGCACGCAGCGGAAAAATAAACATCAAAAAAAAACCCAAAGAGATGTGGATCAGGCTATGAACGTTGAATCAAGAATTTAGCAAAAACTAGGCAAAAATTACCTCGGTGGCGTTGAGTCACAACTCAACGGAGATGCTCCAAACTTTGATTTCTGCTGGTGGCGAGTTCTTCGTGGAATAGTGTCCACGTTTCTGCAGAAGTCCACACGAGCGGGAGAACGCCGAGCTTTCTGTCGCACGGAAGATCGGGAAGGAGAAGACCGCACCTCGGCTATTCCATGGACTGCTAGGTCCGCGCCAGGAAGAGCAGCACCAACGACAGTCGCTGGAGAAGAGGCGGTCGACGGAGCAAACACGGCGGCGGCGGAACTCTTCCGTCGGCAGCGGGGATCGGGATCGGCGGATCGAAAGGCGGAACGGCTTCCGTCGGGTTTCGATCTGCTACAGGAGAAAATCGCGAGAGCCAGCCTAATCCCGAAAACCCTAAGTGTCCTATTTATACCAAAGGTATAAATAAACCCAGGAAAATCGCTATCCGCAGACCACCCGAAAATAGGGTTCAGAATCGGCGAGTATCAATTGGTGAGAATCGGCGACAATCAGCGAGAATCACTGAGCAGGTTCGGCGAGAATCAGTCGACGAGTATCATACAGGATCGGCGAGAATCAGAGTACAATACTCGACGATTCTCGCCGATCGTCAAGCCGCGCTCGACGATACACAATGATACTCGACGATCGTCGAGCCGCTGTCGACGACAATTGTCGAAGTAGTCGATCGTCGAGAATCAACAATTGATTCTCGACAATTCTCGTCGATCGGCGAGAATCAGAGAGACGATTCTCGCCGATCGGCGGGAATCAGAAGACGATTCTCGACTAATGTCATCGACCCTCGGACGACAATCCCAACCAGCCCTTCAAAGCAACATTTGCCCAACCCGATGATCCTATAAGGCAACACTTTGCCCATAACCCTATTCAGGTCGGTGATTGGTAACCTTTACCAACACAGTCAGTCATCCAACTTCTCCACATCTCTTATGTGCGACCCTGCAGGCTCATATCGCGTTGGCAGTGAGATTACATGCTTGATCACTTCCAGATCACAATGGTAACTCCAACACTCGCCAATTCTTAGACGACCCGAGGTGGACTACCCGCCATACTGGGAACATCACCCCCAGCTCGCTCGCGGGCTGCCTATTTTTATCAATATAAGACCAAAATTATAAAATTTTACAAGTAAAACTGAGAAGGGGTGGAACGTCCTGCCGGAGTCCGCCTCCCTTCAGCGAGGTCCAAGGGCCCGGCCTGCCACCTTTTTGCCGAGGCCGAGCTGAATTGGCGAGCCTGGACTCGCCTATGCCGAGCTCTCCTCTCTTATTCTTAGAAGAAAAGCCAAGCTTGTTAGACACTATCTTGAGAGTGTAGGACTTCCCTGAGTGACTTATAGCTCCGTCAGCTAGGTGAGAGCCTGACAACGGGATCTGCTCGGGGTCCAAGGCTGACACCGAGTGACTTCCAGCCCTGCCAGCTAGGTGAGAGCCTAATAGCGGAATCTGCTCGGGGTCCAAGGCTGACACCAAGTGACTCCCAGCCATGCCAGCTAGGTGAGAGCCTGACAGCGGGATCTGCTCGGGGTACAAGGCTGACACCATCGAGTGACTTCCAGCCCTGCCAGCTAGGTGAGCCTGACATCAGGATCTGCTCGGGGTCCAAGGCTGACACCATCGAGTGACTTCCAACCCTGCCAGCTAGGTAAGAGCCTGTCAACGGGATCTGCTTGGGGTCCAAGGCTGACACCATCGAGTGACTTCCAGCCCTGCCAGCTAGGTGAGAGCCTGATAGCGGGATCTGCTCGGGGTACAAGGCTGACACCGAGTGACTTCCAGCCTTGCCAGCTAGGTGAGAGCCTGACAATGGGATCTGCTCGGGGTCCAAGGCTGACATCGAGTGACTTCTAGCCCTGTCAGCTAGGTGAGAGCCTGACAGCGGGATCTGCTCGGGGTCCAAGGCTGACACCGAGTGACTTCCAGCCCTGCCAGCTAGGTGAGAGCCTGATAGCGGGATCTTCTCGGGGTCCAAGGCCGACACCATCGAGTTACTTCCAGCCCTGCCAACTAGGTGAGAGCTTGACAGCGGGATCTGCTCGGGGTCCAAGGCTGACACCATCGAGTGACTTCCAACCCTTCCAGCTACGTGAGAGCCTGACAGCGGTATCTGGTCGGGATCCAAGGCTGACACCATCGAGTGACTTCCAGCCCTGCCAGCTAGGTGAGAGCCTGACAGCGGGATCTGCTCGGGGTCCAAGGCTGACACCATCGAGTGACTTCCAGCCCTGCCAGCTAGGTGAGAGCCTGACAGCGGGATCTGCTCGGGGTCCAAGGCTGACACCATCGAGTGACTTACAGCCCTGCCAGCTAGGCAAAAGCCTGACAGCGGGATCTGCTCGGGGTCGAAGGCTGATACTGAGTGACTTCCAGCCCTGTGAGCTAGGTGAGAGCCAGACAGCGAGATCTGCTCGGGGCCCAAGGCTGACATCGAGTGACTTCCAGCCCTGCTAGTTAGGTGATAGCCTGACAACGGGATCTACTCGTGGTCCATGTACACTTTGGCTTTTTATACAAACTATTGCGACAGTATTGACACGTCAAAGGAATTCATTAAGAATCAAAACACCACTTACATGTTTTAAGGAAAAAAGCGCTTCAAGTCGTCACCAATCCAGTTGAGACTTAGGGTCTCACCCTCCACATTTTAGACTCGATACTGTTGGATCCCTAGTTGATTTGGGCTAGGTTAACTGACTTAGGATGTGACCCATCATGTATAGCTAGGGTCATTTTGTATCCTAGAGTCTAGGTCAAGTCATTAGGTTCAACTTTAGAAGGACCAGCTTTCAACAAGACCATCAGGGACTTCAGACTTAGAGGATTTCAAGACTAAGTAAAGTGAGTTCGACATTCATTGAACTCAGCTCGACGAAAGGAGTTATGCGCTCGACGATCGTGAGACAATTCTTAGTGCTGAGCTCGATGATCTTAGTTCTCTATTCGACGAAGACTCAGTTTCTACATCAAGCTAAAGTCAGGACAACTTCAGAATGTTTCAAGTCCAGCTTCAAGCTTTGGTCGACGAATTACATTCTGAGCTCGACGAACTTGGACCTCAAGTTCACAACTTCTTAGGTCGACGAAGTCAGCTTCTCAGCTCGACGAATTTGGTTCTCTGTTCGACGAATGAAGATTGTCTGGTCGACGAACACTCTCAAGCTCAGCTCGACGAACTCAAGCTCAGCTCGACGAACTCAATCTCAGCTCGACGAATTGTGTTCTTCGTTCGACAATTCCAGACTAGGTTTTCTTCAAGTTTCCCGTCCCGTTTCTTAGCGATGAATCCAGAGTTATTAATGCCAGATCTTCTCGAAATGTTACCGTTGGAACGAGCATTAACTATGGATTATTACATGCCGTTTTTCCTTGGGACAGTTAGGGAAACTATTGATTGCCGCTTCTTTCCAAGGCCGACTGCAATTACTGCTCAACATTCAAATTTTGAATGTTCCTCAGTCAGAAAGAGATATACAGAAAGAAAAGGATCAAGTAGTAACAAAGAAACATCATTACAGCACAGCAGACATATAGACAATCAGACACACTCAGATTGCACAGAAGAACAATCATACTAAAATCAAAAGTTCTACTGAAATTAGCCTGACCAGAGAACATTGTCAAGAAGAAGAAGAATAACCAATCATTATCAAGAGTCTTCTTCCTTCAACTCTACAGGACTACTTCAAAGGACTACAAATAACAATCTGTCAAAGGAGTTCCTGAAACAAATTCTGGTCCAGACATTCTAGGTCTTTGAAGACCTATCACCCTGAAGCAGTGCTCCAGCATTCCTGATTAATTCAAGAGCTCAGGGGGAGCAAGATCTGCTACAATCAATCAACAAGTCTTCTCTCTGATTGTTGAAAGAGAAGACACCATCTCTTTACTTCCAATTCCTGTACAGGGTTTTAATTCCCTTCAAAATTATTCTGGTTGCAAGTCTCCTTCCAAAAGACTTGAGGTTTTGGTTTTTGAGCACCTGAACAAAAGCTCATTGGTGTCAGACACCTGAGCAAAAACTTGAGTGGATTCCTACCAGGGTGGTAGAAGAGTGGATGTACCCAGGTTGGAGAACCACTATAAAAATTTCTTGTGTCGTCTGGTTGCCCTTCTTTGTGTTTTGGCTGTGTTGTTCTGTGATTTTTAAGTTGTTGTGTTTATTTATTTTATTTGCTGAATTGTTCACCTAGGCTTACAACACAAGTTGTAAAAAATTTATAGTGAGCACAATACTCTATTCACCCCCCCTCTAGAGTATTTCAGATCTAACCTGCACTTTCAGTTGGTATCAGAGGGAGGTTGGTTAATAATACCACACCTTAGTGGTTGCACATGCTAACACCTGAACCACAAAGATCCCTCTAGTTAGATCTGTTTGTTTTAAGTTTTATTATTAGATTTATCTCCTTCACAGACATGACCCAAAACAAAGACTATGCAAGCATCAGACCTCCAGTGTGCAACCTTAATAAGTTTGCCATCTAGAAGACAAAAATTAGGTTATACATGAACTATATTGATGATGATATCTTTTCTGTTATCTTGACAGGTGTACCTCCAGCACCTGCAGCTTCTACCAACACGTCTACCAACATGACTGCAGTGCCTCCTCCAGAAAACAATGATGCCTACAAGAAAGCTAAGATGGCAGATGCTAAGGCAATGAATATCTTAGCCCAGACTATGTCAGATGACATATTCCAGAAGGTGGCTGAGTGCACCTCAGCCAAAGCCATTTGGGATTCTCTCAACCAAATGGTAGCTGGCTCTGCAGATGAAAGAAAGGACAGAAGATCCAATCTCATATCCCTGTATGAGAATTTTAAAAAGGATGAGACTGAATCAGTGGCAGAAATGTACAATAGGTTGAGCACAATCATCAATGAGCTCAAAACCCTGGATAAGGACATCACCTTGACAGAGGTGAATGATAAGATTCTGATGTGTTTCCCTAGCTCTTGGGATTCCAGAATCTGGCCAATCAAAGAAGCCAGAAGCCTCAATGAGATATCAACTGAGTCTCTGTTAGGCAAATTGAAATCCTATGAGCAGCTGATCAAATCAAGAGAAGCAGCAGAACAGAAGGCAACAACTCCAGTTAGAAAGGAGCACAAGATAGCCTTCAAAGCATCTGAAGAAAGTGAGACATCAACCTCAAATGAAGAACTCATGAGCCTCTTTGCCAAAAGGTTCTATAAGATGGCAAGGAAGGATTTCAGAAGGAAATCATCCAGATAGGATGATAAGCCCAAGTATGACAAGACACCAACCAAGGAGGTTGTGTGCTTTGGTTGCAAAAAGCCTGGACACAACATTTTAGAATGTCCAGAAAACCAGAAGAAGGACAAAAGCAGAGAAAAGGATTCCAGGAGAAGACATAGCAGCAGACCCTCTTCCAGCAAGTATAAAAAGAAAGAAAAGGGATTTGTTGCTGAGACTTGGAGTGACACTGAAGAAGAAACATCCTCTTCCAGTTCAAGCAAAGAAGAGGAAGAAGCAAGATCCAAGGAGGTGTGCCTAATGGCAATTGATGCCTCCAGGAGCAATTCTGGATCAGAAGAAGAATCTGAAGATGAAGCTGCCTCAAACTCAGAGGCAGATCAGGTTATCTCTAGCTTTGAATTTAGTTCTGATTTATTTAAAACTGAATTCAAAACTATGTGCTTAGACTTAATCAATTCAGAAAAGGAAATAAAAACTCTTAGAGAAAGACTAGGAAGTATTGAGTCTGTTAACTTAGAAAACATTAAGCTACAAGATCAACTTACCTTAGCTAATGAACAAATAATTAAACTAAAATCTGAATTATGTGAGGCTAAACAACTTGAGCAATCTCTCAATGGGAGAAGTCTCAAGCTGATGGACATTACAAGCACAGTGAATGCCAGATTAAATGGCAAGCTGGGCTTGGGTGCTTCATCAAGTTTACCCCCCATAATTAAGAAGAATATACTTTCAACCCCCATCAAGTTTATTTCTGCAAAGGGAAAAGAAAAATTAATAGACAAACGAATGTCAGAAAGCAATCCAAGACCCATAGACAAGAAAAACAGAAATCTAAAAACAGCAAATAAAAACAAAGTTCAGCAGCATTCGTCGAACTCAGATCGACGAAATATAGCCAGTTCGTCGAACCCAGATCGACGAACGCTGAACGTAAACTTCAGATATAATAATTCGTCTAACTGCGATCGACGAACTGTGTATGGTTCGTCGAGCAGAGGTCGACGAACGTGGGGCACAAAAAATGACTACTGTCATTCTCTGAGCAGAGATCGACGATATCAACCCTATTCATCGAACTCTGGTCGACGAACTTACAACAATTCGTCGAACCCAGAAAGACCAAACCTAAACTACTTCTCTTACAGAAACTTTAAACCAGCTAATAAGTCATTTAATCCAGTAGCTGATTGGGTAATTCCACCTAGGAGATATCACCCCTTAGGGTATAAATCACAACCTGCATTATCAGTTATATCCAGTTTTTCTTTTCAACCAAATAAAGGACCCAAGGTAACCTGGGTCAAGAACAATTTAATTTTGTTTTTCCTTACAGGTACAGGTGAAGAGCTGTCCAAGGGTGAGTCAGACATGGTACTTGGACAGTGGTTGCTCCAAACACATGACAGGCAGAAAGGGTAATCTATCCAATTACAAGCCCAAGCTAGGACCAAAGGTGATTTTTGGAGATTCCAATAGTGGTCAATCAGAAGGATATGTGACAGTGAAGATTGGATCAGTGACTTTCAAGAAAGTAACTTATGTAAGAGAACTTAAATATAACCTTATATCCATAAGTCAATTATGTGATGAATGTTATCAGGTAAATTTTAACTCCACTTCCTGTTCTATTATTGATAATAAAAACAAAACTGTTTTAATTGGACTTACACAAGGAAACATATACCTAGTAGATTTTATATCTGCCACAACTGATATCTGCTTACTGAATGTTACTAGTAATCAAAATGTGTTATGACATAAAAGATTAGGACATGTAAATCTTAATAATATATCTAGGTTATCTAAAGACAACCTTGTTAGAGGCTTACCTTCTGGCCCCTACAAGAAGGAAAGCCTATGCAGGGCTTGTCAATTAGGCAAGCAAACCAAAACTAGCTTTAAATCCATTAATAAAAGTGATTCACCTAGGATATTGTATTTGCTTCATGTGGATCTATTTGGACCCATTGCAGTACAAAGCCTAGGAGGGAAGTCTTACACTTTAGTGATTGTTGATGACTTCTCTAGATTCAGTTGGGTAGCCTTTCTAAGAGCTAAGTCAGATACATTCAAGGTTCTTATAGATTTTCTCAGGACCATATAGATTGAGTTCTCTACTCATGTTGCATTGATCAGAAGTGATCATGACACAGAGTTTGAGTCTCTTCTTATGCATGAGTTCTGTGAGAAGGAAGGTATCAGACAACGCTTCTCATCCCCTAGAACTCCCCAATAAAATGAGGTTGCTGAAAGGAAAAATAGGACACTCATTGAATCTGCAGGCACATTATTGGCAGATGCTTACATGCCTCTATCCTTTTGGGCAGAAGCTGTAAATACTGCCAACTATGTCATGAATAGAAGCCTTATACATAAGCTAAAAAATAAGACCCCCTATGAATTACTTAAAGGGAAGAAACCTAAAATCACATACTTTAAAGTTTTTGGTTGTATTTGTTACATTCACACAAATAACAAGAGATACATTAAAAAGTTTGAGGCCAAGGCTGAAGAAGAGATTTTTCTAGGATATTCCCAAGTAAGCAAGGCCTATAGGGTTTTCAATAAATCAACCCTTAAAATTGAAGAATCTATTCATGTGTCTTTTGATGAAGCTAACATGTCATACAAGGAGAAAGAGATTTTTACCAATAGCTTCTTGCAGGTTCCACAACTGTGTGAGTCTATGGATGGACTAAACCTTACCCAAAAGGTATCAAACCATCCTACTCCACAGGTTGCTGAAGAAAGTGAAGAAGAAATTCAAGAGGAAGTGACTGAACTTCCCTCAATAGCTAGTACCATTCCCCAAGAGGAATTAAATACAGAAGCTGTTGCTCAACCAACTCCACCAATTGATCTTGTCACACTTAGAGATTACCCCAGATCTCAAGTGATTGGAGACATTTTAGCAGGTGTACAGACAAGGCATCAACTCAACCAAGACTTGATGCATGCCTGTTTTCTCTCTCAAATTGAACCTCTCACCATTCATGAGGCAGAGCAAGATCCCAACTGGATCATTGCAATGCAAGAGGAACTAAATCAGTTTGAGAGATGTAGAGTTTGAGATTTGGTTCCAAGACCCCATAACTATCCAGTTATTGGAACCAAATGGGTCTACAGGAACAAGTTGGATGCACAAGGCAACATAGTAAGGAACAAGGCTAGGCTTGTTGCTCAAGACTACATGCAAGAGGAAGGAATTGACTATGACCAAACCTTTGCCCCTGTTGCAAGGTTAGAGGCCATAAGAATATTCCTTGCCTATGCAGCTCACAAGAGATTCAAGGTCTACCAAATGGATGTCAAGAGTGCATTTCTAAATGGAGTACTTCAAGAAGAGGTTTATGTAGAACAACCTCCAGGTTTTATCTCTCTAACTCATCCCTCTTTTGTTTTTAAGTTGCATAAAGCTCTCTATGGTTTAAAGCAAGCTCCAAGAGCTTGGTATGAGACCCTAGCAAGCTTTCTTTTAGAGCATAAATTTACAAGAGGAACTATAGATAAAACACTTTTCACTAGACATCATAATGACCAAATTTTGTTAGTACAAATATATGTGGATGACATTATTTTTGGGTCTATTGGTCCCAAATTGTGCAAGAGGTTTGCTGACCTCATGCATTCTAAATTTGAGATGAGTAGCATGGGTGAGCTTTCCTACTTCCTTGGTCTCCAAGTTAAGCAGCTCCCTGATGGTATCTTCCTCTCCCAAGCTAAGTATGCTAAAGAGCTTATCAAAAAGTTTGGAATGGGTGATGCTTCAGGAATGAAAACCCCTATGGCTACAAATGCTGTTGTGGATTCTGATGCAGCAGAGAAACTTGTAGATCAGAAAAATTATAGGGCAATTGTTGGATCCCTATTATACCTAACAGCTAGCAGACCTGACATAATGTTTGCCACATGTCTTTGTGCTAGGTTCCAAGTGAACCCTAAAGAATCTCACCTTATTTTCCTAAAAAGAATTTTGAGATATATAAAGAGTTGCCCTAATCTAGGACTTTGGTATCCTGCAGAGTCAGAGTTTGAGTTAACTGGATACTCAGATGCTGACTATGCTGGATGTAGAGTGGACATGAAAAGTACCTCTGGAACTTGCCAGTTCCTTGGTATGAGACTTGTCTCCTGGTTTTGTAAAAAACAGACATCTGTGTCTACATCAACTGTAGAAGCAGAATACATGGCTGCTGGCAGCTGCTGTTCACAGATGTTATGGATACAAAATCAACACTTATACTATGGTGTCAACTTAAATAATTCAACATTGTTTTGTGATAATACTAGTGCTATTGCTATAACACAGAATCCAGTTCACCATTCTAGGACTAAACATATTGAAATAAGACATCATTTCATTAGAGATAATGTAGACAAAAAGAAAATTAACTTGATCCATATTCCTACTGATTTACAGAGAGCAGACATTTTCACCAAGCCCTTGAATGAGAAAACCCATCTGTTCTTTATAAATCAACTAGGAATGATTAATGGAGAAGAGTTAACCTAATTTCTATCTGCATTCGACGAACTTTCCAAAGTTCGTCGAACGAAGTTCGACGAATTAGGGACAGTTTGAGAGATTCTCGTCGAATGGAGTTCGATGAATTCTCTGTGTGGAAATAATTTTCGTCGACCGGAGATCGACGAACTTTGCTTCAGAAGATATTTCGTCGAACGGAGTTCGACGAACTGTTTTCGATTCTTCTGGATGAGATCGACGAATTATTTGTCTGTAATTTATTTCGTCGATCTCAGTTCGAAGAATTTTTCTTTTTTGTGGAACGAAGATTGTCGATTCATATTCTGGAAAACTTATATCTAGGTTTTCTTCGACCTCCATCCCGCACTTTCAGTTCTTTTGCTCTTGATCTCCATTTTTCTCTGTGTCTTTCCTGCAGGTCATCAATGGCGATTACAGCAAGCACGTTAGCAGTGATGAAGTTTGATACTAGTTTCGATATAGATTTCGATTCCTTCCAGCATTCCGACCCCATCTTTCTGTATATCTTGGAATTGCTGGAAGAACTTAATCTAAAAGACTTCATGACCAGAAGAATTAAGTTGCACGGAACTGAGATTAGAGAATGGGTATATACATCTACTGTTTCTGAGGATAATGTTCTGACAGGCACCATCGGGAGTCAAGCTGTTCCGTTATCTCCCGCAATTCTCTCTGAGATCTTTGGCTTAGTAAATGGAGAAGATAACATAGAAATGGATTCTGAAGAGTTTGGTGACATGCTGAAGCTAATGAGATTTTCAGGAAGCAACCCTAATAAACTGTTGAAGAAGCAACTGTCCGCCGCCTATCAGTTCCTAGCGGACATTGTAGGGAAAGTGCTGATGGGAAAGCACTCAGCGCATGACTACATAACCCGACATCAATTCCTGGTTATGTGCGCCGTGGTGAACAAGAGACGTGTCAACTGGGCACAATTTTCTTTGAATTGATAAAGAAAAAGAATAGCAAGAAGGAAGTTTGTTTTGGCAGAATTTTGGGAATATTTCTCCAGGAGAAGGCTGCTGAATGCAAGGTATCCCCGACCATCTTCATAAATGCCAGCAAACGCCTCACATGCGCTCTGTTTGGCCGATGGGAGAGGACTATCTCCAAGCCCTCAAAGGATTCTTCCTCTTCCATCCAAACTTCTGAGAGCACCAGGGCTGTAAAGGCCACTCCCCTCCCTGCAGAAGAGGTCATTCCATCTCCATCCTCTCTTCCTCCACATCTTCCAGCAAAGCAACTCCCTTACCCCTCCATTCTTTCCCCCACACCTACATCTCCACAACATACTCATGTGCCCACTCCTCCTTCCTCACCACCTCTTGAAATTACCAACATTCCTACACCTCCTGCTTCACCTCATGAGACATATATTCATACACCTACTCAGTCTCCTCTTCCCCTCACTTATCCTCCATTCCATCTTACAACATACCCACAGACACTATCATGTCAGATGTCCCCATTCCATCTGTTATTCCACCCTCTATTCCATCCTCTTCCCCTTCCCCATTTGATACATCTACCATCATATCCTTGCTCACTCCACTCATCAAATCTCTCATCCAAGAGGCCATTACACCTCTTGTGAATTCCATCAATTCTTTATCTGCATAAGTTTCTCTTCTCTCTGCTGTCCCCTCTTCATTCAGGGGCCTGGCTCCAGGTCGTCTTGAACCCAGGCAGGGGGAGATGCTCAGTGATGAAGTTGCAGTAGATGTAGATACAGCAATAGCAACAGTCACAACAGCAGTTCCCTCTCTAGCAGATGTAGATTCAGATGAGGATACAGAAATTTTGACAGATTTTGATTCTGAGATGATTGAATTAATTCAATTTATGGACACTGACATTGATTTGGATGAGTCAGTTGACCAAATAAAAACTGTTGGTGATTTCACTCTGAATCCCACAGTTAATCTACCAGAATTACTGGAAATTTTTGATACTGTACATATGCAATTCTTTCCAGCAGATTTTACTAAGCCACATTTGGCTATTGTACCCTACACCTCTCCAGCTAGTCCAGCAGTTACTAAGCAACTCTGTGACAATTTTGCTCTCTCAGCTTCAGCCTCCATCTCTGCAGCAAGCCCAGAGGTCATTCCAGAAGTAATTCCAGCCCCAACTTTTGTTATGGATGACTCTCCCCTACCAGATTTAGATGAGCTTATTCAGGCTGACATTGAAGAAGAGAATAGGACAACAGCTGAAAGCTCTGTCCCTATTATTTCTGTTTCCTATGCAGCTCCCTCCTCTTCTATTGCTGAAATCTCAGTGCCTGAAACTTCTGCCCCTGCTCCTCCAGAAAAAGTTGTTATTTCTGATAAAGCTTTAAAAGCTTTGGATGCCTTGTATGATAACCCTCAGGGTTCAGATGGTGAAGATGATGATGATTCAGATGAAGATGCTGCCAGTAAGAAAAATAAGATGTTATCAAAGAAAAAGAAGGCTCCCCCTCCTCCAGCAGCTGGTGCCTCTGACTCTAGCTCCCAGAGATTTGCCCCAATGCAAACATACTAGAGACAGTCAGGGAGATCATCTGGAAGTGGCCAGTAGAGGCAGCCATCCTCAGGCAGTCAGCATCAACAACATCAGCAGCAACAGCAGCAAATTTCTGAAGTTCAAAAAGCTGAAAGTCCAAAGAGACCCTACTCTCCTCCAACTCCTTTTGAAGATCCTGAAACTGCAAATACAACAAGAATGGCTAGTTACCAGGAATTAATTGGACTATCTTTGATAAATAAAGTCAAGGCTGAAGGAAAAGATACATCAGGATTCACAACAATGTCAAAGTATAGAAAGGAAGAATTGAAAAGGTTTGACAAAGGTAATAAAATGTTTAATGTTGATGATTATATGAAACTTCATCCAGAAGCAGTTGTCCCCAGAGCTACTTCATTGAATATTATTGGGGCAGCTGATATGACTATAATAAAGGCTCAAGCTCAAGATCCAAATAGAGAAATCATCTTTAAGAAGCCAGGAGAGCAGACATCTGAAGACAGATCCAAGCAGAAGAAGCAAAAGAAGTAATCTTCATGTTATTTCATTTTCTGTCTGTTTTTGTTTTTCAAACTGTGCTATCTGTTTAAACAAAGCTGTGTATATATATATATATCTGTTGCATGTGTTGGTAATTCTCTGCCAGATATATCTATTTTCTTGCTTTGTTTTTGTGTTTTGAGTCTCTGTTAGTGACCTCACCCAAATAGAGGGAGATTGTTGGATCCCTAGTTGATTTGGGCTAGGTTCACTGACTTAGGATGTGACCCATCATGTATAGCCAGGGTCATTTTGTGTCCTAGAGTCTAGGTCAAGTCATTAGGTTCAACTTCAGAAGGACCAGCTTTCAACAAGACCATCAGATACTTCAGACTTAGAGGATTTCAAGACTAAGTAAAGTGAGTTTGACGTTCGTCGAACTCAGCTCGATGAAAGGAGTTCTGCGCTCGACGATCGTGAGACAATTCTTAGTGCTGAGCTCGATGATCTTAGTTCTCTGTTCGACGAAGACTCAACTTCTACATCAAGCTAAAGTCAGGACAACTTCAGAATGTTTCTAAGTCCAACTTCAAGCTTTGGTCGACGAATTACATTCTGAGCTCGACGAACTTGGACCTTAAGTTCACAGCTTCTCAGGTCGACGAAGTCAGCTTCTCAGCTCGACGAATTTGGTTCTCTGTTCGACGAATGAAGATTGTCTGGTCGACGAACACTCTCAAGCTCAGCTCGACGAACTCAAGCTCAGCTCGACGAACTCAAGCTCAGCTCGACGAAATCAATCTCAGCTCGACGAATTGTATTCTCCGTTCGACGATTCCAGACTAGGTTTTCTTCAAGTTTCCCGTCCCGTTTCTTGGCGATGAATCCAGAGTTATTAATGCTAGATCTTCTCGGAATGTTACCGTTGGAACGCACATTGACTATGGATTATTACATGCCGTTTTTCCTTGGGACGGTTAGGGAAACTATTGATTGCCCTTCTTTCCAAGGCCAACTGCAATTACTGCTCAACATTCAAATTTTGAATGTTCCTCAGTTAGAAAGAGATATACAGAAAGAAAAGGATCAAGTAGTAACAGAGAAACATCATTACAACACAGCAAGCATATAGACAATCAGACACACTCAGATTATACAGAAGAACAATCATACTGAAATCAAAAGTTCTACTGCAATCAGCCTGACCAGAGAACATTGTCAAGAAGAAGAAGAATAACCAATCATTATCAAGAGTCTTCTTCCTTCAACTCTACAAGACTACTTCAAAGAACTACAAATAACAATCTGTCAAAGGAGTTCCTGAGACAAATTCTAGTCCAGGCATTCTAGTTCTTTGAAGACCTATCACCCTGAAGCAGTGCTCCAGCATTCCTGATTAATTCAAGATCTCAGGGGGAGCAAGATCTGCTACAATCAATCAACAAGTCTTCTCTCTGATTGTTGAAAGAGAAGACACCATCTCTTTACTTCAAATTCCTGTACATGGTTTTAATTCCCTTCAAAATTATTCTGGTTGCAAGTCTCCTTCCAAAAGACTTGAGGTTTTGGTTTTTGAGCACCTGAACAAAAGCTCTTTGGTGTCAGATACCTGAGCAAAAACTTGAGTGGATTCCTACCAGGGTGGTAGAAGAGTGGATGTACCCAGGTTGGGGAACCACTATAAACATTTTTTGTGTCGTCTGGTTGCCCTTCTTTGTGTTTTGGCTATGTTGTTCTGTGATTTTTAAGTTGCTGTGTTTATTTATTTTATTTGCTGAATTGTTCACCTAGGCTTACAACACAAGTTGTAAAAAATTTATAGTGAGCACAATACTCTATTCACCCCCCCTCTAGAGTATTTCAGATCTAACCTGCACTTTCAGTTGGTATCAGAGGGAGGTTGGTTAATAATACCACACCTTAGTGGTTGCACATGCTAACACCTGAACCACAAAGATCCCTCTAGTTAGATCTGTTTGTTTTAAGTTTTATTATTAGATTTATCTCCTTCACAGACATGACCCAAAACAAAGACTATGCAAGCATCAGACCTCCAGTGTGCAACCTTAATAAGTTTGCCATCTAGAAGGCAAGAATTAGGTTATACATGAACTCTATTGATGATGATATCTTTTCTGTTATCTTGACAGGTGTACCTCCAGCACTTGCAGCTTCTACCAACACGTCTACCAACATGACTGCAGTGCCTCCTCCAGAAAACAATGATGCCTACAAGAAAGCTAAGATGGCAGATGCTAAGGCAATGAATATCTTAGCCCAGACTATGTCAGATGACATATTCCAGAAGGTGGCTGAGTGCACCTCAGCCAAAGCCATTTGGGATTCTCTCAACCAAATGGTAGCTGGCTCTGCAGATGAAAGAAAGGACAGAAGATCCAATCTCATATCCCTGTATGAGAATTTTAAAAAGGATGAGACTGAATCAGTGGCAGAAATGTACAATAGGTTGAGCACAATCATCAATGAGCTCAAAACCCTGGATAAGGACATCACCTTGACAGAGGTGAATGATAAGATTCTTCTACATCCCTCTCCTCTGGGACGAGGACCTCCGCCTCCACCTCTTCTTTTACGGCCATCGCCTCGGTCGACTCCTCTCAATCTCCTCCCGCCACCTCAACGTCAGTGCAGGTCTCCGCCTCCAGCTCCTCCCTGCCAACTTCCTGCTCCGCCTCCTCCATCCTTCGCTCCATCTCCTCGGCTCCCTCTTGCCAAGAGATCTAGTTCACGACGGTGACGTAACATTCCCGTGCCACCTTAGGGTCCCCCCTGACCCGGACCTGAATCCCCTCGGCATTGAACTTTAAGCACTGATGGAACGATGACGGGACGTAGCGAAAGGTACTGATGAGGGGCCTCCCGAAGATGACGCTATAGCTGCTGGGGGCATCCACGATGACGAACCTGCAGTTCTTGGACTGCCCTCCCCTAGGGTGACATGGATGCCCACTCCTCCTTCTACCTTCTTCCTCTCCCCCGAAAATCCGAACATGGCCCATCCGAGGCCAACACCCTCTTTGCCTCCACCTTCATTGCGTCAAATGCCTTCTTAACGATGACGTTGACGGAGCTTCCGTTGTCGACGAGGATCCGGGAGACAGTAAAATTTTTGATGGATGTCTGGATGACCAGCGCATTACAAAATGGATCCTCATGATCCGACATATCGCTCCTCGAGAAGGTGATCCTCTCTTCTGGGGGTGGGGTTTGGGATGTGGAGCCAACGCTCCGGCGATACATGGTATGAAAGCTTGCCCTCCGGGAGGCCTCTACCCCCACCCCCTGTGGATCACTCCGATCCCTCCTCGGGTCCCGACATCCACCCGATCTTCACAACGGTCCTCCTCCGCCCGAGGCAGGACCTCCTCGATCCTCACTTCCTGACGCCCTTGCTGCTGCTGCTGCTCCCTGTTTCCCCTCATTTCGAGGAACTCCGGCTACGTGGCTGTGGCGTGCCCTTTATTGGGTACATTGGAAAATGTGTACCAGATTTAAAGAAGCCTCACCTTACTCAATGATATGCATCAAGGTGTATTTGATGTTGTTTTGAGTTTATATGTGCAGGTTAAGAAAATGCAGGAATGCAGGAAAAAGTTTCTAAGTCCATGAGTCGACACCAGAAGAAACTGTGTCGACACTTATGAAGGCTTGTGTCGACACTGGAGAAAAGCTGTGTCGACACCTGGAGTCAATTGTGTCGACACTTGGAAAGGCTGTGTCGATACCAGAAGAAACTGTGTCGACACACAGAGGCAGTGTTGATACACAGAGAAGTTTAGTCGACATTAACTGTGTCGACACACAGAGGCAGCGTCAACACACAAAAAAGCTTAGTCGACATCAACTGTGTCGACACACAGATTCAGTGTCGACACACAGAAGACTTTGTCGACATCAACTGTGTCGACACACATGACTTGTGTCGACACAGCAGAATTTTAACAAAGTTGATTTTTGTGAAGAGAAGAAGTGACTGTGTCGACACACAGAATTAGTGTCGACACATTCTACAGAAGATGTGTCGAGAAGCAGTGTCAACACCAAGGGAGCTGTGTCGACACCACCAAGGCTTGTGTCCACACTTAGTCTACTTGTGTCGACACATGATGAAGTTCAGTCTCGACACTTTGCTGACAGAGACAGAGTTTCAAGAAGTGACTGGAAGACTTGACAGCTGCCATAACCAACCGGTCTACTGCAACTGTCAGTGCTGTCAGAAGTTTATTAGAAACCGGATCAGCCGGTTACCATGGAAAAAGTCTATATAAAGACATTCTCTATCAACAGAAGAAGAATGATAGAAAAGTGTTACATACATAAACGAAAAACCAGAAGAAGATTTTCAACATAAGATCTAAGAAGACATTCCGAAGTGGTGATCTACTCAGATTTTGTCAAGAGAATTCAAAGAAGAATTCAGAAGAATCTTCAGAAGAAGTTGGAGAGAGAGAGCTCCATCTATTCAAGTGAATAAAGGGACTTACATCAACAAGTCTCTCAAGTGTAGAGTTTGAACCAGTCTGCCAAGAAGAATTCATATTAATTTCTGAATTTCAAGAAAGAAGCTGATTGAAGATCAACTTCAAAGGAGATCAACCCTACTGTGTTCAGATTCAAGATCCTTTGAAGAAAGCTAAGTCAGGTCGATCTCTAGCGTCAGATTTTTTCAAGAACTGATCAAGAAACCTTCCATCCTTTCTCTCTCAACCAGGGTGGTGGTAAATTTTTGATTTACATCTATTTTCTGTAGGATCGTTTTAAGATCTGAGTTGTAAGCCTGATTTATAAAGGCTGAGTTGTAGGAGATAAGTTCTCTGAGTGGTAGGCCTTGTTGAAGGCTGAGGTAGGGCTGTGAGCCTGAGTTGTAGGAGATTTTGATCTCTAAGTTGCAGGCCTTGTAGAAGGCTGAGGTAGGGCAGATTACCTGAGCTGTAGGGGTGTGGACTCACTCTGAGTTGTAGGAGCCTTGTTTGGGTTCTGAGCTGTAAGATCTGCGGATCTGAGAAGAAGGAAAGAAGTTAGGCCTAATCTAGCACACTGCTAGATAGGCGAAGGGGGAAAGTGAATGTACCCAGACCTTGGGGAACCACTATAAATCAGTGTGCAATCTGTGATTGTGTGTGATATTATTAATTCTATGTTATGATAGTTGTAGAAATATTTGTTTTAGTTAATTAACTAAATTAAAAGTTCTGCCTTAGAAGAAAAAGGAATTGCACCTTTTCACCCCCCTCTAGGTGTTTAGAAACCAATTCTTTCAAGTGGTATCAGAGGGAGGTTACTCAAAGATAGACTTAACAGTCTAAGTAAGATCTGTGAGGCAGAATAAATTGCAGAATTAAGTTAAATAAGATGGGTTCAGGAGAAAACCATAAAGAACTTGGTTCAATGAATTGCCTATCTGCAGGAAGGAAATCTTTGGAATATGGAAGGAAAGGGTCAGATTATTTATGAAGGTATCTGATCCTAGAATTTATATAACAGTTCAGGAAGGACCATATATTCCAATGAAGGTTTCTGTTCTTGATGCTAATCAGAGGATTCCTAAGGATTTTTCAGAAATGACTAAGGATGAGATCATCTTGGCTACAATGAATAAAAGAGCACATAATATTACAGTAAGTGCCATAGATGATTCAACATTCCAGAATCTGATTCACTGTAAAACCTCCAAGGAGATGCGGGACACATTGGTTGTCTATATGGTGGGTTCTGAAGAGGTTAGGCAAGATAGAAAGTCTATGCTTAATCAAGAGTATGAGAGTTTCAGACAAGCCAAGTCTGATAACATAACTGAATGTTATAAGAAGTTCTACAGAATAGTAAATGAACTAATGTCCCATGGAAGAATCTTCAGTACATATGAGCTGAATGACAAATTCCTTAGGTCTTTGACTTAGGATTGGGATACAAAGATCTGTGCCATAAGGGAAGTGGCCAGACTGGCAGAGATTTCACCTCCAACACTATTTGGTAAATTGCTGTCATATGAGATGCAGCTGTTTTCCAGAAAGGAGGAAGAAAAATATACAAAGGTTAACCATAGAGAAAAGTCTGTGGCCTTCAAGGTAGAAGCCACAAGGAAGAATAGGAGAATGTCTCCATCTTCTCCTAAGAAAGATGCAGAAGTGAACTTAGCAAATTCTGATAATCCCAGTTCAGACAGCAGTAATTTAGATGAACACTTTGCTGCTTTTACTAGGCAGTTTCAGAGATTCTTAAAAACGAAGTAGTGGAAATCTAAGCCATCCTCATCTCAGTCCAAGGATGACTATTATCAGAAGAGAAAATCATCTAGGAAGGACAGGAGTGGGACAAAGCCTAGCAAGTCAACTACATCAAAGATTATTTGCTACTGCTGCAACAAACCTAGACATGTTGTGGCTGACTGTCCAGACAAAAGGAAGGAGTCTGCTGATAAAAAGAAGTCTCAGCACAAGAGCAAGAAGGAGAAATCCTTGGTAGCTAAGAAAGAGAAAAGTTGGAAAGATCAATCAACTTTAGAGTCTGAATCTGAGGCTGAGGCCTATATTGGTCTATTTGTAACATAAGAAGAGGATGAGTTCTTGAGATTACTGGACTCTATCAATGAACAAGAAGACAATCAGTGCAAAGGGCTGATGGCTATGTCTGAAGAAGACCAGTGCCAGGATCAACCTGACCCCAGTAAGGTAAAAAGTTCATCTGTAGATTCTGATTACTTCACTGGGTCAGAATCAGATGCATCTGCATCAATAGATGTGGATGAGTCTGAATCTGAAGGAGATATTCATCAGCTTATAGATGAATATGGGGATTTGTTGCAGGCACTCAAGAGAAGCAAACACCTGGCCAAAAATCAGGCTAAGGAAATTGCAGCTCGTAAGTTGGCTACATGTGATTCAGAGAAGTTGCTGGATCAGAAGATGAATGAGATTGCCAGGCTGAAAAACATAACTGTTATTCAGATGGGTATAATCACATTCAAAAATGATCAGATCAAAAATCTGGAAGACAGACTTCAGAAAGATAAGGAGATAGTGGCTAGTTTCTCTAAGCCAAAATCTGTACTACCCTTAATTGATGACTTTGTGTCTCAAAAGGGCAAGGCAGGATTTGGCTTTAAGAGAACTGCTTGTGCTGCACAGTCCAATAAGAAAGGCAAAGCCCCAGCACAAAACAAAAGATCTGCTGCAAACAATACAACTAAGATTGTACCTAAAAATAGGTATAATAAGTATGAGTGCTGGTGCTATGGCAAGATAGACCATTATGCCTTAGACTGTTGGCACAATACTAGTGTCAGGGAGGATAACAGTCTACCTGTTAGAAGAGCTGCAGGTAGATTTGTCAAGTTTCAGGCTAACTTGAATCAAGGACCCAAAAGTTATTTGGGTTCTAAGGTTAAGTTGTAACAGTCCAAATTTCAGAAGCAGGAAATTTTTGGGTGACACGGCCTGGGACACAGGCGTGTCCCAGGGCGTGTCCGAGGACACGGCCTGCGACACGGGCGTGTCGCAGGGCGTGTCGAGGTTGTGTCGACGACCGGCCTTGGTGTCGATGATTTTCGCTCGACGATGTGTCGAGAGGGGGCACACGGCCCAGGACACGGGCGTGTCCAAGGCCGTGTCGTGTGCTCGACGACTTTTACTCGACGATCGTCGAGTGTCGAGACGTGAGTGTCGAGTGTCGAGAGGTTGAACACGGCCTGTGACACGGGCGTGTCACAAGGCGTGTCAAATCGGGTCGACGAACTCAGCCCGCCGAAGGATTTCGACAGGGCATGTCTTTGTGCCGTGTCTGGGCACACGGCCTGGGACACGGGCGTGTCACAGGCCGTGTGAAGTCTCGGGATGTTTTGGGATTTTTTTCGCCCGGGCACACGGCCACAGACACGGGCGTGTCTGAAGGCGTTTTGGTGACACGACCCATGACACGGGCGTGTCCCATGGGCGTGTCACTGGTTTGGATAGGTCGGTTGACCACCGCTTGAGGCACACGGCCGGGGACACGGCCGTGTCACAGGTCGTGTCAGGTCAAAATCAGTGTTTTTGGCAAAATCATGGCCGTCCATTCCTACAGCCTGGATCCAAGGGCTGAAGCTTCTTTCCTCTCTTTCCTAAAGGCCGAAATCTGAGAAGTTATTCTCATTTTACTTGGCCTTGATCTTTCTTCAAGTTAGAGAGAGAAAGAGAGAGAGAGGAAGAAGGAGGAAGACGGGGAAGGGCTGGTGGTGGTGGTGCTGCGGTTGACCGACAAGAGATCCGAAGCCGGCGTTGCGGAGGAAAAACTCTTGTGCTTCGTGCAAGCTAGTTTTGCGTTCATGGCACCGAAGCGATCGTCAAGGGTAACGACTTTTCTTCCTAGCCATGTGAAGGCTTCCTTTTGGCATATCTTGTGATTTCCCCCACCAAGAGGTGACTGATTTTGGGAATCTTTGGGTGGATGCTTGACATCCCCTTTGTTAGCATATAGATCCGGAAATGGAGTACGGAATAGGCATGCTGTGTGAAGCCCATCTGGACAGGTTGGTCTGGATTGGTGATGTTGCATACGAACCGGAGAAGACTCCGTGCTAACGTGTAGTTTAAGGAGTCTACGGGTTATGCCTGCGAAAAGGAGTAGCAGGAAGTACTGGGGTGGTAGCCCAGGCAAAATAGCCATGTGATGTTTTTGGGTCCAACCTGTGAATGAGGCACAGGAAGTACTGGTGTGACCAGGAAAGGCCCTTTGTGATGCTTGATGTCATAGGGTGTCCACCTGTGAAGCGAGTAACAGGAAGTACTGGCATGATAGCCAGGAAAGACCCCTGACATTTGTGCTTGTGCGGTGTCCACCTGTGGAGAGAGTCACAGGAAGTACTGGGAGGCCCAGGAAAGACCCGCTGTTGTGCTAAAGAAATGGGTATAGAGAAATACCCAGGCTTGAATGCCAAGAACAGGATTGGTGAGACCGACCCGCGCCTTTGATATAGCCATGAGTACGTTATACTCGGAGAAGGCAAGGCGATTTGAGCAACGGGGGGGGTGGAGGATCCGACCTGCACTATGTCCGTCCGACGTGAGACCAAAAGGTGCGGTATGTTGGAGCGCATAGCAAGAGTCTTCGGCCTGCGCGCCATGACACAATGGGGGGCTACGGGCCATCCCGGTGTAGGAAGACTAACTCCGGCTGCACGCCATGGAGTAAATGCTCAAGAGATTTACCGTTGGGTTGTGATCCTAATACGGTGGTGGGCAAGAGCTTTGCCAGAACACCACGAATGTGCCCAGAGTGCACGGACCATTGGGCCGGGTGGCGAACGGTTGTGATGGCTTGTGTGCGTGAAAGCACATTTTGATGATATATTGCCATACTTGTGATTTGATATGCCTGCAGGGAAGAATACCGCTGCCCCGAGAGAAGGGGTAGGGTCGTTATAATTTGGTCAGCTGAACGCTGACCGTTGCTTTTGTTTACCACCGTTGGGTGGATTGTCCCTGTACAGGTGCTGGCGAGCCAAGCGGGATACGGAAAGGCTGATGTTCGTGCTGTTGTTGTTGCGACTACTGCTAGTCCTCGAAGGCTATCTGTGTTGTTTTGTGTAGTTTCTATTCATGTGGCCGGCCTGCGCGCCAATCTGTTTAGGCCACTGTTTGAAAGCCATGTAAGGCCATAAGGCCAACTTTTTGTACTTGTTGTAAGACATTCCTATATCGTATAAAATGTGGAGTTTTATATTTGGGCATTCATGAGGAGTTCCAGTTGTAGTTTAGGCTTCCGCTAGAATGATTTGTGATAGGTGCGATGCGCTACTCTGGTATCATCCTGTACCTTCACCGTCTGTTTTGTGATATATCCTGTGGGGCCCCGACCGGACCTTCTAGAATATATCATATGAACGGATGGGGTTGTTACATTTTTGGTATCGGTCGTCTTGGTCTTTCCCTCTCGAAGTCGTGGTCGACTTCTTTTGTGTGGTGGCGAGCACGTGTTTGTGCAAACCAAAGTCTACGAATGAACTCCTGAATGTCCATGCTAGGAATGCAAATTTGATGTGTTTGAGGAACCTGCGTGTTCTTATTTTATGTTGTTTGCTTGGGTACGCCCGCTAATGTGTGTGTCTTGTCCACCTTTAGGTGACACGAAGTGGAGCGGGGCCGTCTGAGCCTCAGTGTTCTGATGAAAGTACGGCACCAGCCGCGGTGCCTACACCTCCACCGTCTGCGGAACATGTGCGTTTAGTTACAGAGGCCTTATTTACCATGATCCAAGGCCAGCCACTTAGGCAGGAACAAGCGGCTGTGAGGCCAGAACAGGTGGCAGCAAGGCCTGAACCTGTCGTGGATGTGGCTCCTCGAGCGGCTGAGAAGCAGCTAACGCGGTTTATGAGTTTCCATCCGCCTACGTTCTCGGGAGCGGGAACTCCGACGCAGGCTGAAGATTGGTTATCGCGCGTCAAGCGAGTGATGACGGCGATTGGAACGGCGGAGCATCAGAAAGTTACCTTAGTTACCTTCTTACTTGAAGGAGAAGCTCGATTGTGGTGGGATGAGATGGAGTTGCATCACTTGGCGGGTTGTCCTTTAACCCAAGTATCCATGGAAGAATTCTCCAGGCTCTTCCTAGCGAAGCACCTTCCTGCGGCTCAGCGGATCGCCATGGAAAATGAATTCCAACGGTTGACCCAAGGCGATGGCAGTGTTGACGCATACCTGCATGAATTTACTCGCTTGGGGCGGTATGCGGGTTCTATATTTGCTGATGAGAAGAGGAAGACCAATAGGTTCTATGAAGGACTGAGGGACGAGCTGAGGTTCCTTGTGTCAAGTTCTATGAACCAAGGTTTCCAAGCATTGGTTGACACTGCGAGTGCGTTGGAAAAGGATATGAAAAGGGTGCAAGGAAAGAGAGCTTTGGCTGTGTCGCAACCGGAGTGGAAGGCGCCCCGATCGGGAAAACCATTTTATAAGAAGAGATGGGGCAAGAAGTCCAAGCCTAGTGGACAAGCTCCTTCATCAGTTGCAACGGGAGCAACGTCAAGGGCTACCTCTAAGCCAGATACTCGTATCTGCTTCAATTGTGGCCGAGTGGGGCATATTGTGCGAGATTGTCGGATGCCGCCAAAGAGTGAAAAGAAGGCGGGAGCATCTTATGCGGAAAAAGGAAAGGCGGTGGTGGATTCCTCTGCCTCGCAGGCGCAACCCCGGGTCTACAATCTTGGCCTGCAAGAGGCCATCAAGCAGAGTGACGTTGTCACAGGTATGAGTTTAGTTTTGCATATGCTATTGTTTGTACGCTTTGCGTAGTACCCCTATGTTTGCGGTTTGTGTGTGTGACATGTTTGTCATAGGCTTTGTGATGATTCGGGACACGCTGGCGCGAGCACTGTTTGATACGGGTGCATCACATTCTTTTCTGTCTAGCGAATTTATTACGCGGCTTGGGATACCCAGTCGTGCAAAGACAGATAGCATCAGAGTGGTGTTGCCAAATGGCTGTTGGATGCTTGCGGATCAAGCTTGCGATGTGGCGGTTCAGTTAGGAAGTCGGTATTTTCATTTAACTGCATTTGTTTTGCCAATATCAGAATTCGACGTGATTTTTGGGATGGATTGGCTTGCGGAGCAGCATGCTATGATTGATTGCCAGTCCAAAGAAATCACGTTGGGCCAGAATACCGAACAAGAGACAAAGTTCGCGGGTATGCGAGGAGTGGGCGGGACATTGATGTCTGTACTCCAGGTAGTCAAGGCTGTTCGGAAGGGTGCGGAGTGTTACTTTGCACTAATTCAGGCTGTTGAGCCTAAGGCCAGTTTGTGCGAGGTTTCGATTGTGGCAGAATTTACAGATGTGTTTCCCACGGATCTCCCTAGGCTACCACCCCAGCGGGAGATTGACTTCACAATTGAGTTGGTGCCAGGTGCGAAACCTGTGGCCCGCTCGCCATATCGCGTTGCACCAAAAGAGATGGCTGAGTTGAAGGTTCAACTGCAAGAAATGCTAGAGCAAGGTTATATCCGCCCAAGTATATGTCACCTTGGAGCGCGCCTGTGCTTTTTGTAAAGAAGAAAGGTGGTGGGTTGCGGTTGTGTATTGATTACCGTGAACTGAATAAGCTGACCGAGAAGAATAAGTATCCGATACCCCAGATTGATGAGTTATTCGATCAGCTGGTGGGCTCGACCGTCTATTCGAAGTTGGACCTGAAGTCTGGTTATTACCAGTTAAGAATTCGGGAAGGTGACATTCCCAAAACCGCATTTGGAACGCGTTATGGGCACTATGAGTTTACAGTCATGCCATTTGGATTGTGCAATGCGCCCTCAGTGTTTATGGATCTGATGCACCGTATTTTTCGCGAGTACCTGGATCTGTTTGTGATAGTGTTCATTGATGACATCCTGGTGTACTTGAAGTCCAAAGCTGAGCATGAGATTCACTTGCGGTTGGTGTTGAACACGTTGAGGCAAAATCAGCTATATGCCAAGTTCTCGAAGTGCGAGTTTTGGCTATCGTCAGTGGCATTTTTAGGCCATGTGGTGAGTGGAGCGGGCATTGCAGTGGATCCAGCGAAGATAAGGGCCATACATGAGTGGCCAATGTTGTCTTCCGTGGCCGAGGTCAGGAGTTTTCTTGGAATTGCGGGCTACTATAGAAGATTTGTGGAAAACTTCTCGCGGATCGCTTTGCCGCTAACCACACTGACGCGAAAAGATCAGAAGTTTGTTTGGACGCCAGATTGCGCACGAGCTTTTGAAGAGCTGAAGAGTCGGTTGACCACGGCGCCGGTGTTGTCTTCGCCATGTGGAACCGATGGCTTTGTGATTTATAGTGATGCCTCAGGAAGCGGCTTAGGCTGCGTTCTTCTGCAGAATGGAAAAGTGATTGCTTATGGCTCACGCCAGCTGAAGGTGCACGAGCGAAACTATCCCGTCCATGATTTGGAACTAGCGGCGGTGATTTTTGCACTCAAGTTGTGGCGACACTACCTTTATGGCGTGAAGGTGGAGATCTATACCGATCATAAGAGCCTCAAGTATCTTTTGGAGCAGAAAGACTTGAACATGCGACAACGAAGGTGGTTGGAGTTCCTTGGGGACTACACTTTCGAGATTCACTATACGCCCGGGAAGGGGAATGTTGTCGCGGATGCGTTGAGTCGGAGGGTTCCGGCTAGAGCGAACTGGTTACAAAGGCATGATAAACGTCTTATCCAGGAGTTGGAGGCGTTAGAGATCTATTGTGTTGACAAGAATTCCACTGCCACTGCATGTTTGAACTGGATCGAGGTGCAATGTGACCTTGCGGACCGAGTTCGACGGGCAACGGAGTTGGATGAAGATCTCTTACGCTATGTGAATGAAGGGCCAGAGGGCAAATTCACCTGGAATGACGGTCTTTTGCGAAGAGAGGGCCGTTTGTGCGTCCCGAATGTGGGGAAATTGAGGGAAGAACTGCTGTATGAAGCGCATTATACAAAGTATTCCATTCACCCCGGGAGCACGAAGATGTTCAACGATATGAAGAAGCTTTTCTGGTGGCCAGCGCTCAAGAAAGATGTTACCCTTTATGTCTCCAAATGCCAAACATGTGCGATGGTGAAGGCGGAATGCCAAAAGCCGGGCGGTTATTTGAAGTCACTGCCGATCCCAGAGTGGAAATTTGATGATATTTCCATGGATTTTGTGCACGGGTTGCCAAGATCGCAGCGAGGAAATGATTCCATTTGGGTGATTGTTGACCGGCTAACGAAAGTGGCACATTTTCTCCCAAACAGGCGGGATGATTCAGTTGAAAGTTTGGCAAAGTTATATGTTGACTAGATTGTGCGGCTTCACGGTGTTCCTCGGAGCATCGTAAGTGATCGAGATGGGCGCTTTACGCCAAATGATTGGAGTCTAGTGCACCGACTGTTGGGCACGAAATTGACTTTCAGTACGGCCTTTCATCCCCAAATGGATGGCCAAACTGAATGTACCAACAGAACAATGGAGGACATGCTCCGAATGTGCGCCCTTGACTTCGGAAAGAGATGGGAAGATCATCTCTATATGGTAGAGTTTGCATATAATAACAGCTACCAGGCGAGCATTGGGATGGCACCATATGAAGCTCTATATGGAAGGAAGTGTCGTACTCCCTTGGCTTGGCTAGAAGCGGGCGAAGCTCGGGTTTTTAAACCAAATGAGGTTGATGAAGCAAACTCAACCATCCGGACTATTCGAGAGAGATTGCTTATTGCTCAAGATCGACAAGCGAAGTACTACAACGCCAAGCACCGGAACGTGGAATTTGCGGTTGGCGATTGGGTCTACTTGAAGATCAAGCCATTCAAAGGTGTCTCCAGGATTCGACGATTGAAAAAGTTGAGTCCAAGATATTTGGGTCCTTTTGAAGTGGTTGAGCGAGTTGGCGAAGCGGCTTATCAGCTAGCTCTGTCGGCAGACTTGGGTGGATTACATGATGTATTTCACATCTCGGTGCTTAGGAAGGCCGTGAAAGATCCAGCTCAAGTGGTCGCGGATGATCGTGTGCCGGTGGAGTATGGGCTAACAACGAAAGTTAGACCCATTCAGATCGAAGATCGAGCCGAGAAACAGTTGAGGAACAAGACGGTCGCCATGGTGAAAGTCCGATGGGACAACTGCGGCCGTGAAGAACTGTCATGAGAGCGAGAGCAAACCATGCGAGAAGAGTTCCCTGAGCTGTTTTTGTAATATGGAGAGAGGATGTTGTAACATAAAATTTTATATGTTGTAACATTTTTCTTGCTGGTTACTGTTGCCTTCCTGTGTCTGAATTTCGAGGACGAAATTTCTTGTAGAAGGGGAGGATTGTAACAGTCCAAATTTCGGAAGCAGGAAATTTTTGGGTGACACGGCATGGGACACGGGCGTGTCCCAGGGCGTGTCCGAGGACACGGCCTGCGACACGGGCGTGTCGCAGGGCGTGTCGAGGTTGTGTCGACGATCGGCCTTGGTGTCGACGATTTTCGCTCGACGATGTGTCAAGAGGGGGCACACGGCCTAGGACACGGGCGTGTCCAAGGCTGTGTCGTGTGCTCGACGACTTTTACTCGACGATCGTCGAGTGTCGAGACGTGAGTGTCGAGTGTCGAGAGGTTGAACACGGCCTGTGACACGGGCGTGTCACAAGGCGTGTCAAATCGGGTCGACGAACTCAGCCCGCCGAAGGATTTCGACAGGGCGTGTCTTTGTGCCGTGTCTGGGCACACGGCCTGGGACACGGGCGTGTCACAGGCCGTGTGAAGTCTCGGGATGTTTTGGGATTTTTTTCGCCCAAGCACACGGCCACAGACACGGGCGTGTCTGAAGGCGTGTTGGTGACACGACCCATGACACGGGCATGTCCCATGGGCGTGTCACTGGTTTGGATAGGTCAGTTGACCACCGCTTGAGGCACACGGCCGGGGACACGGCCGTGTCACATGCCGTGTCAGGTCAAAATCAGTGTTTTTGGCAAAATCGTGGCCGTCCATTCCTGCAGCCTGGATCCAAGGGCTGAAGCTTCTTTCCTCTTTTTCCTAAAGGCCGAAATCTGAGAAGTTATTCTCATTTTACTTGGCCTTGATCTTTCTTCAAGTTAGAGAGAGAAAGAGAGAGAGGAAGAAGGAGGAAGACGGGGAAGGGCTGCTGGTGGTGGTGCTGCGGTTGACCGACAAGAGATCCGAAGCCGGCGTTGCGGAGGAAAAACTCTTGTGCTTCGTGCAAGCTAGTTTTGCGTTCATGGCACCGAAGCGATCGTCAAGGGTAACGACTTTTCTTCCTAGCCATGTGAAGGCTTCCTTTTGGCATATCTTGTGATTTCCCCCACCAAGAGGTGGCTGATTTTGGGAATCTTTGGGTGGATGCTTGACATCCCCTTTGTTAGCATATAGATCCGGAAATGGAGTACGGAATAGACATGCTCTGTGAAGCCCATTTGGACAGGTTGGTCTGGATTGGTGATGTTGCATACGAACCGGAGAAGACTCCGTGCTAACGTGTAGTTTAAGGAGTCTACGGGTTATGCCTGCGAAAAGGAGTAGCAGGAAGTACTGGGGTGGTAGCCCAGGCAAAATAGCCATGTGATGTTTTTGGGTCCAACCTGTGAATGAGTCACAGGAAGTACTGGTGTGACCAGGAAAGGCCCTTTGTGATGCTTGATGTCATAGGGTGTCCACCTGTGAAGCGAGTAACAGGAAGTACTGACATGATAGCCAGGAAAGACCCCTGACATTTGTGCTTGTGCGGTGTCCACCTGTGGAGAGAGTCACAGGAAGTACTGGGAGGCCCAGGAAAGACCCGCTGTTGTGCTAAAGAAATGAGTATAGAGAAATACCCAGGCTTAAATGCCAAGAACAGGATTGGTGAGACCGACCCGCGCCTTTGATATAGCCATGAGTACGCTGTACTCGGAGAAGGCAAGGCGATTTGAGCAACGGGGGGTGGAGGATCCGACCTGCGCTATGTCCGTCCGACGTGAGACCAAAAGGTGCGGTCTGTTGGAGCGCATAACAAGAGTCTTCGGCCTGCGCGCCATGACACAATGGGGGGCTACGGGCCATCCCAGTGTAGGAAGACTAACTCCGGCTGCACGCCATGGAGTAAATGCTCAAGAGATTTACCGTTGGGTTATGACCCTAATACGGTGGTGGGCAAGAGCTTTGCCAGAACACCACGAATGTGCCCTGAGTGCACGGACCGTTGGGCCGGGTGGCGAACGGTTGTGATGGCTTGTGTGCGTGAAAGCACATTTTGATGATATATTGCCATACTTGTGATTTGATATGCCTGCAGGGAAGAATACCGCTGCCCCGAGAGAAGGGGTAGGGTCGTTATAATTTGGTCAGCTGAACGCTGACCGTTGCTTTTGTTTACCACCGTTGGGTGGATTGTCCCTGTACAGGTGCTGGCGAGCCAAGCGGGACACGGAAAGGCTGATGTTCGTGCTGCTGTTGTTGCGACTACTGCTAGCCCTCGAAGGCTATCTGTGTTATTTTGTGTAGTTTCTATTCATGTGGCCGGCCTGCGCGCCAATCTGTTTAGGCCACTATTTGAAAGCCATGTAAGGCCATAAGGCCAACTTTTTGTACTTGTTGTAAGACATTCCTATATCGTATAAAATGTGGAGTTTTATATTTGGGCATTCATGAGGAGTTCCAGTTGTAGTCTAGGCTTCCGCTAGAATGATTTGTGATAGGTGCGATGCGCTACTCTGGTATCATCCTGTACCTTCACCGTCTGTTTTGTGATATATCCTGTGGGGCCCCGGCCGGACCTTCTATAATATATCATATGAACGGATGGGGTTGTTACATAAGTAATCTTTGTTGCAGGTGAGTCCAAGTTGCCATGCCCCTATATGGTACTTGGACAGTGGATGTTCCAGGCACATGACTGGAACAAGGGGATTGCTGAAGGACTACTCACCAGTATTGAATGGGCCTAAAGTGATCTTTGGTGGTTCTGAAAAAAGAGTCATCAAAGGGTTTGGTAACATCTCTAACAACTCAATCACTATCACTCAAGTGGTATATGTGAAGGGTTTGAAACACAACCTAATAAGCATAAGCCAACTGAGTGATCTTGGATATGACATTTCATTTATCAAGAATGGGTGCCATATCAAGAGGTCAAGTGATCAAAAAGTCATATTGACTGGCTATAGAAGTAGAAATGTGTATTGCCTAAATTTTGAGTGTGAGAATAAAAATTCTCCTATCTGTCTTGTGGCTGATGAGAAAGCCTTTCGTTGTGTCAAATGGCACAAGAGGCTAGCTCATCTTAACTACAAGACTATTGGCCAACTCTTTAGTAAAAAGTTAGTGAGGAATTGTCCTCAAGTTAAGTGCTTTAAGGATGGGATATGCTCAGCTTGTCAAAAAGGCAAGCAGACCAGATCCTCCTTTCATAGCCTAGAAACCAAAGACTCAGTGAGGTGCTTGTACCTCTTGTATATGGATTTATTTGGTCCTATGCCAGTTCATAGTCTAGGTAGGAAGGTCTATACTTTTGTGGTGGTAGATGACTATTCTAGATTTTCATAGGTATTCTTTCTCAGGCAGAAATCTGAAACCCCAAATGTCTTCTACAATTTTGTCAAACAAATTCAGAATGAATTAGATAGTTCAGTGGTCAAAATTAGAAGTGACCATGGAACTGAATTCCAATCTGAAAGTATGACAAGGTTGTGTGAAGAATATGAGATCCATCAGGAATTCTCCTCACCTAAAACACCTCAGCAAAATGGCATTGCTGAAAGAAAGAATATGACATTGATTGAGGCTGGAAGAACACTATTGAGTGATACTACTCTCCCAGAATATTTCTGGGCTGAGGCAGTAAACACTGCATGCCATGTGCTCAATAGGGCTTCCATCACCAAAAGCCACAAAAAGACACCCTATGAGGTTATGAAGGGTAGAAAATCAAACTTATTCTATTTTAGGATCTTTGGTTGCAAATGCTATGTGCTTAACAATGACAAGTCTCACCTAACTAAGTTTGCTGCCAAATCCCAAGATGAGATATTTGTTGGGTACAACAATAATAGTAAGGCCTATAGGGTTTACAATTTGGCTACTCAAGTTGTAGAAGAGTCTATTCATGTCATATTTGATGAATCTAGACTTCTTAACAGTGAGTTACCTAGTAGTTCTTGTAGCTCCACAGGTATACAGCAGAAGATGAACCAGCTTACTATCAGAGAAGATCCAACTACAAAGCAGGATGAGGAAAATGGTAGTTGCTGTCCAGGGGGAGTACAAGACACTCAAGAGGCTGATGAAGACCATATGCAGCATAATGAAGTGATTGAAGAAGGTCAAACTGATGATAGATTACCTCCAGCAGTTAGACAGTTAAAGGATCATCCTGCATACCAGATCATTGGTGATCCAAGACATGGAGTACAAACAAGAAGCAGGAACTTAAATCCAGTTCTTTGCTCAAGTTTCTTATCTCAGCTGAAACCCAAGAGATTTGAAGAAGCTATTCAAGACCCACAATGGATTGATGCTATGTAGGAAGAGTTAAATCAATTCAAAAGGTGCAAGGTCTGGGAGTTGGTACCAAAACCAAAGGGCCACAATGTCATAGGGACAAAGTGGATTTATAGAAACAAGCTTGATGACAGTGGGATCATAGTGAAGAACAAGACAAGACTAGTTGCCAAAGGATACAGGGAGGAAGAAGGCATTGACTTTGATCAGACTTTTGCTCCAGTGGCAAGGTTGGAAGCAATCAGGCTATTCCTTGCCTATACAGCATATCAAGGCTTCAAAGTGTTCCAAATGGATGTTAAGTCAGCATTCTTAAATGGAGACTTAAAAGAGGAGGTCTATGTAGAACAGCCCTTAGGTTTTGTTGATCCACTCAAACCTAATTATGTTTATAGACTTAGGAAAGCTTTATATAGGTTAAAATAAGCCCCAAGGGCTTGGTATGAAACCCTGTATACTTTCCTCATTGAGAACAAATTCTCAAGGGGGAAAAATAGACAAGACTCTATTCCTTAGGGAATCCAAAGGAAAGATCATCATAATCCAAATATATGTTGATGACATAATATTTGGTTCTACTGAAAATAACCTTTGTAATAAGTTTGCAAAACTTATGCAAGAGAAATTTGAAATGAGCAGCATGGGAGAACTTAAGTTCTTCTTGGGACTCCAAATAAGACAGACTGATGATGACCTGTCCATATCTCAGTCTAAGTTCACCCAGGAGTTAATTAAGAAGTATGGTATGGAATCATCTACTACCATAGGAACTCCAATGGGGACAAGTATGTCTCTAAGCAAAGATGATGCAGGGAAACCTGTAGATGAATCTTTATATAGAGGGATAGTTGGCTCCCTCCTTTATCTGACTGCTAGTAGACCAGACATTATGTATGCTACATATGTCTGTGCTAGGTATCAATCCTGCCCTAAAAAATCTCATTATACTGCTGTCTAAATGATTTTGAGATATCTTAAGGGCACACCTAATCTAGGCCTTTGGTATCCTAGGAATAGAGATTTTCTACTAATAGACTATTCAGATGCAGACTTTGCAGGTTGCAAAGTAGATAGTAAAAGCACAATAGACACCTGTCAATTTCTAGGAGGAAGATTGGTATCATAGAGCTGTAAGAAGTAGACTAGTGTGGCAATTTCCACAGCTGAGTCTGAGTATGTTGCTGCAGGAAGTTGCTGTGCACAGCTGTTGTGGATACAACATCAGTTAGAAGACTATGGTATTAAAGTAAGTAAAACTCCATTATTATGTGATTCTACTAGTGCTATTTCAATTGCTCATAATCCTGTTTCTCATAGTAGAACAAAGCATATAAAATAAGATACCATTTTCTTAGAGATCATGTAGAGAAAGAAGATATTTCTTTAGAATTTGTTAATACAGATTTACAAATTGCTGACATGTTCACTAAGCCTTTAGATGAAACTAAATTCAATAATTTCAAAATTGAATTAGGAATGTTGAACATTAATTAGGTTAACAAATTTGGCTAAGTAAAATTGTGTCGACACAAAAAGTTGTCTGTGTCGACACATAGTAGTTGGTGTCGACACTCCAGAAAAGTGATGTCGACACATCTAGAAAATTGGTGTCGACACTTCAGAGAAGTTGTGTCGACACCTCCAGAAGTTATGTCGACACTTAGAATCAACACATAGATTTCATCGAGCACAGAATCAACTGATCGTCGAGTGCAGAATCGACACATATCGTCGAGCGCAGATTCGTCGACCTCAGTTCGTCGATTTCACGGGCTCTTCGTCAAACACGACCAAGAAAAATAGTATTGTGTCGACATATAGAAATCAACACTTCTGTCGAGACATTAGAAGTCTGTGTCGACACATTTCAACTGTGTCGACACATTATGAGATTTTTGACGCGACTTTTGACCTTCATTATTTAGAAGAGTATAAATAGGTCAACAACAAACCCTGTCGACACACTCTCCATATTTTCGAGACCAAAACCTTGTGTCGACAACTTCTCTCTTCTCAATCCATGATTTCTCTCAACCCCAATGGCGCCAAAGCTTGAATATAATTTCAATGAAGGCTATGAGCTGGTTCGCAATGATTTTGATAATGCGGACCCAACGATTCAAGCTGTGATAACCCTAACCCTAATTGCAGAAAATGGTTTGGAATTTCTGGTATCCAAACCTACAAAGATATGGAAGAAAGAAATACTGGAATTCTATGGCGCAACTACTTTAGATTCGGCTAGTCTTAAGATTAAATCTATAGTTCAGGGAGCTAAAGTTATACTTACCTTGAAGAGATTGAGGAAAACTCTTCAACTCCCAAGAACTCAGGAAGAAGAAGAAGTACCCTCTACCAAAACTAGGGAAGCACTTCAGTGGTGTGGCTTGGATCCCACCATGAAGATTGGATCAACAATGAACAGGAACGAGATGAATCTGCAAGGAAAATTCCTTTCTGAAGTGGCTGGCAAGGTCATTCTATGCAAGCCAGGGGGACATGATAGGGTCTCAGCCTATATGTTCAGCCTGATAACCAGGATTATTTTTAGACTGAACACAGATTGGTCTGCTGTAATCTTTGAAAAGATTAAGGAAAGCATTAAGAAGACAAATCTAGGAAGAATCATGAGTCTCTACTTGGCTGGAATAATTCCAGAAATAATGGAACAGACAGCTGGATCCAAGATAAATCACATGAGGAGAATGCACATAAGGATAATCTCCAGATGAGATAGAGTCCTAACAAAGGACATGCCTGATGAAGAGAGGCCTGAGATTCCTGAAAAATCTCCTGCACAAGACATTATAGATGGTGCTCAGGTGCAGGGGGAGCCTCATCTTGAGGAACAACCAACATACTTGGAAAGTGAAATGGCTACACAAACTATACTTGAGGTAATCCATGAAGTTAATCAAACTAATTTCAATAATGAGGATGAAACACTAACTGTGTCCTTGGTTGATGTTGACCAGACCACTCAACTAAACAATCAAGCACATGATGTTATTATGCAGGATACATCTACAGCTGCTAATGCTCCTGAGTTGGTGGTGCCTCAAGTCTCACCTCCACAAGAGTTTACCCTTGGAGAGTTGTTCCCTGATTTAGATCAAGTAAGAACTGAGGGGGAGCAAGCTGAAACTGAGGGGAGAGCAAGCAAGAACTGAGGGGGAGCAAGCTGGAATTGAGGGGGAGCAACCTAGGACTGATAAGAAATTGCCTCCTAGTCCTAAGGAAAGAGTTGATATAGCCAGTACCTCAGTTTCTGGAGATGAAGCAGAAATTCAAGCTAAGAAGAGAAAGCTGATGGTTTTCAAAAGAAGAAGCCAAAGCTATAAAAGGGCATTGCAAACTGCTCCACAACCTACCCCAGCAACTGATTATAGCTCTTTGTTGGTATCCTTGCAAGTAAAGTTAGATGAACAAAGGATAGCCATGGAGAAATATATGGATGAGACCCATAAAGATCTACAATTCTCCTTGGCTCAAGATATCAAATCCATTAGATTTGAAGTAAATTAGAATAAGAAGGAAATGACAGATTACTTCCACAAAGGTGACAATGCTGTAGTCTATCTAGCCAAACAACAAGTAGACATAAAGACTCAAGTTGATGATATAGCTGTTAAGCAAGGCTATGTTCTAGAAAATCAACTTAGGATGAATGACAATCTGACTGAATATAATAATGTGATTGTAACAGAATTAAAGAATACTGCTGCTGCCCAGACTGAGGCAAGTGCTAAAACCAAGTCAGATTTTGACAAACAATTACAGGAAGAACTAGCTGCTGTACACACAACTATTAAGACTTCACAAAAAATCATTTCTGATCAGCTACTGAAATTAAGGTCATTTTATAAAGATGGTGTTAATTATCTAGATGAACAAGTAAGATTTCAGAAAGATGATCTTAGAGATCACATTGAAAGAGAAGTTATAAAGGGGGAGAGGGTGTTAGGCAAAGCAGGCTCAGATCATGCTAAATGGATATCTAATAGCATCAGAGCCACCCTTGGATATCCACCCCTATGTGATGATGATAATGTAGCTGAGTCAGGTGTGCAACCTGCTGATCTTGAAGGTGATCAACCTGAAGTTGCTCAAGTCATTTAACCTCCAGCAGATTTTGATATGATTCAGCAGGAAGTACAGTCAATGTACAGCCCTCCAGAAGGAACTAAAAATGTTATTATTGAGAAAGTAGAAATGCCAGAGGCAGCTTTGAATAAAGAGCAAGAAGCTCTATTGTCTAAGAAAAGGTTCAGAGAACAGGCTGAGTTGAAGCCTGATTTTGAGCAGTGGAGTCCTACTTCTAGGAATATTATACTGACTACCTGAAAAGCTGTAAAGGACAAGACCCATGATAGGGGAAAATGGTAAATTAAGCAAGAATGGCAAAAACATGAAGCTAGACAGGAAGCCATTCTACAGTATAGAAGAAAGACAAAAGCTGGGAAGCTACCTCCTAATGCTCAGGAGCCTAGCAAGTATTTTCCAAAGCCTTTTCACTATTTTGAAAGGCAAAGAATAAGGGCTGAAGAACAAAAGAAGAAAGATCTAAAGGGTAAGAAGCCAGCTGAAGATACTGATGCTCCAGTATAAGCCAAGATCCAATCAGGCAAAGACATGGTCATCAAGGAGCCTGAGTAGCCTTAGGATAGATTTACTAGATTTTACAACATTATACTCTTTAGTGTTAAAAATCTATGTAAACTATTGATAAGAAACTTTTGTAAGTTTAAACAAAACAATGATTAAAGCTCATTATGTTTCCATCATTATTCTGTGATGACATTTTATACTTGTTTTGTTTATAAGTTACCCTGTCATGTAATATTCTTATACATCATAATGTGTGTTTATTATGAATGGTGTATATCATTGACTAAGTATTATGACTTCTCCAAATAGGGGGAGATTGTTGGGTACATTGTAAAATGTGTACCAGATTTGAAGAAGACTCACCTTACTCAATGATATGCATCAAGGTGTATTTGATGTTGTTTTAAGTTTATATGTGCAGGTTAAGAAATTTTAGGAATGCAGGAAAAAGTTTCTAAGTCCATGAGTCGACACCAGAAGAAGCTGTGTCGACACTTATGAAGGCTTGTGTCGACACTAGAGAAAAGCTGTGTCGACACCTGGATTCAATTGTGTCGACACTTGAAAAGGCTGTGTCGACACCAGAAGAAACTGTGTCGACACACAGAGGCAGTGTCGACACATAGAGAAGTTTAGTCGACATCAACTATGTCGACACACAGAGGCAGTGTCGAGACACAGAAAAGCTTAGTCGACATCAACTGTGTCGACACACAGAGGTAGTGTCGACACACAGAAGACTTTGTCGACATTAACTGTGTCGACATATAGGACTTGTGTCGACACATAGCAGAGTTTCAACAAAATTGATTTTTTTGAAGAGAAGAAGTGACTGTGTCGAAACACAGAATTAGTGTCGACACATTCTACAGAAGATGTGTCGAGAAGAAGTATCAACACCAAGGGAGCTGTGTCGACACCACCAAGGCTTGTGTCGACACTTAGTCTACTTGTATCGACACATGATGAAGTTCAGTCTCGACACTTTGCTGACAGAGACAGAGTTTCAAGAAGTGACTGGAAGACTTGACAGCAGCTATAACCAACCGGTCTACTGCAACTGTCAGTGCTGTCAGAAGTTTGTTAGAAACCGGATCAACCGGTTATCATGGAGAAATTCTATATAAAGACATTCTCTATCAACAAAAGAAGAATGATAGAAAAGTGTTACACATATAAACGAAAAACCAGAAGAAGATTTTCAACAGAAGATCTAAGAAGACATTCTGAAGTGGTGATCTTCTCAGATTTTGTCAAGAGAATTCAAAGAAGAATTCAGAAGAATCTTCAGAAGAAGTTGGAGAGAGAGAGAGCTCCATCTATTCAAGTGAAGAAAGGGACTTACATCAACAAGTATCTCAAGTGCAAAGTTTGAACTAGTCTGCCAAGAAGAATTCAGATTGATTTCTGAATTTTAAGAAAGAAGCTGATTGAAGATAAACTGAAAGGGGAAACTAGATCTGATATACTCTAGAGGGGGGTGAATAGAGTATATGGTGCTTTTAAAACACAAAGAAAAACTTTTGCAAAGCTTTACAACAATTGTTGTAATGAGTGTGAGCAGGGAAGCAGAAATAAAACTAATTACAAAACTAAGCTATGCAGAAACTAAGCACAAGAAAATCTAGGCCAGAAACAAAAAGAAAACAGGCAGAACCAGATGACACAAGGAAATATAGTGGTTCCCCAAACTTGGGTACATCCACTCTTCTACCACCCTAGGTAGGAATCCACTGCAGGATGAGTTGATCAGGTGTCTTGGGCACCAATGAGCTTTTGATAAGGTGCTCAAAAACCAAAACAGATTTTTTGATCAGGTGTCTTGCCACCAATGAGCTTTTGACAAGGTGCTCAAAAACCAGATTCAAACTTTTGAAGGGAGTTTGAAAAACCCTTTACAGAGTGGGGGTGAGAGAGTGATGGCAGTCTTCTCTTTCTCAATCAACTGAGAAGACTAAGTGGATGGATTTCAAAGCTCCCCTGAGTCCTTGATCTTCAGGAAGAAGAGCTTTGCTTGAGGGTGATAGGCCTTCAAATGTAGAACTCCAGCAATAGATGATTTCAGCAAGCTGAAATGTTGAGTGTCTGGAGTCTTGAGATGATGTTGGCCTTGAACACTTTAAGAGCTGAAGAGATCTGAAGATTTTTTGAAAGCTTGATCTCTCTGATGAGTGTTCTTCAGAATTCTTGTTGACAGAATATTTTCAAAGAATCTCTGTGTATTGAATTGTGTGTCCTCTCCTTGTCAATCTCTTATTTGATTCAAAAACATTCTCTTTTATTCTCTGTGTCTGAATAGGATATCACTCTGTCAAAGATAGCCGTTGGTCTGCATTGATTACAGCCTTAATTGCATAAATTCTTCTCAAGGAAAGTCCACTGATTTGTTCCTTGAAAAATCCCTTGAAACTTGCTCCAGAAGTAAATGAAAACGGCTGGCAGATCTTCTGAATTAAATGCAGAATAACTTCTATCTGATTTGAATTTGAATTCTGAAAGATAACTGAAATCGTCGAACTGAGCTCTGCTATCGTCGAGCTGAGCTCAGCGAACTGGAAAATGCAAGCAGCAAAGAAATCGTCGATCTGAGCTCAAAGATCGTCGAACTGAGCTCAGAGATAAGGATCCAGTGCAGAGACAAAATCGTCGACCTGAGCTCAGCGATCGTCGAGTGGAGCTCGACGATATTATGAGGTTTGAGCTCAGCGATCGTCGAATGGAGCTCGACGATCTGTCGAAGTTGAGCTAGACGATCGTCGACCGGAGTTCGACGAAACGTCGTGCTGAGCTCGACGATTGGACTTAGTCTCCAGAAAAACTTTGGTCTTCAGGGCAGCTTCCAAACCTAGACTCCTGATCCCTTAGACTCAATTCTAATTGACCTATTAAGCTATACAGAAGGTCAAACACAGATTCCTAGAGACATAGTGATCCTGACCCAAATTAGTAATAGGGTGTTCCAACAATCTCCCCCTATTTGGGTTAGGAAAACTATTTACAGACTTTGAAAATCAAGCAACATCATACAATCAGAAAAATACAAAAACAACAATAGCTAGACATTACAGAACCATCACAGAGATATATATATATATGTCATCCAGATATCAGTCAAAAAAAAATCAAGAATTGTCACCTTACAGAGTTACTCTTTCTCTTTGCCTTTTACCAACTTGATTTCTCTGTTAGGATTTAAAGCTTCCTGTTTGGATCTGGTGTCATCAGCTGCACCCAAATAAATTTGCTTTGATGTCCTGGGAACCACTGCAGCTGGATGCAACTCCATGTACCTGTCTGCATCAAAAAATTTACTGGAGGCATATCTTTCTAGTTCTTTCTGTCTTTGTTCTGACATTGTAGATATATTAGAGGTGTCTAGGCCTTGCTCTCTGGCTTTCTTTATTTGATCTAAAGCAGCCAACTCTTTCATTCTAGCAGTCCAAGCAACAGGATTCTTCTCAGGGTCCTCAAATGGAACAGGTGGCTCATACCTGTTGGAAGAAGTATCTTGAGGAGTCCTGGCAGTCACAGTTTCTCTGAGCTTATAGGGGAATGGACCTGAAGATGTATCAGAAGGAACATGTCCTCCCCTGGAATAAGGGTGCTGCCTGGAATGCCCTTTGGAGTAAACCTGAGTCTCTCTTTGATTTCCCCTATATCCTCCCCTTCTAGAGTAAGAGCCCCTAGACTGGCTTTCCCTTTGATATGTTCTAGCATGAGGTTGGTAGGGAGCCTGGCTTCTAGCTGGGCCTGAACTTGCAGAGCTTCCACCTGCACCTGCATCAGGTGGAGGTGGTGGAGGAGGATGAGGGTGCTTGAACTGGGAGGAGTCCTTATCAAACTTTCTTTTCTTCTTCATTGCCTTTAGCTGATTTTTGGAGTACTGCATCCAATGTTCAGAAATTGGGCAGTTGTGCAGAATATAGTAAGGAACATCATTATCATCTCTAACTTTGGCAGGTGGAACCCTCTTCATTGCCTTACTTCTTGCCTTCCTTTTCCTTGCAATGGTGGCAGCAGAGTCATCAGAATCTGTCTTAAACTCATCAGAGTCAGAGCTCTGGGCATCATATATAGCATCTATCTTCTTCATAAGATCTTTCTTCAGTTGCATTGCAGCAGATGGGGCAGAGGCAGAAGCAGAAGGAGCAACAGAGACAGATACAGCAGCAGATATAACAACAGATACTGGAGCAGCAGTAGAAGCAACACTGGTTATTTCAGGAATTATGGCAGCAGCAGGTTCAGAACCAACAACAACATCTACAGCAGGCTCAAAAACAACAGCCTCTGTCATCAGAAAATCCTGGGGTGTGAGCTCATCAGAAACAATTTGAATGGCAGCAGCAGTTGGAACATTGTCTTCAGCAGCAGCAAGAACAATTTCAGAAACAGATTCAGCCTTTTCTTTATCAGCAGCAGCAGTAGTCATCACTGAGAGTACAAAGGATGAAAGAATGTTGGGGTCACAGCCAGAGAGAGGCACCAGTGCCTTGGACAAATCCTCTGGGGGCTGGACAGCAAGAACTTCTGGCAGACAGCTGTAGAATGCAGGATCAAAGGCTAAGAGCAAAGACCTTAGGTCTATTGCTAAGACTGGAGTAGGCACAGCAACTGGAGCAGAAGATACAAGCACAGCAGCAGCAGCAGCAGGAGCAGAAGCAGAAGCAGCAGCAACAGCAGCATGAAGGCTGGCTTCATAAGGCATCTCCCCCTGCCTGGATGCAGATACCTCTGTATCAAGGCACACTGCTGGTGGGGCTGCTTGAGGAATGAGGGAGGAAAGCCTGGCAGACAGGGCTGCCACTGACTGTTGTAGAGGAGCTAAGGAGGCCTCCATGAGAAGAGAGAGCCTGGGGGCCAGTAGCTCATACAACTTGTCAGCTAGGGCTGGCAGATCTACATGCTCAATGGCAGGAGCAGAGGTAGAGGGTATTGGGATGGCTGAGGATGCTGGAAGTGGAGTGCTGGATGGTGAAGGGATAGAGGGCTGAGGTGTGGGAATTGTGGAGATGGAGGACAAGGGTATAGATATGGATGGAGTGAATGATGGTTGGTCAAGGATGTGGTGGAGGAGATCTTGGAAAGATGTTGAGGAGGAGGGGAAGTCTGGAGGAGAAGAGGGGGAATCATCCATGTAGGATTCATCCAGAAGGGTGAATGATGGTATGGATGAAGATGAGGTGACATCTGGTGGTGGATAGGAGAACAATGGGTGGAATTGGTCTACTGGAGGTGATGAAGTGGTTGCTGGGGATGGAATTGAGGTTGGAGATGGGCTGGAGATTGTAATGGGAGATGAGGCTGGAATGGTGGATGGAGCTGGAGGTAGGGTTGAACTTGGAGGAGGAGGAGAAGCAGCACTAGCAGCAGGCATGTCTTCTGCAGGTGCAGAGACCTGGGGGGAGTGACTCTTTGAGTCCTGGTGCCTGAAGGGGCAGTTGAAGAGGGCCTGCTGGGCTTGCTAATTTGCCTATCCTATTTCCCAAATAGGGCACAGGTGAGTCTCTTGGAGGCATTGATGTGCACTCCAGAGGAGACCAGCAGAGCAGGGCACCTTGCCTGAAGGAAAACTCCAAGAATTCTTCCAAAATTCACAAAGGTTTTGTTTATCTTTTTCTTTATCAGGTCAAAGAAGACCTCTCCCCAGTTCAGGCTTTTCCTATCTACCAGAGCTCCCATGAGGCAGAGCTGATGTCTGGAGATGGTGTCATGTGCAGAATGTTTTGCCAACAGGACCTTGCCTACAACATCTGCCAGGAACCTGTATTCAACTGACAGGTTCCTCTTAAACAACTTGCTAGGGTTTCCCTCAGGATGACCCATCCTGGCAAGTATATCAGAAAATTCTTCTCCAGAGAGTTCAGCAGAGTCTTCACCATTTCTTAAGCCAAAAACCTCTGTTAAGACTGTTGGGGTCAGAGGTACCTGGGTGCCAGCAATAGATCCAACAATGGTGTTGTTGTCAAGGTTGTGTGCAGTATATACCCATTCCTTTATTTCATCTGAGGCAAGTTTGATTCTTGTGGTCATAAGGGCAGATAAATGCTGATCTTTGAATAAACTCAGGATGTCCTGGAAGACTTGATCAGTGGTGTTGAAGGAGTCCAAATCAATGTCAAAACCTGCATCAAATTTCATTGCGGCGATGACAGCGATTGAGACGGCCATGGTACCTGCAAAAACTTAACAAACAAAACGACCAAGGTAGAACTGTTTGGAGGGAAGAAAAATTTTTTTGCAGAGAAATTGAAAGCGCAAGAGAGAACGACGGCGAAAAATGAGTTTTATATTAGGGTTCGACGCAGAAATGGAAAGATCGTTGAACTCAGTTCGACGATCGAGGCTTCTAAAGGAATCTGAAGAGACTCCAACATCGTCGATCTCCGTTCGACGATCTGGAAAGGCGTCGAGCTCCGTTCGACGATCGTTCAGGGAACAAGATCGTCGAGCGCCGTTCGACGATCGTTGACCGAAGGAGACAGTTCATGCTGTCTGAGGGGCGCTGAACTCAGTTCGACGATTCTGGAAATCGTCGATCTCCGTTCGACGATCTTTGGGGAAATCGTCGAGCGCAGTTCAGAGATCAGAAAATTCTAAACACTAAAAAAAATCAGAATTTTGCCTAGTCTTGGTCAATTTTTAGCTTTCAAAATCTTGGGGATTATTTAAGACTTCCTCCATCTAACATTCCTAACTGATTTAGGAAGAAGGTGTGTTTCTTTTCATCCAAAGGCTTGGTGAAAATATCTCCCCTTTGTAAATCAGTTGGGATATATTGCAGTTCAATTTTATTCTTTTCAACATTGTCCCTTAAGAAATGATGCCTAATCTCTATGTGTTTTGTCCTACTATGGAGGACTGGATTTTGAGCTATGGAAATAGCACTTGTATTGTCACAAAATATTTTTGACTTCTCTAAGTTGTAACCATAGTCTAGGAGTTGATTTTGAATCCACAATATTTGTGAACAACAACTACCTGCAGCCATATATTCAGCTTCAGCAGTTGAAGTTGACACAGATGTTTGTTTCTTGCAAAACCAGGAGACAAGTCTATCACCAAGGAACTGACAAGTTCCACTGGTGCTTTTCCTGTCAATTCTGCATCCAGCATAATCAGCATCAGAGAATCCAGTTAACTCAAATGCTGAATCTTTTGGATACCAGAGACCTAGATTTGGACAACTTTTAACATACCTAAGAATCCTCTTTACTAATGTGAGGTGTGACTCTCTAGGGCTTACTTGGAACCTAGCACATATACATGTAGCAAACATTATATCTGGTCTACTAGCTGTAAGATACAACAAGAGCCAATCATTGCTCTATATGTTGTCTGATCAACTGGTTTCCCATGTTCATCAGCATCCAATACAGCATTGGTAGGCATGGGTGTTTTCATACAAGATGCCTCAGACATGCCAAATTTCTTAACCAGCTCATTAGCATATTTGGTTTGAGAAATAAAGATGCCTTCAGCATGTTGTTTGACTTGCAATCCTAGGAAGAAGGATAGCTCACCCATGCTACTCATCTCAAATTTAGAATGCATTAGGTTAGAAAACCTTCTGCACAATTTTGAGTCAGTAGAACCAAAAATGATATCGTCTACATAAATTTGTACTAGTAGGGTATGAGACTTATGGGTTCTAATAAAAAGAGTTTGGTCTACTCTACCCCTTATAAAACCATTTTCCAAGAGAAAGCATGCTAGGGTCTCATACCATGCTCTAGGAGCTTGCTTGAGACCATATAATGCTTTATGTAGTTTAAAAACATAATCAGGATGAGTTGGAGAGATAAAACCTGGAGGTTGTCTGACATAGACTTCCTCTTTGATGTCTCCATTCAAGAAGGCACTCTTGACATCCATCTGATAAACTTTGAAGCCTTTGTGAGCTGCATAAGCTAGAAAGATTCTGATGGCTTCCAATCTTGCAACAGGTGCAAAGGTCTGGTCGTAGTTAATTCCTTCTTCTTGAGAATATCCCTGGGCAACTAGCCTTGCCTTGTTCCTTATTATTACTCCTTGATCATCCAGTTTATTTCTGAATACCCATTTTGTTCCAACAATGGAATGATCCTTTGGCTTTGGCACTAGTTCCCATACTTTGTTCCTCTCAAATTGATGCAACTCCTCTTGCATGGCAATGATCCAGTGTGGATCTTGCTCTGCATCTTGAATGGACTGAGGCTCAATTTGAGAAAGGAAGCAGGTGTGCAACAGGTTTTGGTTGACCTGATTTCTGGTTTGCACACCAGCTGAGATTTCTCCAATTATTTGGGAAATTGGATGGTCTCTTGATGTTACTAAATCAACAGGGGGTGTTGATTGTTCACCAACCTGTGTTGTTGTTTCCTCTTGTGGTACAACAACTGGCTCTTCATGTTGAGCTTCAATGTGTTGAGCATTCCCTTCATCTTCACTGCTTTCATTCTCTTGAGCAACCTGCAACTTGTTCATATCTTCAACTAGAGAGTGTTCCTGCAAAGGTTCTATGGTAGAAGAAATCTTCTCCTTGAAAGACATGTTAGTTTCATCAAAAGAAACATGAACAGATTCCTCAATTTTCAATGATGATTTATTATATACCCTATAGGCCTTGCTGATCATGGAGTATCCCAGAAACACTCCTTCATCAGCTTTGGCTTGAAATTTTGCTAAATATTTCTTATCATTATTGTGAATATAGCAAGTGCAGCCAAAAATTCTGAAATAGTCAACTTTAGGTTTCTTCCCTTTGAGTAATTCATAGGGAGTCTTTCCCTTCAGTTTATGTATCAGACTTCTGTTCAAGCACATAGTTGGAGGTGTTCACTGCCTCTGCCCAGAAGGATAGAGGTAGATGAGCATCTGACAACAATGTAGTGGCAGATTCAATAAGGGTTCTATTTTTCCTTTCAGCTACCCCATTTTGTTGAGGAGTTCTAGGAGCTGAGAAAGTATGCCTGATCCCTTCACTCTGACAGAACTCTTGCATAAGAAGAGAATCAAACTCTGTCCCATGATCACTTCTGATCAGGGCAATGTGAGTATTGAACTCAATCTTTATACATTTGAGAAACTCTGTCAGACACTTAAAGTTATCAGACTTCTTCCTTAGAAAGAACACCCAAGTGAATCTAGAGAAGTCATCTACAATCACCAAAGTGTAGGATTTCCCTCCTAGGCTTTGTACTGTGATGGGTCCAAATAGATCCATGTGTAACAGATACAATATCCTAGGTGAATCACTCTTATTAAGTGACTTGAAACTGTTTTTAGTTTGCTTGCCTAATTGACAAGCCTTGCAGAGTCCTTCCTTCTTGTAGGGGCCAGAAGGTAGTCCTCTAACAAGGTTGTCCTTGGATAGCCTAGCAATAGTTCTAAGGTTTAGGTGTCCTAGTCTCTTATGCCATAAAACATTTGGTCTACAAACTGAATTGAATAAACAGATATCTATAGTAGTTGAAAGAAAATCTACTAGGTAGATGTTACCTTTCCTTTTACCTGTCAACACAGTTGTGTTGTCCTCTGACTTGATTTTGCATAAGGTTTTGCTGAAGGTCACCTGGTAGCCTTCATCACATAGCTGACTGATGCTGATTAGGTTGTGCTTCAGTCCTTCCACATATGCTACTTTCTTGAAGGTTACAGAACCAATCTGGACTGCTCCATAACCTTTAGTTTGTCCAAAGTTGGAGTCACCAAAGATAACCTTGGGTCCAAGCTTGGCTCTAAAGGAATTGAGGTTGTCCTTGTTCCCTGTCATGTGCTTAGAGCACCCACTATCCAAATACCATTGCTGGTTAGATGTTGGATAGGTCTTCACCTGCACATAAAACAATTCACTTGTTTTTGACCCAGTTTACCTTGGGCCTAGGTTGATAACCTTTAAATTCAGAAATGAAAGATATCCCTGGCTGACTCTTATATCCTTCAGGATGATATCTCCTTGGAGGTAAAATCCATTCAGTATAAGGGTTGAAGGTTTGGGATGAAGAACCCTCAGGATTCAATTTTGATTTGCCTTTGAGAAATTTTCCAGAGCTCTGACCTCTGTTCGACGATCTTGGAGCTGAGTTCGACGATCTTGGGTCAGATCGTCGAGCTCCGTTCGACGGTCGACTATGGGTGAGGTCAGGTACATGAGATCGTCGAGCTTCGTTCGACGACTTTGGTTGAGATCGTCGACCAGCGTTCGACGATTTTTCCTGAGATCGTCGAGCTGCGTTCGGCGATCGTCGATCTTCATTCGGCGATCGTCGATCTCCGTTCGACGATTTGTGCTGGACTTTAGTTTTCTGAGGCAAATCAGAATTTTTCCTGGCAACCTCTACAACTCCCTTTCCCTTGTCAGAAATGAACTTGATAGGGGTTGTTAGAACAATAGGTTGGCTGGATGAGGCACCCAAGCCCAGTGTACTGTTGAATCTTGAGTTCACTGTGCTTGTGATGTCCATCAGCTTGATGCTTCTCCCATTTAGAGATTCTTCAAGCTTCTTGGCCTCAGAGAGCTCACTCTTCAGTGAAGCTATCTGTTCCCTATAGTTCTCCAACTCCTGAGAGAGTTTGAGGTTTTCTGATTTTAAAACATTTTGTTCAGATAATTGATTTCTGAGAGAGATGATCTCTTTCTCAGACTTTAGCAGGTCTAAACATAGTGCTTTAAATTCAAGTTTAAAATCTTCTGAAGTAAAATCAAAAGAGCTGATTACCTGATCTTCTTCAGGTTGAGTCTCTGAGTCTGACTCTGACTCCTCTTCCTCTGAGTTGTGTTGTGAGGCATTGATTGCCATCATGCAGAACTCCTTTTCCTCTGCATCATCCTCATCATCACTTGAGCTGGAAGAGGCTTCTGACTCCTCTTCAGTCTCACTCCAGGATTCAGCAACAAATCCTTTCCTTGTGTGCTTATTTCTGCTGGAGGAAGGTTTGCTACTTCCATTCCTTTTGGAGTCCTTCTCCTTTCTTCTTTCTTTTCTGTCCCTTCTGTCCTTGTTCTTGTTCTTTGGACAGTCAGGAACCATATGCCCTGGTTTCCTGCAACCAAAGCAAATGATGTCTTTGCTATTGCCAATGGACTTGTCATACCTTGGCTTATCCTGCTCCTTGTATGATCTTCTTCTGAAGTCCTTTCTGGCCATCTTATAGAATCTTTTGGCCAACAAGCTGAGAAGTTCATCATTGGCTGTTCCTTTTTCTTCAGGCAGATCCTCAGTTGCCTTGAATGCTATAGTCTTCTCCTTTCTTGTGGCTGGTGAAGCAGCCTTCTGTTCTTCTTCTCTGTTCTTGATGAGTAGCTCATAAGATTTGAGCTTACCCAACAAGGCTTCAGTGGTGATCTCATTCAGACTTCTGGCATCTTTAATTGGCCAGATTCTTGAATCCCAAGTGCTGGGGAAGCACATTAGGATCTTGTCATTAAGTTCTGTCAGTGAGATCTCTTTGTCTAATGTCCTCAGTTCACTGACAATTAGACTCAGTCTGTTGTACATGTCTCCCACTGACTCTGTTTCTCCCTTCTTGAAGTTCTCATATTGGGAGATGAGATGGGATCTTCTGTCCTTTCTCTCATCAGCTGAGCCAGAGACAATTTCTGAGAGCTTGTCCCAAATTTCCTTGGCTGAATTGCATTCAGCTACTTTTTGAAAAATGTCATCTGACATTGTCTGAGCTAAGATGTTCATTGCCTTGGCATCAGCTACTTTCCACCTTTTGATGTCAGCATCTGTTCCTGATGGAGGTGGAACAGCATTTGTGCTTGTGCCCTCTGGAGGTCTTGGACACACTGTCAAAACAGAATTAAAAATGTCTTCGTCAATAGAATTCATGTAGAGTCTAATCCTTGCTTTCCAAAGTGCAAACTTTGACAGATTGCACACTGGAGGTCTGGTGCTAGCATAATCTTTGTTTTGGGCCATGACTTGTGCAAGCTAAATCTAATAATGAAATATAAAAGAAGGATCTAGTTTGGGATCTTGGGGTTCAGGTGTTAGCCTGTACAACCAAACAGATATGGTATGTTTAACCAACCTCCCTCTGATACCAATTGAAAGGGGAAACTAGATCTGATATACTCTAGAGGGGGGTGAATAGAGTATATGGTGCTTTTAAAACACAAAGAAAAACTTTTGCAAAGCTTTACAACAATTGTTGTAATGAGTGTGAGCAGGGAAGCAGAAATAAAACTAATTACAAAACTAAGCTATGCAGAAACTAAGCACAAGAAAATCTAGGCCAGAAACAAAAAGAAAACAGGCAGAACCAGATGACACAAGGAAATATAGTGGTTCCCCAAACTTGGGTACATCCACTCTTCTACCACCCTAGGTAGGAATCCACTGCAGGATGAGTTGATCAGGTGTCCTGGGCACCAATGAGCTTTTGATAAGGTGCTCAAAAACCAAAACAGATTTTTTGATCAGGTGTCTTGCCACCAATGAGCTTTTGACAAGGTGCTCAAAAACCAGATTCAAACTTTTGAAGGGAGTTTGAAAAACCCTTTACAGAGTGGGGGTGAGAGAGTGATGGCAGTCTTCTCTTTCTCAATCAACTGAGAAGACTAAGTGGATGGATTTCAAAGCTCCCCCTGAGTCCTTGATCTTCAGGAAGAAGAGCTTTGCTTGAGGGTGATAGGCCTTCAAATGTAGAACTCCAGCAATAGATGATTTCAGCAAGCTGAAATGTTGAGTGTCTGGAGTCTTGAGATGATGTTGGCCTTGAACACTTTAAGAGCTGAAGAGATCTGAAGATTTTTTGAAAGCTTGATCTCTCTGATGAGTGTTCTTCAGAATTCTTGTTGACAGAATATTTTCAAAGAATCTCTGTGTATTGAGTTGTGTGTCCTCTCCTTGTCAATCTCTTATTTGATTCAAAAACATTCTCTCTTTTATTCTCTGTGTCTGAATAGGATATCACTCTGTCAAAAATAGCCGTTGGTCTGCATTGATTACAGCCTTTATTGCATAATTTCTTCTAAAGGAAAGTCCACTGATTTGTTCCTTGAAAAATCCCTTGAAACTTGCTCCAGAAGTAAATGAAAACGGCTGGCAGATCTTCTGAATTAAATGCAGAATAACTTCTATCTGATTTGAATTTGAATTCTGAAAGATAACTGAAATCGTCGAACTGAGCTCTGCTATCGTCGAGCTGAGCTCAGCGAACTGGAAAATGCAAGCAGCAAAGAAATCGTCGATCTGAGCTCAAAGATCGTCGAACTGAGCTCAGAGATAAGGATCCAGTGCAGAGACAAAATCGTCGACCTGAGCTCAGCGATCGTCGAGTGGAGCTCGACGATATTATGAGGTTTGAGCTCAGCGATCGTCGAATGGAGCTCGACGATCTGTCGAAGTTGAGCTAGACGATCGTCGACCGGAGTTCGACGAAACGTCGTGCTGAGCTCGACGATTGGACTTAGTCTCCAGAAAAACTTTGGTCTTCAGGGCAGCTTCCAAACCTAAACTCATGATCCCTTAGACTCAATTCTAATTGACCTATTAAGCTATACAAAAGGTCAAACACAGATTCCTAGAGACATAGTGATCCTGACCCAAATTAGTAATAGGGTGTTCAAACATAAACTTCAAAGGAGATCAACCATACTGTGTTCAGATTCATGAAGCTTTGAAGAAAGCTAAGTTAGGTCAATCTCTAGCGTCAGATTTTTTCAAGAACTGATCAAGAAACCTTCCATCCTTTCTCTCTTAATCAGTGTGGTGGTAAATTTTTGATTTACATCTATTTTCTGTAGGATCTTTTTAAGATCTGAGTTGTAAGCCTGATTTATAAAGGCTGAGTTGTAGGAGATAAGTTCTCTGAGTGGTAGGACTTATTGAAGGCTGAGGTATGGCTGTGAGCCTGAGTTGTAGGAGATTTTGATCTCTGAGTTTTAGGCCTTGTAGAATGCTGAGGTAGGGCAGATTGCCTGAGCTGTAGGGGTGTGGACTAACTCTGAGTTGTAGGAGCCTTATTTGGGTTCTGAGCTGTAAGATCTGCAGATCTGAGAAGAAGGAAAGAGGTTAGGCCGAATCTAGCACACTGCTAGATAGGAGAAGAGGGTAAGTGGAGTACCCAGACCTTGGGGAACCACTATAAATCAGTGTGCAATCTGTGATTGTGTGTGGTATTATTAATTCTGTGCTGTGATAGCGGTAGAAGTATCTGTTTTAGTTAATTAACTGAATTAAAAGTTCTGCCTTAGAAGAAAAAGAATTGCACCTATTCACCCTCCTCTAGGTGTTTAGGAACCAATTCTTTCACCCTTCCTCTTGATGGAAGTCATAGTAGGGCAACTCCACCCTAACTTCTCTCCTCCTCCTCCTCGCTGCTCTCCTCCTCTCCCCTATGGCTATGACCATAGCTTGTTCTTGATCGGGGAGTCGAGGCCTCTGCTCCCGCCCCAACCCGGAGGGTGGAATTGATCCTGCCCCCCTTGATGGCGGTCCCTTCCTTGGTACCCTCTCTGTGACCACTGCCCTTGCCACTCGGGCCTCCTAACCCAGCCGATGGTCGGGCTCCTGATGCCCCCACCTGGGCTGCTGCTGCTGCCCCTGGAGCTCCATCTGCTCCCTCTGCTAGGGCTCGACTCTCCTCTCCTCCTGTCCTCTTCCTCCTCTTAGCTCCTTCTCTTCCTCCGTGGCCCACCTGACCAGCTTCCGGGCGAACTCCGGATTTGATGCCTCCCCATCAACTTCTCTCACCGACCTCTCCATCAGCTCCTCGTAGGAGGGGGGGGGGGGTCACTCTTCAGCTCCATCCTGAAGAAACCCTGCTGCAGTCCCAGGGTGAAAGTCATCATCAGACTGTGGCCCGGCATCTCCTGGACTTGGTTGAGCTCCTCCTGAAACCGGTCGACGTAGCTCCCCAACGTCTCATTCACTCTCTGTTTGATGTGGAACAGGGACTCAGACTCCTTCCTCCTCTTTGAGGTAGTGAACCTCAACATGAACCCTCGACGCAGGTCCTCGAAGCAGTAGATGGAGCTGGCCGGCAGCTGGTGAAACAACTCCCTCGCCTTCTCTTTGAGGGTGATGGTGAAGAATCGACACTTGAACCCATCCGACATTTGCCGGATCGAGACCACGTCCTCAAACCACTGGATGTGTTGGACCAGGTCTCCCTTCCCGGTGTAGTAGGACATCTCGGGTTCCCTGAACCCTTCTAGAACTGGAGCAGAAGAGACCAACTCGCTGAAGGGGGTGCCTCCCCCTACTGGGCGAGCTGGCGCATCTCGTGGGCCCAACTTGCCGATCCGGCCACTGCCTGCCGATCCGGGGAAGAGCTCGCACCCCCGACCCTCCTCGGCCACTTCCTTTCCAGCTCGCCTGCCGGGGGCGTCCTCGCCTAGAGAGGGGGTGGCTGCGATCTTAACAGCTGGAGTCGAGCACTCGGCCCGCGTGCCGAGTGCGAACTTGACGAGGCCCAGTACCTCATTCCTGAAATCTTCAAACATCCCCACCGTGGGCAGAGGTGGGGGGGGGGGGGGGGCGAGTCTGACCTGTCAGATCCTTGCCCTTCTGTCATCAAGCTCGCTGAAGGTTTTCTGTGCTGACCACGCTCCACGCTCACCGCACCAAAATGTTGAAACCGAAAAACGGTCTCCTGTGAGGTCACCCTTGTGGAAGGGGTGATCGCACACCTACTTCACTCCTACAAGCAAAATAACAAGGGAAACAAGGAAAAACTGACCAGAGGGCTCGGCGGGGAGGAGCCACCACACACCCGGAAGATCTTAGAGCGCTTACCCTCCTTAGCCAAAGGCCGAGATAAGGTATCCTCAAAAAGCGCTTGAGATACGGAGCAAGAGAGCACAGAAAGCATGCTTTTTGAGGTACCCCTTGGGTCCTATTTATAGATTTTTGAAAATGGCCTGCAAACAGCCAACTCCCGCTATTCTGAACGGCTATGTGCAGTCCAGATTGGCCTGCCAACAACGTAACTCCGCTGTTCTAAAAGGCTATGGGTAGGCCAGCGGGAGCAAAATAGTAAAAAGTACCTCATTGACCTGGGCGAGCTGCGGAGCTCGACCACCCCTGAAGGTCCTGCTCGCCTTCTGTTTGCCGAGATCCATATGGCGAGTACTAGCTGGCTACCATGCTCGCCCTTTTTTCTGCCTTCATTAGTCGAGCTCAGCTCGATGAAGCCCGAGCTTGGCTCGGCGAATGCCGAGCTCGGGGTCGCGACGAATGCCGAGCTCAGGTTTGGCTTTCCCTGCCGAGCTCGCCTACTGCCTTCAGATTCCTCTGTTGAGCTCGCCTACCGCTTGGGCGATCTGGATCGGCCGGTCTGGTTCCTGGCGAGCTCACTCGCCGGATATGGGGTTGTACATAGTTGGCGGACATTTTCACAAAGCCTTGAAGGCAGAGCTGTTCAAGAGGATGCGTGACAAGCTGGGAATGGTGAAGAAGGAGTTGAACTTGAGGGGGAGTAATGTCATCAACCAATTTAGCTACTAGTTTTTATCTTCTAGTCCTGCTTATTAGTTGTTAATTAATTGTGCTTATGTAAAACCTCTCTCCCGAAATGACTTCTCGGTTCGACGAACGTTTTTTCGTTGAACGGCGTTCGACTTTTGTCGAACATATTTTGTTCGATTTTTGTCGAACGTATTTTGTTCGACTTTCATCGAATAGTTTTAGTCGACCGGATTTTGTTTGACTTTCATCGACCTATTTTCGACGAACGACAATTGCTTTCTCACGGGTTTTTTCATTGAACGGTTTTTCCTGTTGTAGTTTTTATTTTATTGCTGTATCTAGGGGAGGTGATGTCTCAGCAGGTAAGTCAACTCTCATAAAAGTACATTGTTGCAGTTTCTTTTAGATAGAGTAGATAGAAATTTTTTTTCAACCCGTCGCTTGTTTGAGAGGTACTGTGCTTCTTCCCTAAATATTTCAGTTGAATTAAAAGATTTTCTTTAATTTTGGATATAACTACGAGTGCGCCTCCATTGGTGGTGATCTAGAGTTGGATCTATCTGTTTATCATCTCCTTGATCTCTCAATTTCTTGTTTTTCTGTTCAAGTTTGGGATTTCTGGTTTCTTGGCATGCTTTGCTTGTCCTGTTGGTGTGATTCAAGTTAACAGAAAAGGTGAGGATGTGACTCTCTTGTAGACGATTCAAACTCCCAAGTCGCGCTCTCGACGTCTTGGTTTCGCCAAAGAATCTTGACCATAGGAATCGTCATCCTCTGCAACATACGAACAAGCTCTTCGACATAAGAAAGATTAGGCTACAACTGGGGCACTGAGTCAAGCACATGATGATCACTAAGAACACACTTTCGCAACTGGCTCACATCAAACACATCGTGGACAGCTGGGAAAGTAGCAAGAAAATCCAGCCTATAACCCGAACACTCTGATGCGCTCAACAATCTGGAAAGGTCTCACATACTTTGGATCCAACTTGTGATTCCTTTAAAACCTCTTAACACATGGCATCAGAGAAACCTTCAAAAAAACCATGTCCCCAACTATGAACTTCAGATAAATCCTTCGTCGATTTGCATACTTCTCATAACGCTCTTGAGCCATACAAAGCTTTTCACGAATATACGTCACATAAATACTCATTTATTCCAAGGCTTCCAGACCCAACAACGGTCTCTCACTAACCTTAGCCCAAAACAAGGAAGTTCTGCAACGCTTTCCAAGCAAAACCTCAAAGGGGGTCATTTGCAAACTCTCTTGATAACTGTTATTTTAGGAAAATTCCACCAGTCTAAGACGCTGGTCTCATGCTCCACCATGGTCCAAAATATAACATCTGATCATATCTTTCAAAATTTGATTAACTCTTTCTGTTTGACCATTGGTCTGCGGGTGGTAAGCGGTTGAATACCTGAGGTCAGTGCCCAACTCTTCATGCAAAACTTTGCCAGAAACGCGACATAAACCTGGAGTCCCGATCTGACACAATATTTACTGGTACTCCATGAAATCTGATGACTTCATCCATATATAACCTCGCTATCGTTTCCATGGAATAACCAATCATGAAGGGCATAAAGTGAGCACACTTCGTCAATCTATCAACTATGACCTACATAGAATCATGCCCTCGGGGAGACCTCGGTAGACCAGTAATAAAATCCATAGAAATGCTCTCCCACTTCCAACTTGGAATATCTAAAGGCGTCAGCTTGCCACCAGGACTTCTATGATCTGCCCTAACACGCTTGCAGGTGAAGCACTCACACACGAAATTAGCTATATCGTTATTCATCCCATTGTTGAAACCAAAAAACTTGGTCTCTGTGGAGTTCGGGGTCCCTAGAAAGGGGTGACCTCACACCTACTACACTCGAGAGAACGCCACGGACCGGAGACTTAGGAAACTATGAACATACCCTCGGCTCTAGCGCGGAGGTCTCACCTCACACCCGGAAGGCTACCTGAGCACTTCCCCTCCCTAGACAATGCTCGAACAAGGGTGCCTTGGAGGAGCTCTCTCTACTTTACCAAGAAGAAGCTAAGGGAGGAGGAAGCAAGCCAAAAAGTCCTCTCCAAAGGCACCCAAGGGGGTCTATTTATAGTTTTCCAAATCCCATGGGCCAAAAATGACCAAAATACCCTTACGCCAAAAACACCTTGGGCCAATAGGAAACGCCCACACGGGGGGGGGGGGGGGGGGGCAGAGGGGTAAAACGCCCCCAGAGGCACAGCGGTAAAAGCACGCCGCGAACACCGCGCCCCAAACACCCGAGGCGGTTCCAGGTCGCCGGGCAGGCCGCTTTGGCGAGACCAGGCCGCCGGCCGTCTCGCCCGCGTGCAGGCCGCCCGGGCGAGACCGGCCCTCGGCCGACTCGCCTGCCCCTACCTCGGACTCAACAGGCCGGGGCGGGTGCTAACCAACTTGCCGCACCTGCCCCCCAACAAAGGAGCCATTGGGGGAGGCCAATTTTTCCTCCCCCTAATAGTATATTTCCAAACTAGTGCCAAAATTGGCCACCGAGAGTGCAAAATCTCCAAAAAGCTTAAAATTATATAGGGGCGAATACGGGGTTGTACACAATCCCCGCTCTTTTCGAGGTTGGCACAAGCTCGGAAAGAAACATCCAACCCAACGTATTCGCGGAGTGTAACTTTCCTGCGGGGTCAACCTGCCATGCCAGCTATGGGAGCCTGGGTGGCGAGACCTCCTATGGGTGAAAACACTTAGCCTCCCCGAGGGGTCAACCTGTCAAGCTAGCTAATGGGAGCCTGGGTGACGAGACGGCCTCGGGGTGAAAACACTTCGCCTCCCCGAGGGGTCAACCTGTCAAGCCAGCTAATGGGAGCCTGGGTGACGAGACGGCCTCGGGGTGAAAACACTTAGCCTCCCCGAGGGGTCAACCTGTCAAGCCAGCTAATTGGAGCCTGGGTGACGAGACGGCCTCGGGGTGAAAACACTTAGCCTCCCCGAGGGGTCAACCTGTCAAGCTAGCTAATGGGAGCCTGAGTGACGAGACAGCCTCGGGGGTGAAAACACTTAGCCTCCCCGAGGGGTCAACCTGTCAAGCCAGCTAATGGGAGCCTGGGTGACGAGATGGCCTCGGGGTGAAAACACTTAGCCTCCCCGAGGGGTCAACCTGTCAAGCCAGCTAATGAGAGCCTGGGTGACGAGGCGGCCTCGGGGTGAAAACACTTAGCCTCCCCGAGGGGTCAACCTGTCAAGCCAGCTAATGGGAGACTGGGTGACGAGATGGCCTCAGGGTGAAAACACTTAGCCTCCCCAAGGGGTCAACCTGTCAAGCCAGCTAATGGGAGCCTGGGTGACGAGACAGCCTCGGGGTGAAAACACTTAGCCTCCCCGAGGGGTCAACCTGTCAAGCCAGCTAATGGGAGCCTGGGTGACGAGACGGCCTTGGGGTGAAAACACTTAGCCTCCCCGAGGGGTCAACCTGTCAAGCCAGCTAATGGGAGCCTGGGTGACAAGACGGCCTCGGGGTCATCATCGGAGCAAAGGGACTTGGGCTACCACGAGAGATCAACCTGCCCTGCCAGCTAGTGGGAGCCTGGCCGCAGAGTCATCATCGGAGCAAAGGACTTGGGCTACCACGAGAGATCAACCTGCCCTGCCAACTAGTGGGAGCCTGGCCGCGGAATCATCATCGGAGCAAAGGACTTGGGCTACCACGAGAGATCAACCTGCCCTGCCAGCTAGTTGGAGCCTGGCCGCGGAATCATCATCGGAGCAAAGGACTTGGGCTACCACGAGAGATCAACCCGCCCTGCCAGCTAGTGGGAGCCTGGCCGCAGAATCATCATCAGAGCAAAGGACTTGGGCTACCACGAGAGATCAACCTGCCCTGCCAGCTAGTGGGAGCCTGACCGCAGAATCATCATCGGAGTAAAGGGCTTGGGCTACCACGAGAGATCAACCTGCCCTGCCAGCTAGTGGGACCCTGGCCGCGGAATCATCATCGGAGCAAAGGACTTGGGCTACCACGAGAGATCAACCTGCCCTGCCCGCTAGTGGGATCCTGGCCGCGGAATCATCATCGGAGCAAAGGACTTGGGCTACCACGAGAGATCAACCTGCCCTGCCAGCTAGTGGGAGCCTGACCGCGGAATCATCATCGGAGAAAAGGACATGGGCTACCATGAGAGATCAACCTGCCCTGCCAGCTAGTGGGAGCCTGGCCACGGAATCATCATCGGAGCAAAGGACTTGGGCTACCACGAGAGATCAACCTGCCCTGCCAGCTAGTGGGAGCCTGACCGCGGAATTATCATCAGAGCAAAGGACTTCAGCTACCACGAGAGATCAACCTGCCCTGCTAGCTAGTGGGAGCATGGCCGCGGAATCATCATCGGAGCAAAAGACTTGGGCTACCACGAGAGATCAACCTGCCCTGCCAGCTAGTGGGAGCCTGGCCGCGGAATCATCATCAGAGCAAAGGACTTGGGCTACCACGAGAGATCAACCTTCCCTGCCAGCTAGTGGGAGACTAGCCGCGGAATCATCATCGGAGCAAAGGACTTGGGCTACCACGAGAGATCAACCTGCCCTGCCAGCTAGTGGGAGCCTGGCCGCAGAATCATCATCAGAGCAAAAGACTTGGGCTACCATGAGAGATCAACCTGCCCTGCCAGCTAGTGAGAGCCTGGCCGCAGAATCATCATCGGAGCAAAGGACTTGGGCTACCACGAGAGATCAACTTGCCCTGCCAGCTAGTGGGAGCCTGGCCGCAGAATCATCATCGGAGCAAAGGACTTGGGCTACCACGAGAGATCAACCTTCCCTGCCAGCTAGTGGGAGTTGGCCGCAGAATCATCATCGGAGCAAAGGACTTGGGCTACCACGAGAGATCAACCTGCCTTGCCAGCTAGTGGGAGCCTGGCCGCGGAATCATCATCAGAGCAAAGGACTTGGGCTACCACGAGAGATCAACCTGCCCTGCCAGCTAGTGAGAGCCTGGCTGCGGAATCATCATCGGAGCAAAGGACTTAGGCTACCATGAGAGATCAACCTGCCCTGCCAGCTAGTGGGAGCCTGGCCGCGGAATCATCATCGGAGCAAAGGACTTGGGCTACCACGAGAGATCAACCTGCCCTGCCAGTTAGTGGGAGCCATGCCGCGGCATCATCATCGGAGCAAAGGACTTGGGCTACCATGAGAGATCAACCTGCCCTGCCAGCTAGTGGGAGCCTGGCCGCGGAATCATCATCGGAGCAAAGGACTTGGTCTACCACGAGAGATCAACCTGCCCTGCCAGCTAGTGGGAGCCTGGCTGCGAATCATCATCGGAGCAAAGGACTTGAGCTACCACGAGAGATCAACCTGCCCTGCCAGCTAGTGGGAGCCTGGCCGCGGAATCATCATCGGAGCAAAAGGGACTAAGCATCTCAATCAAACCTTACCAAATCCTACATCCTCAAACGGGGAAAAATATGAGTTACATGTCCCCTGACTTCAGCTGGTCAGGGGTAGCACTTGTTGCAAGACAAGAAAAGGGAAAAAACTACCGCGAGGCGAGGCTCGCTCAGGGGGCCTGGGCATGATGGCCGTCTTCCTCTTCCTTCTCCTCGGACACTTCCAGCTTGCTCAAGCTCTCCATGACCTTCTCCATCTCCTCTACCTTGGCCAACCAAGAGATGGTGTTGACGGCCGTGACGTAGCACTGCCTTATCATCTTGGAGTCTCCCTTAACTCTGACCTGGATCCCTCCGGAGCTGAACTTGAGGCATTGGTGGAAGGAAGATGGCACGCAATGGAAGACGCTGATGAGGGGCCTTCCAAAGATGGCCTTGCCACCTCCACTCGCGCGACCTGCTCGCCTGGAAGGCTGGCACTCGTCGGGCTGGAGAACAACTCCCGGCCGGTGAGGTCTCGCTCGACCCCATCTCCTATCCTCTCCTTCCCTGGCCTTCTTCTTGGTGCACTTCCTTCTCCCCCTACTGGGGTCATCTCGCCTAGACCCCTGAGAGTTGACTCGTCAAGAGGGTGAGCTAGCTCCTGGGTGGTTGGGGTGGAGCTTCCACCCTGAGGAGCAATGCTTCGCATCATCTCCATGATGCCTTGGATGGAGGCCATGAACTCTTGCCTCCCCACAAAGGGTCCTGGGCTGGGGAGCTCGCCGAGATCATCACTACCTCCTTGACCACCTGTCATGACACTCTCCTGAGATCTTCTGTGCTGGTCACTCTCCAAGCTCACCGCACCAAAATGTTGAAACCAAAAACTTGGTCTCTGTGGAGTTCAGGGTCCCTAGAAAGGGGTGACCTTACACCTACTACACTCGAGAGAACGCTATGGACCGGAGACTTAGGAAACTATGAACAGACCCTCGGCTCTAGCGCGGAGGTCCCACCTCACACCCGGAAGGCTACCTGAGCACTTCCCCTCCCTAGCCAATGTTCTAGCTAGGGTGCCTTGGAGGAGCTCTCTCTACTCTACCAAGAAGAAGCTAAGGGAGGAGGAAGCAAGCCAAAAAGTCCTCTCCAAAGGCACCCAAGGGGGTCTATTTATAGTTTTCCAAATCCCATGGGCCAAAAATGACCAAAATACCCTTACGCCAAAAACACCTTGGGCTAATAGGAAACGCCCACACCAGTGGCAGAGGGGTAAAACGCCCCCAGGGGCACAACGGTAAAAGCACGCCGCCAACACCCCGCCCCAAACACCTGAGGCGGTTCCATACCGCCGGGCAGGCCGCTTGGGCGAGACCAGGCCGCCGACCGTCTCGCCCGCAAGCAGGCCGCCCGGGCAAGACCGGCCCCCGGCCGCCTCGCCTGCCCCTACCTCAGACTCAACATGCCAAGGCGGGTGCTAGCCAACTTGCCGCACCCGCCCCCCAACAAAGGAGCCATTGGGGGAGGCCAATGTTTCCTCCTCCTAATAGTATATTTCCAAGGTAGAGCCAAAATTGGCCACCGAGAGTGCAAAATCTCCAAAAAGCATAAAATTATATAGGGGTGAATACGAGGTTGTACACCCATACCACCAAACGATCTGCTCAGATCTCTATACATCTTTGTAAAATCAGGGTGATATGCAACACTAGAACCATGCATTTCACTACAAATCTTCGCCCGAATATCACTAACAACGGGAATACAGAACCTACCCTAGTACTTCAGGGTACCGAACTCATCTATGAAGAAATCTGGCAATTCTCCCCTCTCAGAACTATCTCGGATATGCTGCAGATCTGAATTATCCTTTTGATACATCCTTATAAGAGTAATCCAAGAAGGCTCTTTAGCTTCTATGCTAGAAGGTGCGACACTACTGCCGACTGATATATCTATCAACAGAAACTCCTATACCAAGGACTACACTGCGTGGTTGAAGATTTAAATGCTCTTTCTACTCAAGGCGTTGAATACCATGTTAGTTTTACCCGGATGATAAAGGATATCGACATCATAATCCATGACGTACTCCAACCATCTACGCTGACGCAAATTCAGCTCCTTTTGAGTGAAAAAAATACTTCAAGCTCTTGTGGTATGTGTAAATCTTATATAACCCACCATATAACAAATGTCTCCAAAAATTTAAGGCATAAATCACTGCCGCAAACTCCAAATCATGCGTATGATAATTCTTTTCGTGAACCTTCAATTGCCTCGACCCATGCACAATCACTTTTCCTTCTTGCATCAAGATGCATACAAGCCTGACGTGCGATGCATCCACATAAACAATATACACCACTCATTCGGTTGGTAGAGTCAACACTACAGTAGTGCATAATCTCATTTTCAATTCCTGAAAGGCTCCTCCACTGTACAACCTTGGGCTCGCAAGAGGTGGTCCAGCAAGCGAGAAGGGGGGACTGGAGAGATGAGAAGATGCCCACCTGCAAGAGGCGAGAGGTGTGGATAACCCTCTGAAGTAGGTGAGACATCTTAGTAGGCGAGACCTCCTAGGAGGCGAGATGGCCCACAAGCCGAGAGGCCAGCGAGACAGACAGGGCGGTCGTCTCTCCCGGCAGTACCTTCCCCACTCGTCGCATGGGAGAAAATAGGTCTTTACCTTTTTACCCCCAAGGGGGATTTTACCTTTGTGTCCCGGATAGTTTTACATCTTTACCCCTGAAGGTCTGCATATAGCTCTCCAGAACAGCGGAGTCTGGCTGTTCGCAGACCCTGTCCAGGGTGTTTTGGTCTTTTCAGGTTAATTCAGAAGTGTTATTTGCAGATCAGATTCAAAGGCCTATAAATAGACCGATAATGTGCCTGAGATGGTTGTTGAACCTTTCCACTATCTTCCTCGCAGGCACCCAGCTCAGCACTGGCTAGGGAGGGGAAGACCTTCAGTTCTTCCAGGTAAGAGGTGGGACCTCCGAGCTGAGCCCCCTCGACCTGTTTCCAGGTTTTCGACTCTCGTCAGGAGGGTAGCGCAGGGAGAGTACGTGTGGGCTGCATCCTGTTTCGAACTTTAGGAGGGACCGAAAAGCTGGTTCCAACATTTTGGTGCGGTGAGCGTGGACCGCAGCCCTCAGGGAAGAACCTTGAGCAACCACATGGTGGGAGGTCAGGGAGAAGGAGAAGGAGAGGGGTCGGACAACCCGGGAGGATTTGTCGGAAGAGAAGAGTTCATGGCTTCAATCAAGGGGATCATGGATTTGCTGTAGGGGATCTCGCGACAGGGAGATTGTTCAACCCCACTGCCTCAAGTGTCGGCTCTCCCAACACAGGAAGAACTCGTCTCGGCGCGAGTAGGAGAAGATGCCCCGGGGAGAAGACCGGGAAAGGAGGTGATGGTGGAAGGGAGCGGGAGAGACATGGAGGGAAGGGAGCTGTTCCCAAGTCCGACGAGTACCATCTCGCCAGGAGAGGTCGTCCCGCGAGTAGGGGGGCGAGACCGACGGCGAGAGGATCCCCTTTTTGCGAGCTAATCCTGTCAGCTCCCGTCCCGGAAGGCTTCCGAGAACCCGAGATGAACTACTATGTGGGGAAGGATGATCCCCTCCATCACGTGCAGTGGTTTGAGGACGCAGTTTCGATCAGGCCCATGACGGACGCGTTTAAGTGCCGCCTTTTTGCAATCACTCTAAAGGACAAAGCTAGGGACTGGTTCCATCAGCTCCCGACAGGCTCGATATACTGCTTCGAGGACCTAAGTAGGAGTTTCCAGCTGCGGTTCTCCATATCTAAGAAGAGGAAGAGGAACCCGTAGTCGATCTTTTTGATTAAGCAGAAGGCGGATGAGTCGCTGGCTCAGTACGTGGATAGGTTCCAAGAAGAGATTTTGGATATACAGGAGGTGCCAGGGTTTTCCCTCCAGATGGCCTTTACTGTGGGATTACGGGAAGGTTTCTTCAAAATGAGCCTCACCCGGAAGGCGCCAATGTCTTTTGAGGGCTTGATGGAGAGGGCGGCGAAGGAAATAGCGATGGAAGCGGCGAACCCCACTTTTGCGAAGAAATTGGCAAGGACTTACTGAGATGGAGTCAAGGGAGTCAGGTGGGAGAAAGCAGGAGGCAAGGAGGAGAGAGGAGCCGAGGGCACCGTCGTATCAAGAGCTGGGATGGAGGCAACATGGAGGCCCTGCCCCAGGGCAAGGTAGAGGATTTCCCCAAGGGGGGAGGAATCAATAAGGAGGACCGGGAAGGTTTCACCAGCAAGGGTGGGTATATGGTCATAGACCGCCCCTGCCCCCTCCGCAGCAGGCTATGGCCATCGGCCGAGGCAGAGGAAGAGGCCGGGAGAGAGGAAGAGGAGCAGGAGCAGGGAGAAGAAGGAACCCTCAGCAAGGAAGGCATGGGGGGAGGTGACGTTGCCATATTGTGACTTCCACGAGGAGGAAGGTCACGCAACGGCTACCTGCCCAGATTTCTTAGAAATAAGGAGAACTCGAGGGGCAGGAGAATAGTAAAGACCGGTACGGATAGAAGAAGTGACAGCTATAGGGGAAGAGGACCGATGTGTGGACCGAATGGATGAAGGAGATCGCGGAGGAATTGGAGTGATCCATGGGGGGATGGGGATAGAGGCGGCCCGAAAGGCAAGCCTTCACACTATGTACCGCCGAAGCGTAGCCTCGACGTCACAATCCCCTCCCCCAGATGAAAAGATTACCTTTTCGAGGAGAGACATGCCAGAACATGAAGACCCTTTTTATGACGCGCTGGTGGTACGGACGACCATCGAGAACTTCACGGTGTCACGGATCCTAGTAGACAATGGGAGTTCAGTGAACGTGATTTTCAAAAAAGAATTCAATGCGATGAGAGTGGAGGCCCGGAGGGTGCTGGCGGCGGATGGACCACTGTTTGGGTTCTCAGGAGAGAGGAAAGAAGTCGAGGGGGGAGTGGGATTTCAGGTAACCCTGGGAGGGCTATCCCGAAACTGCCGCTTCATCATAGTGGACGCCCCCAATAGTTACAATGCTATCTTTGGATGCCCCTTGATCAGCACTTTCAGATGTGTTCCATCATCGTTTCACCAGTGCTTGAAGCTGAATTCAGGAGGTACCCAAATCAGGGTACGGGGGGATCCAAAGGCCGCAAGGGAATGCTACGTGACGACAGTAAACACCATCTCCTGGCAGGGAGACGCGGAGGAGTTGGGAAAAAGGATGGAGCAATTACAACAGGCACTAGGAGGCGAAGAAGGTAGAGGAGAGGAAGGTGCTGGAGGAGAGGGAGAAGTAGTGGTGGTTGGAGGCATTGCGGGGGAGCCAGAAATGGCAGGAGAGGAGTTCGGGGAGACAGGGATGGTAGAAGAGAGAGGGGAGGAAGGTGCTGAAGGAGAGGGAGAAATGGTGAGGAACAGGGACATGGCAAAGGAGCTAGAAATGGCTGAAAGGAAGGGAGAAGAGGCGGAGGCGGCAGAGGAAAAGGAGCCAAAAGAAGAGGAAGGGAGGAAAGAGAAGAGGAAGATGGAAGAAACGAGAGGGTCGCCCGGGGAGGGGGCCCGACCAGAAAAAAGAAGGACCTCACGACAAGGAATAGGAGGACGCTAACAAGTGGAAGATGGAACAGCTGGGGGAAGAGATGACGATGGCCAACGTGGAAGGCAAAGCCAAGGAACAAGACGCGCAGGCAGAGCAAGAAGGGGAGGAAGAGCCATCGAGGCTGAAAGCGGCCCTGGAGGTCCTCGAGGTAGAGATCCGTACCAAGGAAGGCAGAGAGGAGAAGAAAAAAATCAGCGGTGAGCTCAGCCTGAAAGACCGTGAGAAGATCAAGGCCTGCGTATAGAAAAATATTGACGTCTAAGCATGGAGCGCCACAGACATGCCAGGGGTCGATGCAGACGTCGCTTGTCACCGCCTCAATCTCGACCCCAACACTCGCCCCATACAGCAGAAGAAGAGGGCCATCGCCTCCAAGATGGCCGGACCTATTAGAGAGGAGGTGGAAAAATTACTTAAGGCAGGGTTCGTATCCGCCTGTAAGTATCCGAGGTGGGTGAGTAATGTTGTAATGGTCAAAAAAGGGGAGGGTAGGTGGAGAATGTGTGTGGATTTTTCTCTTTTAAATAAATCATGCCCCAAGGATTGTTACCCGCTGCCCCGAATCGACGCGCTGGTTGACTCAGCCGTCAGTTTCCCTTTTATGAGTTTCTTGGATGCGTTTTCTGGATATCATCAAATACGCATGCATCCTCCGAACATTAAGGACGTCACCTTCATCACGGAGGATGGATGCTTCTGTTTTAATATGATGCCTTTCAGTTTGAAAAATGCGGGAGAAACCTATCAAATAATGATGGATCGGATCTTCCGAGAATAGAGAGGGAGGAACCTCGAAGTGTACGTGGATGACTTGATGATTAAAAGTAAGAGCCTCGAAGCTCATGTCCTAGATCTGGAGGAGACCTTTGAGACCCTAAGTAAGTATAAAATGAGACTCAACCCCTGAACTGTGTTTTTGGAGCCAGCAGGGGAAGGTTCCTAGGACATCTTCTCATTCCATCTGGAGTGGAGCCCAACCCCAAAAAAGTGAGAGTAATCCTGGAGTTGGAGTCCCCTAGGAATGCTAAGGAAGTTCAGCGTCTCACAGGCAAGTTGGCGGGGCTAAGCAGGTTTCTCTCTGGAGCCGGAGAGAGATGCTCGCCCTTCTTTCGGACGCTGCGGGGAGGCAAGAGGTTCGAGTGGACCTCGGAATGTGAGAAGGCTTTCCAGGCTATAAAACAACAGCTTAGCCAGACGCCCTTACTCCAGGGACCAAGGAAAGGGGAGGTCTTGTTTTTATATTTGGGGGTAGGGCCTGGGGCAGTGAGCTCGGTTCTTTTGCGAGAAGAAGGGAAGAAGCAATTTCCAATCTATTACGTGAGCAGGGTCCTGAAGAAAGCGGAGATCGGATACCCCATTCTTGAGAAGTTAGCATTTTCCCTCATCATCTCGGCCCAAAAGCTCAGGCTGTATTTTCAGGCTCATTCTATTCAGGTGGTAACGGATCACCCCCTCCGTCGCATCTTGGAGGGGTAGAACATTCCGGGAGGCTAGCTAAATGGTCAATAGAGCTCAGTGAATTCGACCTCGTCTTCGTTCCCCTGCTCGCCATTAAGGCACAGACGGTAGCCGATTTCCTGGTGGATTATGTAGTTGAGGTCCAGGAGACGGAAGTGTCCCCTCGAGCAACCTGGAAGATGTTAGTGGATGGAGCGTCGGGAAGAAATTCCTTTGGAGGAGGAATGGTCTTGATCAGCCCGGAGGGGATCCGAATCGAACAGGCCTTGAAGATTCATTTCACGATTACCAACAACCAAGCGAAATATGAGGTGATCATTGCGGGACTCAGGTTAGCCCGGGAGCGGGGCATACAAGACATTGAGGCCTCGACAGACTCCATGGTGGTGGCAGGCCAGATCAAAGGGGAGTTCGAGGCAAGGGATCCCACCCTCCAGTTGTATCTAGGAAAGGTCAAGGGCATCATAGGACAGTTCCGAAACTTTTCAATCCAACACATCCCGAGGGAGGAGAGCACTCAGGCTGATCAACTCGCCAAGCACGGACCTCGGGCCGGGGGAACAATGACGGAGCTCTTCAGACCGTCTATAGAAGAAGGGGAACTCATTGAGATATGCCAGCAAAGGTCTTGGATGGACCCCTTCATCACCTTTTTAATGTCAGGACAGTTACCCGAGAGAGAACTCGACAAGAGGCATACCGGATACAAATCGGCGTACTACCTGCTGAGGGATGGGGTTTTATATCGCAAGACGCTGTCAGGATTGCTGGCCAGATGTGTGTTAGAGGAGGAGGTTCCCAAGGTTCTACAAGAGATTCACTCAGGCAAATGTGGGAGTCACTCGGGGAGCCGGACATTAGTAGGGAGGGTGCTGCGGTAGGGGTACTTCTGGCCTACCCTCAGGAAAGATGCGGAAGAATTTGCGAGAGGGTGTCAGAAATGCCAGGAGTTCGCCCCCCTCCAGCTCCTTCCGGACCCAGAGATTGCGGACAATCACAGCTCCCTGGCCTTTCGCTATATGGGGGATAGATCTGGTGGGTCCCTTTCCCCAAGTAAGTGGCCAAAGGAAATTCCTGCTAGTCATGGTGGATTACTTTTCGAAATGGCTGGAGGCGAAGGCGTTGGCTAAGGTAACCTCGCAGGTGGTCAAGAATTTCGTATGGGGGGAGATCATCTGCTGGAATGGGTTGCCCCTAGCCATTGTGACAGATAACGGACCACAGTTTGCAAGTAGAGAATTCGTGGATTTCTGCATTCGTTTGGGAATAGATCTCCGCTTTGCCTCTGTTCATCATCCACAGAGTAATGGACAGGTGGAAGCAGCTAATAAGGTTATTGTCAATATATTGAAGAAAAAGTGCAGAATTTGAGAGGGAGCTGGGTGGAGCAGCTACCCTCAGTCCTTTGGGCCTTGAGAACCACACCAAACACCGCCACGGGGGAAACCCCGTTTAAGCTCTCTCATGGCTCAGAGGCTGTCATACCTATCGAGTTTGAGGTCGTATCACTGAGAGTAGCAATTGCAAGGGAAGGAGCCGAAGGATGGAGAGCAGAGAACGAAGAAGAACATTGACTCTCATTGGATCTCGTGGAGGAGCTCCGGGATTTGGCGATGGTCCGGCAGGAGGAGGTCAAGCGCCGGATGGCAAGGTACTTCAAAAGGCATATAAGGATCAGACAGTTTGAGAAAGGGGATTTGGTCCTGAAAAAGGTAGATGCAGCGGGTAGAGGGGCCTCCGTAGGAAAGCTCAATCCCAATTGGGAGGGTCCTTTTGTAGTAAAGGAAGTATTAAAGTCGGGAGGGTACCACCTCCAGGATGTGGACGGGGTATCCCTCGAGCGAGCCCGAAGTGGTGATGATTTAAAAAGATTCTACCCGTAGCACTTTCTGTCCATTACACTTTTTATTATTGTACAATGCTTACTATTTTGATGTGCTCTTTTGATGTGATGAAGGCGTGGGTGACCTTTTTTAGGGCACCGAGGTTGGAGATGGTTTGGGGAGGAGACCCCGAGCAGACCCGCTAACCGGGCTCTCATCTAGCTGGCAGGGCTGTAGGCTCACTCGGTGGTTGGAGATGGTTTTGAGGGGAGATCCCTAGCATACCTGCTGACCAGGCTCTCATCTAGCTGGCAGGGCTGTAGGCTCACTCGGTGGTTGGAGATGGTTCAGAGAGGAGACCCCGAGCAGACACGCTGACCAGGCTCTCATCTAGCTGGCAGGGCTGTAGGCTCACTCGGTGGTTGGAGATGGTTTGGAGAGGAGACCCCGAGTAGACCCGCTGACCAGGCTCTTATCTAGCTGGCAGGGCTGTAGGCTCACTCAGCAGTTGGAGATGGTTTGGAGAGGAGACCCCGAGTAGACCCGCTGACCAGGCTCTCATCTAGCTGGCAGGGCTGTAGGCTCACTCGGTGGTTGGAGATGGTTTGGAGAGGAGACCCCGAGCAGACCCGCTGACCAGGCTCTCATCTAGCTGGCAAGGCTGTAGGCTCACTCGGTGGTTGGAGATGGTTTGGAGAGGAGACCCCGAGCAGACCCGCTGACCAGGCTCTCATCTAGCTGACAGGACTGTAGGCTCACTCGGTGGTTGGAGATGGTTTGGAGAGGAGACCCCGAGCAGACCTGCTGACTAGGCTCTCATTTAGCTGACAGGGCTGTAGGCTCACTCGGTGGTTGTAGATGGTTTGGAGAGGAGACCCCGAGCAGACCCGCTGAACAGACTCTCATCTAGCTGGCAGGGCTGTAGGCTCACTCGGTGGTTGGAGATGGTTTGGAGAGGAGACCCCGAGCAGACCCGCTGACCAGGCTCTCATCTAGCTGACAGGGCTGTAGGCTCACTCGGTGGTTGGAGATGGTTTGGATAGGAGACCCCGAGCAGACCCGCTGACCAGGCTCTTATCTAGCTGGTAGGGCTGTAGGCTCACTCGGTGGTTGAAGATCGTTTGGAGAGGAGACCCCGAGTAGACCCGCTGACCAGGCTCTCATCTAGCTTGCAGGGTTGTAGGCTCACTCGGTGGTTGGAGATGGTTTGAAGAGGAGACCCCGAGCAGACCCGCTGACCAGGCTCTCATCTAGCTGGCAGGGCTGTATGCTCACTCGGTGGTTGGAGATGGTTTGGAGAGGAGACCCCGAGCAGACCCGCTGACCAGACTCTCATCTAGCTGGCAGGGCTGTAGGCTTACTTGAGGGCAGGTCTAAGGGTAAGAGTTAGCGTAGGGAAAGGTCCCTGTTCGTCAGAAGGCTGGGGGAAAATCCCTAAAAAAGAGAAGGGTCAGGAATCAGGCCAGAGAAGAGGGTCTCTGGCTGACACTCGACATGGGTGGTCTCGCCCATGGCGAGGGGACCTTCCTTATTCAAGGCACAAGACAGGCGTAAGAAGGTGGAACCTGTCAAGCAAGGCAGCTGGTCTCCAGGGACTTCAGCGCAGGATAATCTTGCGGCAAGACAAGCGCTAACGGTGAGCTGATCTTGCGGGTAGTATGGGCGAAGAGAGATCAAAAGTTTGTCTCGCGCTTTTTGCTGGGTTATTAAGCGAGACGACGGAAGATCAAAGCAGTGATTAAGTAACAACTAGGAAGTTTGTCTTGTGCTTTTGACTAGCTACTAAGCAAGACGGCCGAAGATTGAAGCAACAATTAATGTGTAAGGTTTAAACAAAATACCCTTGGAACGAGAACACCTCGCTTTCTTTTTTCGAGGAATTGCCTATCAAACATATAAGTACCAGACAAGAAAAGAAAAAGGGGAAGATGTTGGGTACATTGTAATATATGTACCAGATTTGAAGAAGCCTCACCCTACTCAATGATATACATCAAGCTGTATTTGATGTGCTTTGAGTTTATATGTGCAGGTTAAGTAATTACAGGAAATGCAGAAAAGTTCTAAGTCCATGTGTTGACACCTAGAGGTGAAGTGTCGACACTTATGAAGGCTTGTGTCGACACCTAGAGAAGCTGTGTCGACACTTGGAGTAGTTGTGTCGACACCAGGAAAGGCAGAGTCGACACCAGAAGAAAAGTGTCGACACATACAGGCAGTGTCGACACACTGTGAAGAATTGTCATCATAATCTATGTCGACACTTAGAGGCAGTGTCGACACCCAGAGAAACTTTGTCGACATCAAATGTGTCGACACCAGGAGGCTGTGTCGACACTCAGCAAGCTTCAATAAAGTTAAAGTACTTGTGTCGACACAAAGGAGATGTGTCGACACTCAGCAAGTTTCAACACATGAATGCATGTGTCGACACAAAGGAGTTGTGTCGACACACAGCAGAATTCAACTAAGTATTAAAGAAGAAGTATTTGTGTCGACACACTCAACCAGTGTCGACACATTCAACAGTAGGCTTGTGTCGACACACAGAATCAGTGTCGACACATTTTGAAGAAGCAGTGTCGAGAAGCTGTTACAACAACACAAGGAGTTGTGTCGACACCATCAAGGCTAGTGTCGACACTTAGTCTACTTGTGTCGACACTTAATCTATTTGTGTCGACACATAATGACTATCTGTCTCGACACTTTCAGACAGTGACAGTTATTTCAAGAAGTGACTGGATGACTTGACAGCTGCCATTTCAAGCGGTCAACTGCAACTGTCAGAGCTTTCAGGAGGTTGTTAGAAACCGGATCAGCCTGTCACCATGGAGAAAGCTTATATAAAGGTTTTTCCTTTCAACAGGAAAAAAACAGTAACAATCAATCAACAGATTATTCATTGAAGATCAATAACGGATTGAAGATCTACACAGAGATCTAATAACACAAAAGAAGAAGACCTTCAACAGAAGATCTAAGAAGTTGGAGAGAGAGAGCTCCTTCTAAGAAGAGCAGCTGCTGAACCAGGCTGCAAAGTAAGATTCAGATTGAGATCTGAATCTCAAGACAGAAGTTGATTGAAGATCATCTTCACAGGATATTCAACCCTACTGAGTTCTAATTCAAGAAGCTTTGAAGAAAGCTAAGGGAGGTTTATCTCTGCCAAGTTCTTCCAAGAACTCATCAAGAAGCCAGTCAACTCATCTCTCACTGTTAGAGTTGTGGTTAATTACTTTGTATAATCAAATTCTGTAGGATCTTGTATAGATCTAAGCTGTAAGCCTATTTTATAAAGGCTGAGTGTAGGAGACTGTGTGCTCTGAGTGTAGGTCTTGTTGAAGACTGAGGTAGGGCCTTGTGCCTGAGTTGTAGGAGACCTTGTTCTCTGAGTGTAGGTCTTGTTGAAGACTGAGTGGTAGGGCTTTTTGCCTGAGTTGTAGGAGTGGAGACACTCTGAGTTGTAGGAACCTGTTTGGGGTTCTGAGTTGTAAGATCTGAGGATCTGAGGAGAAGTGCTGAAGTTAGGCCGAATCTAGTACACTACTAGATAGGCGAAGGGGGAAAGTGGATGTACCCAGACCTTGGGGAACCACTATAAAAATCTGTGTGCACTCTGTGTCTGTTTATTTCTGTGATTGCTGAGCTAGCTGTGTTGAATTGCTATAGAAAATTGCAAATACAGGTTTAATTGTTCAGTGTTTCTGCCTTAAATTTAAAAAGATAAAGTTCACCTAATCACCCCCCTCTAGGTGGTTAGACACTATTTCTTTCAAGTGGTATCAGAGGGAGGTTACTCAAAAAGGGACATAACAGTCTGAGTAAGATCCTATAGGCAGATTCAGAACAAACAAGAATCAAGAAAATGGGTTCTAGTGAGAATCACAAAGAGCTGGGGTCCATGAAATTGCCAATATGTAGAAAAGAGATATTTGACATTTGAAAAGAAAGGGTTAGACTCTTTATGGAAGCATCTGACCCAAGGATATACATTACAGTTAAAGAAGGCCCATATGTGCCAATGAAGATATCCATTCTGGATGCAAAGTCAGAAAACTCCCAAGGATTTCTCTGAAATGACTAAAGATGAAATCATTCTGGCCACTATGGATAAGAGAGCTCAGAACATAATTGTTAGTGCCATTGATGATGCAACATTTCAGAACTTAATTCATTGTAAAACTTCTAAAGAAATGTGGGACACATTAATAGTCTATATGGAGGGCTCAGAGGAAGTAAGACAAGACAAGAAGTCCTTGTTAAATAAGGAATATGAAAGCTTCAGACAAGGAAAGTCTGATAGCATTACAGAATGTTACAAGAAGTTCTATAGGATAGTCAATGAATTGATGTATTATGGAAGAGAATTCAGCAACTATGAGCTGAATGACAAGTTCTTAAGATCCCTGACTAAGGACTGAGACACCAAGATTTGTGCCATTAGGGAAGTGGCCAAACTAGCTGACATACCTCCTCCAACTTTGTTTGGAAAACTGCTATCTTATGAGATGCAGTTATTGGCTAGAAAGGAGGAAGAGAAGACTACTAGAGTGGAGCACAAGGAAAGAGCTGTGGCCTTCAAGACTGAATCCACTAGGAAGTATAGAAGCAAGTCTCCATCTCCACCTCAAATAGTTGTTGAGGCTGTGACAAATAATTCAGAAAGCAAGAATTCAGATAGCAGTGAAAGTGATGAAGACTTTGCTGCTTTTACTAGGCATTTTCAAAAGTTTCTGAAGAAGAAGCAGTGGAGGTCTAAGCCTACCACTTCTCAGCCAAAAGATGATTACTATCAGAAAAGGAGGTCATCAAGGAATGACAGAAGCAGGTCCAAGCCAAGCAAAGCTACATCTTCAAAAATTGTGTGCTATTGCTGCAATAGACAGGGACATATAGTGGCTGACTGACCTAAAAAGAGGAAGGAGTTAGCTGACAAAAAGAAGACTCAGTTTAAGGGCAAAAAGGAAAAGTCCTTTGTTGCTAAGAAAGACAAAAGTCTGATAGATAAGTCATCTTCAGAAACAGAATCAGAAGCTAAAGCCTACATTGGATTATTTGCTGAAGAGGAAGAAGATGAGTTCATGCAGCTAATGAACTCAATTTATGAGCATGAGGACAATCAGTGCAAAGGGCTGATGGCTTTATCTGAAGGAGACAAAATCCAGGATCAGCATGGACCAAGTAAGGTACAAAGTTGTTCTTCTAGTTCAATTTTTAGTACTGAGTCATAATCAGATATATCTGCATCAAGTAATGTGGGTGGGTCTGAATCTGAAGGAGATATTCATCAGTTAATTGATGAATATAGGGACTTGTTGCAAGCCTTGAAAAAAAGCAAAACCTTAGCCAAAACTCAGGCAAAGGAGATTGCTAGTCTTAAATTGGCTGCTGCTAATTCAGACAAGTTGTTAGATCAGAAACTGAATGAAATATCCAGGCTGAAGAACATTACTGTTATTCAGATGGGTACTATTACATTTAAGAATGATCAAATTAGAAATCTGGAGGCTAGACTTCAGAAGGAGAGAGAGATTGTATCAAGTTTTTCTAAACCTAAATCTGTTTTACCTTTGATAGATGAGTTTGTACCTTAAAAGGGCAATACTGGATTGGGGTTTACAAAACCTGCCTGGACAGTAAGGTCCAAATCTAAGGGCAAAGCCCCAGCACTAAACAAGAAGCCTGCAGTAGATAATCCAGCCAGGGTTGTACCTAAACAAAGGTACAACAGGTTTGAGTGCTGGTGTTGTGGCAAGATATGCCACTTTGCCTTAGATTGTTGGCACAATTCAAGTGTCAAGGAGAGTAGCAAACTTCCTGCTAGAAGAGCTACAGGTAGTTTTGTTAAAAGTCAGACTAACCTGCACCAAGGACCCAAGAGTGATTTGGGTTCTAAGGTTAAGTAATCTGTTTTGCAGGTGAGTCCAAGTGGCCATGCCCCTATATGGTACTTGGACAGTGGATGTTCCAGGCACATGACTGGAACTAGGGGGTTGCTGAAGGACTATACACCTATCAAGGATGGCCCTAAAGTTACCTTTGGTGGTTCAGAAAAAGGAATCATCAAAGGCTTTGGTAACATTTCTAGTAACCAAATTACAATTACTCAAGTGGCTTATGTAAAGGGTTTGAAACATTACCTCATTAGCATAAGTCAGCTGAGTGATTTAGGATATGACATCTCATTTATCAAGAATGGTTCTCATATCAAAAGGTCAAGTGATCAAAAATCATTCTGACAGGATATAGGAAGAGAAATGTCTATTGTCTTGACTTTGTATGTGAGAACAATGTTTCTCCTATTTGTCTTGTAGCTGATGAGAAAGTCTCACATTGTGTTAAATGGCACAAGAGGCTGGCTCATCTTAACTATAAGACAATTGGCCAACTCTTTAGCAAAGAGTTAGTGAGGAATGGTCCTCAAGTTAAGTGTATAAAGGATGAGATATGCTCAATTTGTCAAAAAGGCAAGCAGACCAAATCCACCTTTCATAGCCTTGAGAACAAGGATTCTGTGAGGTATCTATACCTCTTGCATATGGATCTTTTTGGTCCTATGCCAGTTCACAGTCTAGGTAGGAAGGTCTACACATTTGTGGTTGTAGATGACTATTCAAGGTATTCCTGGGTGTTCTTCCTTAGACAAAAATCTGAAACCTCAAGTATCTTATATAATTTTGTTAAACAAATTCAGAATGAATTAGACAGTACAGTGGTCAAAATCAGAAGTGACCATGGCACTGAATTTCAGTCTGAAAATATAACAAAACTGTGTGAAGAATTTGAGATTTTTCAGGAATTTTCTTCACCTAGAACACCTCAGCAAAATGGTATTGCTGAAAGGAAGAATAGATCCTTGATAGAGGCTGGTAGAACCCTATTGAGTGACACTTCTCTCCCAGAATATTTCTGGGCTGAGGCAGTAAATACTGCTTGTCATGTGATCAATAGGGCTACTATCACCAAGAGGCACAAGAAGACCCCCTATGAGATTGTGAAGGGCAGAAAACCAAATCTATCCTATTTCAGGATCTTTAGTTGCAAGTCTTATATACTTAACAATGGTAAGTCTTATCTAACCAAGTTTGCTGCCAAATCCCAAGAGAGGATCTTTGTTGGGTACAACAATAATAGTAAGGCTTATATGATCTACAACTTGATTACTCAAGTTGTAGAAGAGTCTGTTCATGTAGTTTTTGATGAAGCAAGACTCATTAACTGTGAATTGCCAAGAAGTGTTTGCAGCTCCACAGGTGTAACTGAGAGAATGGACAAGCTTACCTTAACAGAAGGTTCTTCTGCAAGTCAGCAAGTGGAAGATGGTGGCTGCTGTCCAGGGGGAGTACAAGATACTCCTGATGCTGAAGAAGACCAAGAGGTGCAGCTAAATGAAGAGACTGAAGGTGTACAACCTGAAGACAGGCTGCCTCCAGCAAATAGACACTTAAAGGATCATCCAACCAATCAAATAATTGGAGATCCCAGACAAGGAGTGCAAACAAGGAGCAGGAATCTAAGTACAGTTCTTTACTCCAGCTTCCTATCCCAAGTGGAACCAAAGAAGTTTGAAGAAGCAATCCTAGACCCTCATTGGATTGAGGCTATGCAAGAGGAGCTGAATCAATTCAAAAGATGTAAGGTCTGGGAGCTAGTTCCTAAACCCAAGGACCACAACATTATTGGAACTAAGTGGATCTTTAGGAACAAGTTGGATTAGAATGGAATCATCATAAAGAATAAAGCTAGACTTGTTGCAAAGGGATATAGGCAGGAAGAAGGTATTGACTTTGATCAAACCTTTGCTCCAGTAGCAAGACTGGAAGCAATCAGGATGTTCCTTGCCTATGCAACATATCAAGGGTTTAAGGTATATCAAATGGATGTAAAGTCAGCTTTTCTGAATGGAAATCTGAAAGAAGAAGTCTATGTAGAGCAGCCATCAGGTTTTGTTGATTCTCTTAAACCTGATTATGTTTATAGACTTAGGAAGACTTTGTATGGGTTAAAACAAGCCCCAAGGGCTTGGTATGAAACCCTGTCTAGTTTCCTCATTGAGAATAAATTCTCAAGGGGGAAAATAGACAAGACTCTATTCCTTAGGGAATCTAAAGGCAAGATTATCTTAGTCCAAATATATGTAGATGACATAATATTTGGGTCTACAGAAAGTAGTCTTTGCAGAAAGTTTGCAAAACTTATGCAAGGACAATTTGAAATGAGCAGTATGGGGGAACTTAAGTTCTTCTTGGGTCTCCAAGTTAGACAGACTGAAGATGGCTTGTCCATATGCCAGTCTAAGTTCACCTTAGAGTTGATAAAGAAGTATGGTATGGAATCATCCACTACCATGAAAACTCCTATGGGGTCAAGCATGTCTCTAAGCAAAGATTATGCGGGGAAACCTGTAGATGAAACTTTGTATAGAGGGATAGTTGGCTCACTACTGTATTTGACTGCTAGTATACCAGATATCATGTATGCTACATGTGTCTGTGCTAGGTACCAAGCTTGCCCTAAAGAATCTCATCTGACAGCAGTCAAAAGGATTTTGAGATATCTTAAGGGCACACTTTATCTAGGCCTTTGGTACCCTATGAATGGAGATTTTGTATTGACAGGTTATTCAGATGCAGATTTTGCAGGCTGCAAAGAATATAGGAAGAGTACTACAGGAACCTGTCAATTTCTAGGTGGAAGGCTGGTGTCATGGAGCAGTAAAAAGCAGACCAGTGTGGCTATCTCCACAGCTGAGTCAGAATATGTGGCAGCAGGAAGTTGCTGTGCACAACTTTTGTGGATTCATCACCAGCTAGAAGACTATGGTATTCAAGTAAGTAGAATACCTTTATTTTGTGATTCTACAAGTGCCATTTCTATTGCAAATAATCCTGTCTCCCATAGTAGGACTAAGCACATAGAAATTAAATACCATTTTCTTAGAGAACATGTAGAAAAAAGAGACATTTCACTAGAATATGTTAAGACAGATAGTCAGATAGCTGATATGTTTACTAAGCCCCTAGATGAAACCAAATTCAATAATTTTAAAATTGAATTAGGAATGTTAAACTTAGAATAGTTTAAAAAATTGGCTAAGTAAAATAGTGTCGACACACAGAGTTGTTTGTGTCGACACATAGAAGTGGTGTCGACATTTCAGAGAAATGGTGTCGACACATCTAGACAGTCTGTGTCGACACTTCAAAGAATTAGTGTCGACACATGCAAAGTAGGTGTCGACACATCCAAGGTATTGTTGACACTTAGGATTTGCACATAATTCGTCGAGTAGAGTTTCGACTAATCGTCGAGCTAAGATGTATACGTGTCGACACATATATTCTGTCGACTATATTTGTGTCGACTCATAGTTGTCGAGACATTAGAAGTAAGTGTCGACACTTTTCCACAGTGTCGACACATTTCACTTATTTTGTCGCGCCTTTTCACCTTCGATTTTAGAAAGGTATAAATAGGTCTTCACCATTGTTTGTCGACACGCTCACCATAGTTTCGAGACCAAACTTGTGTGTCAACATCTCTCTTCTCTAAATTCAAAATTTCTCCAAACCCTAATGGCGCCCAAGCTAGAAGAGAACATCAATGAAGGTTATGAGCTCGTGCGACACGCCTTTGATGATGCGGAACCAGAAATCCAAGGTGTTGTAACCCTAGTTGCAGAGACTGGGTTAGAGTATCTTGTTTCAGAACCTATCAAGATTTGGAAGAAGGAGGTCCTTGAATTCTTTAATGCAGCTACCCTTGATGAAAATGGACTCAAGATTAAGTCCAAAGTCCATGGGGCAAAAGTCAAGATCACTCAGAAAAGTCTAAGAAAAGTTCTACATCTCCCTAGAACTAAAGAAGAGGAAGCTGTACCTGCATCAAAGACAAGGGAGGCACTGCAATGGTGTGGTTTAGATTCAAGCATGAAAATTGGATCAGTTTTTAACAGGAAAGGGATGAACATACAAGGAAAATTTTTATCTGAAGTAGTTGGGAAGGTTATACTGAGCAAGCCTGGTGGGCATGATAGAATATCAGCTCACATGTTCAGTTTAATGACAAGGATAATTTTCCAACTTAGAACTGATTGGTCAGCAGTAATGTTTGATAAGATAAAGGAAAGTCTGAAGAAGCCCAATCTGGGTAGGATTATGAGTTTATACTTAGCTGGAAGTATTCCAGAAGTGATGAACCAAGCTGCAGGTTCTAAGATAAACCATATGAGGAGAATGGATGTAAGAATTATCTCAAGGTGGGATAGAGTGTTGACAAGGGAAATGCCTACTCCTGAAAAGGAAGTTTCTCATCAGAAGAAGAAGAAGAAAGCCATTGTAGCTCCTGAATCCTCAAGTAGCTCAGAAGAGCAGGTAGTGTTTAGTTCTGATGATGGAGAAGGTGGAAATGCTGGTCAGTCACCAGTAAGACCTGAAGATGCACAGAGGCAGGGGGAGCTACCATCTGCTAGCCCCATTCATCTGGATCCACTCCAGGGAGAGCCTCCACATGTAGATGAGCCAACTCACTTAGATAGTGAAAGGGCAACCCAAACAATTCTTGAGGTAATAAATGAAGTTAATCAATCTATTTTAAATATTGAGGATGAAGTATTGATTGAATCATTACTTGATGTTGATCAGCCAACTCAGATACATAGTCAACCATAAGATGTTGTCATGGAAGACACATCAGTTGCTGACAATGCTCCTGAGATAAGAGACTCTCCAGACCATACTCAACAGGAGTTTACACTAGAAGAGCTATTCCCTGATTTATTGCAGACTGATTTTCAGGGAGAGAGAGCAGCTTTTGAGGGGGAGCAGGGAGACTTTGAGGGGGACCATGTAAGATCACAGGAGGAGACTGCTAGAAAAGAGACTGAGGAGCAAAGGAATGCTGAGGAGCTACCAAGAGCAGAGAAGGAATTGCCCCTACTCCAAAGGATAGAGTAGACATTGCTAGTACATCTGACTCTGAAGATGAAGAGGCTGCTAGAGCCAAGAAAAGAAAACTACAGGTTTTCAAGAGAAGAAGCCAGACCTACAAGAAAGCACTACAAACCATTGTTCCACAGCCTGCCCCAACTGCTGATTATAGTTCATTGATGGTGGCTTTGCAGATCAAGCTAGATGAGCAAAGGAAGGCTTTACAAACTTATATGGATGAAGGACATAAATCCCTTTAATTTGATCTGGCTCAAGATATAAAATCTATTAGATTTGAAGTAAATCAAAACAAGAAGGAAATGACTGACTGTTTCCATAAAGGAGGCAATGCATTGGTATATCTGGCTACACATCAAGAGCAGATAAAGAAACAGGTTGTTGACATGGCAGTAAAATAAGGATATGTCTTAGAAAATCAAATAAGAATGAATGAAAACTTGACTGAATCACATAATGTGATTGTCACAGAAATGAAAAATATAGCTACTGCTTAGACTGCAGCAAGGACTACTGCTAAGGCTGAGTTTGATAAGCAACTACAAGAGAGCCTACATGCTGTTAAAACTGCCATTGAAGATTCTCAAAAGGCTATTACTGACAAGATTCAAAGGTTAATACCTTTTTATAAAGATGGAGTTAACTATTTGAATGCTCAAATCAGATTTCAGAAGGATGATCTTAGGGATCATATAGAGAGAGAAGTCATAAAGGGGGAGATGGTATTAGTCAAAGCAGGCTCTGACCATGCTAAATGGATTTCAAACAACATCAGAGCTACCCATGGATATCCACCTTTGTGTGATGATGATAATGTAGCAGAATCTGGGGTAAATCCTGCATATTTTGGAGGAGAAAAAGCTGAAGTAGCTCAGGTGATCTACCCTCCTACAGATTTTGACATGATACATCAGGAGGTACAATCTATGTATAACCCTCCTGAGGGTAATCAGAATATTATCTTTGAGAAAGTAGTACAGCCTGTGCCAGAGGCAGTACTAAAAGAGCAAGAGGCAGGATTAAAAGAGCAGGAAGCCCAATTATCTAAGAAGAGGTTCAGAGAGCAGGCTGAATTAAGGCCAGATTTTGAGCAATGGAGCCCAACTTCCAGAAATATTATTCTGACTGCTTGGAAGGCTGCAAAGGATAATATCCTAGAAAGGGGCAAATGGTATTCGGAGCAGGAATGCAGAAAACATGAAGCTAGGCAAGAGGCCATTGTACAGTACAGAAGAAAGGCTAAATTAGGGAATCTACCTCCTAATGCACAGGAGCCTAGCAAGTATTTCCCTAAGCCTTATCATTATTTTGAGAGACAGAAGATAAGGGCTAAAGAACAGAAGAAGAAAGTTCTTAAGGGAAAGAAGCCTGCTGATGACAATGATGCTCCAGTTAAAGCCAAGATTCAATCTGGGAAGGACATTGTTATCAAGGAGCCAGAGCAGCCATATGATAGAATTTCTTAAGTTTACAACTTTGTAATCATTTGCATTAAAACTTCATGTAAACTTTTGATTAATAAAACTTTTGGAAGTTGTAACAAAACAATATTAAATGTTCAATCTATTACATTGTTATTCTGAGATAATTGTTTATACATGTTTTGTTTATACATGTTTAGTTTTTACCCTGTCATATAATACTGTTATACATCATATTGAGTATTTGTTATGTATGGTGTATATCATTGACTAAGGGTTATGACTTCTCCAAATAGGGGGAGATTGTTGGGTACATTGGAATATATGTACCAGATTTGAAGAAGCCTCACCCTACTCAATGATATACATCAAGGTGTATTTGATGTGCTTTGAGTTTATATATGCAGGTTAAGTAATTGCAGGAAATGCAGAAAAGTTCTAAGTCCATGTGTCGACACCTAGAGGTGAAGTGTCGACAATTACGAAGGCTTGTGTCAACACCTAGAGAAACTGTGTCGACACTTGGAGTAGTTGTGTCGACACCAGGAAAGGCAGAGTCGACACCAGAAGAAACGTGTCGACACATACAGGCAGTGTCGACACACTGTGAAGAATTGTCAACATAATCTGTGTCGACACTTAGAGGCAGTGTCGACACCCAGAGAATCTTTGTCGACATCAAATGTGTCGACACCAGGAGGCTGTGTCGACACTCAGCAAGCTTCAATAAAGTTAAAGTACTTGTGTCGACACAAAGGAGATGTGTCGACACTCAGCAAGTTTCAACACATGAAGGCATGTGTCGACACAAAGGAGTTGTGTCGACACACAGCAGAATTCAACTAAGTATTAAAGAAGAAGTATTTGTGTCGACACACTCAACCAGTGTCGACACATTCAACAGTAGGCTTGTGTCGACACACAGAATCAGTGTCGACACATTCTGAAGAAGCAGTGTCGAGAAGCTATTACAACAATACAAGGAGTTGTGTCGACACCATCAAGGCTAGTGTCGACACTTAGTCTACTTGTGTCGACACTTAATCTATTTGTGTCGACACATAATGACTATCTGTCTCGACACTTTCAGACAGTGACAGTGATTTCAAGAAGTGACTGGATGACTTGACAGCTGCCATTTCAAGCGGTCAACTGCAACTGTCAGAGCTGTCAAGAGGTTGTTAGAAACCGGATCAGCTGGTCACCATGGAGAAAGCTTATATAAAGGTTTTTCCTTTCAACAGGAAAAAAAACAGTAACAATCAATCAACAGATTATTCATTGAAGATCAATAACGGATTGAAGATCTACACAGAGATCTAATAACATAAAAGAAGAAGACCTTCAACAGAATATATAAGAAGTTGGAGAGAGAGAGCTCCTTCTAAGAAGAGCAGCTGCTGAACCAGGCTGCAAAGTAAGATTCAGATTGAGATCTGAATCTCAAGACAGAAGTTAATTGAAGATCATCATCACAGGAGATTCAACCCTACTGAGTTCTAATTCAAGAAGCTTTGAAGAAAGATAAGGGAGGTTGATCTCTGCCAAGTTCTTCCAAGAACTCATCAAGAAGCCAGTCAACTCATCTCTCACTGTCAGAGTTGTGGTTAATTACTTTGTATAATCAAATTCCTGTAAGATCTTGTATAGATCTAAGCTGTAAGCCTATTTTATAAAGGCTGAGTGTAGGAGACTGTGTGCTCTGCGTGTAGGTCTTGTTGAAGACTGAGGTAGGGCCTTGTGCCTGAGTTATAGGAGACCTTGTTCTCTGAGTGTAGGTCTTGTTGAAGACTGAGTGGTAGAGCTTTTTCCTGAGTTGTAGGAGTGTGGACACTCTGAGTTGTAGGAACCTATTTGGGGTTCTGAGTTGTAAGATCTGAGGATCTGAGGAGAAGTGCTGAAGTTAGGCCGAATCTAGTACACTACTAGATAGGCAAAGGGGGAAAGTGGATGTACCCAAACCTTGGGGAACCACTATAAAAATCTGTGTGCACTCTGTGTCTGTTTATTTCTGTGATTGCTGAGCTAGCTGTGCTGAATTGCTATAGAAAATTGCAAATACAGGTTTAATTGTTTAGTGTTTCTGCCTTAAATTTAAAAAGATAAAGTTCACCTATTCACCCCCCTATAGGTGGTTAGGCACTATTTCTTTCAGAAGACAAGCCACTGCAGTTGTTGGTGCGCTACTCGCTGTCAGAAGAAGAGCTGCCATCCGTCTCGCCGTATAAGCGAGGGACCAGGTCGCGGACGGTTACCGTCTCGGCATCCTCGCGCACCACTCCCAGCTCCTTCATCATTTTAAGAACCACCTCCGCCGTCTTGATATTGGAGTCTCGGCAGATGGCGTCCACCTCGTCCACAGAATAGCGGGAAGGAACGGGAAATTGGTCCAAGGGGGGTGCCGCGCTGTTCCGGAGGCGGAGATTTTCAGCTTTCAATTTCTTGTTCTCCCCCTCCAATTCCTCAATGCGCGAGCGCATTCGGTTGGCCGTCGCGGCATCCTGCGGGAAGAGAACGAGTGAGGGACTGAAAAACAGATAGTAAGCGAAGCAACGGTAAGAAAACTTACCACGCCACCCTGGCTCTGCGCGAGGAGGTTGTCGGCAACAATCAATCGCTTCTCCAGGTCGATGGATTTCTCTCGCTCCGCGGTGAGACCGGCCTCCGCTTCCTTTCACTTTCTGTTGTTGAAAACAAGGCGTCGCTAGACTCGGTGCGCGAGCTCCTGGGAGTGAAATTGAGAATGGGCGCTTTTCAGAATGAGATCCCGCGATGCCTCATTATCGGCGGGCTCAGAGCCCAGGCCACCATACAGCCCAAACCCTACGGAGAAGGCGTGACTGGTGTGTGTGTGTGTGGGGGGGGGGGGGGGGGGTCCTGCTTTTTCCAGGAAGGGAGAAGAGTAGACACCGACACGCGGTTAGCGTCCTTGTCCTATAGGAGAACCGGCTCGCCGGCGTCATCATCCGTCACGGGCCCCATGTTGTAATTGGGGTGCGAGGCGGGAGTCGGGCGGCTGGAGTAACCAGTCTCGCCGGGGGGGGGGGGGGAGCTGAGAAGGCTGAACATTACTGGGGGCAGCTGGCTCTGAAGAGATCGTCTCGCGGACGGGCGAGACGGGTAGTCTGGGAGGCGAGGGAGACGATAGAGAGATGGGGGACAGGGACCCCGCTGGCTCTTTCCTTCCTTTGGCGGATTTTTCCTTTTTGAAGGACACAAACTTTTTCTTCTTCTTGGGGCTGTGTCGAGAAGTGCTCTCGCCCACGGGCCTCTTCTTGGGGGCGGGTGTCAGCGTGTCCTTCGCAGCCTCCGCCTCCATACTCGCCAAGGCGAGAGCTCGGTTACTTTCGTAGGGGGGATGGACGGGGACGGTTCTCTCTCCTAGATAAGATGACAGTCAGCGGGGAATGAAAATTTACAAGGATGAAGAGGGAAATAGAAGAGTACCTTCGCCGAGGAAGATAGCTGGAAGCGAGTCGAGGTCTCGCTGAAGGTATTGGACCTCGAAATTCTTCCCTGCGAAGAAATGGCAGAGATCTTTTTCGGCACCCCCACCTTGGGGGTGTCATAATAGCATTCGGCAGGAGACACAGAGGGCGAGAGGAATACCTCCCAGATCCCCGCATATGAAGACAAATCGAGTCAGCTAGTGGTGGTTCTTATTCGGCGTCTCTCACACCTTCAGGCCTTGGCCTGTGAAATAAGAGACGCCGTCGTCCTTTGCGTGGTAGAAGAATAGCTTGCGGAAGGCCGTCAAACTAAACTCAATGCGCTCTCGCCGCAGGTAACAGGCGAAAGCAATCAACATGGAGATGGCGTTGGGGTTGAATTGGGCCGGGACGACCCCAAAGTACTTCAGAACTAACTTGACCTCCGGCCAGAGGGGAAGCCGCAACCCCGCCTCGAAGTGCGAGACGGGGAAGGCGAGCTCGTTGGGGTAGAAGGTGTTGGCACATTCACCAACTTTGGGCGGGCGAGATAGATAACCGTCGGCGAGATACTCGCTGGCGAAACGAGCGTAGTCTTCCTCTGGCAGTCTGCCGAGAGGGAAGTCGTGGTCCACGAACTGCTTTCCGCAGCGGCTGCGCCCCTCGCCCTCTTATATCTTTTTCTTCCCCATGGCAGGCGAGAAGATAATAAAAGGAGAAGAGAACGGTTCAGAGAGAGCGAGACGCGAGATGAGTAAGGAAGAGGAGAGAGACGGGAGCCGCAACCAGAGAAACGGCTTAGAGTAACAAAAGCAGAGGAAGGCCTGGGATGGAGATATTTATAAGGAATAAGGGAGAGGGAATTAAGCGAGAAAGTCAAGCGGCGGGAAATGAAGAGGCACCCCGACGCTTCGTCTCTCTCTCTCTCTCTCTCTCTCTCTCTCTAGAACTCAAGAGGCGGGGGCGCCGCAACAGTCTTTTCGAGGTAAAAGCCATCATTATAAAACTAATTAAAAAAATAGCTAATCATGATAATGATGAAAAGACGGCATGATATGACTAGTACAGTACCAAAAGGTTAAAATAGTTCATCCCGCAGAAGGGGACATCTTGCCCTAATAAGTTTTATACAACGCATCAATAATCAAACAGCTAAATTGACAGAAATACTAGGAGGACCTGGAGAGGGCGAGACGGGACCGCGACAGCTTAGTTCCGCACCCACTGCCAGCGACCATCTTTACCTCCCGCACATGGAGGGCGTCTAGGAAGATGAAAGGCGCGAGCAGCGATCACGCCGCGGTGCGCGAGACGGAGATGTTCATCCGTCTCGTTTAAGATGGCTTGGGGATCGGTCCCGTCTAGTACACCATCCGCTTCCATCCTGGCAGAAAGGCGGTGATAATCTGTTTCTATCCAGTCCATGCGCTGGTCGGAGGCTTGCTTCTCCAGCTCCATCTCGCGGATTATGTGCGTGTATTTACGGAACATCATGGCTGTCCTCCGCTTCAATTCCAGGGGGTCCATGGGATCACCCAAGTAGTCCTCGATCTCGCCAGGATGAGGAAGAGGCGAGAGGGGGGGGGGACGCGGGAGCATCTTCAGTGTCGGAATCAAATTGGATGCCTGCAAAAAGAGCGAGAAATCGTAAACAAGGATGAGCTCGCATGGGTTAGGGAAAAGAAGGCGGATTAAAGGAAAAAACGAGAAGAGAAAGCTCTTACTGGGTATGCGAGGGTTCTCCACAACCCGCGAGAGGTCTTCTTTCCGCGAGAGGGGGGGGGGGGGGGGGGGGAAGACGCCTCAGGCGAGACAGTGCGCTGATGAGTCGGGTTGACATCGTCAGGAGGGTTGGCGGGCATAGGGGAATCAACAATGTTTCCCTGAAAAAGTATGATCAATAGGCGGGATAAAAGAATGAGAGAGAGTGCGGAATTACCCGTCTCACCCTGGAAGATGCGGGAAGATTATCTATTGTCGAAGGGGCAGAGGAGGTCACGCCCACCGAGAGGGGAGGGCAGGCGGCCTTCATCTTTTTCAGGCGAGAGGACGGAGGGGTGGTCGAGGAAGGAGTACGCCCCAGGTCTGGGAATAGGGCGTCTGTGTTGGTTTTATTTCGCCTTCGCACCATCGCGAGGCACTCGCGAAAGCTTTGACTGTGAGACATTCTGAGGGAAGGAGAAATGAAGGCTAAGGGGTCCCAAATGAAGACGGGGATCTCATATTTATAGGCCCCATAGGGGGGGGGGGGCACCAAAGATTCTCATGAATAAGTCCTGGCATCGCGAGCCACGGTTGGACTTATCTTTCCGAGGTTAGGGAAACCTCGAAAAGAGCGGGGATTGTGTACAACCTTGGGCTCGCGAGAGGTGGTCCAGCAAGCGAGAAGGGGGGACTGGCAGATGAGAAGATGCCCACCTGCAAGAGGCGAGAGGTGTGGACAGCCCTCTGAAGTAGGCGAGACCTCTTAGTAGGCGAGACCTCCTAGGAGGCGAGATGGCGCACAAGCCGAGAGGCCAGCGAGACAGACAGGGCGGTCGTCTCGCCCGGCAGTACCTTCCCCACTCGTCGCATGGGAGAAAAGAGGTCTTTACCTTTTTACCCCCAAGGGGGATTTTACCTTTGTGTCCCGGATAGTTTTACATCTCTACCCCTGGAGGTCTGCATATAGCTCTCCAGAACAGCGGAGTCTGGCTATTCGCAGACCCTGTCCAGGGTGTTTTGGTCTTTTCAGGTTAATTCAGAAGTGTTATTTGCAGATCAGATTCAAAGGCCTATAAATAGACCGATAAGGTGCCTGAGATGGTTGTTGAACCTTTCCACTATCTTCCTCGCAGGCACCTAGCTCAGCACTGGCTAGGGAGGGGAGGACCTTCAGTTCTTCCGGGTAAGAGGTGGGACCTCCGAGCTGAGCCCCCTCGGTCTGTTTCCAGGCTTTCAACTCTCGTCAGGAGGGTAGCGCGGGGAGAGTACGTCTGGGCTGCATCCTGTTTTGAACTTTAGGAGGGACCGGAAAGCTGGTTCCAACATCCACACTCATCACTCCACACAAACGCTGCGTTATTCTACGTAAGCTTCGTCAGTAGTGCAGACAATATGAAGAATCCTTCCACAAACCTTCTATAATAGCATGTCAATCCTAGGAAGCTTCTTATCTCCTTAGATGTGGTAGGTCTTCCCCATTCTATCACAACTATCTTTTCTGGGTCCACAGAATGAAATTTTATCCTTATTCACAACATGACCCAAAAATGATACATGAGAAAGTCAAAACTCACACTTACTCAACATCACAAACAACTTATGCTCTCTTAGAGTAGACAGAACTAGCGCAAATGCTGAGCATGCTCCTCAGCACTCTGGGAATACACAAGAACATCTTCAATGAACATGACTATGAAATGATCTAAGAAATCCTTGAACACTCTGATTATCATGTCTATAAAAGCAGAGGGTGTATTCGTCAATCCAAATGACATCACCAAGAACTCAAAATGCCCATATCAGGAACGAAAAGCAGTCCGCGGAACATCCGACTCTCGAATCCTCAACTGATGGTAGCCTGAACGAAGAATAATCTTTGAAAACACCAAACTGCCACGTAACTGATCAAACAAATATGTTGGGTATTGTATCCACAATATCCCTGATTTGAATAAGGGTCTAGTTAAGCTAAGATGAATTGTGATTGTATTTGATATTGAATTTTTAGTTATGTACTTGTAGGTTTACATTGCTAAGTACACACCAATGTCAGTGTACAATCCCGTATCTTGCGAGTGAGGTCGCCAAGAGTCAGACTAGCCGGCTTGCTTTTTCCCAAGTCCCGGGCGAGCACCCAGGGGGCTAGAGCTCGGCATCCCCTGGCTCTCCCAGGCGAGGTGGAATAACCAGGGGAGAGTGGATCCGGAGGGCCCACACTCGCCCAGGTGAGCCCGACAAGTGGCAGCCGAGTAGGGCCAACCGGGCCCGTACTCACCAAGGGCCAGGAAGAGGCGGCGAGTGCCAGCTATATCGAGCACTCGCCGCCCAGGGGTGATTGGAGTTTTTCAAGGAGCACTCGCTAGACCAGACACTCAACGTCGTTCTACCTTAGCATTGAGTGAAGACCAGACACTCAACGCCGTTCTGCCTTAGTGTTGAGTGAAGGCCAGACACTCAACGCCGTTCTGCCTTAGCGTTGAGTGAAAGCCAGACACTCAATGCCGTTATGCCTTAGCATTGAGTGAAGGCCAGACACTCAATGCCGTTATGCTTTAGCGTTGAGTGAAGGCCAAACACTCAAAGCCGTTATGCCTTAGCGTTGAGTGAAGGCCAGACATTCAACGCCTTTTACCACGACGCTGAGTGATGCCCGCCCAGTCGACGCCCTTTATTCCCAGGCAACAAGTAAAAGTGGATCCTTGGTGGAATTACCGGAGGGCTCGCACCCGCCCTAGCTGAGCTCGACAAGCAGCAGGCGAGTAGGGCCAGCCGGGCCCGTAATCGCCATGGCCCGGGAGGAGGTGACAAGCGCCAACTCCATCGAGCACTCGCCGCCCAGGCGAGTAGAGGTCTTAGGGACTACTCGCCCAGTTATTTATGATGCTTTTTTTTTACCATTTTGCCCATGCTGGCCTGCCCATAGTCTTTTAGAACAGTGCAGAGTTATGTTGTTGGCAGACCAACCTGGACTGCACGTAGCCATTCAGAACAGCGGAGGTTGGCTATTTGCAGGCCGTTTTCCGAAATCTATAAATAGACCCAAGGAGGTACCTCAGAAGGCATGCTCACTTGTTCCCCAGTCTTCCCGCGCTTTCTGAGGTTACCTTAGCTCGGATTTTGGCTAAGGAGGGGAAGCACTCTAAGATCTTCCGGGTGTGAGGTGTGACCTCTTCGCCGAGCCCTTGGGTCAGTTCCCTTCTCTTTTTCTTTATTATTTGTCTTGCAGGAGAGAAGTAAGTGCGCGATCACCCCTTCCCCAAGGGTGAACTTTACAAAGACCGAATTCTCGGTTTCAACAGTCAGGTTACTGTGCGTTAGTAAACACGAGACTATACAATGAAATCCTTCATTGTATAGGTCATTGTGTTGACTCACATGTAATCTCTCTATTGGGGTGTACTTTCATGCCAAGTACATGAGGAGGATCAATGAAGAAGAAGATCTCGAATTCTATAGAACAAAAATTTTACCCAAGTAAAATTCGGCGAGTATCGTAAGACATATTCGTCGAATTCATTGAATATCATTGATATTCGTCGAATTCGTCATATATAATTACTCGCACTCGTCGAATTCATCATATGTACTTGTGGTAGAATATCTGAAAAGTTGGAAAAAAAGTTAAGTAAAATTCGTCGAGTATCATCAAGTATACTCGTCGAATTCGTCAAATGTATCTAACGATACTCGCCGAATATACTTGTCGATACACGCCGAATTTGTTGAATCATCTCGACGCTACTTCTCTAGATTTTCTTAAGGCTAATTCGTCGACTATCATGGCGTCGAGTGCGTCGACTGCATCGATGACGTCGAGTGCATCGATGGTGCCAAGTGCGTCGAGTGTGTTGACAACATTGAGTCTGTTAGCCTATACTCGTCAAATTCGTCGTGTATACTAGCTGATACTCGACGAATTCGTCGAGTATGATTTCAACTTTGACATTGAGTGGCTAGCTGATTTGATCTGGATTTCTCTAAGTCAAATTTATCGTATATCTATAACTATTCGGCGAGTATACTAGCTATACTTGATGATACTCGACGAATATGACTTCGAATAAATTTCCGACAATTTTTCAAATTCAGGCTCGGGTTGGACGACGACCATGCACAGTAAATTTCTCAAAGTCTAATTTTGGAATTTCTTTTATAGTCGTTGCTATTGATGTTGCATATAAATACATAGGGTGGATTTTTAATCTTCCTAATCTTGCTAATTGTTCTTATTTTCAAATCGAGAAAGATTCCAAAAATGCAGATCGTCGGCTTCCCATACAGTACGCGAAACCCGATCGGCCGACAACTGCAAAAAGAGTAAGATTCAATCATCATTTTTCCGATTCGACTGGATTAGAGTGTTCAGAAGATCTCTATTCCTGCAGTTCTAGTCAATTCAATGTTCAACATCCAAGTCTTCAAAGTCTTCCAAGTTTTCAAGTTGTCTTGTTCTTCAAGACTATTCAAGATCATCTTTTCGAAGAACGACAGATAGAAGACTCCAGATCTTGTAAATATTGTGCTATATTATTGTGTAATACTTTTTACATTATAGGAGATCTTATCTCTGAGTTATAGATCCGTTTGTGGATCGAGTGGTAGATCCGTTTGTAGATCGAGTCGTAGATCCTTTTATGGATCGAGTTATAGGAGAGGTTGTTATCCGAGTGGTAGGAACATCATCTCCAAGTTGTAGGAGTTGCGGCTCCGAGGTGTAAGATTTGTTGAAATCTGAGAAAGGTGAAGTAACTGAATCTAGCCCTTTGTGGTAGATAGACAAGGTGGGGAAGTGGACTTGCCCAACTCGAGGAACCACTATAGATCTCGGTGTTTTGTGTGCTTAATTTTTCAAGTATTTTTTATTCCGCGAAAAGACACAGACATCACCTATTCACCCCCTCTTGGTGATTTAGGTTGACTCTAGATACTCTCAATTGGTATCAGAGGGGCGTTTTATTTAATATAAAGCTAACATCTTGAACAAGATCCCATATATAGCGTCAAGCGATTCCTCTCAGTAGCCATGGACAGAAGCAATGACATGTCTTCTATGAAGTTGTTGGTATGCACCAAAGAGAACTTTCCCATATGGAAAGAACGAGTCTGATTCTTCATGGAAGCTTCAGATCCGAGGATTTTTCAGATTGTGGAAGAAGGACCTCATATACCTACAAGTTTCAGTTTTGAACCCAGCCATCATGATTCCTAAGAAAATGATGGATCTCACCATAGATGAAATTGACCTAGGTTCCTTGGACAAAAAGGCTAAGAACATTATCTCAAGTACAGTGGACGACTCAATGCTTAAAAACCAATTCCACTACAAATCTTCCAAGAAGATGTGGGACTGCCTTGTAGTTCTGAAGGAAGGAAAAAAGAAGTTAGAGATGATCGCAGATCGTTGCTGAATCAAGAGTGCGAAGCATTCCATCAGGGACCAAATGACACCATTGCAGACAGCTTCGAGAAATTATTCAAGATTGTCAACAGTCTCAGAAACTGCGGCCGCACCTTCACTAATGGTGAATTGAATGACAAATTCCTTAGATCCTTGACAAAGGACTGGGATAATAAAGTGGAAGCCATTAGGGAGTTTGGGAAGCTGCCTGAGATTGACCCTTAGAACCTCTTTGGAAAGCTGTTCTCCTACGAGCTTCAAATGAACACCAGAAAGAAGGAGGAGAAAAGCAGCAGGACTTCAAGAAGAGAGAAGACAGTTTCCCTGAAGGTGGAAGGTTCGATAAGGTCTAGAGCCGTGTCACCAATAAGAACACATGCTCCAGACACCCCAGAAGACTCTGAGCCAAGCACATCAGGCTCTGAACCATTTGATGGAGAGTTCTCCCTCATCTCTATGCAGTTCATGAAACTACTCAGTAAGAGCAGACAAATGAAGAATCAGTCATCCTACTCTGACTTCAGAAGATCACATCGTGATGGTGATCACTCCAAAAAAAGCTACAACCGAGAGGACATGTACAAATCTAAATAGAACAAACATTCTTCCTTCGACGTTGTGTGTTATTGCTGTAATAACACATGCCACATGATTCCGGAGTGTCCGTACAAGAAGAAGGAAGGTTCCAAGAAGGATGAAAAGTGATCCTTCAAAGGTAAAAGAAAGGAAGAGAAAAGCTTCATCACCAAGAAGTGAAGGGGTAGATCTAACTTTTACACTCGGGGGGGGGGGGGGGGGGGGGGGGGGGGGTGGGAGGATAGTATATTTTAAAACTTTAATTTTTTCTCTAGAGCAGTTTTAAAGATTTGTTGGGTATCATATCCATAATAACCCAGATTTGATGAAGTCACCCTTGAACTAAGATGAATTATGTTGCATTTGATGTATTGTTTGAGTTATATGTTTGCAGGACTAAATTGCCAAGTGTAGACCAATATCAGTCCACAATGGGTCACCAAACACAAGACCATACAATGTAATCCCTCATTGTGTGATCCATGGTGTTGACTCATGTGTGTACAACACCATATTCGCTGAGCCAGACAAGGAGGCACAATGGTCACAGGTGGGTTAGCCGAAGTGTTCCCACCCTAAGGAGGATCTCGCCCAAAGAAGGCGGAAACGCTCTCGCCAGATCGTTGAAGGAGAAACAGTAGGCCGAGAGCGACAAGCGCGGCCTGCGCGGAAGTGCTCTCGCCCAAACCAAGCTTCTATCCCGAAAAGTTCTCGCTTACGCTGGGCGAGAACGTTCGCGTCATGTCCTGGGTAGAAAGGTCTCGGCACCAGCTCTCGCCGAGTGGGGCCCAGGGTCTTTGGAAGAATGTCCTAATTGCCCTCAGGAGAAATTACTTCAGTACCCTCAGAAGGACAGTGGGATTTGGCTATTGGCAGATTAACCAGGGGCTTTTCAGTAAATTCAGGACAGCAAAATGCTATAAATAGACCCATAAGGGCTCCTTAGAAAGCAAGCGATCATTGTCTCCAAAATTCCAGTGCTTTTCTGAGGAGCTCCTAGCCCAGCTTTGGCTTTGGAGGGGAAGCTCTCAGAGATCTTCCGGGTGTGAGGTGGGACCTCCCTGCTGAGGCTTTTGGGTCAGTCTTAGGTCCCTAGAATCCAGTCAAGGGGTGAGACTTGAGAGAAGTAGGTTTCGGCTGCACCCCTTTTTCTTCGAACTTCAGTTGGGGTCATATTTGGCTTCAACAATGTGTAGCCTCTCTATTGGGATACACTTCATGTTTCAAGCACTAGGATTGATTGGAGAAAGAAGTGTTGATGATTTTATTGAAGAAAGGAAAATTTTTCTAAGTCTTTCACTCGAGTAGAAGTTTAAGTACTCGAGTTGAACACATAGTAAATACTCGAGTAAGTCTGTCTGTACTCGAGTAAGGGAAATGGCTCTCGAGTAGTCTGAACATAGCTCTCGAGTGGCCAAGTCCTTTACTCGAGTAGACTTTCTCTTATTCTCGAGTTAACAGTTTTTCCTCTCAAAATTTATTTTAAGTACTTTACTCGAGTAGTCATATCAACCACTCGAGTAGATAAGTACTTTGGCTCGAGTTACAGAAGGAAGATTCTCGTGATGTATTTACCCCACTCGAGTAGTTGTTCATGTACTCGAGTAGTCTATCTACTACTCGAGTAGTCCAGCTCTAGTACTTGAGTAACCAGATTTCTCTCCCAGAAAAATCCGCTAAGTCTTTTTCTCAAGTAACACTTCTACCTCTCGAGTAATATTTCTAGTACTTGAGTAGTTCTTCTCCACCTCTTGTATAACACTTCTAGTACTCAAGTAAATTTTATTCCACTCGAGTATCTATAAGTTCTGTTCTGAATTTTCTCAAGGAATTTATCTCGAGTAGTCTTTTACTATCCTCTCGAGATCTCAGCCTAGCACTCGAGTAGCTCATCTATTACTCGAGTAAATCAGCAAATTTTCCAGAATTTCGCTAAGTCCATAACCGGCGGGATTTTCAAATGATGTGACGTGATTGGTCCACATGGACGTCATTAATGATAATTATGACCGTTAGGGAGATCTTATATAAGGTCTTATCAAATCGATTAACCCTGACAACAAGCTGTCAAGAAATATTCTTAAGTTTTTTGAATCCTATTTTCTCGGTCCAAAAACGGAAGCCGCCGCCGCCGATCTTCGTGCAGATTGCCTAAGGTTTTTGTCCAAGAAGATTCAGATCAAGGTTGACTTACAGATCGAGATTGCTCTTCAACTCCTCATCTTCTCTTGGATCATGTGAGTCAAAGAAACCTCATATCCAGATTTCTTCAACATTTCTGAAAAAGCCACAAAGATCAAAGAAAAAGACCTTGGCTGAGATTTTCCAGATCTGAGAAATATTCTATTTGTATTTCATATTTTCTCCATTTATTCTTGTAGGAGATTCCTCTCTGAGTGTAGGAGCTTTTGTCTGCGAGTTGTAGGAAGTTTTTATCTTCCGAGTGTAGATCCGTGTTGTGGATCGAGATTATAGGAAATTTGTTCCGAGGCGTAGGATTGGTTTTCAATCCGAGATAGTGGAGTAGCCGAGTCTAGTGCTTTGCTAGATCAGTGAGTGGAAAGTGGATGTACCCAAGGTTGGGTAACCACTATAAATTTCTGTGTCCACTGTGATTTCTTGGTAGATTATTGTGGGCGTAGATCGATAATTTTTGTTCCCCAAAAAGATGCACAACTCACCTATTCACCTCCCTCTAGGTGATTTAGGTAGACAACTGAATAACTTTCAAAATTAGTGATATATATATATATATATATAGATAAAAATCACAGCACACAAATAAAAATAAAACAATCACAAATGACACAAGGAATTTATAGTAGTTCCCCAATAAATCTAGGTACGTATACTCTTCTACCACCCTAGTAGGAATCCATTACATATTTTTGATCAGGTGCCCTGTCACCAGAAGATTTATTTTCTAAGGGAGATCTAGCAACCCTTTGGCCTTTTGATCAGGTACCCAAAAATCAACCTAAGTCTTTTGATCAGGTCACTTATGAAATAAGGGTTAACTTTTGAAAGGAGTTAGAACCATGTACATAGTTTAAAGAATGAACTAAATGAGTTAGATGTTGTCTTCTCTTTCAAGAGTCTTTGAGAAGACTTAGTGGATGATGTTGCAAAAAGCTCTCCCTAATTTGAATAGAAATTGGGATCAAGGTAGAAGACATATATGAAATAGGATGTCTCTTGGAGAGTTTGAAGTAGAATGAAAGTATATCTCTGTATCTCTGTGTCTCTAACTACTCTATGTATCAACAATATCTACAACAATCTTCTATATATATATACTGTCAGGAAGATTTCAATATTTGAAATAAACAAATTCTGAAACGTTTGAATCCCTTGAGAAATCATAACTGCCTTGGTAATTAATTAGATTAATAACTCTATGATAAATCCATATTTAAAGTGCCTTAAACGGCTATATTCATTAGAATAATTAGCATTAAATATCAGAGTTTCAGTTAACAAATCTTTGAAATCATTCTGCCATCTGTTAATATAGAAACTGTCTAATTCGTCGAACTCAGCAAGTATTTCGTCGACCTGGGCTTGACTTTCGTCGAACTGAGCTTTCACAGACTGAACTATCACTTTCATCGAGCTGAGCTCTGCATTCGTCGAACTGAGCTTGGCCTTCATTGAACTGATCTTCAACAAACTGAGCTATCACTTTCGTCGAGCTGAGCTCAGCATTCGTCGAACTGAGCTCAAAGTTAGTCGAACTAAGCTCAGAGTTTGAGACGTGAGTTAGTCGAGCTGAGTTAAGAGTTTGTCGAACATAGTTCAGAGTTCGTCGAACTGAGATTCTATGGAATTCCTTCTGAAATACTTCTGGAAATAAAATATGACTCTTAGTATATACAAGTTGGGTCAAAATAAAATCCTAATAGCAATCCTAGCCCAAATCAGTAATAAGGAGTTCCAACAATCTCTCCTATTTGGGTGAGGATACTATCAAGTAAGAAAAACTCAAAGCATAAATTATCTGGCAGAATCTTAAATGTTCAGCAGATATAAAAAGTTAAAGGAAAGTTATAACAATAATGTTTAAAAACAGAATTAAAATTAGGAATCCTTTTGTGATGCACCAGCTGAAGGATCAGAAGAGGACTTGGTGAAGATTAGTTGTCTTGTAGGATCATCATACTCTCTTTTGCTTAGTTTTAAATCATGAGCACCAATAATCTTCTGAGAGGAGACTGTAGGAACCACTACCTCTGGATGCAAGCTCATATATTTATCAACATTAAACATGCTTTTCTTCTGATATCTTTCCAATTCTTATTGCCTGTAAGAAGACATGATAGTAAACTGAGAGGTATCCTTACCTTCAGTTCTTGCCTTCCTTATCCAAGCAAGAGTAACTTGTTCTTTGAACCTGGCCATTCTATAAACATGGTCTAATTCAGGTTCAATTACTGGAGAAGCTGGCCATTCTTGGGTAGGATATTGCTGGCTGATCTGTCTTCCATAGGTATCATACTATATAGGTTTGTCTTGCCTTGTGGGTATTTCTTGCCTGTATTGTGTTGTTCTAGAAGACTGAGAAGTAGGCCTCTGTGAAGTACCTGTATAACCTGTTGCTGGAGGAGGTGGAGGAGGACCACTCTAAGACTTTGTAACTGAATGATACCTTTTCATTTTCTTCCTCCTTTTCAGCTCATTCTTAGAATATCTCATCCAGCTTGGATGGTATGGTGTAAGAGTGATCCCATGTAAAATGTAATAGGGGATATCAGCAGTAGAATAAGGTTGAGGAGCAACCTTGGCTTGAGCCTTTTTTCTGCTTTTCCTTTTCCTATTACCAGAATCTTCTAATTCATCAGAATCTGTATCATCACTAGACTGAACTTCTGGGTGATCATATAATTCATCAATTTTCTTATATAATTAATCCACATCTTCTTTATCCTTATTAGGCAGATCATCAGTTTTAGTCATTGGAGATTCATACATTTTAGGAGGGGAATGAATTTACTCAGCAATATTCAACTATCATAGGCTGTGAGGTAGAATCAAAACTGGTAGAAATATCTTGTAAAAACTGTTCTAAGGCAGAAGTATTAACATGAGCAATGTAACATACTATAACTCTAGAAGGATCTTTTCCAAAATCGGTAGGCTGAGAACATGACTATGTAGTAAATCAAAATCTGATAATAAAGAATATATATCAACTGTGGAATTAATAATGAAATCACCAACAGTTATAACCTCTGGAGGTTCTGCAAACACATCCACAACTATCATTTCTGAATCTGGAACTGGAGCTTCTTCATTGGCTGGTGCAACTGGAGCTTCTTCATTAAGCATCTCCCCCTACCTAGATCCAGGGATAACTGAATCTAGGCCCCCAGAATAAGGGATAGATTGGAGAGAGTCAAATCTAGAGGAGAGTTTTGAGATAGCAGCTAGAACAGGAGCCAAAGATTCATCCAACAGCTTCTTGAGTGTAGGATTGATGAAATCAAGAAGCTGAGTGGAAATAGATGAAAAATCTAGATACATGAAATCAAGTGGACTCTAAGTAGATGAAGAGGGAGATGATCTATTTGCACAGTTTATACAAATAGAGAAAGCTTTTGGTATGGAGGTAGGATTGATGACAGGGGGAATGGCGTCAGGAATTGTTTCCTGGATGGGTATTTGAGGTGGAAATAGGTGAGATGGCAATATGCGAGGTGAAGATGAGTAAGGTGGAGATGAATGAAGTGGAGATAAATGAAGTGGAGATGAATGAGGTGACTGATGAGTTGGGGAGTCTACATGAAAGGAGGTTGAGGATGGAAGTTCTTCAGGCAAAGCAGTTTATAGAGTAGGTGGTGTGGAAGGAGCAGATGTTGTGGAGATTATGGAGTGGGAGAAGCAAGGTGAGAATCTTCTTATGGAGTTTGGAGAGTAGCTGAGACAACCCTAGTGTTTTCAGAAGCTTCCCTAGAAGATTCAACTCTGGATGGCTTTTGAATCACCCTTTCCCACTTTCCAAACAAAGTAAAGGTGGTCCTCTTAGATGCATTAATATGCACTATTTGAGAAACCAAGACCTCTGGGCAAATGGTCGGGAGAAAAATACCCAAGACCCTTCCATAACTCACATCTTTCTTATTAATCTTCTTTTTGATAGAATCAAACAAAATTATCCTCCAGTTAATATTTTTCTGATCAACTAGAGAACACATCAACATGAATTGATGCCTGCTGATATAGTCATGGACTATGTGTTGGCCCAGAAGAACTTTCCTAACCACATCGGCTAGAAATTTATATTCTATAGAAAAATTCTTTTTCAATAAGTGGTTAGGGTTTCCTTGTTTGTGACCCATTCTATCAAGCATAACATCAAATTCTGTACTAGATAATTCTATATCATCTTCTCCAGTGGCTAAGACAAAAATTTCAGAGAAATTTACAGGGGTAAGTGAAACCTAATGTCCTGTAATTGATCTAATAATAGTTGTGTGATTAGGAATCCTTACGGTATGAACCCATTCTTTTATCTCCGTGACTGGGAGTTTGATTCTAGTGGTCATAAAATTACGCAGTTGCTGTGCCTCATACATTTGCAAAATATCTTGGAAGATTTGATCTGAATCGCGAAAAGAGACCATATCGATGTCGAATCCTACATCGAATTTCAATGCAGTAAGTGTCGCTTGCGACACCGCCATTTTCCTACAAAACAAAAAGATCTAGTGTAAGAGAAGAGAAATGGAGAATGCGCGGGATGGAGTTCGATGAAAACGTAATATAAGTTTTCAGAAGTTGAATAAACGAAAATCAATTCGTCTAAAGGTGCACAATTCGTCGAGCTCCGTTCGCTGAGAGGTTCATGAAAGATTTCACAATTTGTCGATCTCCGTTCGACGAAAAGTTCATAATTCGTCATTCGACGAAAGGTTCACATCTCGTTGAACTCCGTTCAACGAGTTGTCATAATTCGTCGATCTCCATTCGACGAAAAGTTGAAATTCGTCAATCTCTGTTCAAAATCAATTTAATGTTTCTCCATCAATCATTCCTAACTGATTTAAAAAGAAATTATGTTTCTTTTCATCTAATGGTTTGGTGAAAATGTCTGCTCTTTGTAAATCAGTAGGTATAAATTCAAGACTAATTTTATTTTTATCTACATTGTCTCTGATAAAATGATGCCTTATTTCTATATGTTTAGTCCTACTATGAAGGACTGAATTCTGTGCAATTGAAATTGCACTTGTATTGTTATAGTATATAATTGAATTATTTAACTTGCAACCATAATCTAGTAATTGATTTTGATTCCACAAAATCTGTGAACAACAAATACCTGCTGCCATATATTCAGGTTTAGCAGTTGAAGTAGAAACAGATGTTTGCTTCTTACAAAACCATGACACGAGCCTATCACCAAGAAACTGACAAGTTCTTGATATATATTTTCTGTCAATTCTACATCCAGCATAGTTAGCATCTGTGAATCCAGTTAATTCAAATCCTGACTCAAAAGGATACAAGAGTCCTAGATTAGGACAATCCTTTATATATCTTAAAATTCTTTTTACTAAGGTAAGGTATGATTCTTTAGGATTGACATGAAACCTAGCACAAATACAGGTTACAAACATAATATCCGCTCTACTTGCTGTTAAATATAATAGAGACCCAATGATATTTCAATATATTTTCTGATCAACAGATTTTCCTTGATCATCATTATCAACTACATCATTAGTAGGCATGAGTGTTTTCATAGAGAAGGCATCTGACATCCCAAATCTTTTAATCAGCTTTTTAGCATATTAAGATTGAGATATGAAGATGACATCAGATGTTTGCTTCACTTGCAAACCAAGAAAATAGGATAATTCACCTATGCTACTCATTTCAAACTTGGAATGCATTAGGTCAGAGAAACTTTTGCAAAGTTTGGAATCAATAGAACCAAAAATTATATCATCAACATATATTTGAACTAGTAAAATTTCAGTTTTATTATTTCTAAAAAATAAAGTTTTATCAATCTTGCCTCTACAAAATTTATTTTCTCATAAAAAAGTAGCAAAGGTCCCATACCAAGCTTATTTAAGACCATAAAGAGCTTTATTTTGTTTAAAAACATGAAGAGTAAGTTGTAGAGATAAAATCTGGAGGTTGTTCCATATATACTTCCTCTTTGATGTACCCATTCATGAATGCACTCTTTACATCCATCTGGTATACTTTTAACTTCTTGAATGCAGCAAAAGCAAGAAATATTTTGATAGCTTCTAATCTTGCAATAGGAGCAAATGTTTGGTCATAATTTATTCCTTACTCTTGTGAATAACCTTAAGCTACCAGTCTAGCTTTATTTCTTACTATAATTCCTTGAGCATCCAATTTATTCCTGAAAACCAATTTAGTTCCAATTACTGGATAGTCTTTAGGTCTTGGAACTAAGTCCCAAACTCTACATCTCTCAAACTTATTGAGTTCCTCTTGCATTGCAATGATCCAATTAGGATCTTGTTCTGCATCTTTTATTGATTGAGGTTCAATCTGAGATAGAAAACAAGTATGCATCTGATCTTGATTGATTTGATTTCATGTTTTCACACCAACTGATATGTCTCCACTCACTTGAGATCTAGGATGATCTCTAAATATGACAAAATCAACAGGTGGAGTTGGTTCTTCAATAACTTGTGTAGTTAATTCCTCTTAGGGAATTTCATTAGCTACAAATTTTTCAGCATAAATTTCTGGATTGTCTTCAACACTGTCTTCAGCAGTTTGTTGAGAAGGATGCAATGTATCCTCTTGCTTTAAGGTTAATTCACCTAGTTTCTCACACAGTATTGGTTCCTGAAAAGTATCTAGGGTAGAGGTATTCCTCTCCTTATAAAACATGTTAGTTTCATCAAATGATATATGTATAGATTCTTCTATTTTGAAGGTAGATTTATTATAAATCCTATAAGCCTTGCTGACAAGAGAATATCCAAGAAATATTCCTTCTGCAACTTTGGCTTCAAATTTTCTTAAGTGTTTCTTAGCATTATTATGGATGTAATATTTACACCCAAAAATTTTTTAAATAACTAACTTTAGGTTTCTTATTTTTAAGCAATTCATAAGGAGTCTTACCCTTGAGTTTATGAATCAGACTTCTATTAAAAACATAATTTGCTGTGCTTACTGCCTCGGCCTAAAAGGATAGGGGTAAGTGAGCATCTGCAAGTAATGTTCCAGCAGATTCAATTAAGGTTATATTTTTCCTTTCTGCCACCCTATTTTGTTGAAAAGTTCTAGGAGCAGAGAAACACTGCCTGATTCCTTCTTTCCCACAAAATTCTCTCATCATAAGAGACTCAAAATCAATGCTATGGTCACTTCTGATCAATGTAATCTGAGTAGAATGCTCAATCTTGATGTTCCTGAGAAAGTCTGTAAGAATTTTGAAAGTATCAGACTTGTTTTTAAGAAAGAACACCCAAAAGAATCTTGAGAAATCATTAACAATAACTAAAGTGTATGACTTTCATCCCAAACTTTGTTTTACAATAGGTCCAAAAAGGTCCATATGTAGCAAATACAAAATTCTGGGTGAATCACTCTTAGATATGGATTTAAAATTATTTTTAGTTTTCTTACCTAATTGAAAAGCCCTGACAAAGTCCTTCCTTCTTGTAAGATCCAAAAGGCAGTCCACTGACAAGTTTGTCCTTAGATAATTTAGCAATAGTTCTAAGGTTTACATGTCCCAATCTTTTATGACAAAGTTTATTTGATTTACTTAACTGATTAAACAAGTATATTTCAAATTTAGCAGAGTTAAAATTAACTAGATAGATTGAAAGTGCAGCTAGATCTGATATACTCTAGAGGGGGGTGAATAGAGTATATGGTGCTTGAAAACTTTTTACAACAATTGTTGTAATCTGAGTGAGCAGGGAAGCAATTATTAAATCTAATCACAGAACTAAACTAATCACAAAATAATCACAGAACAATCACAGCCAGAAACAAAAATAAAGACAAGCAATCCAGATGACACAAGGAAATATAGTGGTTCCCCTAAACTTGGGTACATCCACTCTTCTACCACCCTAGGTAGGAATCCACTGCAGGATGAGTTGATCAGGTGTCCTGGGCACCAATGAGCTTTTGATAAGGTGCTCAAAAACCAAATCAGATTTTTTGATCAGGTGTCTTGCAACCAATGAGCTTTTGACAAAGTGCTCAAAAACCAAGCTCAAACTTTTGAAGGGAGTTTGAGAAACCCTTTACAGAGATGGGGGGTGAGAGAATGATGGAAGTCTTCTCTTTCTCAAAGCAGCTGAGAAGACTATGTGGATTTGATGGTGTCAAAGCTCCCCCTGAGTCCTTGAGATGTTCAGGAAAAGAAGCTTTGCTGTAGGGTGATAGGCCTTCAGAAATTGATCTCCAGCAAAAGATGATTTCAACAACAACTGAAATGTTAGGTGTCTGGAGTCTTGAAAGATGTTGGCCTTGAACACTTGAGACAAGAGAGATCAGAAGATTTCAGAAAGTTTGATCTCCTTGGATGTGTGTTCTTCAAAGAATTCTTTGAGACAGAGAATATATTTTTTTGTTCTTCTTGTCTTTGTTCTGAGGATTGTTGATGTCTAAGAGAGATTCAAAAATCTTGTCTTTTATTCTCTGGTACTGAATAGAAAAACATCCTCTGTCAAGAATAGCCGTTGGCCTGCATTAATTGCATCCTTAATTGCAAAATGTCTTATGGAGGAAAGTCCAAAGAAACATTTCTTGAAAATCCCTTGAAACTTGGTCCAGAAATAAATGAAAACGGCTAGAAAATCTTCTGAATTAATTGCAGAATAAATCCTTAACTGATCTGAATTGAATCTTGAAAAATCCTTGAAGTCATAAGAAAATGTCGAACTGAGCTCTACTATCATCGAATGGAGTTCGACGATCTGTCGAAGTTGAGCTAGATGATCGTCGATCGGAGTTCGACGAATCGTCGTGCTGAGCTCGACGATATGACTTAGTATCAAACTGCAAAAGTCTTGGTGTTGAGGGCAGCTTCCAAACTTAGACTTCTAACCCTTAGACTCAATTCTAATTGACCTTTTGAGCTATACAGGAGGTCAAACATTGGTTTCCTAGAGACATAGTGATCCTGACCCAAATTAGTAATAGGGTGTTCCAACATAGATGTTACCCTGTCTAACCCCAGATAAAATAATTGTGTTGTCACTAGATATAATAGAGCATACAGACTTATTAAATGATACCCGATAACTTTCATCACATAGTTGACTGATGCTGATTAGGTTATGCTTAAGACCTTTCACATAAGCTACCTTTCTGAAGGTAACTACTCCAACCTTGACATTATCATAACCCTCTGTCTGGCCATAGTTGGAGTATCAAATATGACTTTTGGTCCAAGCTTTGCTTTGAAGTCTTTTATATTTATTTTCTACCTGTCATGTGTTTTGAGCACCCACTATCAAAGTACCACCGTTCCTCTGTGGTAGGATAGTTATCTTTCTATAATAAAAATAAGTTTGGTGTTCTTGACTCAGATTACCTTGAGTCCTATTTTTCTCACATAATCAGTAAAAATATAAGAAAATTCAAGTTGATCTTTATATCCAAGTGGATGATATCTCCTGGGAGGGATGATCCACTCAGTAAAAGGATTTATCAACTTTTGTGTTTGATTATTCTTTTGAAAAGAGGTATATTTTTTGTTCGAAAAGTTTGAGTTCGACGAATTATACTAATTTTGTCGAGCTTCGTTCAACGAATAGTAGTGAGTTTGTTGAGCTCTATTCATAGAATAGTAATATTCATTTTCTGTGTTCAGCATTCGTCGATCTCTGTTCGACGAATAATAGTGATTATGTTGAACACCATTTCTAGTATTCATAGTTCGTCGATCTTTGTTCGACGAATTCTGTTGAATATTATTTTTCTTGAAATTTTCATTCTTTGTTAGAATAGATTTTGATTAAAAAACTTCAGTATCTTTATCTGTGATTTCTAATACTTCTTTTTCTTTAGCTGATATAAATTATACATGTGTAGTTAAAATATTTTTCTTAAGCATTGGAGGTTGACTGTATGAAGCTCCCAAGCCTAGTCTGTCATTTAATCTGGCATTAACTATCTATGTAATATTTATCAGTTTGATACTTCTCCCATTAAGAGATTCTTCAAATTTTTTAGCCTCAAATAATTTATTTTCTAAAGAAACTATTTGTTGTTTCGAAATTTTCAATTCTTCTTTAAGTTTAATGTTTTCCGAAGATAAGTTGTTTAGTTCAGTTAACTTATCTCTGAGAAGTTTTATTTCCTTCTTAGATTTTATCAAATCTTTACACAACAGTTTAAAATCTATTTTAAATTGTTCTGATGTAAAATCAAAAGTTGAGATTACCTGATCTTCTTCTGTCTCAGATTCAGAATTAGAATTGCTATTTGATGCAATGATTGCCATCAAACAGACTTATTTAGCCTTCGATTCTTCTTCATCTTCACTTGAACTGGATGAAGATTCTGTGTCTGTCTCACTCCATATTTCAGCAACAAAACTTTCCCCTTCTGTCTGTGTTTACTAAAAGAGGGTTTGTCTGAATGTTTCTTGAAGTCTTTCTCCTTCTTCTTATCTTTCTTCTAACACTCAGGACATTCTGGAAAAATGTGTCATGGTTTTCTGCAAACATAACAAACAATTTCTTTAGTGGGTGTTTTGTCATACCTTGGCTTATCCTTCTTTTTAGAAAATCTTCTCCTGAAGTCTTTCCTGGCCATCTTGTAAAATCTTTTATCCAAAAGACTCATGAGTTCTTCATTCTCTGGAAGTTGCTCTTCCTTTTCAGTTGCTTGAAAGATAATACTCTTGTCCTTCTTTACTGAAGATAGAGTCATTTATTCAGCTTCCCTTGTTTTGATGAGCTGCTCATAGGATTTGAGCTTGCCCAACAAGGTTTCTGTTGAAATCTCATTTACACTTCTCGCTTCTCTAATTGGCCAAATACTTGAATCTTATGTGCTAGGGAAACATATGAGAATTTTGTCATTGACTTCTGTCAATGTATTGTCTTTTTCCAAGGTTTTCAGTTCATTGATTATGAGACTGAGCTTTGTATACATATCTGCAACAGATTTAGTTTCTCCCTTTTTAAAATTCTCGTATTGAGAAATTAGGTGAGATCTTCTATCTTTTCTTTCATATGCTGATCCAGCTACCATTGCAGTGAGGGAGTCCCAGATATCTTTTGCTGAGGTGCATTCAGCAACCTTTTAAAAAATGTCATGTGACATTGTTTGGGCTAGTATGCTCATTGCCTTTGCATCAACAATTTTTGCTTTTCTCCAAGCTTCTCTCCATTCTGGTGGAGGTGTAGCACTAGTGCTTGGTGCTGCTAGAGGTTGAGGTGGACCTGTTAAAATTAAATTGTATATATCCTCATCAATAGAATTCATATATAATCTAATCCTTGTCTTCCATAGTGCAAACTTATTGAGATTGCAAACAGGAGGTCTAGTGCTTGAATACTCCTTATTTTGTGCCATGATAAAATCAAACATCTAGGTAAAATAAGATCTATCAGGATCTATTGGTTCAGGTGTTAGCCTATAAAATAATCAACCTGCCTCTGATACCAATTGAAAGTGAAGGGATAGATCTAACTTTTATACAAGGTGGGGGGTGGGGGGGGGTGAATAGTGTATTTTTAAAACTTTAATTTATCTTTTAGTCGTTGTAAAAATAGTGATATATGTATATGTATATATAAAAATCACATCACATAAATAAAAAAAAACAATCACAGACAACACAAGGAATTTATAGTACTTTCCCAATAAATCTGAGTATGTCTACTCTTCTACCACCCTGGTAGGAATCCACTATAGGTTTTTGATCAGGTGTCCTGTCATTAGAAGATCTATTTTCTAAGAGGGATCTAGCAACCCTTTGGGCTTTTGATCAGGTACCCAAAAACCAACCTAAGTCTTTTGATCAGGTGACTTATGAACAAAGGGTTAACTTTTGAAGGGAGTTAGAACCCTGTACACAGTTTAAAGAATGAACTAAATGAGTTAGATGTTGTCTTCTCTTTCAAGAGTCTCTGAGAAGACTTAGTGGATGATGTTGTAAAAAGCTCCCTCTGATTTGAATAAAAATTGTGATCAAGGGAGAAGACTTTTCTTTAAGGTGTAGGCCTTCTTGAGTGTTGTTGCTCTCCAGTAGATATTCCAGGCAGATATGAAATAGGATGTCTCTTGGAGAGTCTGAAGCAGAATGAAAGTATATCTCTGTATCTCTGTGTCTCTAACTACTCTATGTATCAGCAATCTCTACAACAATCTTCTCTCTGTCTATATATATATATATGGCAAAACGATTTCAATGTTTGAAATAAACAAATTCTGAAACGTCTGAATCCCTTGAGAATTCGTAACTATCTTGGTAATTAATTAAATTAATAACTCTGTGATAAATTCATATTTAATGTTGCCTTAAACGACTATTTTCATTTGAATAATTATCATTAAATATCAAAGTTTCAGTTACCAAATCTTTGAAATCATTCTGCCATATGTTAATATAAAAACTGTCTGATTTGTCGAACTCAGCAAGTATTTCGTCGACCTGGGATTGACTTTCGTCGAACTGAGCTTTCATAGACTGAACTATCACATTCGTCGAGCCAAGCTCTGTGTTCGTCGAAATGAGCTTGACCTTCGTCGAACTGATCTTCAACAAACTGAGCTATCACTTTCGTCGAGCTGAGCTATGCATTCGTCGAACTGAGCTCAGAGTTAGTCGAACTAAGCTCAGAGTTTGAGACCTGAGTTAGTCGAGCTGAGTTCAGAGTTCGTTGAACAGAGTTCAGAGTTTGTTGAACTGAGCTTCTTTGTAATTCCTTCTGAAATACTTCTGGAAATAAACTATGACCCTTAGTCTATACAAGTTGGGTCAAAATAAAATCCTAATAGTAATCCTACCTCAAATCAGTAATAAGGAGTTCCAACAAAAAGCTTCATCTCCAAGAAGTCCAAGACTCTCATCGACAATGACTCAAGTGAGTCAATTTCAGAGAATGAGGAAGCTTACTTCGAGCTTATGGCTCGTTCAGATGAGGAAGTTGGCGACTCTGGGTACTATGGGAAGGTAAACTCTCACACTATACTCTCTGAGTAGGAAACCTCCTTTAATGGTCATGAGGACTACTATTCAGATGAAGATGAAGCTAACTTAATGGCTCAACATGAGAAACTTTTGACAAATGCCAAAAGATAGTCAAAAAGCAAGCAAAAGAGATTGCCTTCCTTAAGGCAGTGGAAACAAGTCTAGAGGAGGAACTTGCAAAACTACTTCGTCTAAGAGATGAAGTCCACTCCTTGAAAGAGGAATTGAAAAGCTCAGCTAAGACATTAAGATAGAAGGAGAAATACCTAGATGAGCTAGAAGAAAAGCTCTTGGTGGAAAGGAAGCTAGTTGAAAGCAACTCGAAGCCAAAAACGGTTCTTCTTCTCATCAATGAGTTTTCTGTTCCAAAGAAGGGTAGTGATCTTGGCCACGTTACTAGAAGAGGTAAGACTGCTAAGAAAGCCAACGCTAAATAAAAAGGGAAGGCACCACAAGGTTAACCATCGTTTAATAAGGTAATCTTCCCGACGAATAGATTTTACCTTGAGACATCCTATGGTCACCTTGCTAGGCCTACTTAAGTGGAACCAAAAAGGCACTACCAAGGATTGAGTCATCCCAGAGATTTTGGGGTAAGTGTTTTTAATGTTCCTTACAAAGAGATCACTCTTAAAGACTATGCTCCTTATGTTCATGGACATCATTATAAGAAAGCACCAAAAGCTAAAACAGTGGTACCCAAGACAAAGGAGATGGAGAAGCCCCGTGTCTGTTGTAATCTGGAGGATTCCACCTCCAAGTTTGTTATCCCTGCTATACCTTGTATTCAAAAGGTAAAGCAGGAGTACAAGAGAAGGTACAACAGGTTTTACTGTTGGTGTTGCGGCAAAATTGTTCATTTTGGCGTAGATTATTGGTTCAACCCGATAAATTTTGAAGCTCCATGAGTTAACAGTGCGAGACCGACCACTCGCAAAGTTAATGTTCATATTGGTGTTAAGCTGACAAGGAACCAAAGACCCAAATCCGTTTGAGTTCCTAAGGTAAAATGATTTATGTTTGCAGGTATGTCCAAAAACCAACAAAAATCCAATCTAGTATTTAGACAGTGGATGCTCTCGGCATATAACTGAGACAAGAAGCATACTACAAGAATTTATCCCTGTCGAAGATGGACCAAAAGTTATATTTGTCTATGTTTAGACAATTCTACAACAGTGTGCTTTTTGGATAAAAGTAGTGCGTCTCTTTGTGACCAATGACACAAGTGATTATCACATATTAATTTCAAAACCATAAATATATTATTTTCTCACAACTTAGTGCGCGATGCCCCCAACATTAAGTGCCTTAAATAGAGTCTGTGTCACGCATGCCAAATGGGTAAGCAGACAAGGGCTACCTTAAAGGGTATTGCTGAAAAAGATTTTTCGAGAAGTCTGTACTTAATTCACATGGACTTATTCGATCCTATACCAATTCACAGTTTAGGAGATAAAGTATATACACTGGTAATTGCGGATGACTACTCTCATTTTACTTGGACGTTCTTTCTGAAACACAAGTCAGACACCTTTGATTCTTTCACTAATTTTGTTCGACAAATTCAGAACAAGTTGAACTACTCAGTAGTCAAAAGTAGAAGTGACCCCAAAAAAGAGTTTGAGTTTGGTTCCATGACAAAGTTCTATGAAAGTCAAGGTAACTTTCATGAGTTTTCCTCCCTGCATACTCTATAGTAAAATGGAGTTGATGAGAGAAGGAATAGAACCCTCATTGAAGCATGTACAACTATGTTGAATGACGCTTCACTTCTAGAGTACTTCTGGGCTGAAGCAATCAACATAGCTTGTCACGTGCAAAACAGAGCTCTAATCAACAAGAACCACCGTATGGCTCCCTATGAATTATTGAAGGGCAGAAAACCGACTGTGTCCTGCTTTAGAATCATTGGAAGTAAATGTTTCGTACTTAATAATGTGAAGTATTACCACACAAAGTTTAGTGAAAAATGTTTTGAAGGTATTTTCGTAGGCTATAATAGACAAATTATGACATACATGATTTTCAATAAGAAAACTCTGGTGGTATAAGAGTCTATTAATGTTGTATTTGATGAGACAAGCCTGCTCCAAAGCAGCTCGTCCAGTGTTTTTGGTGCAAATGCAGGTACCAGGTTCAAGGAACTAAGCTTGGATGAAGCTGTCAAGGAAGAGGACCCAAGCTCAGTCAAAGTCATCGATCTAGGCTTGGTGGATGAAGAACAACAAGATGAACCAACCCCAGTGACAACAATCTGTTCCAACCGGCAGTTCAGTCCAGAAATTTCTGTTTCATTCGCTGATTCTCCATGCCTCCTCAAAGCACTAGTGGTTTGCAAGGGGGTGGAGAATTGATTCGAACTGGTTTTACTTCTACTTTTGATGAGTTTAGGAACTTGATCCTGATGTTGGAGACAGCCGGCCTCTCAATTGTACTGGAACACCCCTGCAAGGTTTTGGACAAATATGTCCTTAAGTTCTTTCAGAATGCAAAGTTCCGACGTGAAGATACTGTCATCAAGAGATAAGTTTGTGAGACTTCAATTAAAGTGAAGGCCTCCCACCTCACCCGGCTCTTGAGGCTTCCAGCCTGTGATTTAGCAGATCACCTCGAAGAGGAGGACTTTTCAAGATCAATGTTGTTCTGTGGATTGCCAAGAGGCACCAAAGCTATTAAAAGGAAAGGGATGAATGAGGAAGGAAAGATGCTACAAGATATCATCAGAAAAGTACTGTTATGCAAGACTGGTTTACACGACTACCTATCATCAGAGATGTTCAAGATTCTAGTGACAATCATCTACAGAAAGAGAATGGACTGGGGTGTTATGCTATTTGACAAGATCAAGGACAGTCTCCGCACTCCCAACTTTGGAAGGATTATCAGCTTGTACTTGAATAGACTGGATGGAGGCAAGTTTGATATGAATAATGGTGTGCCTATCCATCACCTGAAGAAGATCAACTCATCCATCTTCTCAAGGCGGGATAAGAGGATCCTAAGGCAAGGGGGAGCCCAAGATTTGCCTGTGGAGGAGGAAGTACAAGCTCCTGAGAATAGGATTCCTTCTGCACCCCCAATGAGATTCCTGGTAGATTGAGTGCAGGAATGCAGGGGGAGCCAGCAGATACACATATGGCTACTCAGAGAGTGCCCTTGAGTGTTTCTACTGAGATAGTTCCAGATGTCCAAGCTGTTGCTGCCGAGTCAGTGCCTATTGAGGCTGAGGATGAGATTATTGAGGATGATGTTCCAGCTCCAACTGAGGATGATTTGAATGTTGATGACTATAAAATAGATGTTGATGAGGAAACGATTGTTGCTGATGAGACCAGAGCTACTGATAATGCTAATGATGGTCCTAAGAAGGTGTTAGTGAAAAACCAGATTGCCCCTCTCCCAGATATTACTCCTGCTTCAGCTTCTGAGGGGGAGGTGACTCAGTCCTTTATATCTATTGCTACGCAGGTTGACAGGTTTATCTGCAAGCTAGAGAAGAGAGTTGGCCGAGCATCTGGTATTCCTCCAGCCATTCCAAAGGAGGTAGTGGATATTTTTGATGAGGAAGGAGATGTAAAAGAGCATGCTCCTGTCCTATCTGCTTTGAAGATCTCAGGTTGATTTTTAAGGCTCATTTATCTCTGATAGATGAGCCGCCAAGTGATTCAGAAATCCATGCAGGTCTTCCCTCACATCCCAGTGTTCCTACTGAAGAGGTTTCTAGCTCCAGTTCATATAGTTCTATCCTGAAGACCATAAAAGCATGTTAGTCAAACAACAACAATAGTTTGAAGCCTCAAATGCAAAAAGTTCTGCAAAAGGTCCGGGAAATAGAGAGAGATATGAACAATGACCTTGCAGCGTTGAAGGTGTGTTTCAATAAGATAGATGAAGGCATGGACTCCTGGTTTGCGCAGGGTCATCAAGCTCTAATTCATAATATGGTCGGGCTAAAGAGTAATGTAGAAGTTCTTCAAAATATTGATAAGAACGTTGTAACAATGATTGAGGCTCACGATCGCTCAATGGATTATTTTGATAAGACAATGGAATCGTATGCCAATGCTGTAGCAGATGAAGTTAAAACGGGGGAGGATGCCTTTAATGATAAGGTGGATGTTGTTGAGGCTGCAGTGCTTGCAAACTTCCAACAAGTCAATGACTACTATTATGGCAATTTTGTATACCTACATAGTCAGATATTTAGATCTCAAGTACCTGTTGTGCCTGCTCATGTTGAAGTTCATCCTGCTGAGGATTACTCTCAACTTTAGACATATACAGAGGATTTCACTTAAGACACTACTGCTGCTACTAATATTCAAGCGGTTGAAGATATTCCTCATGCTCCTATCTACAAGAGAAGAAAGTATTATGAAGGCCCTTCTGCTATAAGATCAGAGACTGCCAGAGATCTGCTAGTCAGAGATAGAGATATGGGTGGAGTGTGGAGTCCAACTTTAAGAGGAATTATTCTAGACACCTTCACTTTGGTTGATCTTGGAAATGAAAATAGATGGAATCACTATGATCAAGATGAATGACACAAGTATGAATTGGCCTCTGCCAAGAGAAGAATATACTTCAGAAATTACAAGAAATTATGTGCCTCCAACCCCTCCAAAATATTTTCCTAAGCTAAAGGCTTATTTTGTTAGGCAACGTTAGAAGGATCAAGGCAGGCAGGCCTGATATTCTTTTTTTTGTTTTGATTAAGAAGTGGATGTTGGTTGCCCCCAACTATGAACTCTTAATTGATATATATATATATATATATATAATTTATATGTCTTAACTAAGATTGTGCTCTGTTTCTAATTTTAAATATCTTTTCAATTTTATGCTCGATGATTATTCTTGTTGTGCAATTCACCTTAGCTTATAAGATTCTGACTTCTTCAAATAAGGGAAGATTGTTGGATATTATATCCACAATAACCCTGATTTGAAAACGGGTCTAGTTAAGCTAAGATGAATTGTGATTGCAGTTGATATTGCAGTTTTAGTTATGTACTTGCAAGTTTACATTGTTAAGTACACACCAATGTAAGGTTACACTGAGTCAGTAAACACGGGTCTATACAATGTAATCCTTTATTGTGTAGGTCATTGTGTTGACTCACGTGTAATCTCTCTATTGGGGTGTACTTTTGTGCCAAGTACATGAGGAGGATCGAGGAAGAAGAAGATCTCGAATTTTATAGAACAAAAATTTTACCGAAGTAAAATTTGTCGAGTATCGTAAGGGATATTTGTTGAATTCATCGAGTATCATTGATATTCGTCGAATTTGTCGTATATACTTACTAGCACTCATCGAAATCATCATATATACTTGTGGTAGAATATCTGAAAAGTTGGAAAAACAGTTAAGTAAAATTCATCGAGTATCATCAAGTATACTCATCAAATTCGTCGAATGTATCTAACGATACTCGACAAATTCGTCGAATATACTTGTCGATACATGCCGAATTCGTTGAATCATCTCGACGTTATTTCTCTGAATTTTCTTAAGGCTAATTCGTCGACTATCATGGTGTCGAGTGCATCGATGGCGTCGAGTGCATCAATGAAGTCGAGTGCGTCGAGTGCATCGACAACGTCAAATCTGCTATCTTATACTCGTCGAATTCGTCGTGTATACTAGCTGATACTTGATGAATTCGTCGAGTATGATTTCATCTTTGGCGTTGAGTGGCTAGCTGTTTTGAGTTGGATTTATCTAAGTCAGATTCGTCATATATCTATAACTATTCGGCGAGTATACTAGCTATAATCGATGATACTCGACTAATATGACTTAGAATAAATTTCCGACAGTTTTTCAGATGCAGGCTTGGGTTGGACGACGACCATGCACAGTAAATTTCACAAAGTTTATTTTTGGAATTTTTTTATAGTCGTTGCTATTGATGTTGCCTATAAATACATATGGTGGATTTTTAATCTTTCTAATCTTGCTAATTGTTCTAATTTTCAAATCGAGAAAGATTCCAAAAATGCACATCTTCGACTTCCCATACAATACGCGAAACCCGATCGGCCGACAACTTCAAGCAGAGCAAGATTCAATCATCATTTTTCCGATTCGACTGGATATGAGTGTTCGAAAGATCTCTATTCCTACAGATCTAGTCGATTCAATGTTCAAGATCCAAGTCTTCAAAGTCTTCCAAGTTTTTGAGTTGCCGTGTTCTCTAAGACTATTCAAGATCATCTTTTCGAAGAATGACATATAGAAGACTCCAGATCTTGTAAAGATTGTGTTTTTATTATTGTGTAATACTCTTTTACATTTGTAGGAGATCTTATCTCCAAGTTGTAGATCCGTTTGTGGATCAAGTGGTAGATCTGTTTGTGAACGAGTCGTAGATCCGTTTGTGGGTCGAGTTGTAGGAGAGGTTGTTCTCCGAGTGGTAGGAGCATCATCTCTGAGTTGTGGCTCCGAGGTGTAAAATTTGTTGAAATCTGAGAAAGGTGCAGTAGCTGAATCTAGCCCTTCGTGGTAGATAGGCGAGGCGGGAAAGTGGACGTACCCAACTCGGGGAACCACTATTGATCGCAGTGTTTTGTGTGCTTAATTTTTCAAGTATTTTTAATTCCACAAAAAGACACAGACATCACATATTCACCCCCTCTAGGTGATTTAGGTTGACTATAGATACTTTAAAAATAATCTATCCGTGACAATGGATATCTGTTCTTGATGGTTACCTTATTCAATTCTCTATAATTAATGGACAATCTCATGGAACTATCCTTCTTTTTCACAAACAAGACAGGAGCACCCCAAAGAGAAGAACTTGTCCTAATAAATCCACACTGCAATAATTCAACTAGCTGGCAACTCTTCCAGCTCATGTGGGGCCATACAGTACTGTCCCTTGGCAATGGGGAGAGTACCTGACTCAAGATCAATGACGAATTTTACATCTGTCTCAGGCGGAATACCGGGAAGACTGACAGGGAAAACTTCAGGAAAATCTCACACCATACCAATATCCTAGATACATGACAAACTACTAACAGTTTCCAAAATAGAAACCAGGTAAGCAAAACAACAAGATCTAAGAGTTTTTGAGCACTTACCACAGAAATAATCGGAGAATCCCGGCGCGGAAAACCACACACACTCATGTGGTGGCCATTGTCCGTCTTGAAGTCCAAACGCTTTACCTTGTACTGAATAACAACATCATATCTAAAAAACCAGTCCATGCCCAAAATCACATTGAAGTCCTCCAGGTCTAGCACCTTCAGATCAGCAAAAGCTAGTAAATCACCTAAAAGGATAGGACAACTCTGGATTCCCTGGTCCGACATCACTGAGTCACTAGAGGGAAACTTAACAAGAAATGAATCGCTAACTTGATCGAGAGTCAGACGATGATGTTCTACAAAAGTCTTAGCCATGAATGAGTAGGTAGCACTAGAATCAAAAAGAATGCACGCCCAACGATTCTTTACCTTAAACTCCCCTATAAAATCGTACACGTAACTAGCTAAATCAACATCTAAGCTATAACTGATACCTAAGAACTAGTTTAGAATGTAACCTGAGATCACTTGAGTGGAAGTCTGTGCTTCCTCCATGGTCACCACATTCAACTTACCCTTCCCTTTATCCAGATATTACGGCAGCGGTAAGTCTTGAAGTGGAACTAGATGCAGCGGGGGCTGAGACTGCGGTCACCTAGAATTCAAATGCCCTTTCTGCCCACACTGAAAGAAGACCTTATCCTTTGACTAGCAATGGGAAATATCTATTTACATGAGGCACATACCAGGTCTCCTTTGGGTGTGCTCTGAATTGCAAGAACTTGCTGATGCTTTTGCGCTCCCAACCTCTTAAAACACTTCTCGAAGGGATGGCCTGGTCGGCCACAAAATCTACACGCTTCTTTACTTCCTTTCTTCGAAGCAAGGCCAGATTCCCAAGAGATTCTACTGTCATCAGACTTTCTTTTGTCCTTCCTCGCATGCAACCCGCGATTCTTTGCATTGTAGATAGCCTCGAATTTCAGAACAGATTTTACTGCTTCAACATAAGTCTATGATCTATACGCACTAGCCAACTGCTGGATATCTCTATGAAGTCCTCCCAGGAATCACTTTACCCTACCTGCCTCAGAGGCTACTAAATCTGGAACAAACCTGCTCAGCTTACTGAACTCTACCTCGTACTCACTAACTTTGAATTGTCTTTACTTCAAGCGCTAAAAGTTGTTCATCAGAAGGTCTTGCTCGACCGATGGCAGAAAATTCTTTAGCAACATCTCTTTGAAAGATTCCCACAAACATCACTCTGGGAGGCTCTTTTTCTCTCGGATCCGCCGGCTCTTTGCAAGGCCCTTCAGCTGGTAAGCGGCGACCATCACCTTCTGGTCCACAGAGATTCTCGAATACAAAACATTTCTTTGATGGTAATGATCCAATCATCCAAAGCTATGAAATCAACTCTCCCGTCATAGGTAGGAGATCATAATCGTTGGAAGTGCGAAATGAAATTCATCTCCAGTGGCAGCAGAACTGGAGGCACCAGAGGAGTAGGAGGAACATGTATAGTCTATCCCACTATAGGGTTCTGCACTACAGGCTGCTGCCCTAAGACGACAGTCAGCAATGCCTGAATTTGCGATTGTATTACAACCATCTGCCTTGAAAGGGCCTCATTGCTCTGCCGTAACCCTTCAATCACAGCCTCACTGTACGCACCCGACGATACACCCTCAGACTGGGGAGTCTACCTCATCACAATACGCTTAGGCGACATTCCTAATAATACAATGAACAACTCATCAAAAACTAGCTTAATGCTAGAATAACTCAACTTAGTTCAGGCCATATATGTATAAATACTTACTCTTGCTGCTACCTTGCTCAGGGATTTTCATAAATGATGTTATGCTTTAACTTAGGATGATATACCATCAACATATTGACTCATATGTATATAATATAAATACATGAATTCTTATTCTTTTGTTTTAAAACCATGTGTGTACGTGTGCCATCATATAGATCTTAACATGACATGTGTGCTCATGCTATGTTATGTTATACATGCAGTGCTATACATTCTAATAAAGGCCTTAATGTATGTTATGAGTGGCTTTTACATGAAATATTATGCATCTCATACTACATAATATCACACGTAATGAAAAATAAAATCTAATGGACATCCATGTGATGATTGTTATGCATCTCATACTACATAACAGTCATATGTTGCTTCCTATGAGGATCCATATACAAACACATATTATGCATCTCATACTACATAATATGTCCAGTATACTTCTTGTCATGCTTATGGGTGTAGTGTTCATGCTTCAGCCAAGACATACTGATGAGACATCGATGTGTGTATGCAATGAAACAAGATAACTAAAACCATATCAGAAAAAACCGTTCGACAAATTTGTCAAACAAACCTCCCTCTGATACCAATTATCACAACCCGCATTTTCTCAGTATTTAATTTTATATCAGAGTGAGAGAAAATACGTGCCATGATGCCACGCCGTGCAAGAACCTACTTCTATCACTTTTCATGAAATTAAAAATTTTTTGTGATGAAAATATAGTGACATTTAAGTTTTGATGGTCGAGTCCCTTAGCTCAATAGATCAACTAGTCTATGGGTAAAAGGATACATATACGTAGTAGAAAATACTTTGTTTAGTTCATTTTTTATCTTATATGAGCATGACGGTCCATTAAAATAATTCATGACATGCACACCTCTAGATTTAATATAAGTACTAAAAGAGCTTTTATGTTCGTTAAAATAGAATGTCATTTGATTTAAAAGGATGTTATGAGCATGAGATAAGAATATTGATCCTTTTATACCTTGAAAGTAACTAACATGCAACCTAACATAAATCCTTCCCAAAGAGCAAGCAGGTAAAATAAGTCAGCAAGGAAAATAACATAACAGGTAGCAAATAGTCTAACAGTTACAGTAATTCACTGTGGGCATCACCAACCTGACATGAACCCACAAAACAACATGTATGTCTGAACCAAAGTAAGAACAACAAAATTACCTCACGAAGGTGAGGGAAGGAAAACCACTACTACAAAATTCCATGCCAGATACTCAATGAACTCGGCACCTAGATACTCAACGAATCTACCGTACTCAACTCCACGCTAGCCGATACTTGGCGAAATTGGACTTAAGCAAATATACCTATACTCAATGAGTATTATACAACAAATTTGCTGTAACATCTCTCAAACAACTAGACCCCTAGGAGTGGTTTTGTCATGACTAGGTCATGACAAAACCCTATGAAGCCCAAGAAGGCTAAGTAAACCTAGGGATATAGGTGAGACCACTATGGTTTGTAAATAGTAGATTTATGAATCCTAGTTTAAGATGATCATGGGGCTTCACCAAGACTTCAAGACCCCACCATAGCATCACCAATCCATTGTAAGGTTCATATGAACCCTAAGGGTCCATTGGAGTTAACCCAGGGAGGACAAGTTGACCTAGGACCACTCTAGGCCTAAATTGGGCAAGGTGCCCTAATTAAGGACAATGTGCCCTAGTTAAGCCCAACTAACCCTACCAGGGTCTTCCTAGACATAACATGTGGTCAATGGGTCACTAAGGACCCATGGAAGGTAGTCAAAATGGTTAAGTTGACCAAGGTCAACTTTATCCCTAAATGGGTCAAACTAGCCTACTTACGGTCAATTGGCCAACCCCTAGCCAGGTGGACACCACCCATGCCATACTAACACTAAGGTGGGGTCAATGGGTCACCAAGGACCCATTGGGGTCAACCTTAGAGGCTAAGTTGACTTAAGTCAACTCTAGCCCTGAAGTGGTCAAAGTGCCCTTACCAAGGGACAAGTGACCTCCAAGGTGCTAAGTCAGCCCTACCCAACCCTACCTAGGCCTTAGGGGAGATCAATGGGTCACCAATGATCCATTGGGAGCAACCCAAAAGGTCAAAAAGACCAAAGTCAACCCAAGCCTACTTTGGGTCAACCTAGCCCACATGGGCTAGCCCAAGCTCAAGCCTCCTCATGTGGCTTCTTTAGGGAATAATGTGCATGGATGGGCTGCAAATAGTCCTCCATGTTGACCAAGTCAACTTGGTGACTAGGAGAGAGGGTGAGCTCCATTCCATGTTAATGGAGGAGAGAGAAAAGAAGAAAGAGGAGGGAATGAAGGGGCTTGACCAAGGGGAGGCCAAAGGCCACCTTTAATGGCTGAATTCAACTCCCCTAGGGAAGGGGAGAAGTTTCCAGCCATTTCCCCGGCCACCAAAGGCCTGGTTCAGCCCCCTCCTACATGGCCAAGCCTAGCCATTAATGGCTTTAATGGACATTGATAATCCAACCTCTCCTCTCCCCAACTGAGGCTTTAAACACCATCAGTGGGTCGAGAGAAGATTTTCCCAATCCTTACCTGAAGAAATCGAGCCCCCCCCATTGTGCAGTTGCATAAACCGAGCGACGCTGCCTTCAAAAATGGTTTCCCGGCGATCTTCTCGACTTCAGGCCGCCGACAATGTCCTCCTCCTCCCCTTGCCTCATGGTTAGATCATTGTAATGCTTAGGTTCAAGGTTCCGGCTCAATTGAGCCTGAACCAATTCCTGGTTTTCATGGTTTCGGGCCGAGAAATCTTCTTGGTAGAACTGCCGGAATCCGCCCCTCCGGCGGTTGTGTCGCCGCCAGTCGATATCCACCACCTCGATGGAGGTGTTGGTGTTGGTGGCCGGCTGGGGAAGTGCCGGGATGGGAGGCAGCGACGGTTGGAAGTGGCTCCAGGCTCATGTTACCTCAGCCTTTGGCTGGAGGTAGACGATGAGCCCATGCCATTGGATCTGCGCCAAAATTCGTGCGCCAGATTTGGTAAGAATCATTTTAATTTCATTTTATTTCGTTTATATCACACTATTTGTAGTAGATGTTTTTAATTTTTAAAAATACTTAGGATCCTCTACTAAAAAAGTCACCAACATACAGTTTGTAGCCCTAAGGGTCTATTTTAATTCAAAATTGATTTGAACCAATTTGGACCTATAGTCGGACTAGGGCACCCATTTTGGTGGGACCTATACCTTGGGCAATCCTGAGACTAAAATGGGTGCCCACTATTCATCCCTTGTCAAAATGACCTGAAATTTGGGCAGGTGTCACCTTTAGCTATACCTAGGGCCTGTCCAAAAATGAGAATTTTTGAAGATACTTTGGCTATGGTTTTAATTTTTATTTAATAATAACATGGTAATTTAATTAGGTGGTCTAATGACCTCCAAACCCTCCCAAATTTTGGTGAGTGGTCCCTGGCCTCATTATATGTCTCTGTATAAATTTTCACCTCATTTGGATGTGTTTTGGATAGGGAATAACCTAAACCTAATTTTACCATAATGAGGGGTTCTTAAGTAAAAAGTGCACATTGAGGTTGAGTGGTCAAAGCACCTCAACAGAGGCTGAGATTTTGACCACTGACTTGGCATGACCTTTAACACCCTCATAGGGATTATGGGGTGGTCTAGGGTAGTTTTGCCCTAGGATCCAAACTCAAACCCTAAGGAGGGGCTTTTGAGTGTTGTGAAGGGCATGTGGTCAAATGCCCCTGTGTGATCTTGCAACTTGGTAGAAATGATGCTACGGTAGCCCAAGTCCTCTGGTATGAATCTTAGAGAATTTGGAGATGGATAGACATCTCAAATCCCTAATCCTAGTTTAGGGCATAACCACTTTTTGTGTAGAATAGGCCACCAAAACTTACTAAAAAGGCATAAAACTTAGGTAGCATGGACTCTTAAGTTAGATAGGATCTCTGGTGAATTTATTGGAATTTTATGAGTAATATTACTAGCATCCCCTTTATTATACATGATGTGACCCTAAATGGTATTTTATTTATTATGATCACACTGTACATTATAGACTCATGAAATTTGGACAGAAGATGTTTTAAGTCAAAATTATTATTCTTGAATTTTTTTATAAATTTTAGTTGAACAACTCTGGTACTTTCTTCATAAGTTTTAAAAGGTGCAATTATGGTCAATAAATTATTTAGAGTTATTTACGTTGTTGAAAAATTGTGAAATTAGGTCTCTGATAATTTTAGGTCAATAACCACTTGGAGAAATTAATTCATGATTTTTATATGGTTATTTGCAGTATATACTTTACAAACCCATAATTTTGGGGATTAGATGTATAATTTATTCAGAGCTTATTTCCTGCTAAAAATTGGGAGACACTGGATTTTATGTTAAATAGTCATATGGAATTTATCATAAATTTTGTAGAGCATTTTCTTGTTTGAAATGGGTACTTCATGTTCAAACTTGGATTTTTGGATTACTAGAATAAATAAATAAATTATCAGATAAATTATGAAAATTATGAATTTCTGGTTTTAGGCTAAAAATGTCATTATAGCCCTCCAATAATTATTATGGGGGTACTGGGTGATTATTTTATGTACCTCCCATTATATACTTCATATAGCATAGGTTGGTCTGCATTTAGTAAAATCGCAGAAATTGAGTTGGAATAAGAATTTGGGCACACGAGTTGGGGTTAGAGATTATGCTGTTTGGATAAATAATTGGGGGAATCTCTGGAAGACAGGTTGAGTTAAGTGTGGAGTTGGCTAGTGTTAGGCGGTGCTCGGGATCGATGAAAGATCGTCTTTCCCGTGGGGAGGAAGTGTCAAATACACTAAGGTTAGACTCAATACAACATATAAGGAACTAGGAGTTGGGTATCAACCAATATAAAATAAGTGCCTTGCGAAAGGGAGGTTTGAGCGTAATCCCTTCGTAGTTCCTAGTGCCTTCGAGAGCCCTTCACGGGGTATACCTCGGGCAGTCCTTGGCTAACCTAAATAGTAGGTAAAACTGAAATGCAAGAGTAATTAGAAATAATCTAGGGTTGCACTCACACTCCCTGGGGTTGTGGGAGTTAGGTTTGGTCACTCGGGCAGTAGGCTCGGTGGATTTGGTGATGGGCAGGTTGGCCCGGCGAGCTTTGGCTCGGTTGATGTTTGTGATGGTCAGGTTGGCCCGACGAGCTTTGGCTCGGTTGTTGTTTGTGTCGGACGGGATGGTCCGGGGAGCTTTGGATCGGTGGTTATACATCAAGGTTGCATGTGCATAAAGTAAAGGTGGTGGGTCTTCGGTATTGGAGAGTCGATGCACCGACGCCAATATATTGACTCGGAAAGTGTGGTTTAGCACTTGGCCAAGTAAAGTCCGGTGTGCCAGCTGGCAAGAGTACGCAGGAGCTCCGCTTAGTGCACCCACATTGAGGAGTATGATAGGTCTGACTGGTAGTGAAATTACCGGTTTAGAGGTGGGCGAGGCCCAACCCAGTGCTTCCGTTTGCCACTACGGAGGTATACTGGGAGGTTCTGCTCCAGAAAGGGGGAACTAAAGGCCCGTGTACACAGAGTCGAGTGGGTGTGTTGCACTTCCATGTTCACAGCATGGCATAATTATATTTCATAGCATAACCATTGCATTCAACCTTGATACTTATTGTATAAAGTGGTATGAGACGCTTTATACAATAGACCATGCAAAACAACCCCTTAGTTTATAAGTCGTGCGAGCGTGCTTATAAGTTAAGGTTTTTGTTCAGTAAAATATATATCTATGCTTGTTAGAAAACCAACACCCTATCGTATAAATTGGTATGAGACTTTTTATACGATAGGTGCCCCGCAAAAGATCCCTTGGCTTATATGTTTTCATATATGTTAATGTTACTTTTCTTGTTCAGTCTTTCTTACCCGAACCCTGTCTTATATAATATAGAAATGCAAGATTAGTTCCGCCGCCATCTGCTTATTTGTCATTCTCCACTTTCATGTCCTCTCCTCTCCTTCTCCCAATAAATATAGAACAATAAATATAACACTAAATGATTTATCCATTGACAATCATGTTTACCCGTTGGGGCACATTCAACACTCAATAAATATTATAATAAATACTACATAATAAATATGACGAAAAAAATATATCTCAATAAATTTGGCATAACAAACATGGCTCAATAAATATGGCTTATTGAATATATTTTAATGAAAATGCCATAAGAAACATGGCTCAATAATTATGTCACAATAAATATGTCTCATAAAATATTACTCAAAAAATATGACTCAATAAATATGGCATAATAAATATAGCCCAATAAATATAAAACAATAAATATAGCCATATTTTTTGATCCGGTTGTCCATTTTCAGCCCCGGAAAGCCTATTGAAAAGTGCTCGGATAAATCTATCATTTAGCAAATAGATTTTCCCGTTCAGGCTAATTTAATGATATATAAATATGGCGTAATTAATATGACACAAATAAATATGACTTAGTAAATATGGCTCAATAAATATGTCCAAGGAAATATGACGCAATAAATATGATTCAATAAATATGACCATAACTTTTGTTCCGTTTGTCCGTTTTCAGCCCGAAAAAACTCATTGAAAAACCTGTGAATGATTTATCCATTGGGAAACAAGTTTACCCGCTCGGGCTCATTCAACACTCAATAAATATGTATAATAAATACTTCGAAATAAAAATGTCGCAATAATTATTTCTCAATAAAATTGACATAATAAATATGGCTCAATAAAATGTCTTATTATATATCTCTAATGAAAATGCTTCAAGAAATATGGTTCAATAATTATGTCTCAATAAAGATGACTTATGAAATATTGCTTAATCATAATGGCTCAATAAATATAACATAATAAATATTGCTATGTAAATATGACTCAGTAAATATGGCCAATGAAATATGGCGCAATGGCTCAATAAATATGACCATAATTTTTGTTCCGGTTCTAAGTTTTCTGCCTGAAAAAACATATTTAAAAGAGATCAAAATTATCTATCCATTGGGGAACAGGTTTAACTGTTTGGGCTTGTTTATTACTATATAAATATGACACAATAAATATGGCGTTATCACCCCGAAAATTCCCAAAAAGTCAATGATCCGGTTGTTGGTTATCTGCACGAAAAAGACAATTAAAAAGAGCACATAATGGACTATCCATTGGCGAATAGGTTTACCCATTCGGGATCATTTATCGTGCAATAAATATGGCAAAAAATCAGTCGCAATAAATATACCGCAATAAAAAGTGATACAATAAATATGTTATAATAAATATGCGTTAATAAATATGGCCCCCAAAATATTGCTCAATAAATATGGCACAAGAAATTTGACTCAATAACTAAGTCTCAATAAATATGGCTTAGTAAATACGGTTTAATAAATATGATAAAATAAATATGGCGCATTAAATATGACTCATTAAATATGATCATAACTTTGAATTCAGTTGTCTATTTTTATTCTCGAAAAGCCCATTAAAAAGTGCTCTGAATGATTTATTCATTGACAAATAGGTTTACCCACTCGGGCTCGTTCAATGCTCAATAAATATATTATAATAAATATTATGCAATAAATATGGGGCAATACATATATCTCTATAAATTTGCCGCAAAAAATATGTCTCAATAAATATAGCTTATTAAATATCTCTCGATGAAAATGCTTCAAGAAATATGATTCAATAATTACGGCTCAAAAAATATGACTGTTGAAATATGGCTCAATCATAATGGCTCAATAAATATGGCGCAATAAATATAGCCCAATAAATAAAACAATATTTTTTGATCTGGTAGTCCATTTTCATCCTGAAAAAGACATTTGAAAAAAGCTCGGATAAATCTATCTTTGGCAAAAATGTTTACCCGTTCATGCTCTTTTAACACTATATAAATATGGCGCAATAAATATAACACAAATAAATATAGTTCAATAAATATGGCTCAATAAATAAGTCCAAAGAAAAATGGCACAATAAATATGACTCAATAAATATGACCATAAGTTTTATTTTGGTTGTCCATTTTCAGATCGAAAAGCCCATTTAAAATTGCTCGAAATGATTTATCTATTGGTGAACATGATTATCTATTTGGGCTTATTTGACACTCAATAAAAATGGCACAATAAATGTGACATACTAAATATGACAAAATAAATATGACATAATAAATAAAGCCAAATAAATATAGCTCTAAATAATTTATCCAATGACAATCATATTTACCCGTTTGCGCTCATTCAACACTCAATAAATATGTTATAATAAATACTACATAATAAATATGACGTAATAAATATATCTCAATAAATTTGGCGTAATAAACATTTCTCAATAAAATTGGCGTAATAAATATGTCTCAATAAAAATATCTTATTAAGTATCTCTAATGAAAATGCTTCAAGAAATATGGTTCAATAATTATGTCTCAATAAAGATGACTCATTAAATATGGCTCAATCATAATGACTCAATAAATATGGCATAATAAATATTGCTCAATAAATTAAGCCATCATTTTTGATCTCATTGTCCATATTGAACCCGTAAAAGACATTTCAAAAAAGCTCTGATAAATCTATTTTTGACAAACAGGTTTACCCGTTCGGGCTCGTTTAACAATATATAAATATGTCATGATAAATATGACACAAATAAATATTGCTCTGTAAATATGGCTCAATAAATATGGCCAATGAAATATGTCATAATAAATATGGCTCAATAAATTTGATCATAACTTTTGTTCCAGTTGTCCGTTTTTCGCATAAAAAAGCTCATTTAAAAGAGCTCGAAAATATCTATCCATTGTTGAACATGTTTACTCGTTTGGGCTTGTTTATTACTATATAAATATGACATAGTAAATATGTCGTTATCAACCCAAAAAAGCCCAAAAAAGCCAATGATCTTGTTGTTAGTTATCATCCCGAAAAAGATAATTAAAATGAGCACATAAAGATCTATCCATTGGGGAACAGGTTTACCCGTCCGAGAAAGCCCATTTAAAAGTGCTTGAAATGATTTATCTATTTGTGAACATGATTACCTGTTTGGGCTTGTTTGGCACTCAATAAATATGACACAATAAATGTGGCATAATAAATATGACAAAATAAATATGGTATAATAAATATAGCCCAATAAATATAGCTCTAAATGATTTATCCATTGACAATCATGTTTACCCGTTCGGGTTCATTCAACACTCAATAAATATGTTATAATAAATACTACATAATAAATATGACGTAATAAATATATCTCAATAAACTTAGCGTAATAAACATGGCTCAATAAATATGGCTTATTAAATATATTTTAAAGAAAATGCCACATGAAACAAGGCTCAATAATTATGTCACAATAAATATGGCTCAGAACATATGGCTCAATAAATATGACTCAATAAATATGGCATAATAAATATAGCCCAATAAATATAGAACAATAAATATAGCCATATTTTTTAATCCAGTTGTCCATTTTCAGCCCCGGAAAGCTTATTTAAAAGTGATCGGCATCATTTAGCAAATAGATTTTCCCGTTCAGGCTCAGTAAATATAGCATAATAAATATGACCAAGGAAATATGGTACAACAAATATGATTCAATAGATATGAACATAACTTTTATTCCGATTGTCCGTTTTCAGCCCGAAAAAACTCATTGAAAAACCTCTGAATGATTTATCCATTGGAGAACAAGTCTACCCGCTCGGGCTCGTTCAACACTCAATAAATATGTTATAATAAATACTTCGAAATAAAAATGGCGTAATAAATATTTCTCAATAAAATTGGCGTAATAAATATGGCTCAATAAAAATGTCTTATTAAATATCTCTAATGAAAATGCTTCAAGAAACATGGTTCAATAATTATGTCTCAATAAATATGACTCAAGAAATATGGCTCAATAATAATGGCTCAATAAATATGACACAATAAATATTGCGCAATAAATAAGGCCAAAAGTTTTGATCTCGTTGTCCATATTCATCCCGCAAAAGACATTTCAAACAAACTCGGATAAATCTATCTTTGGCAATTAGGTTTACCCATTCGGGCTCGTTTAACACTATATAAATATGGAATAATAAATATGACACATAAATATAGCTCTATAAATATGGATCAATAAATATGGCCAACGAAATATGACGCAATTATTATGGCTTAATAAATATGACCATAACTTTTGTTCCGGTTGTCCGTTTTCTGCCTGCAAAAGTCCATTTAAAAGAGCTCGAAATTATCTATCCATTGAGGATCAAGTTTAACCGTTTGGGCTTGTTTATTACTATATAAACATGACATAGTAAATATTGCGGTATCAGCCCGAAAAAGTTGGAAAAAAGCTCGAAAAAGCCAATGATCCGATTGTCGGTTATCAGCCCAAAAAAGCCAATTAGAATGAGTACAAAAAGGTCTATCCATTTACGAACAGGTTTACCCATTCGAGCTCATTTATCGCTCAATAAATATGACAAACAATCAGGCGCAATAAATATGCCGCAATAAAAAGTGACACAATAAATATGGTGTAATTAATATGTGTTAATAAATATGGCTCAAAAATATTGCTCAACAAATATGACACAAGAAATATAACTCAATAACTAAGTCTCAATAAATATGACTTAGTAAACATGGTTTAATAAATATGATAAAATAAATACCGGGCATTAAATATGCCTCAATAAATATGATCATAACTTTGGATTCAGTTGTCTATTTTTATCCTCGAAAAACCCATTAAAAAGTGCTCTGAATGATTTATCCATTGACAAACAGGTTTACCTACTCGGGCTCATTCAACACTCAATAAATATGTTATAATAAATACTACATAATAAATATGGGGCAATAAATATATCTCAATAAATTTGGAGCAAAAAATATGGCTCAATAAATATGACTTATTAAAATGCTTCAAGAAATATGATTCAATAATTATGTCTCAATAAATATGACTCTTGAAATATGGCTCAATCATAATGACTCAATAAATATGGCGCAATAAAGATAGCCCAATAAATAAAACCATAATTTTTGATCTGATAGTCCATTTTCATCCTGAAAAAGACATTTGAAAAAAGCTCGGATAAATCTATCTTTGGCAAACATGTTTACCCGTTCGGGCTCGTTTAACGCTATATAAATATGACGCAATAAATATAACACAAATAAATATAGCTCAATAAATATGGCTCAATAAATAAGGCTAAAGAAATATAGTACAATAAATATGACTCAATAAATATGACCATAATTTTTGTTCTGGTTGTCCATTTTCAGCCCGGAGAAGCCCATTTAAAAGTTCTCCAAATAATTTATCTATTGGTGAACATGATTACCTGTTTGGGCTTGTTTGACACTCATAAAATATGACACAATAAATGTGGCGTAATAAATATGACAAAATAAATGTGGCATAATAAATATAGCCCAATAAATATAGAATAATAAATATAGCTCTAAATGATTATACTATTGACCATCATGTTTACCCGTTCGGGCTCATTCAACACTCAATAAATATGTTATAATAAATACTACATAATAAATATGACACAATAAATATATCTCAACAAATTTGGCGTAATAAACATGACTCAATAAATATGGCTTATTAAATATCTTTTAATGAAAATGCCACAAGAAACATGGCTCAATATTTATGTCTCAATAAATATGGCTCAAAAAGTATGACTCAATAAATATGACTCGATAAATATGTCATAATAAATATAGCCCAATAAATATAGAAAAATAAATATAACCATAATGTTTGATCCGGTTGTCCATTTTCAGCCCCGGAAAGCCTATTAAAAAGTGCTCGGATAAATCTATCATTTAGCAAACAGATTTTCCAGTTCGGGCTCATTTAACGCTATATAAATATGGCGCAATTAATGTGATACAAATAAATATGGCTCAGTAAATATAACTTAATAAATATGGCCAAGGAAATATGGCGCAATAAATAAGATTTAATAAATATGACCATAACGTTTATTCCAGTTCTCTGTTTTCAGGCCGAAAAAATGCATTGAAAAGACCTCTGAATGATTTATCAATTGGGGAACAGGTTTACCTACTTTGGCCCGTTCAACACTCAATAAATATGTTATAATAAATGGTTCAAAATAAAAGTGGCGCAATAAATATTTCTCAATAAAATTGACGTAATAAATATGGCTCAATAAAAATGTCTTATTAAATATCTCTAATGAAAATGCTTCAAGAAATATGGTTCAATAATTATGTCTCAATAAAGATGACTTATGAAATATGGCTCAATGATAATGACTCAATAAATATGCCACAATAAATAATGCCCAATAAATAAAGCCATAATTTTTGATCTCGTTGTCCATATTCATCCCGAAAAAGACATTTCAAAAAAGCTCTGATAAATCTATCTTTGACAAACAGGTTTACCTGTTCGGGCTCGTTTAACACTATATAAATATGGTGTAATAAATATGACACAAATAAATATAACTCTGTAAATATGGCTCAATAAATATGGCCAATGAAATATGGTGCAATAAATATGGATCAATAAATAAGACCAAAACTTTTGTTCCGGTTGTCCGTTTTTCACCCGAAAAAGCCCATCTGAAAGGGCTCGAAATTATATATCCATTGGTGAACAGGTTTACACATTTGGACTTGTTTATTACTATATAAATATTGTTAATCCCGAAATCGGCGATCCTTCCCAAGGCAGCCAGCTCGCTAGTCGCGGCCTGCTCCAGGTTCCTCCTGGAGGTCGCGATGTCTTAGGTTGGGTGGGCAGGTTTGTCTATCCGCTCAAGCCGCATGGCTTGGGCGGTCTTAGTGGTCTGACCGCTCAGGCCGTACGCCATTCCCTTGGTCGGTGGGGGCTGCGGACTGCTTCTGCAGTCCGCCCCTGCAGACCGTGCGCCTTGTCAGATAAACCGCAGGTTTCTCAACCGGTGCCCCCTTTGCCGGAATCAAATGTCTATCCGCCCAGACCGCTCAAACCGCCAAACAAAAGTGGCGACCTGCCCCCAGGCTGTCAGCCAGCTACCTCAGTTTACACCTCGCCAACATGCGCGACCTACCTCGTCAGTCCGGCGGGTCGCCCATCCCTTGTCACCCAGCTGGTGCGACAAGTTCCATTCAACAGTGTCAGACTCCAGCAGCATGGACAGCCAGCTTCCTTAGTCCGCCTAAGGAGCACGGACGCTCCAGCTCCCCGGTTACCCGCAAAGATCAGCGCACATCCAGTTCACCGCGAGCTGGGCGGACTCGAAGTACAGTCAAACCTTCCAGTACACCTACGTTGATTAACCCCAACTAGTCAGCCGCAGGCCTCTTCATTCAACTGCATAGGTGGACTCAGCTTGTCAGCAGAGGCGGACTCTACAGACTCAGCAGATTCACTATGCAGTCCGCCATACAGCCTCCACCCACGTCTCCAGTAGCAGGATCAACCTCCCTCAGCCCGCAGTCTTAGTGCGGGCTCGAACAGTAGTGGCGGACGCCTCCCAGTCCGCCAGGCAGCAGAACCTCATCAAGGCAGTCCCAGACCGTGCAGCCTCGTGCAGACTCGGCGGACTAAGCAGACATCCTTCATCTCGAACCCTTTACACGTGCTTAGTTCAGCAGCAGAGGACTCCTCGGATTCTCCTCGTAGTCCACCACTCAGCTTTCAGCTCACACTTCCCAGTAGCGGGCGGATACTTCCTCAGCCCGCACAGTCTTGTCGCGGGATCGATCAACACAGTTTGGGCAGAATCCTCTCAGTCCGCCTGTAGTAGGCGCGGACTCTTCCCAGTCCGCCGTCAGCAGGACCAGCTCCAAAAGCAAGCCCCAGTCCGTGCGGCCTATTGCGGACTCGACGGGCTCCATCTTCTTCTCGCTCAAGTTACCGTCTCACCTGGGGTAACGTCATCGGAAGTCGTTACCTTGTCAGGCCTATAAATAGACCCCCAAACCTCTCACTGAGGCCAGGTTGAGAAATCACCAAGATGCTCACACTCGAAGACAGCCCACAACCACCTCAACTCATCAACTCGAGCGGACTCTATTCCTCAGTCCGCATCCCCTCTCTTTATAACCGTGCAGCCTGCCGACCTGGCTCTTCAATCCGCACGGCCTCTTCTGGCACTCCTTCCTTAGCTGCCAGCTTCCCCTTTGTACACCTTTATTTGCTTTCTTGTAAAGGTGTATTGCAACCTGTAATAACTCGATATTAATTAAAGGAAAGCCCATCGTAATAGTGGCATTTAAGATGTGGCGGGCGAAGTCTGCTGTTGCCACTGCTAGCGGCCCCTCTCTTCTTCTCAGCTCAGCTTAGCTCTCTTGGCATCAACCTGTAAGCATAACCGTCAAAGTAACCGTCTGCTCAACAGCTCCTGATCAACCTCCTCCATTGATCATCAGCCTTCCCGGCCGCTCTCAGCAAACCTCTCCTCTATCCCCGCAACCCCTAAACAAGGGCTTGCTCCACTCTCGAGCACTCAGAAGCTTCCTCTTCTCCTCATCAACCCCACAATCCTCTTCTTCACCTAGCCCGCGAGATCAAACACTCCTCCGTAATAACTAGGCGGTGTCATTTTCGCGCATCAACAGTTAACACGCGACCTTCAGATCCGAACAGACGGTGAAAACCCACAGTTAGCCATTTCAGATCATCGTTCAGCCGAGAACCTTGCTCAATCAAGTCCCATAGATGGTCCTCCCTGGGAGGCCTTCGAGAAATCGCGCCGTGAAAATGCTTAGTAATTCCAAGCGATCAACCAAATTCTTGCTACAATCACCCACCAGTTGCAGATGCAACCTGCAGCAGCTCCAATTACTCCAGCTACTCCGATCAATCCAGACCCAACAAGCTTATCCGCCGGCTTGCCCGCCGGTCTATCCTCCTTACATAGCAACCTCTCCACAATGGCCTGCAGCCCCTTTGATACCTCAAGATGAATAGTTTGCAGCTCATCAAAACTTCTTCCGGGAAGCAGCCCGGGGAAGTCCTGCAAGATTTCTCAACTTTCCGGGAAGTCATCCTTACCCTTCAGCTCCTGCCTTTGCTCCTGCAGTAATTTTTCCCTTTTATCCTCCTGCTTCTTTTGCAGCTGCAGCTTATGCTCCATTTTATCCTTATGCTGTAGCAGAGTAGGAAGAGCCTTCGCCATTTACAGAGAATGTTCATCATAAACCTACTCCAGCTAATTTCAGAGAGCCCAGTTGTCAATCTACACTGGAGAGACTGATCTAGTGACGCACCTTCAAGCCTTCGAATCGGCCGTTGCTCTTAAGGCTCTTTCAGATGCAACCAAGTGCATGCTACGTTTCACAACCTTTGTTGGGCAAGTGAGGGATTGGTTATATGGTCTTCGCCCTCACTCTATCACAACCTTTGCTAATCTGCGAAGGGAGTTCTTGCTCAGATTCTCTACTTCCACAAAGAGAAAGGGCGGTCCAAAAGCCCTCTTTGAGATCAAGCAGTGTGAGAATGAGACTTGGTCTCCGTTCGTTGATTAATTCCAGAGAGAAATCTTGGATATCGAGATTGTTAGCCAAGAAATGTACCGAGTGGCTCTTATCCACGGTCTTCGTGAAGGGCCGCTCAAGATTGAAGCCAATGTCCGAGCACAAAAAACGTACCAAGAGTTGATTGCCTTAGCCAACTCATACATCTGAGGCGAAAATAGCAACCCATGCTTCGTCTCTAGGCTTATATCTAAGAAAGGTCCATTTCACAAGCAGCCTTCGAGATCTCCTCGAAAAGACTTTTCACCCTACTCAAGGAAGGGAAGAAGATTTCAACGCCAATGATACTCCTTCCCGAATCAAGATCGTCCTCAAGATCAACTGCAACTGCTACCATCTCCATCTTCGCAAACAGCTGCGGTCCATCAACAATAAGATGATGACTTGTGAAAGTGATGTGTTAAATCTAATATACTCTAGAGCGGGGGGGGGGGGGGGGGTGAATAGAGTATTTGTAGGTACTTATAAAACTATTACAGCTTCTGCTGTAATTAAAAGGTGCATAATTAAAATAAAATAATAAGCACACAACAGTCCTAAAAACACAAGCACAGCAAAAACAAAAAGAAAAGGGGCAACCAGACGACACAAGAAATTTTATAGTGGTTCCCCAACCTGGGTACATCCACTCTTCTACCACCCTGGTAGGAATCCACTACAGGTTTTGATCAGGTGACTGCCACCAATGAGCTTTTGATCAGGTGCTCAAAAACCAACCTCAAGTCTTTTGGAAGGAGACTTGTCAACCAGAATAATTTTGAAGGGAATTAAAACCCTTTATAGAGGTGGGGATGAGAGAGTGATGAGGTCTTCTCTTTCTCAATAAACTGAGAAGACTTAAGTGGATTCAGTGATGTTGTCAAAGCTCCCCATGAGATGTAGAAGAGTTCAGGAGAACTGGAGCTTTGTACAGGGTGATAGGCCTTCAAGCTTTCAGCTTTGATCAGAGAGATCTTCAGGAACTTCTTTGACAGATGGAAGATTTGTTGTCCTGTGAAGTGTCCTAGAGAGTTTGAAGAATGAAGACTCTTGATAATTGAATGATTGTTCTTCTTCTTCAGATCAGATGATGTTCTGGTCAAGGGTTTTCTTCTATATCAGAAATCTTGTGTTAGAATGAGAGCAGACAGGTTGTGTTTTTCTTGTCTGATTCAGTAATATTCTCTCTATATATTTTTCTAAATTTCTTTCTATCTCCCTGTGTATAAGAAAAGAGAAAAATCTCTTTTTATATTTTCTGGGGAAATTGGTCTTTCGAATTTTGAATTCCTTCTCCATTCAATACTGACGGCCTAGAGAATAAGCAGCATTGAATAATTTCCCCAACTATCCCGTGAAAAAATGGCAAGCAATAATCCTGGAGAATGTCTTAATCAATACTCCTCTAACATTTATATTCAGAGAATGTTAGAGCATTGATTATCTAGGAATTATCGCAGTAATAATGGGGACAGGGCTGGAAATGACTTAGTCTGGAATCGTCGAACAGATGACAAAAATCGTTGAGCTGAGTTCACAGTTCGTCGAGCTAAGTTGCTGTGTTCGTCGATCAGATAACTTCTGTTTGTCGAGCTGAGTTCCAAGATCGTCGATCTGATAACAGAACTATATGCTTCAGAAAATTTGCCTTTTCTGTGTCTAAAGTTCATCGAGCTGCGTTTCTGGAGTTGTCAAATATTCTGTGTGTTGACACAATTACTCCTGGTGTCGACACAGGTGGTGTTGACTGATATCCTGTGTATCAACAAAAGTCTTCTGTGTCGACTCAGTTGGTGTCGACAAATACTCTGATTGTCGACACAAGTCTTCTGGTTCTAAGTTGTTGAAGTAAATAATCCAGAATTCGTCGGGCAGAGAACTGAGTTCGTCGACCTGAGACTAAAGAACATAGTCTTGACAGAATACTGTAGTAGTCCAAAGATTCGTCGACCAAAGAATAAAGTTCGTCGAGCTCAGCTCAGAGAATTTTCTCTAAGATCGTCGAGCTGAGCACGACAATCATCGACCTGAATTCGACGAACGTCAAACTCACTTTACAGAGTCTTGGATTCCTCTAAGTCTTGAGTCTCTGACAGTCTTGTTGATAGCTGGTCCATGTGATGTTGACTCTAAGGACTTTGCCTAAACTCTAGGACACAACTATGACCCTGGTTATACATTGTGGGTCATTTATCCTAAGTTAGTGAACCTAGCCCAAATCAAACTAGGGATCCAAAAATCTCCCCCTATTTGGGTGAGGTTACTAACCACAGACTTAGACTTAAATTGAAAATAAACAAAGCAGAAAAAATATATATCTGACAGAGATAGATAACACATACAACAGATATATATATACATGAGCTTTGTTCAGAAAATATAAAGCAGTTATAAATAATGCAGAAAGAAAAAGAGAGTTCAAAATCACTTCTTCTGCTTCTTTTCCTTTGGCATTGCATCCTTGCTCTTGTCTCCTAGCTTTGTAAATATTATTTCTCTGTTAGGATCTGAAGCTTGCACACTGGTCATGGTCATGTCAGCAGCCCCTATAATCTTCAAAGATATAACCCTGTGGACAACTGCTTCTGGGTGCAACTTCATGTAGTCATCCACATTGAAAATCTTGTTAGCTTTATAAAATCTCGTAAGTTCCTCTTTCTTGTACTTTGACATGGTAGTATATTCAGAGGGATCCTTTCCTTCAGCTTTGGCCTTGTTAATCAGAGAAAGGCCTACAAGTTCCTGGAACCTGGACATTCTAGCAGTAGTAGCTGTTTCAGTATATTCAAAAGGAACAGGAGGAGAGGATGGTCTTTTAGAGCCTTCAGTTGGTTGATTTTTAGTGGATTGTTGCTGTTATTGTTGATGTTGTTGCTGCTGCTGATGTTGCTTTCCTGAAGAATACTACCTGTGCTGGCTGCTTTCATGATGAGATCTCCCTTGATGTATTTGATATGTTTGAATAGGGGCAGATCTTTGAGAACTAGAACCTGAAGCACCAGCAGCTGGAGGAGGTGGAGGAGGTGGATCTTTTCTGTATCTTTGAACTGGAGGAGGAGAGTACCTTCTACTTTTCTTCCTCTCCTTCTGCTGGTTTTTAGATAGCCACATCCAGGCTGGCATCCCTTTGTATGGAGTTATCTTTTGGAGAATATAATAAAGAGTGTCATTGTTTGGATTTAGCTTTGGAGTAGGAGGAGGAGGAGCTTTTCTTTTCTTGGATACTGGCTTCCTCTTTGGTTCATCATCAGATTCATCATCATCATCCTCATCATTACTATACTCATCATCAGATCTTTGAGGATTATCATATAAATTATTCAGAGCCTTCAGTGCCTCAGCAAAAATGATAGGCTTATCAGGTTGAGAAGGAGCTTGAGCAGAGATATCAACAGGAGCTGGAGGAGAAGCCATAGAAGAAGCTGGAGTGTCATCAACTCTGACAGTGCTTTCAGCAGCTGCCTTTTCCTCTTGTTGAATGTCAGCCAAGATCACATCATCCAGATCTGGCAATGGAGAGTCATCCATGACATAACTAGGAGTAAAAGAAATTGCTGAAGGAGCTGGAATAACTATATGCTCAGGAAGAGCAAAACTATCACTAAGTTGCTTTGCAACTTGTGGACTTACTGGGGATGTATATGGTATAATAGCCAAGGATGGCTTAGTAGTATGTTCTGCTGTAGGACATCTCAAAACTGCAAATTCAAAATTCTTCAACAAATTCTCTAAATCAACCGTGGGATTAATGATGAAATCAACACCAGTAGTTATTTTCTTAGAGACTGACTCTTCCAAGTCCATGTTAGTATCAATAAAATTAATAAAATCAATATCATCTATATCAATATACTCTATACAATCTGCTGCTATTGTTGCTGCCTTTACTGCTGGAGCTGCTACTGCTGGAACTACTGCAGCTTCATCATCAGACATCTCCCCTGCATGGTTTCAGTAAGACCTGAAGCCAGGACCCTGACTGAAGATGGGGCAGTAGTGAGGGCATTGATCTGTGTAGATAAGGTAGTAATTGAAGTAGCAAGAGGTGTAATGACCTCTGCTATTAGTGTGTTGAGAAGGGGAGTGAAGAGGGCAATGAGAGAAGCAGTTGTTGAGGTGTCCAATGGTGGACTGGTAGATGGTGTTGCAGAAGGTATATAAGTGGGAACTGTGGGAAGGATAGGAGGTGGAGCATCTGGTATGTGAACATCTGGAGGGGATGCATGTTGAGGGATGATAGATGTTGATGGGGATGGATGGGTGGCATCTTCCATGTGGGTGTTTGGAGGAAAAGGGGAATTGGGAGGTGATGGAGGTATGTTGAAAAATGGTATGAAGGATAAATGAGGAGGAAGTGGAGATGATGGAGGAGTTTGTGCTGGTGAAGCATGTGGAGATTCTGGTGGAGTAGGAAGTTGAGTAGGGGATGATGGAGGTGTGGGTGAGGGATGGATTTGTGTTGCTGGAAGGTGGGCTTGAAGAGATGGTGGTGTTGGATGAATCTCTTCAGTAGGTTGGGAAGTGGCTTTAACAGCCCTGGTGCCTTCAGAAGTTGGGGTGGAAGAGGTAGAAGCCTTGGAGGGCTTAGTTATGATCCTCTCCCACCTGCCAAACAAGGCACATGTAAGCCTTTTGCTGGCATTAATGAATATGGTCTGGGAGACCAGGGATTCAACAGCCTTCTCCTTTAGGAAGATCCCTAGGATCCTTCCAAAACACACTTCTTTCTTATTATTTTTCTTCTTTATCAGATCAAAGATGATCTGAGCCCAATCTACTTGCTTCTTATTTATCACTGCACATATGACCAAGAACTGATGCCTTGTGATGTAGTCATGGGCAGTATGCTTGCCAAGCAAGACCTTCCCAACAATGTCTGCCAGAAACGTGTATGCTGCATACAGATGTTTTTTCAACAATTTATTTGGGTTATCACCAGGATAACCCATCAGATTTAGCATCATATCAAAGTCTTCAGAATCAATTTCTAATTCCTCTTCTCCATTTGTCAAACCAAAGATTTCAGTTAAAACTGCGGGAGTTAAGGAAACAGTGTTACCCGCGATTGATCCTGTCATAGTATTTTCTTCAGAAGTGTATGAAGTATATACCCATTCTCTGATTTCTGTTCCTGCCAACTTTATCCTTGTAGTCACCAGGTTCTTCAAATTCTGTTCTTCCAGAAGTTCCAGAATATATAAAAAGATTGGATCCGAGTGCTGGAACGATTCGAAGTCGACATCAAATCCGGTGTCAAACTTCATAGCGGCTAGAGCTCCTGCTTGAATCGCCATGGAATCACCTACAAAAGAGAGAAACGACAATCAAGTGCAAGAGAACAGAAAGCACGGGATGGAGGTCGAAGAAAACCTAGATATAAGGTTTTCCAGAATATAAATCGACAAACTCCATTCCACGAAAACAAAAATAATTCTTCGAACTGAGTTCGACGAAATGATTTAGAAGTAAATAATTCGTCGATCTCATCCTGAAGAATTGAAGACAATTCGTCGAGCGCCGTTTGACGAATATCTTCTGAAGAAAGTTCGTCGATCTCCGGTCGACGAACATTGTTTCACTCATAGAGAGTTCGTCGACCTCTGTTCGACGAAGATCTCTCAAACTCTCCCAGGTTCGTCGAACTTCGTTCGACGAACTTTGGAAAATTCATCGAGTGCAGACAGAACTGAAACTAAATCTTCTCCATTTATCATTCCAAGCTGATTTATAAAGAATACATGATTTTTCTCATCCAGATGTTTGGTGAATATATCAGCTCTTTATAAATCAGTGTAGATATAAACAAGATTAATTTTATTTTTGTCTACACACTCTCTAATGAAATAGTGCCTAATGTCTATATGTTTAGTCCTACTGTGATGGACTGGATTTTGTGCTATTGCTATAGCACTTGTGTTATCATAAAGTAGAGTTGAATTATTTAAGTTGAGACCATAGTCTAGTAATTGATTTTGTATCCACAACATTTGTGAGCAACAACTACCAGCTGCAATGTATTTTTCCTCAGCAGTGGAGGTTGACATAGATGATTGCTTTTTACAAAACCAGGACACTAATCTCATACCAAGGAACTGACAAGTTCCCGAGGTATGTTTTCTGTCCACCCTGCATCCAGCAAAGTCAGCATCAAAATATCCAGTTAAATCAAATTCTGACTCTGTTGGATACCATAGGCCTAGACTAGGACAACTCTTTATATATCTCAAAATCCTTTTTAGAAAAATTAGGTGAGATTCTTTAGGGTTCACCTGGAACCTAGCACAAAGGCATGTGACAAACATGATATCAAGTGTGCTAGCTGTGAGATATAACATGGACCCAACAATGCCCCTATATAGTTTCTGATCTACAGGTTTCCCTGATGCATTAGAGTCAATCACAGTATTTGTAGCCATAGGTGTTTTCTTTGCTGAGGTATCAGCCATCCCAAACTTCTTTATTAGCTCTTTAGGATATTTAGCTTGGGAGATGAAGATGCCATCAGGGATCTGTTTCACTTGGAGACCAAGGAAATAGGAAAACTCACCCATACTACTCATTTCAAATTTGGAATGCATGAGGTCAGAAAACCTCATGCATAATTTTGAATCAGTAGACCCAAAGATGATGTCATCCACATATATTTGTACTAACAAGATTTGGTCCTTATGATGTCTAGTGAAAAGTGTTTTATCTACTATGCCTCTAATGAATTTATGCTCTAATAAAAATCTTGCTAGGGTCTCATACCATGCTCTTGGAGCTTGCTTTAGACCATAGAGGGCTTTATGCAACTTGAATACATGCAAAGGATGAGTTGGAGAGTCAAAACCTGGAGGTTGTTCAACATAAACCTCTTCTTTTAATACTCCATTCAAGAATGCACTCTTCATATCCATTTGGTAGACCTTGAATTTCTTGTAGGCTGCATAGGCTAGGAATATTCTTATGGCTTCTAACCTTGCAACAAGAGCAAAAGTTTGATCATAATCTATTCCTTCCTCTTACCTGTAGCCTTGAGCAACAAGCCCGACCTTGTTTCTCATAATAAATCCTTGGGCATCAAGCTTATTTCTGTATGCCCATTTGGTTCCAATAACTGGGTAGTTTTATGGTATTGGAACCAAATCCCAAACTCTACATCTCTCAAACTGATTTAATTCCTCCTGCATTGCAATGATCCAGTGGGGATCTTGCTCTGCATCATAAATGGATTGAGGTTCAATCTGAGAGAGAAAACAGGCATGCATCACATCTTGATTGAGTTGATGCCTTGTCTGTACACCTGCTGATATGTCTCCAATCACTTGAGATCTGGGGTGATCCCTAAGTGTGACAAGATCAGTGGGTGGAGTTGGTTGTGCGACAACTTTTGAAACTAATCCCTCTTGTGGAATTATGTTGGCTGTTGGAGGAGAGTCAATCCCTTCAATGCTTTCTTCTTCACTATCTTCATTGACTTGTGGAGAAGGATGAGTTGAAACCCCTTGGGTAAGGTTTAGATCATCCAACTTCTCACACAAGTGAGGTACCTGCAGAGAGTTACTGGTATAAACTTCTTTCTCCTTGCAATACATGTTAGTCTCATCAAAGCTTACATGAATTGATTCCTCAATTTTTAGTGATGATTTATTAAAGACTCTATAGGCTTTGCTTACTTGGGAATATCCTAGAAAAATTCCCACTTCAACCTTAGCCTCAAACTTTCTAATGTATTTCTTGTTGTTATTATGTATATAACAGGTACAACCAAATACTTTAAAATAGTTGATTTTAGGTTTCTTCCCTTTAAGCAATTCATAGGGAGTCATGTTCTTTAGTTTGTGAATTAGGCTTCTGTTCAGGACATAGTTTGTAGTGTGTACAGCCTCTGCCCAAAAGGTTAGTGGCATGTATGCATCAGTAAGTAATGTACCTGCAGCTTCAATGAGTGTCCTATTTTTCCTTTCTGCTATCCCATTTTGTTGAGGAGTTCTAGGAGCTGAGAAGCAATGCCTGATACCTTCCTTCTCACAGAACTCATGCATAAGAAGAGACTCAAACTCTGTGCCATGATCACTTCTGATCAATGCAACATGAGTAGAGAACTCAATCTTTATGGTCCTGAGAAAATCTGTAAGAACCTTGAAGGTTTCTGACTTAGATCTCAGAAAGGATACCCAAGTGAACCTTGAGAAGTCATCCACAATGACTAAGGTATAGGATTTACCTCCTAAGCTTTGTACAACTATGGGTCCAAACAGATCCATGTGTAGCAAATACAAAATCCTAGGTGAATCACTTTTATAAATAGATTTAAAACTAGATTTAGTTTGCTTGCCTAATTGACAAGTCCTACATAGACCTTCCTTCTTGTAGGGATCAGGAGGTAGACCTCTAACAAAGTTATCTTTAGATAGCCTAGCAATGTTTTTCAGATTTACATGACCGAGTCTTTTATGCCATAAATCATTCTAGTTACTAATTAAATTAAGTAAATAGATATCAGAAGTGGCAGATAGAAAATTAACTAAGTATATATTGCCTTGTCTATTTCCAATTAAAACAGGTTTGTTTCCTTTAGATGAAATAATACAAGAGCTAGAGTTAAAAGTTACCTGATAACCTTCATCACAAAGTTGACTTATTGAGATGAGGTTATGTTTGAGTCCTCTTACATATGTTACTTTCTTGAATGTAACTGCTCCAATCTTCAATGCTCCATATCCTTCAGACTGGCCACTTTTTGAATCACCAAAGATCACCTTTGGCTCTAGCTTAGACTTGTAATTTGTGAGATTGTCCTTGCTACCTATCATGTGTTTGGAGCATCCACTATCCAGGTACCATGGCTGATTCACTCCTGGACAGCTCTTCTCCTGTAATGAAAACAGTTAAATATTCTTGACCCAGGTTACCTTGGGTCCTTTGTTTTGTTGATATGAAAAGCTGGAAATAACTGAAAATTCTGGTTGGGATTTATATCCTATAGGGTGATATCTTCTAGGTGGTATAACCCAATCAGCTAGAGGATTAAAAGATTTTCTAGAATTATTTAGGTTGCAGTTATAGTTAAAATTTTGTTTAAGTCTTTCTGGGTTCGATGATTTTCTGTAAGTTCGTCGACCAGAGTTCGACGAATTGGGTTGCGATCATCGATCTCTGCCCAGAGAATGAACATATTCATTTTCTGTGTCCCACGTTCGTCGACCTCTGCTCGACGAACCATACAAAGTTCGTCGATCGCAGTTAGACAAATGATTATTATTGAAGTTTGCATTTAGAGATCGTCGTTCTGAGTTTGATGATCTGTTCCTATATCGTCGATCTGAGTTCGACGATAACTATTGAACATTATTATTTTTATCATTCTTCTGTTTTTAATTTTGTCCTTAGCTTCAATTTGTTCTAGAATTTTATTAACCTTATTTACTTATTCAGTGTTTTTCTTTCCTTTATCAGAGATAAAATTTACAGGTTTTGAAAGATGATTCCTTTGGATTAGGGTTGGTTCACTGGATGTGGCTCATAATCCTAATCTGCAGTTATTTGTTCTAGCATTTACTGTGCTGGTTATATCTAGCAATTTCAAGCTTCTCCCATTTAATGATTCTTCTCATATCTTAACTTTGCTAAGTTCTGATTTCAAAAAAGTAATTTGTTCATTTGCAGATTTCAGTTCATTTGTTAGATTTGCATTTTCAGAAGAGATTTTATCTAGATCATTCAAATTATCTCTGAGAAGTTTGATTTCCTTCTCAGAGCTTATCAAATCTAAGCATAGGTTTTTAAATTCAAATTTAAATTTGTTAGATTCAAAATCATAAGGTGCTATTACCTGATTTTCAGCTGACATGTTTTCTTCATTATCAGATTCATCTGTATCTGATCTGCTACTTCTTGCATCAATTGCCATGAGGCAAACCTCCTTTGCCTTGTCCTCCTCTTCTTCTTCACTGGAGCTGGAAGATGTGGATTCATCTTCTGTGTCACTCCATGTTTCAGCCACAAATCCTTTGTCCTTCTTTTTGTGCTTGCTGGAAGAGGGCTTGCTGTAATGCTTGCTTCTTGATTCCTTCCCTTTTCTTCTCTCCTTCTTTTGATTTTCAGGACATTCAGACAAGAAATGTCCTGGTTTCTTGCACCCAAAACACACTACCTCTTTAATGGAGGTTTTGTCATACCTTGGCTGGCTGTCATTTCTGGATGACTTCCTTCTGAAGTCTTTCCTTGCCATTTTGAAGAATCTCTTGGCAAAGAGACTCATTAGCTCTTCATTGACTATTGGGGCTTCAATTTCTTCAGCAACCTTGAATGTAATGGATTGTTCTTCCCTTGCTGGAGGAGGAGTCCTGTGTTCCATTGCTTCTCTGGACTTGATTAGCTGCTCATAAGATTTGAGCTTTCCCAGGAGAGATTCAGTTGAAATCTCATTCAAGCTTCTGGCCTCTTTGATTGGCCAGATCCTGGTATCCCATGATCTTGGGAAGCATATTAGGATCTTGTCATTCACTTTAGTCAAGGTGATTTCTTTATCTAAGGTCCTTAGCTCACTGATGATGGAGCTAAGCCTGTTGTACATCACTTCAACTGTTTCTGCCTCATCCTTCTTGAAGTTTTCATATTGTGTGATGAGGTTTGATCTTCTTTTCTATCATTTACTGAGCCAGCAACCATTTGATTGAGTGAATCCCAGATTGATTTTGCAGAGGTGCACCCAGCCATCTTCTGAAAGATGTCATCTGTCATAGTCTGAGCCAATATGTTCATGGCTTTGACATCAACAATCTTTGCTTTCTTCTGGGCTTCAGTCCACTCAGGTGGTGGGACTGCATTGTTGTTGGAAGATGTTGTAGATATAGATACCTGTGGGGGACCTGTCAAAATAGAGTTGTAGATGTCTTCATCAATAGAGTTCATGTACAACTTGATTCTTGCCTTCCAGAGGGCAAACCTATTAAGGTTGCAAACTGGAGGTCTGATGCTTGCATAATCCTTGTTCAGTGCCATGGCTATGTTTATAATCTAAATGAAAATGAAATAATGTTTAGATCTAACAAAAGATCTTTGGTTCAAGGTTTAGCTTGTACAACCAAAGGAACCTCCTCTGATACCAATTGAAAGTGATGTGTTAGATCTAATATACTCTAGAGGGGGGTGGGGGTGAATAGAGTATTTGTAGGTCCTTATAAAACTATTACAGCTTCTGCTGTAATTAAAAGGTGCAGAACTAAATTAAAATAAATAAGCACATAGCAGTCCTAAAAACACAAGCACAATAAGAACAAAAAGAAAAGGGGCAACCAGACGACAAAATTTTTTTTATAGTGGTTCCCCAACCTAGGTACATCCACTCTTCTACCACCCTGGTAGGAATCCACTACAGGTTTTGATCAGGTGACTGCCACCAATGAGCTTTTGATCAGGTGCTCAAAAACCAACCTCAAGTCTTTTGGAAGGAGACTTATGAACCAGAATAATTTTGAAGGGAATTAAAACCCTTTACAGAGGTGGGGATGAGAGAGTGATGAGGCCTTCTCTTTCTCAATAAACTGAGAATATTTAAGTGGATTCAGTGATGTTGTCAAAGCTCCCCCTGAGATGTAGAAGAGTTTAGGAGAACTGGAGCTTTGCACTGGGTGATAGGACTTCAAGCTTTCAGCCTTGATCAGAGAGATCTTCAGGAACTTCTTTGACAGATGGAAGATTTGTTGTCCTGTGAAGTGTCCTGGAGAGTTTGATGAATGAAGACTCTTGATATTTGAATGATTGTTCTTCTTCTTCAGATCAGATGATGTTCTGGTAAAAGGCTTTCTTCTATATCAGAAATCTTGTGTCAGATTGAGAGCAGACGAGTTTTGTTTTTCTTGTCTGATTCAGTAATCTTCTCTCTGTATATTTTTCTAACTTTCTTTCTATCTCCCTGTGTATAATAAAAGAGAAAAATCTCTTTTTATATTTTTTGGGGAAATTGGTCTTTCGAATTTTGAATTCCTTCTCCATTCAATGCTGATGGCTTAGCGAATAAGCAGAATTGAATAATTTCTCCAACTGTCCCGTGGAAAAATGACAAGAAATAATCCTGTAGAATGTCCTAATCAATACTTCTCTAACGGTTATATTTAGAGAATGTTAGAGTATTGATTACCCAGGAATTATTGCAGTAATAATGAGGACAGGGCTGGAAATGACTTAGTATGGAATCATCGAACAGATGACAAAAATCATTGAGCTGAGTTCATAGTTCATCAAGCTGAGTTGCTATGTTCGTCGTTCAGATAACTTCTATTCGTCGAGCTGAGTTCCAAGATTGTCGATCTGATAACAGAACTGTATGCTTCCGAAATTTTGCCTTTTCTGTGTCTGAAGTTCATTGAGCTGAGTTTCTAGAGTTGTCAAATATTCTGTGTGTCAACACAATTACTCATGGTGTCGACACAGGTGGTGTTGACTGATATCCTGTGTGTCGACATAAGTCTTTTGTGTCGACTCAGTTGGCGTCGACATATACTCTAAGTGTCGACACAAGTATTCTGGTTCTAAGTTGTTGAAGTAGATAATACATAATTTGTTGGGCAGAGAACTGAGTTTGTCGACCTGAGACTAGAGAATATAGTCTTGACAGAATGCTATAGTAGTCCGAAGATTCGTCGACCAAAGAATAAAGTTCGTCGAGCTCAGCTCAAAGAATTTTCTCTGAGATCGTTGAGCTGAGCAAGACAATCGTCGACCTGAGTTCGACGAACGTCGAACTCACTTTACAGAGTCTTGGATTCTTCTAAGTCTTGAGTCTCTAGCAGTCTTGTTGATAGCTGGTCCATGTGATGTTGACTCTAAAGACTTTGCCTAGACTCTAGGACACAACTATGACCCTGGCTATACATTATGGGTCATTTATCCTAAGTTAGTGAACCTAGCACAAATCAAACTAGGGATCCAACAACTTGCATGAGTCATAACTAGATGAAGCCATGCTAGAAGTGAGCTAAGTTATGAAGGATAGGTCTAACTGCAAAAGGCCTTATCGACTAGCTGATCAAAGTACTAGAGACTCAGAACCATATTGCGAATTCCACAAAGAGCTAGGCCACCTAACTGAGAACTACTGAGCACTCCGCCAATTAGTGCAAAAGATGTTCTGGCAGGGTAAGATGCGTGACCTGCTTCCCAAAGATGATCGCCTTGATCCAACAACCTCAAAGGGCAAAGAAATTGCAGACATTCCTTGTTCCTCAAGAGGAGTAAGCCTAGTCAAAGAACACCCTCTACTTGTTGTTAACAATGTTATTGAGTACTTCAATGCCAATGACGAAGGTGCGCTCGGAAGACTATTCTAAGAAAACAAAGGACTTCACAGTTCTTCAAAGTTTTTTCAAAACCATGGTGGGTTATCTCTACTCTTACTCTTTCAAACATTTTCTTTACAAAGCACTTCTAAGTGTTCCTTCATGATTTTCAATAAAGATTTCATCAGGGATCTCATACTGACACAGTTCCCTTTTTGTAATGCTTCTTCCTCTATTTTTTCTTTTCCAAAGAGATCACTGAACCACAAAGTGTGTTATCGCTGAGTCTTGCTATAGGCCCCATCGAGATTGGATTCCGGCATAAGGCCACAATGACCACATATCGCGGGGAGTTTTTGCATATGTGTAGTGGGGGCTATCCAACTCTCATGTGGAGGAATACGGGACTTCGGATCCTAGCCAGTATCTGACACAAAGTGTGCATCAAGAAGACCCATGTGTTAGCTCTGTTCTGCTTCGTTAGGGATACATTACAGTTACGATGATCTTTGGTTGATAAGAAATGGCGACCAAGCGTAGCCTTGTCTCTTCGATCACCTAATGACTGTGATGGTCGAACACTTTATGGTACTCTCAATTCATGCTTTTGCGGGACCCACAACTACACTGAACTTTCCACATACAAGCAATGCTTTAGACCACTTGGCGCAACTAGTCTCATTGATCAGTGATGTTACCCGAAGCATGAGAGCAGTGTATCTAGCGATCCTTCTCAGAATTTTCTGTGTTTTTCTCTTTTGTGCCCTTCTAAAGGATACGTGGCTAGCCCGCTCTTAGTAGGACTATACTCGTGATGACCTTTATCAGGCAAGCGATGCATAAGGCCCACGGGTGATCTCCTGTGGCAGCATCCAGTCTTTCTTGATCATCTCCGAGTATAGACCTCTTTTTTTATCAACTGCCTCTTTCACAGGTGAATAGGTTAAATCCGACTTACCAAAAAGATTAGCAAACATTCATTTTTCTTATGCTCATCTTATATGCGCTGCGTGCATATTCTCTATCAGATGATGACTTATAAGCTCTCTACTTATATAAGCTCCATTACTTTTATCAAGTGCTAATGACATCAATCATTGATTAAGGAATCTAACTCTCCTTGATCATCAAGCCATGCTATTGGAATCTAGTTAAGATTGGCAGAATTCGTCAAGCTTCTTTTCTACTAATCTGATCATATCCATCATATCATGTCAATAGTCAATACTGGACTTATTGATCTGGACTTCATGTTAATGATATCATCACTAATATTGCAAGAAGATCAGTACTCTCACTATAAGAAAACATGCCTTTAGTGACAAAAATTTAGTGACAAAAATTTAGTGACAAAATATAATTAGTCACAAAAAATATATCTATAGTGACGAATTAAAAAATTAGTCACTAAAGAAATATTTTTAGTGAAAAAATAAATGTTTAGTCACTAAAGACACATCTTTAGTGACTAAAGAAAACTTTAGTCACTAAAGGCACAACATCAGTGACAAAAATTTAGTGATAAAATATATTTCGTCACTAGAGACATATTTATAGTGATGGATTAAAATTTTAGTCGCTTAAAACATATTTTTTGTGACAAAGTCAAAATTTAGTCACTAAAGACACATCTTTAGTGACAAAAAAACTTTGATCACTAAAGACAATTTTAGTGACAAATATTTAGTGACCAAGAAAAACTAATTTTAAAAAATTATGGTTTTCAAATTATCAGGAGCACAACTCATTTACAAATTTAAGATGATTTATTTAGCAAGTTTCATCAAAAATACATATTCAAGAATCATTGTGAAGATATCAAACATAATCAAATATTACGCAATTCCCTTTCTTTATCACAATAGAGCATATTGATCATGTTTCCTCATCTTTCTAGCTAGAAACAATAAAACACACAATTTCATCATATTAGCACACCACGAGTAAACTCTAAGCACATATGCATATATTGCCTTCAGATAGAGAGGACAAAATTTGCCACAAATGTCGTAAAATAGAGAGCATTCGATCAAATCAAAATACAAAAATCTCTACCAAAACTTAAAAATCAATATGTATGCAAATGTTCACCTATGAAGTGACACGGAAGAGTAAAAAAAAAATCAAAAATCACCCAATAAATTGACCACAAATTGGACTGGAAATGTCGATGTGAAAAGTGCAAAATACCTTTCCGTGGATTTTAATGTCGACGAGAAAGGAGGTGGTGCTTTTCGGCGCCGGTAGAGTTCAAAAAAATCCGCTATTGTGGAGAGAAGGGGATACATATGACTGAGTTCCAAAAATCTTGAATGACGTGAGAAGGGAACGAGTACGGTTGGACTGTATATAGCATTATAAAAGAAATTAAAAATTAGATTTTTAAAGTTATTTTAATTTTAATTTAGGGTGTCTCTATAATTAATACAATTCATTACCCATAACCGAATAACACCAACTTCTCTCCTAACAAAATAAATAGAAAAAAAATTACGGGCCCTAAATATTTCTGGAGGTTCCAGTTTCCACCATTTCCGCCTCTCCCAAATCAATCGATAGTTTCCCCGCCTCTACCGAAACCTCCACCTCTCCCAAATCCCGTGTCCCCTTCTCCTCGGAACCATCTCACATCGCAGCAACTGAAGGATTGCCCAACGCCATGAAGGATTGTCGAACGCCGACGAATCCCCCAAAACCGGCGTGAACTTCCGTTTGCGACGACCTCTTCACCGAAGCCTGCCACAGTGCGATCAATTTTTTTAGCGAGGACAGGTAACGATAAACCCTTTCTCATTTGCATTTCTAATCGCAAGTTTCCCCGACCTCCGCCTCTCTAATTAGTCATAGGGCATGTGCCCGTGTATGAAATTGCATCTTCTCTATCCTGCCCTTTGACCCTCCTTGATGTCGGATGACGACGAGCAGTCGGATCTCCATCCCATCTACCTACAGCAAATCGTGCCCTAATTTCATCCCCGCCAATAACGCCAGGGATGATGGCATGCGATCAGTTTCCGGGTTTTGAAAATCTCGCTTCCCCTCTCTCACGTGCTCTTCCTTGACAACTGCATCTTCTTTATCGATGCTCAGATAGAGACTATGCCTGTCCATTAGTTTCTCATAAGATTCTCGCTGTGTTTGTTGCTAGGGGTAAGAATATTCAATTGTTTACAAAGGCAACCCTTTATTTTACATTTTGTTGAACACTATCCATCAAGTGTCGACACTCTTCATATTTGTTTATGTCTAATTGTTGGTACAATAGAAATTGAAAATCTACATTTTCTTTGTTAAAATTGTAAAACCATTGTCTTTATTTACAGTTTCAAGATTATTGTTTGGTTCCTAAATCTATTTTATGCTTCAAATGTATAGCAGTATAACTAAATATCTTAATTAACAACTTTTTCTCAACTTATGTTCATGCTTTTTCATTTTTAAGGGATATTGCTATAGTTTTAAAAATTGAGTTCGTGGCATGATAGTGTTTTTAACAAGCACTGCCCCCAATTTCATACTCCTAGTGAAAAATGGCTAAATGAAAAAAATTCTACATTTGATACATTTACCTCCCAATTTCATCGTTTCTTATATTTGCTAGCATGATTATTCTTATTTTATTTCATTTGCAATAGTTTTTTAATTGCAAATATTAAAAAAAATCTAAACGTTTTACTTGGTGCCCGGGCCCAACAAAAAATCTAAACGTTTTAATTGAGATCAAATTTATATTATTTTGTGTTGGCGCAACCAAAACTGTAATGAATGTGGTTATTCTTCTTAGTTGCTTTCAGGACCAATTTTTATAATTTGTTCATTTAGATATCTTTCTTGGTAAGTTCCTCAAATTAATATTGGAGTTCAACTTTTACTTTTTTTGGAATGAATATTGCAAGTGTGTTCCACATATTTAGAATTGATATTTTTCAATGCTTGATGTTGTGTCTGATACATGCTTTTAATATTGATATTTTTAATTATTGAAATTTTTTAATATTGGAATTTTTAAATGCCTTATTTTGTTTAATTCAAATTTGTACAGATTTGGATTTGTTAAATCGTAATCGTGATTTTATGAACTATCTCCATGTAACTTCAAAGCTACATATTTTCGTCATTTAGTATCATAAAATTATAGTCAAATGACATTTAATTTCATGTATATTTGAATATTGATTTGAATTTGTAACACCCTAAAGCCCACTTTGGGTTTCAGGTTGGGTGACACGGCCAGGGACACGGGCGTGTCCCAGGGCGTGTCATGCTCGGGTTGAGCAGTTGGGTGTGTGGTCGATGAATTTTGGTCGACGATCATCGAGTACAGAGTACACGACCTGTGACACGGGCGTGTCATAGGGCGTGTCCCTTGTGGGTTTTAGGCGAGACTGCGTGTATTGGTGGACACGGGTGTGTCCTGGTGTACACGGCCTGGGACATGGGCGTGTCCCATGGTCGTGTCCTGCTCGGGTAAGATGGGATTGTGCTGTGTGAAGTATACGACTATTGGACACGGGCGTATCGGGCATGACACAAGTGTGTAGGGTGTGACACGGGCGTGTCACACGACCGTGTACTGGTTGGATTTGAGTCGATTGCCTACCGCTTAAGTGACACGGCCTGCGACACGGGTGTGACACGGCCTGTGACACGGGTGTGTCACAGGGCGTGTCAGGCAGTGTTAAACCTATTTTTGGGCAAATCAGAGCCGTTCGTTCCCTTATCCTGGAGCTAAGTGTCCAAGCAGTTTCCCTGTGGATATAAGGCCGAGAATGAGGAGTCATTCCCTCATTTTCATTCTTATTCTTCTTCTCACATTCAAAGAGAGATAAAGAGAGAGGGAGAGCTAGGGAAGGAAAGGAGGAAAGAGGAAACCAACGACTGGAGGAGCTGCGGAGTGCGGATTCAAGATCCGTGAGCGGATTCATGAAGGCAAAGACGAGGCGGTGACATCCATCTGGCTACTTCATGACGCCGAAGCGATTTTCAAGGGTAACAATCTCCTTCTTCGACATCGAAGTTCTTTCTTTATGCATGTGCATGGGATCCTCCACCAAGAGGTGGATATTGCAAGCGATTCCTTGGTTGAGTTTGCATCTAGAGCCAGAAGTGTGGAGTGCGGCATATGCATATTGTGTGAAGCCCATTTGGAGTGGTAGTCTGGATTGGTGATGATTATGGGTAAACCAGAGAAGACTCCGTGGATTTGATGATATGAAAGGTTTATGCTTTGTTGGATGAATGTATGGATGTATGGATGTGCTTATGAATGTGTGGATGCTTTGAATAAGCTTCTGGTTGTGATGAGAGATCAATTGGTAGCATGTCTAGGGAGCGCGGGATAAACCCGGACTGCTACACCACTAGGGTGGGTTGATCTGGATAGACGAGGGATCGATTGGTGGTAATGCCTGGGGAGCCGAGTTAAACCCAGCTTGCTACACCACAGGGGTGGGTCGATCAGAAATAGGTGGGTGGTCGATTGGTGGTAATGCCTGGGGAGCATCGATAAACCCAGCTTGCTACACCACTTGGGTGGGTCGATCTGCTCTGGTTATTTGTGGATGCTGTGAGGTAGTACCTCTGAGTTGTATGGACAGAATGTTGCCAACCTGCGGGATTGGTGGACTAGGATGGAACCAGCCAACCAACAAGTGAAGAACCTCTGATCGGTGATATACGACTGGAATATCCGATACACCAATAAGGTGCCCTGAGTGCACAGAGCGTCTGGTAGATACCGACATTTGTGATATGGTCGTGATTGGTAGACTGATAGAGATTGTTATGACAATGTATATAAGGAAGGAACCACTGCCCCGGGTAAGGGGTAGGGTCGTTATAATTGGTTAGCTAATGCTGACCGTTACTTTGTTTGCCCCTCTTGGGTGGAGATCGAATTGTAGGTGTTGATGCTGGAATTGACTTGAGCGAAAATGGCGGATTGCTGCTAAAGGCCCTTGAAGGCCGTACGAAGCGTGGTTGGATCTCATGTGTGGCCGGCCTGCGTGCTGATGTATGAAACTATACATGTGTAAAGAGGAACCTATAAGGCCATAAGGCCATGGGTGTGTGTGTTGTATAAATTCCTGATTTTGATATACAAATGTGGAGTTTGTATATTAGAGGACATTCATTGAGCTGAGTTCATCTAACATAAAATGCTGCGCTAGAATGTTTTGAGTTAGGGTACGAGTAGATTTTGATTTCCACATGTAATTCCACCGCTTGTCTGTGAAATATGGCGTGGGGCCTCGGCCGGACCTATCGTTATATTCCATGTGATGAGTGGGGGCGTTATAAAGTGGTATCAGAGCCAGGTTGAGATTATTTGGGAGGAAGAACACATTTGAACTCACGAATGTCCACTAGGAATGTATTCCATGCACGTAAAGTGCGTGAGTGTGTAGTCAATGTATAATTACCATTATGAGATGGATGATAAATGGTGTTTTATACATTGCTAGGTGGCGAGGAGTGGTGCTGGACAGTCTGAGCCCCAGCAGTCCGATAAGAGTGCAACACCCGTTGAAGCGTCGTCTCCTTCGATAGAGACCATACGGTTGGTGACGGAGATGGTGCTTGCAGTGTTACATGCACAACCTACTGGGCAGGCAGGGCCTGCAGGGGTGCCAATACGGCCTGGTGCAAGGCAAGAGCGTGCTGTAGTTATGGTGGACGAGCAAGCAACAGATGAGTCATTGAAGCACTTTATGGAGTTTCATCCACCTACGTTTGGTGGGGCAACTTCCCCAATGCAGGCAGATGATTGGCTTGCTAGAGTGAAGAGGATCCTGACGACAATCAGGACTGCGGAGGAGCAGAAATTGACCTTAGCCACTTTTCTGTTGGAAGGACATGCGAGATTGTGGTGGGATGATATGGAAGTGCATCACTTGGCAGGTCGAGGATTAGCGGAGGTCGCAATTGATGAATTCGCCAGATTGTTTCTCGCCAAGTATTTTCCAGTGTCGCAGTGGATTGTGATGAAGAACGAGTTTCAACGTCTGGTGCAGGGTGAGACTGATATTGATACGTACCTGCATGAGTTTACCAGACTGGGGCGTTATGCGTGGTATACCTTCGCGGAGGAAGCATGAAAAACGAATCGATTTTATGAGGGACTGCGGGATGAATTGAGGTTAGTGCTCCTGAGTTTAGTTAACCAAGGCTTACAAGCGTTGGTCGATACGGCCCGGGCGTTGGAGAAGGACTTGAAGCGGGTACAAGGGAAGAAGAGACTGGCAGTGGAGAAGCCAGAATTCAAAGTGCCACAATCAGAGCAATCAGAGTTTAGAAGACGAGAAAAGAAAAGATTCAGGCCTGCTGAATCAGCTCCTTTGACTATTTCTTCAGGGGCAACTTATGGACAAGGACGTTTTGATACACGTATATGTTATAACTGCGGGAAGCAAGGCCACATAGCTAAATTTTGTTGGAATGCCCTTTTAGGGAGTGAAAAGAAGACCGGTGCGTCGTATGAAGAAAAGGGTAAATCAGTGGCCGAGTCATCTGCATCCTGGATGCAACCCTGATTTCATAATTTGAAAGTGCAAGAGCCGCAAAGTTCAATTGGTGAAGTCCATCTTCGAGTGTTTAATTTGACACCTCGAGTGTTTAATCAAGCGGCTGAGCGAAAGGAACCATATGAAAGTGACTCGTATGTCTTGGATGATGTGACTACTGTAAATACTGATGATGATACTAGTGTACATATATGTGGTATGTTATGTTAAACGTTGAAATGTTGGTGCACAGTTGGTGTTATGTAAGTGCTCGATCAATCGTGATATAATCTTTTTTTTTTGAATATAGCGCACTTGATGAATTTTGTGGATGAATGTGCACATGAAGAGGTTATGTATGTGTGTATGTGCTGTGTTTTGTTTGGTTTGTGCGATGTCGTGGGGTGAAACAAGCTGCGGCCTCTGAGCTCTAACCTGGCTCGCTTATTTGAGTGTTCAGTTGCTTATGGTGTGGTGTAACGAAGAGTTTTTTGGTGAATGTCTGGAGGTGAGCCAAATTTTGGGGACAAAATTGTTTTGAAGGAGGCAAGGATTGTAATACCCCAAAGCCCTTTAGGTTTCAGGCTGGGTGACACGGCCTGGGACACTGGCGTATCCCAGGGCGTGTCATGCTCTGGTTGAGCAATTGGGTGTGTGGTCGACGAATTTTGGTCAACGATCGTCGAGTGCAGAGTACATGGCCTGTGATACGGGTGTGTCACAGGGCATGTCCCTTGCGGGTTTTAGGCGGGACTGCATATATTGGTGGATATGGGTTTGTCCTGGTGTACAGGGCCTAGGACACGGGCGTGTCCCGTGGCCGTGTCCTCCTCGGGTGAGATGGGATTGTGCTGTGTGAAGTACATGGCTATTTGACATGGGCGTGTCGGGCATGACACGAGCGTGTAGGGTGTGATATGGGCGTGTCACACGACCATGTACTGGTTGGATTTTAGTCGGTTGTCTACCGCACGGCCTGTGACACGGGCGTGTCACAGGGCGTTTCAGGCCGTGTTCAACCTATTTTTGGGCAAATCAGAGCCGTTCGTTCCATTATCCTAGAGTCAAGTGTCCAAGTAGTTTCCCTGTAGATATAAGGCCGAGAATGAGGAGTCATTCCCTCATTTTCATTCTTCTTCTTCTCAATTTCCAAGAGAGAGAAAGAGAGAATGAGAGCTAAGGAAGGAAAGGAGGAAGTCCTTTCTTTATGGCGCCGAAGCGATCTTCAAGGGTAACAATCTCCTTCTTGGACATCAGAGTCCTTTCTTTATGCATGTGTATGAGATCCTCCACCAAAAGGTGGATATCATAAGTGATTCCTTGGTTGAGTTTGAATCTAGAACCAGAAGTGTGGAGTATGACATAGGCATGCTGTATGAAGTCCATCTGGACGGGTAGTCTGGATTGGTGATGATTATGGGTAAACCGGAGAAGACTCCATGGATTTGACGATATGAAAGGTTTATGCTTTGTTGGATGGATGTATGGATGTATGTATGTGCTTATGAATATGTGGATGCTTTGAGTAAGCTCCTGGTTGTGATGAGAGATCAATTGGTAGCATGTCTGGGGAGCGCGGGATAAACCTGGACTGCTACACCATTAGGGTGGGTTGATCTGGATAGACGAGGGATCGATTGGTGGCAATGCCTGGGAAGCCGAGTTAAACCCGGTTTGCTGCACCATAGGGATGGGTCGATTGGTGGTAATGCCTGGAGAGCATCGCTAAACCCAGCTTGCTACACCACTTGGGTGGGTCGATTTGCTCTGGTTGTTTGTGGATGCTATGAGGTAGTACCTCTGAGTGGTATGGACGGAATGTCGCCAGCCTGTGAGATTGGTGGACTAGGATGGAACCGACTAACCAATAAGTGAAGAACCTCTGATTGGAGGTGTATGAATAGAATATCCGGTACACCAATAAGGTCCCCTGAGTGCACAAAGCGTCTGGTGGATACCGACATTTGTGATATGGTTGTGATTGGTAGATTGATAGAGATTGTTATGACAATGCATACATGGAAGGAACCACTACCCCGGGTAAGGGGTAGGGTCGTTATAATTGGTCAGCTAATGCTGACCGTTACTTTGTTTGCCGCTCTTCGATGGAGATCGAATTGCAGGTATTGATGCTAGAATTGACTTGTGCGAAAATGGCGGATTGCTGCTGAAGGCCCTTGAAGGCCGTGCGAAGCGTGGTTGGATTTCATGTGTGGCCGGCCTGCGTGCCGATGTATGAAACTATACATGTGTAAAGAGGAGCCTTTAAGTCCGTAAGGCCATGGGTGTGTGTGTTGTATACATTCCTGATTTTGATATATAAATGTGGAGTTTGTATATTAGTGGACATTCATTGAGCTGAGTTCATCCAACATAAAATGCTGCACTAGAATGTTTTGAGTTAGGGTACGAGTAGATTTTGATTTCCACACGTAATTCCACCGCTTGTCTGTTAAATATGGCGTGGGGTCCCGGCCGGACCCACCGTTATATTCCATGTGACGAGTGGGGGCGTTACAAAATTTCAATTCAACAAAAATTTAATGGTGAATATATGTAGCTTTATAATTTAGGCTCAGGTGTTTTTGTTTTTTTGGGTTGAACCTCCATGTCTGTGGGTTCAGTTAGTTTTAAATTTTGTTAGAAAACTTAATGATTCAGTGCTCGTCTTAAATCAATTCCACTAACCATCATTAAAAGATTTATGATGTCGGAAGAAAGTAAGTCTAACACAATTGATCATGTCAAATTTGTGATACAATTATTAATTTTTTCATATGTTGATGTTAGTTGGTTATTAAATTCAATTCTATTTTATGGTAGGTTTTTGAACAACTCCATGTATTGATGTTTTTCGAATTTTGCTATCAGCGAGATTGGAGAATTTGTTTCTTTGACTTTGTTTTATGTCAACTTCTCAACCTAGTTAACCTCCGAATTGAAACTTTTCATGAACCTTATATGTAAGAAAGAAATTGTTTTTGTTTGAGGAATATCAAATACATTCTCTCTGATTTAAGTTTCTATTCTAAACAATGAAACCCAACTTATTTTTTAAAAGCATGTTATATGATAAGAGAAGAAGTAATAAGGCAAATTCTTAATCCTACCATTTTATTCAATAATTTTATGAAAAATTTTTTGTTACTTTGTACTGTAAATCCTTAATATTATCTTTATGTTAAATGTATTTTTTATTGATATATAGGCTCTGTTTGGGACAGCTCTGGCGGATTGAAAAGCTGCTGTCCGGATAGAGCTGTTTTAAAATAGATTTCTGGGGAGCAGTTTTGAAAAGCTGCAGAGTGTTTGGGTATTCTGTGCAGAAGTGCGCTCGGAATCGCCCGAGGAAGGACGTCGGGGGCTCGGAATCGCCAGAGGAAGGCCGTCCGACCTCTAAGCATGTTCCATCTGAAGAAACCATTAGATTTCCAAAACCTGTGAGAGAGAAAGCTATTTTGCAAGAGCAGAAGCTGGTGGGAGGGAGATTTCTGAAAAGCTGCAAAACAGCTCCAGATTTTTGAAAAGCTCTTCACAGGGAGCTGTCCCAAACACATATAAAGCAGTTCTGGCGGCTGGAATAGAGATTTTCCAGCCGCCAGAGCTGCGCCAAACAGACCCATAGTGCAATGGATAAAAGCTGGATGAATATCAGTGATCGGCGACAACCTGCTTACATCAATGGAGTGAATTATTTTCTTGATTTTGCCTTTAATCATTCTAGTAGAGGAAATACTATCCGTTGTCCTTATTATAAGTGTGGAAATAACCATTTCTACACTCGAGAGATTGTCTTTGTGCATCTTATTCTGAATGGAATTGTAAAGACCTATAAATGGTAGACAAGTCACGGAGAGGATCATTACGTTAATCCAAATAATGAGAGAGATGATGACACACTCAAAGAAGTTGAAGAAGAGATTTCAGAGCATGACAATATACATGATCTTCTGTATGATTTTAATTTTAATGACAAGAGTCATAATGGTGAAGAACATGTTCATGAGGACCCCAACAAAGCTGCTAAGAAGTTTTATGACTTGCTAAATGATGCTGAACAAGAATTATATCCCAGTTGCAAAGAATTTTCAAAATTTCAATTTATGGTCACTTTATTAGCGCTTAAATCTGATTATGGATGGACAGATCAATCTTTTACTGCATTACTTAAAGTTTTGAAAAGAGCAATTCCATTTAGTGAAAAATTACCAAGTAGTTTTTGTTGACGCGCGAAAACGGCATCGGGGCAGCTAACACGGAGAGAGCGTGTTCGGTCTCACAGGCTAGGAGAGGAAGAAGGATGAAGGCTGCGAGGGAAGAGGAGAAGAGGGAAGCTTCAGAGTGCTCGAGAGTGGAGCAAGCGCTTGTCAAGGAGGTTGCAGGGATAGAGGAGAGGGTGCTGAGAGCAGAGGAGAAGCTTGATCAACAGAGAAGGTTGATCAAGAGAGGAGGAGGTTGATCAGGAGCTATCAAGCAGACGGTTAATATGACGGTTGTGCTTGCAGGTTGGTTGCCGAGAGGAAGCTGAGCTAAGCTGAAGTAGGAGAGAGAGGGGGCCGCTAGCAGCGACAACATCAGACTTCGCCCGCCGCGGCTTAAATGCCACTCTTGCGACGGGCTTTCCTTTTATTAATAGTGAGAGTTACAGCTTGTTAGTACACCTTTTCAATAAAACAATAAAGAGGTACAAAGGGAAGCTGGCGGCTAAGAAAGGATGCCAGAGGAGACCGCGCAGACTGAGCTATGGAGGCCGGCAAACCGCGCGGCTAAGCAAAGGAAGTATGCAGCGCGGACTGGAGATCCAGGTCGGCAGGCCGCGCGACTAAAGACGCAGAGGGAGGTGCGGACTGAGAACTGGAGTCCGCAGGAGGGCTAGCTGGCTGGCTGACTTCGGGCGTGAGAGCGATCCTCCGAGCGCAGACCCCTCCCCCATGTGAGGCATGGGGGGCTATTTATAGGCCCGAGGAGGTAACGGCTTGCGGTGACATTACCCCCGATGAGACGGTAACTTGAGCGAGATGGAGACAGAGTCATCCGAGTCCGCAACAGGTCGCGCGGACTAGGACTTGACACTGGAGCTGGTGCTGCTGACAGCAGAATGGAAGGCTTAGTGGCAGACTGAGATGCGGGTTCGCGGAGACCGTCACTGCTGAGCTGAGATTGTCCTCCAGCTGCTGGGGTGGCGGATGCTGGAAGCTATGCGGCGGACTGCGAGGAGAAACCGCGGAGTCCGCCACTGCTGAACTGATCTAGCTGCAAAAGGTGCGGGTAGCAGTGCCTGCGGAGTCTAGCGAGTCCGCACTGGGTTATGCGGAGAGGGACTGGCCTCTGGAGATCTGCTGCCTGGCGGACTGGAAGGAGTCCGCTGCTACTGACTGAGTCCGCGCCAAGGCCGCAGACTGAGGAGTTATCCCTACCACTGAAGGGCTGGTGCTGGCTAAGGAGATGCGGACTGCATTATGAACCCGCGGGGTCCGCCGAGTCCGCGCCTGCTGGCGAGCTGAGTCCGCTTGCGTTGGAGATGGAGAGCCTGGCTGTTGAGGCTGTTGGGGTTCACCACTGATGGCGGACTGGAAGTCTCGATCGCACTTCGAGTCCGCCCAGCTCGTGAGGGACTTAGATGTTGCTGGTCTTGGCGGGTAGCCGGAGTTGAAGTACGCGCTCTGTAGGCGAGCTGGAGGAGTCGGTTGCCCATGCTGGTGGTGGAAAGGAATATACGACCTGCTTCCGGCCTGAGCGGACATGAGGTTGAGTCCGGCAGAGAGACCTACGGATACAGCCTTGCGGTTAAGCTGAAAAAATGGGGGAGGCCTACAGAGGCGTACTGCGGAAGCAGTCCGCGGACCCTGCCGACCAAGGGAAGGCGCGCGTCCTGGTCGGTCAGATCGCTGAGACCGCGCAGGCCGCGCAACCTGGTCGGTCAGATCGCTGAGACCGCACAGGCCGCGCGGCCTGAGCGGACAGAGAATTCTGTCCGCCCTCCCTAGGGAATCACGACTTTCAGGAAGAACCCGGGGCAGGCCGTGACGAGCGATCTGCCTGCCTTGGGAAGGATCGCCGATTTCGGGGTTTACATAATCCCCGCACTTTTTAAGTTCCAAATAGAACTTTGAAAAAGTTGGAGACCCGCGAAAATCATGATCCACCCCAATGGAAAGAGAAGGGGGCAAGGAGAGATAGAACCTGAAGACTCTCCTTAGGAGTTTGGTGCTGCCTGTCTATTTTCCTGTAAGGGAAACGTTAGGGTAGGCATGTATAAGTGGTACATCGAGTGTGTACCTGAGTTTGCCTTTGCAAAATGAAGAAGGTGTGTCTTCCACTAAGTTCTGCAAAATGAAAGTGAGAGGAAAACATAGAAATATGATAACTTGCAAGTACCTGATGGAGGCTTGCAAGTACCTGTTATCCTTTGCAAAAGGAATGGTGAGAAGTATACAATAAAGAAAAATGAGCTGCAAGTACCTGAAAGGAACTTGCAAGGATCTGCTGGTCTCTGAAAAAGAAGAGTTAAAGGTATGCACAGTATATGAAAGTAACTTGCAAGTACCTGTGAAGAAACTTGCAAGTATCAGATGATCTTTACAAAATGAGAGTTAGGAGCGGGTATTGTATACAAAAATAAGCTGCAAGTACCTGGAATATGACTTGCAGGTGTCTGCCAACCACTGCTATGAAACAGAGTGAGCAGCAGTCATAGAATAATGAATTAAACTGCAAGTACCTGGATGATGCTTGCAGGTGTCTGTTGATCTCTACAAAGAGAATAGTTAGATGCAGATAATATATGAAAGAAGCTTGCAAGTACCTGAGAGAAGGCTTACAAGTGTTTGCTAATCTCTACAAGGAGAAAAGTTAAAAGCAGACATATATATAAAAATGGCTTGCCAGTACCTGTGAAGAGAAGGCTTGCAAGTGTTTGCTGCTCTCTGCAAGAAAAGAGTTAAGAGCAAATAAGATATGAAAATAACTTGCAAGTACCTGTGAAGAGAAGGCTTGCAAGTGTTAACTGTTGATGGGATAATGTCGATATGACCATATAACAAGGAAAATGTCTGATGAACTCTTTATCATGAAACCCAGATCAATAAATCGAGCGTTGACTGTTGATATGGCTAGATGGATATGATTAGATTAGCAGAGAAAGGACTTGACGAATTCTGCCAATCTTAACTAGATTGCAATAGCATGACTTGATGATCAATGAGAGTAAGATTCTTTGGTCAATGTTTGACGCCATTAGATTTTGATAAGAGTAATGAATAGCTCTGTGAATCTTCATCCGATAGCGTTTAAGCAGTGAATAAAAGATGAGAGTAATATAGCTTATATAAGTAGAGAGCATGCGAGTCATCATCTGATAGAGCTTTGAGCAAGCAATTCAGATAAGATGAGCATGAGCAAAGTGATTGCTGGAAATCTTTTTGGTAGGTCGGATTAACCTGTTCACCTGTGAAAGAAGGCAATCGACAAAAAAGAGGTCTATACTCGGAATGACTAAAGAAGGCTAAATGCTGCCACAGGTGTTCCCCGTGGGCCTTATGCATCGCTTTGCCTGAGAAAAGTCATCTCGAGTATAGTCCTACTCAAAGTGGGCTGGCCGCGCATCCTCTAGGAGGGCACAAAGGAGAAAAGCAAGGGAAAATCCTGAGAAGGATCGCTAGATGCACTGCTCTCTTGCCTTGGGTACAATCATCACTGATCAATGAGACTAGTTGCGCCAAGTGGCCTATTGCTTGTCTGTGGTTTGATCAGTGGAATTGTGGGAACCCGCGAAGGCACGGATCGAGAGTACCAGAGAGTGTTCGACCATCACAGCTGTGAGATGATCAAAGAGACAAGCCTACGCTTGATCGCCATTGCTTGTCAAGCAAAGATAACCGTAACTGTAATGTATCCTTTGCGAAGCACAATAGAGCTAACATATGGGCCCCCCTAGCACACACTCTGTGTCAGATGCCAGCTAGGATCTGAAATCTGAAGCCCTACATCGTGATTGAACGGCTCCCACTGCACATATGGGTATACTCCCGCCATATGTGGTCGTCGCGGTCGTGCTAGGGAACAATCTATGGAGGGAACGTTTCAGAGTTGGCGATATCTCAACGGTGCAGTGATCTCTTTGACAAAGAGAAAAAGATAGAGAAGGAAGCATCACAAGAAGGGAACTGTGTCAGTATAAGATCCCAGATAAAAGATTTGTTGAAAAACATGAATGAACACTGAGAAGTGTTTGGTAAAATGAAAATGTCTGAAAAGAGTAAGGGTAAGAGTTGAGATAACCCATCAAGGTTGAGAGAATTTGGAGGACTGTGAAGTCCTTTGCTGGCTTAGAATAGCCTTCCAAGCACACCCTCGTCGTCGGCATCGAAGCATTCGACAGTGTTGTTAACAACGAGGAGAGGAGGTTCTTCGACTAGGTTCACTCCTTTGGAGGAGCAAGGTACATCTGCGGCTTCTTTGCCCTTAGAGATTGCTGGATCAGGGCGATCTTCTTTGGAAAGCAGGTCATGCATCTTACCCTGCTGGAGCATCCTTTGCACAAGCTGACGAAATGCTCAGCAGTGCTCAGTTAGGTGACTTGAATCTTTGTGGAATTTGTAGTAAGGTTCTGAACCCCTAGATCTTTGATCAGCTGGTCAGTAGGGCTTTTTGTTGCTAGCCCTGTCTTTCATGATTTGGCTCACTTGAAGCATGATTTCATCTAGTTTGGACTCGTGCGAGTCATTGCCTTGCTTCTGATAGAATGCAGCTGTTTGAGAAGATGGATCTGATGGTAGTAGCAGTTGATCTTGAGCACGATCATGGCTCAGAAAGGGGTATCGTTGGCGCTGAAACTTTATTCCCTTCCTTGAGTGAATTGGGAAATGGTTGTGAGGAGACCTCGGCGGCTGTTTGTGAGAAGGAGAGTCTTTCTCTGATAGAAGCCTGGAGACGAAGCCTGTATTGCTCTTCTCGCCTCGGAGGTAAGAGTTTGCTAAAGCAATCAACTCTTGGTATGTCCCCGGAGCACGGACATTGGCTTCAAACTTGAGAGGCCCTTCACCGAGACCGTGGATAAGAGCCACTTGGTACATTTCTTGATCAGCAATCTCGATGTCCAAAATTTCTCTTTGGAAACGATCAACGAATTGAGACCAAGTTTCATTGCTACACTGCTTGATCTCAAAGAGGGCTTCAGGACAACCCTTTCTCTTAGTTGAGGTAGAGAATCTGAGAAGAAACTCTCTTCGTAGATCAACGAAGGAAGTGATGGAGTGAGGATGAAGGCCATAGAACCAGTCCCTCACTTGCCCATCGAAGGTTGTGACAAGAAGCTTGCACTTGGTTGCATCTGAAAGGGTTTCGAGAGCAACAGCCAATTCGAAGGTTTGAAGGTGCTTCACTGGATCAGTCTCTCCGGTGTAAATTGGTAACCGGGGTTCTCTGAAGTTCGCTGGAGTTGGTTCATGGAGAACGTTCTCTGTGAATGGTGAAAGTTCTTCTTGCTCTCCTACAACATAAGGAAAAAATGAGGCATAAGATGCAGCTGCAAAAGAAGCAGGAGGATAAAAAGGAAAAGTTGCTGTAGGAGGAGCGAAGGCAGGAGCTGCAGGGTAGGGATGACTTCCCTGAAAATTGAGAAATCTAGCAGGATTTCCCCGGGCTGCTTCCCGGAAGAAGTTTTGGCGAGCAGCAAACTCTTCATCTTGAGGCCGCAGAGGAGCTGCAGGACCTTGCGAGTAGGTTGCTGTGTAAGGAGGATAGAGCGGCGGGCAAGCTGGAGGACAAGCTTGCTGATGATCCAATGTTGGGGTTGGGTTGATTGGAGCAACTGGGGCAGCTGGAGCAGCTGCTGGTTGAGAGCCTAGTTGCTGCGTGATTGCAACAAGGATTTGGTTGATTGCTTGGAACTGCTGAGCATTCTCACGGCATGATTGCTCAAAGGCTTCCCAGAGAGGATCTTCACTAGGACTTGGAGCAAGGTTCTCGGCTGATTGGTGATCTGACATGGTTAACTATCGCTGTTCACCGTCTATTCGGATCTGAAGGCCGCGTGTTAACTGTTAACATGCGAAAACGGCACCGGGGCAGCTAACACGGAGGGAGCGTGTTCGGTCTCACAGGCTAGGAGAGGAAGAAGGATGAAGACTGCGGGGGAAGAGGAGAAGAGTGAAGCTTCTGAGTGCTCGAGAGTAAAGCAAGCGCTTGTCAAGGAGGTTGCGGGGATAGAGGAGAGGGTGCTGAGAGCATAGGAGAAGCTTGATCAACAGAGAAGGTTGTTGGAACACCCTATTACTTATTTGGGTCAGGATCACTATGTCTCTAGGAATCTGTGTTTGACCTTCTGTATAGCTTAATAGGTCAACTAGAATTGAGTCTAAGGGATCAAGAGTCTAGGTTTGGAAGCTGCCTTGAAGACCAAAGTTTTTCTGGGAACTAAGTCAAATCGTCGATCTCAGCACGACGTTTCGTCGAACTCCGGTCGACGATCGTCTAGCTCAACTTCGACAGATCGTCGAGCTCCACTCGACGATCGCTGAGCTCAACTTCTCAATATCGTCGAACTCCATTCGACGATCGCTGAGCTCAGGTCGACGATTTTGACTCTGCACTGGATCCTTATCTCTGAGCTCAGTTCGACGATCTTTGAGCTCAGATCGACGATTTCTTTGCTGCTTGCATTTTTCAGTTCGCTGAGCTCAGCTCAACGATAGCAGAGCTCAGTTCGACGATTTCAGTTAACTTTCAGAATTCAAATTCAAATCAGATAGAAGTTATTCTGCATTTAATTCAGAAGATCTGCCAGCCGTTTTCATTTACTTCTGGAGCAAGTTTCAAGGGATTTTTCAAGGAACAAATCAGTGGACTTTCCTTCAGAACAAATTATGCAATTAAGGCTGTAATCAATGCAGACCAACGGCTATCTTTGACAGAGTAATATCCTATTCAGACACAGAGAAAAAAAAAAGAGAATGTTTTTTTGTATGAAATAAAGAAGAAATACAGAGATTGAAAAAGAGAGGACACACAACTCAATATAAAGAGTCTCTTTGAAAATATTCTGAAAACAAGAATTCTGAAGAACACTCATCAGAGAGATCAAGCTTTCAAACAAATCTTCAGATCTCTTCAGCTCTCAAAGTGTTCAAGGCCAACATCATTTCAAGACTCCAGACACTCAACATTTCAGCTTGCTGAAATCATCTTTTGCTGGAGTTCTACATTTGAAGGCCTATCACCCTCAAGCAAAGCTCTTCTTCCTGAAGATCAAGGACTCAGGGGGAGCTTTGAAATCCATCCACTTAGTCTTCTCAGTTGATTGAGAAAGAGAAGACTGCCATCACTCTCTCACCCCCACTCTGTAAAGGGTTTTTCAAACTCCCTTCAAAAGTTTGAATCTGGTTTTTGAGCACCTTGTCAAAAGCTCATTGGTGGCAAGACACCTGATCAAAAAATCTGTTTTGGTTTTTGAGCACCTTATCAAAAGCTCATTGGTGCCCAGGACACCTGATCAACTCATCCTACAGTGGATTCCTACCTAGGGTGGTAGAAGAGTGGATGTACCCAAGTTTGGGGAACCACTATAATTCCTTGTGTCATCTGGTTTTGCTTGTTTTCTTTTTATTTCTGGCCTAGATTTTCTTGTGCTTAGCTCTTGCATAGTTTAGTTTTGTGTTTAGTTTTATTTCTACTTCCCTGCTTACACTCATTACAACAATTGTTGTAAAGCTTTGCAAAAGTTTTTATCTGTGTTTTAAAAAGCACCATATACTCTATTCACCCCCCCTTTAGAGTATATCTGATCTAGTTTCCCCTTTCAATTGGTATCAGAGGGAGGTTGGTTAAACATACCATATCTGTTTGGTTGTACAGGCTAACACCTGAACCCCAAGATCCCAATCTAGATCCTTCTTTTATATTTCATTATTAGATTTGGCTTGCACAAATCATGGCCCAAAACAAAGATTATGCTAGCACCAGACCTCCAGTGTGCAATCTGTCAAAGTTTGCACTTTGGAAAGCAAGGATTAGACTCTACATGAATTCTATTGACGAAGACATTTTTAATTCTGTTTTGACAGTGTGTCCAAGACCTCCAGAGGGCACAAGCACAAATGCTGTTCCACCTCCATCAGGAACAGATGCTGACATCAAAAAGTGGAAAGTAGCTGATGCCAAGACAATGAACATTTTAGCTCAGACAATGTCAGATGACATCTTTCAAAAAGTAGCTGAATGCAATTCAGCCAAGGAAATTTGGGACAAGCTCTCAGAAATTATCTCTGGCTCAGCTGATGAGAGAAAGGACAGAAGATCCCATCTCATCTCCCAATATGAGAACTTCAAGAAGGGAGAAACAGAGTCAGTGGGAGACATGTACAACAGACTGAGTCTAATTGTCAGTGAACTGAGGACATTAGACAAAGAGATCTCACTGACAGAACTTAATGACAAGATCCTAATGTGCTTCCCCAGTACTTGGGATTCAAGAATCTGGCCAATTAAAGATGCCAGGAGTCTAAATGAGATCACCACTGAAGCCTTGTTGGGTAAGCTCAAATCTTATGAGCTACTCATCAAGAACAGAGAGGAAGAACAGAAGGCTGCTCCACCAGCCACAAGAAAGGAGAAGACTATAGCATTCAAGGCAACTGAGGATCTGCCTGAAGAAAAAGGAACAACCAATGATGAACTTCTCAGCTTGTTGGCCAAAAGATTCTATAAGATGGCCAGAAAGGACTTCAGAAGAAGATCATACAAGGAGCAGGATAAGCCAAGGTATGACAAGTCCATTGGCAATAGCAAAGACATCATTTGCTTTGGTTGCAGGAAACCAGGGCATATGGTTCCTGACTGTCCAGAGAATAAGAACAAGGACAGAAGGGACAGAAAAGAAAGAAGAAAGGAGAAGGACTCCAAAAGGAATGGAAGTAGCAAACCTTCCTCCAGCAGAAATAAGCACACAAGGAAAGGATTTGTTGCTGAATCCTGGAGTGAGACTGAAGAGGAGTCAGAAGCCTCTTCCAGCTCAAGTGATGATGAGGATGATGCAGAGGAAAAGGAGTTCTGCATGATGGCAATCAATGCCTCACAACACAACTCAGAGGAAGAGGAGTCAGAGTCAGACTCAGAGACTCAACCTGAAGAAGATCAGGTAATCAGCTCTTTTGATTTCACTTCAGAAGATTTTAAATTTGAATTTAAAGCACTATGTTTAGACCTGCTAAAGTCTGAGAAAGAGATCATCTCTCTCAGAAATCAATTATCTGAACAAAGTGGTTTAAAATCAGAAAATCTCAAACTCTCTCAGGAGTTGGAGAACTATAGGGAACAGATAGCTTCACTGAAGAGTGAACTCTCTGAGGCCAATAAGCTTGAAGAATCTCTTAATGGGAGAAGCATCAAGCTGATGGACATCACAAGCACAGTGAACTCAAGATTCAACAGTACACTGGGCTTGGGTGCCTCATCCAGCCAACCTATTGTTCTAACAACCCCTATCAAGTTCATTTCTGACAAGGGAAAGGGAGTTGTAGAGGTTGCCAGGAAAAATTCTGATCTGCCTCAGAAAACTAAGTCCAGCACAAATCGTCGAACGGAGATCGACGATCGCCGAATGAAGATCGACGATCGCCGAACGCAGCTCGACGATCTCAGGACAAATCGTCGAACGCTGATCGACGATCTAAGCCAAGATCGTCGAACGCTGGTCGACGATCCCATATACCTGACCTCAGCCATAGTCGACCGTCGAACGGAGCTCGACGATCTGACCCAAGATCGTCGAACTCAGCTCCAACGATCGTCGAACAGAGGTCAGAGCTCTGGAAATTTTTTCAATGGCAAGTCAAAATTGAATCCTGAGGGTTCTTCATCCCAAACCTTCAACCCTTATACTGAATGGATTTTACCTCCAAGGAGATATCATCCTGAAGGATATAAGAGTCAGCCAGGGATGTCTTTCATTTCTGAATTTAAAGGTTATCAACCTAGGCCCAAGGTAAACTGGGTCAAAAACAAGTGAATTGCTTTATGTGCAGGTGAAGACCTATCCAACATCTAACCAGCAATGGTATTTGGATAGTGGGTGCTCTAAGCACATGACAGGGAACAAGGACAACCTCAATTCCTTTAGAGCCAAGCTTGGACCCAAAGTTATCTTTGGTGACTCCAATTTTGGACAAACTAAAGGTTATGGAGCAGTCCAGATTGGTTCTGTAACCTTCAAGAAAGTAGCATATGTGGAAGGACTGAAGCACAACCTAATCAGCATCAGTCAGCTATGTGATGAAGGCTACCAGGTGACCTTCAGCAAAACCTTATGCAAAATCAAGTCAGAGGACAACACAACTGTGTTGACAGGTAAAAGGAAAGGTAACATCTACCTAGTAGATTTTCTTTCAACTACTATAGATATCTGTTTATTCAATTCAGTTTGTAGACCAAATGTTTTATGGCATAAGAGACTAGGACACCTAAACCTTAGAACTATTGCTAGGCTCTCCAAGGACAACCTTGTTAGAGGACTACCTTCTGGCCCCTACAAGAAGGAAGGACTCTGCAAGGCTTGTCAATTAGGCAAGCAAACTAAAAACAGTTTCAAGTCACTTAATAAGAGTGATTCACCTAGGATATTGTATCTGTTACACATGGATCTATTTGGACCCATCACAGTACAAAGCCTAGGAGGGAAATCCTACACTTTGGTGATTGTAGATGACTTCTCTAGATTCACTTGGGTGTTCTTTCTAAGGAAGAAGTCTGATAACTTTAAGTGTCTGACAGAGTTTCTCAAATGTATAAAGATTGAGTTCAATACTCACATTGCCCTGATCAGAAGTGATCATGGGACAGAGTTTGATTCTCTTCTTATGCAAGAGTTCTGTCAGAGTGAAGGGATCAGGCATACTTTCTCAGCTCCTAGAACTCCTCAACAAAATGGGGTAGCTGAAAGGAAAAATAGAACCCTTATTGAATCTGCCACTACATTGTTGTCAGATGCTCATCTACCTCTATCCTTCTGGGCAGAGGCAGTGAACACCTCCAACTATGTGCTGAACAGAAGTCTGATACATAAACTGAAGGGAAAGACTCCCTATGAATTACTCAAAGGGAAGAAACCTAAAGTTGACTATTTCAGAATTTTTGGCTGCACTTGCTATATTCACAATAATGATAAGAAATATTTAGCAAAATTTCAAGCCAAAGCTGATGAAGGAGTGTTTCTGGGATACTCCATGATCAGCAAGGCCTATAGGGTATACAATAAGTCATCATTGAAAATTGAGGAATCTGTTCATGTTTCTTTTGATGAAACTAACATGTCTTTCAAGGAGAAGATCTCTTCTACCATAGAACCTTTACAGGAACACTCTCTAGTTGAAGATATGAACAAGCTGCAGGTTGTTCAAGAGAATGAAAGCAGTGAAGATGAAGGGATTGCTCAACACATTGAAGCCCAACTTGAAGAGCCAGTTGTTGTACCACAAGAGGAAACAACAACACAGGTTGGTGAACAATCAACACCCCTTGTTGATTTAGTAACATCAAGAGACCATCCAATTTCCCAAATAATTGGAGAAATCTCAGCTGGTGTGCAAACCAGAAATCAGGTCAACCAAAACCTGTTGCACACCTGCTTCCTTTCTCAAATTGAGCCTCAGTCCATTCAAGATGCAGAGCAAGATCCACACTGGATCATTGCCATGCAAGAAGAGTTGCATCAATTTGAGAGGAACAAAGTATGGGAACTAGTGCCAAAGCCAAAGGATCATTCCATTGTTGGAACAAAATGGGTATTCAGAAATAAACTGGATGATCAAGGAGTAATAATAAGGAACAAGGCAAGGCTAGTTGCCCAAGGATATTCTCAAGAAGAAGGAATTGACTACGACCAGACTTTTGCACCTGTTGCAAGATTAGAAGCCATCAGGATATTTTAGCTTATGCAGCTCACAAAGGCTTCAAGGTTTATCAGATGGATGTCAAGAGTGCCTTCTTAAATGGAGACATCAAAGAGGAAGTCTATGTCAGACAACCTCCAGGTTTTATCTCTCCAACTCATCCTGATTACGTTTTTAGATTAAATAAAGCATTATATGGTCTCAAGCAAGCTCCTAGAGCATGGTATGAGACCTTAGCATGCTTTCTCTTGGAAAATGGTTTTATAAGGGGTAGGTAGACCAAACTCTTTTTATTAGAACCCATAAGTCCCATACCCTACTAGTACAAATTTATGTAGACGATATCATTTTTGGTTCTACTGACTCAAAATTGTGCAGAAGGTTTTCTAACCTAATGCATTCTAAATTTGAGATGAGTAGCATGGGTGAGCTATCTTTCTTCCTAGGATTGCAAGTCAAACAACATGCTGAAGGCATCTTTATTTCTCAAACCAAATATGCTAATGAACTGGTTAAGAAATTTGGTATGTCTGAGGCATCTTGTATGAAAACACCCATGCCTACCAATGCTGTACTGGATGCTGATGAACATGGGAAACCTGTTGATCAGACAACATATAGAGCAATGATTGGCTCTTTACTGTATCTTACAGCTAGTAGACCAGATATAATGTTTGCTACATGTATATGTGCTAGATTCCAAGTTAGCCCTAGAGAGTCACACCTCACATTAGTAAAGAGGATTCTTAGGTATGTTAAAAGTTGTCCAAATCTAGGTCTCTGGTATCCAAAAGATTCAGCATTTGAGTTAACTGGATTCTCTGATGCTGATTATGCTGGATGCAGAATTGACAGGAAAAGCACCAGTGGAACTTGTCAGTTCCTTGGTGATAGACTTGTCTCCTGGTTTTGTAAGAAACAAACATCTGTGTCAACTTCAACTGCTGAAGCTGAATATATGGCTGCAGGCAGTTGTTGTTCACAAATATTGTGGATTCAAAATCAACTCCTAGACTATGGTTACAACTTAGAGAAGTCCAAAATCTTTTGTGACAATACAAGTGCTATTTCCATAGCTCAAAATCCAGTCCTCCATAGTAGGACAAAACACATAGAGATTAGGCATCATTTCTTAAGGGACAATGTTGAAAAGAACAAAATTGAACTGCAGTATATCCCAACTGATTTACAAAGGGGAGATATTTTCACCAAGCCTTTGGATGAAAAGAAACACACTTTCTTCCTAAATCAGTTAGGAATGTTAGATGGAGGAAGTCTTAAATAATCCCCAAGATTTTGAAAGCTAAAAATGGACCAAGACTAGGCAAAATTCTGATTTTCCTTAGTGTCTAGAATTTTCTGATCTCTGAACTGCGCTCGACGATTTCCCCAAAGATCGTCGAACGGAGTTCGACGATTTCCAGAATCGTCGAACTGAGTTCAGCACCCCTCAGACATCATGAACTGTCTCCTTCGGTCAACGATCGTCGAACGACGCTCGACGATCCTGTTCCCTGAACGATCGTCGAACGGAGCTCGACGCCTTTCCAGATCATCGAACGGAGATCGACGATGTTGGAGTCTCTTCAGATTCCTTTAGAAGCCTCGATCGTCGAACTGAGTTCAACGATCTTTCCATTTCTGCGTCGAACCCTAATATAAAACTCATTTTTTGCCGTCGTTCTCTCTTGCGCTTTCAATTTCCCTGCAGAAATTTTCTTCCCTCCAAACAGTTCTACCTTGGTCGTTTTGTTTGTTAAGTTTTTTGCAGGTACCATGTCCGTCTCAGTTGCTGTCCTCGCCGCCATGAAGTTTGATGCAGGGTTTGACATCGATTTGGACTCCTTCAACACCACTGATCAAATCTTCCAGGACATCCTGAGTCTATTCAAGGATCAACATTTGTCTGCCCTCATGACCACAAGAATCAAACTTGCCTCAGATGAAATCAAAGAATGGGTATATACTGCACACAACCTTGACAACAACACCATTGTTGGATCTATTGGTGGCACCCAGGTACCTCTGACCCCAACAGTCTTAACAGAGGTTTTTGGTTTTAGAAATGGAGATGACTCTGCTGAACTCTCTGGAGAAGAGTTTACTGATATACTTGCCAGGATGGGTCATCCTGAGGGAAACCCTAGCAAATTGTTTAAGAGGAACCTGTCAGTTGAATACAGGTTTCTGGCCGATGTTGTAGGCAAGGTCCTGTTGGCCAAACATTCTGCTCATGACACCATCTCCAGACGTCAGCTCTGCCTCATGGGAGCTCTGGTAGATAAGAAAAATCTGAATTGGGGAGAGGTCTTCTTTGACCTGATAAAGAAGAAAATAAATAAAAGCTTTGTAAATTTTGGAAGAATCCTTGGAGTTTTCCTTCAGGCTAAGTGCCCTACTCTGCTGATCTCCTCTGGAGTGCACATCAATGCCTCCAAGAGACTCACCTGTGCCCTTTTTGGCAAATGGGACATGCAGATTAGCAAGCCCAGCAGGCCCTCTTCAGCTGCCCCTTCAGGCACCAGGACTCACAGAGTTACTCCCCCCCAGGTCTCTGCACCAGCAGAAGACCTGCCTGCTGCTAGTGCTGCTTCTCCTCCTCCTCCAAGTTCAACCCTACCTCCAGCTCCATCCACCATTCCAGCCTCATCCCCCATTACCATCTCCAGCCCATCTCCAACCTCAATTCCATCCCCAGCAACCACTTCATCACCTCCAGTTGACCACTTCCACCCATTATTTTCATATCCACCTCCAGATGTCACCTCATCCCCATCCATACCATCCTTCCAACTTATGGATGAATCCTACATGGATGATTCCCCTCTTCTCCTCCAGACTTCCCCTCCTCCTCAACATCTTTCCAAGATCTCCTCCACCACATCCTTGACCAACCATCATTCACTCCATCCATCTCTATACCCTTGTCCTCCATCTCCACAATTCCCACACTCAGCCCTCTATCCCTTCACCATTCAGCATTCCACTTCAGCCTCCTCAGCCATCCCTCCTCCATCTACCTCTGCTCCTGCTATTGAGCATGTAGATCTTCCAGCCTTAGCTGACCAGTTGTATGAGCTCCTTGCACCCAGGCTCTCTCTTCTCATGGAGGCCTCTTTAGCTCCTCTACAACAGTCAGTGGCAGCTCTCTCTGCCAGGCTTTCCTCCTTCCTTCCTCCTCAAGCATCACCCCCAGCAGTGTGCCTTGATACAGCTGTATCTGCATCCAGGCAGGGGGAGATGCCCTATGAAGCCAGCCTTCATGCTGCTGCTGCTGCTGCTCTGCTCCTGCTGTTGATTCTGCTGCCACTGCTGCTGTTTTTGTGTCTGCTTCTGCTACTGTTGCTGCTACTCCAGTTCAGGCTCCTACTGCAGTCTTAGCAATTGACCTAGGGTCTTTGCTCTCTGCCTTTGATCCTGCATTCTACAGCTGTCTGCCAGAAGTGCATGCTGTCCAGCCCCCAGAGGATTTGTCTAAGGCAATGGTGCCTTTCTCCTGCTGTGACCCCAGTATCATTTCTGCTTTTATTCATTCAGTGACTGCTGCTTCTGATGATGTTACTGCTGCTGCTGCTGAAGACAAGGCTGAATCTACTTCTGAAATTGTTTCTGCTGCTAAAGAAGACAATGTTCCAACTGCTGCTGATGAGCCCTCATCCCAGGATTTTCTGATGACAGAGGCTGTTGTTTTTGAGCCTGCTGAAGTGGTTGTTGTTGTTTCTGAAGCTGCTGCTGCCCTCCTTCCTGAAGTAACCACTGATGTTTCTGCCATTGCTCCTGTATCTGTTGTTACATCTGCTGCTTCTGTTGCTCCTTCTGCTTCTGCTTCTGCCCCATCTGCTGCAATGCAACTGAAAGAAAATTTGATGAAAAGGATTGATGCCTTATATGATGCACAGAGTTCTGAATCTGAGGATTACAACACTGCTTCTGATGATTCCTCTGCCACCATTGCAAGGAAAAGGAAGGCAAGAAGTAAGGCATTGAAGAGGGTCCCTCCTGCCAAAGTTAGAGATGATAATGATGTTCCTTACTATATTCTGCACAATTGTCCAATTACTGAGCATTGGATGCAGTTCTCTAAGAATCAGCTGAAGGCTATGAAGAAGAAAAGAAAGTTTGATAAGGACTCCTCTCAGTTCAAGCACCCTCATCCTCCTCCACCACCTCCACCTGATGCAGGTGCAGGTGGCAGCTCTGCAAGATCAGGCCCAGCTAGAAGCCAGGCTCCCTACCAACCTCATGCTAGAACATATCAAAGGGAAAGGCAGTCTAGGGGCTCTTACTCTAGAAGGGGAGGATATAGGGGAAATCAAAGAGAGACTCAGGTTTACTCCAAAGGGCATTCCAGGCAGCACCCTTATTCCAGGGGAGGACATGTTCCTTCTGATACATCTTCAGGTCCATTCCCCTATAAGCTCAGAGAAACTGTGACTGCCAGGACTCCTCAAGATACTTCTTCCAACAGGTATGAGCCACCTGTTCCATTTGAGGACCCTGAGAAGAATCCTGTTGCATGGACTGCTAGAATGAAAGAGCTGGCTGCACTAGATCAAATAAAGAAAGCCAAAGAGAAAGGCCTAGACACTTCCAACATCTCTACTATGTCAGAACAAAGACAGAAAGAACTAGAAAGATATGCCTCCAGTAAGTTCTTTGATGCAGACAGGTACATGGAGTTGCATCCAGCTGCAGTGGTTCCCAGGGCTTCAAAGCAAATTTATTTGGGTGCAGCTGATGATACCAGATCCAAACAACAAGCTTTAGATCCTAACAGAGAAATCAAGATGGTAAAAGGCAAAGAGAAAAAGTAACTCTGTAAGGTGACATTTCTTAGTTTTTCTGACTGATATCTGGATGACATATATATATATATATCTGTGTGATGGTTCTGTAATGTCTAGCTACTATTGTTTTTGTGTTTTTCTGATTGTATGATGTTGTTTGATTTTCCAAAGTCTATAAATAGTTTTCCTAACCCAAATAGGGGGAGATTGTTGGAACACCCTATTACTTATTTGGGTCAGGATCACTATGTCTCTAGGAATCTGTGTTTGACCTTCTGTATAGCTTAATAGGTCAATTAGAATTGAGTCTAAGGGATCAGGAGTCTAGGTTTGGAAGCTGCCTTGAAGACCAAGTTTTTCTGGGAACTAAGTCAAATCGTCGAGCTCAGCACGACGTTTCGTCGAACTCCGGTCGACGATCGTCTAGCTCAACTTCGACAGATCGTCGAGCTCCACTCGACGATCGCTGAGCTCAACTTCTCAATATCGTCGAACTCCATTCGACGATCGCTGAGCTCAGGTCGACGATTTTGACTCTGCACTGGATCCTTATCTCTGAGCTTAGTTCGACGATCTTTGAGCTCAGATCGACGATTTCTTTGCTGCTTGCATTTTCAGTTCGCTGAGCTCAGCTCAACGATAGCAGAGCTCAGTTCGACGATTTCAGTTAACTTTCAGAATTCAAATTCAAATCAGATAGAAGTTATTCTGCATTTAATTCAGAAGATCTGCCAGCCGTTTTCATTTACTTCTGGAGCAAGTTTCAAGGGATTTTTCAAGGAACAAATCAGTGGACTTTCCTTCAGAACAAATTATGCAATTAAGGCTGTAATCAATGCAGACCAACGGCTATCTTTGACAGAGTAATATCCTATTCAGACACAGAGAAAAAAAAGAGAATGTTTTTTTGTATGAAATAAAGAAGAAATACAGAGATTGAAAAAGAGAGGACACACAACTCAATATAAAGAGTCTCTTTGAAAATATTCTGAAAACAAGAATTCTGAAGAACACTCATCAGAGAGATCAAGCTTTCAAACAAATCTTCAGATCTCTTCAGCTCTCAAAGTGTTCAAGGCCAACATCATTTCAAGACTCCAGACACTCAACATTTCAGCTTGCTGAAATCATCTTTTGCTGGAGTTCTACATTTGAAGGCCTATCACCCTCAAGCAAAGCTCTTCTTCCTGAAGATCAAGGACTCAGGGGGAGCTTTGAAATCCATCCACTTAGTCTTCTCAGTTGATTGAGAAAGAGAAGACTGCCATCACTCTCTCACCCCCACTCTGTAAAGGGTTTTTCAAACTCCCTTCAAAAGTTTGAATCTGGTTTTTGAGCACCTTGTCAAAAGCTCATTGGTGGCAAGACACCTGATCAAAAAATCTGTTTTGGTTTTTGAGCACCTTATCAAAAGCTCATTGGTGCCCAGGACACCTGATCAACTCATCCTACAGTGGATTCCTACCTAGGGTGGTAGAAGAGTGGATGTACCCAAGTTTGGAAACCACTATAATTCCTTGTGTCATCTGGTTTTGCTTGTTTTCTTTTGTTTCTGGCCTAGATTTTCTTGTGCTTAGCTCTTGCATAGTTTAGTTTTGTGTTTAGTTTTATTTCTGCTTCCCTGCTTACACTCATTACAACAATTGTTGTAAAGTTTTGCAAAAGTTTTTATCTGTGTTTTAAAAAGCACCATATACTCTATTCACCCCCCCTTTAGAGTATATCTGATCTAGTTTCCCCTTTCAAAGGTTGATCAAGAGAGGAGGTTGATCAGGAGCTGTCGAGCAAACGGTTAATATGATGGTTGTGCTTGCAGGTTGGTTGCCGAGAGGAAGCTGAGCTGAGCTGAAGAAGGAGAGAGAGGGGGCCGCTAGCAGCGGCAACATCAGACTTTGCCCGCCGCAGCTTAAATGTCACTCTTCCGACGGGCTTTCGTTTTATTAATAGTGAGAGTTATAGCTTGTTAGTACACCTTTTCAATAAAGCAATAAAGGGGTACAAAGGGAAGCTGGCGGCTAAGAAAGGATGCCAGAGGAGACCGCGCGGACTGAGATATGGAGGCCGGCAGACTGCGCGGCTAAGCAAAGGAAGCAGACCGCGCAGACTGGAGATCTAGGTCGGCAGGCTGCGCGACTAATGGCGCAGAGGGAGGTGCAGACTGAGAGTTGGAGTCCGCAAGAGGGCTAGCTGGCTGGCTAACTTCGGGCGCAAGAGCAATCCTCCGAGCGCAGACCCCTCCCCCATGTGAGGCATGTGGGGCTATTTATAGGCCCGATGAGGTAACAGATTGTGGTGACGTTACCCCCGGTGAGACGGTAACTTGAGCGAGATGGAGACGGAGTCCACCGAGCCCGCAATAGGCCGCGCGGACTGGGACTTGACACTGGAGCCGGTGCTGCTGACGGCAGAATGGAAGGCTTAGTGGCGGACTGCGATGCGGGTTCGCGGAGTCCGTCACTGTTGAGCTGAGATTGTCTACCAGCTGCTGGGGTGGCGGATGCTGGAAGCTATGTGGCGGACTGCGAGGAGAAACTGCGGAGTCCGCCACTGCTGAACTGATCTAGCTGCAAATGGTGCGGGCAGCAGTGCCCGCGGAGTCTGGAGAGTCCGCACTAGGTTATGCGGACTGGGACTGGCCTCTGGAGATCTGCTGCCTGGCGGACTGGAAGGAGTCCGCTGCTACTGACTGAGTCCGCGCCAAGGCCGCAGACTGAGGAGTTATCCCTACCACTGAAGGGCTGGTGCTGGCTAAGGAGATGCGGACAACATTGCGAACCTGCAGGGTCTGCCGAGTCCGCGCCTGCTGGCGAGCTAAGTCCGCTTGCGTTGGAGATGGAGAGACTGGCTGTTGAGGCTGTTGGGGTTCACCACTGATGGCGGACTGGAAGTCTCGATTGCACTTCGAGTCCGCCCAGCTCGCGAGGGACTTGGACGTTGCTGGTCTTGGCGGGTAGCCGGAGTTGAAGTCCACTCTCTATAGGCGAGCTGGAGGAGTTGGTTGCCCACGCTGCTGGTGGCAAGGAATATGCGACCTGCTGCCGGCCTGAGCAGATAGGAGGTTGAGTCCTGCAGAGAGACCTGCGGATACAACCTTGCGGTTAAGCTGAAAAAAGGGGGGGCGGCCTGTAGAGGCGGACTGCAGAAGCAGTCAGCGGACACTGCCTACCAAGGGAAGGTGTAACGCCCCGAAACTCAAAGGGAGCAAAGGGGGACGTTTTGGGCCAGTTTTGGTTTCTGGCTGACGGCACACGGCCTGGGACACGGGCGTGTCCCAGGGCGTGTCAAGTGTGTGCCGACACTTAGTCGCGAAGTCGTCGAGTTATACTCGACGGTTCGTCGAGAAAGGGCACACGGCCTGCGACACGGGCGTGTCGCATGGCGTGTCGACCCGTGTCGACACTTAGCCGTGAAATCGTCGAGTTATTCTCGACGATTCGTCGAGAATGGGCACACGGCCTGCGACACGGGCGTGTCGCAGGGCGTGTCGACCCGTGTCGACGATCGTCAAGGTGAAATCGTCGAGATTCACTCGACGATCGTCGAGACAAGGCACACGGCCTAGGACACGGGCGTGTCCAAGGCCGTGTCATCCAGTCGTCGTTCTCCCCTCGACGAAATGTCCCGTGTACACGGCCTGGGGGCCCAGGCGTGTCAATGTGACACGGGCAAGGACACGGGCGTGTCCTAGAACCCGTGCAGTGCTCGGGTTGGAAACGGGGGAAAAATCATGGGGTACACGGCCGGCTACACGGCCGTGTCAGCTGGAACACGGGCGTGTCAGCTCGAACACGGGCGTGTTCGATACCCGTGTGCGTGTTCAGAAGATTCGATTTTGACGGCGAATGCGGCACACGGCCCTGGACACGGGCGTGTGCCAGGCCGTGTTCGGCCCAGATTGGGCATTTCAGCCCCGAATCAAAGCCGCTCGTTTTCTTAGGTTGAGATCCGACGGCTGGGGATGGTTCCTGGAGGATATACACGGGTTTGACTTAAGAAAAATCCATTTTTCCTTCACTTGATCATCTCTCCAAACCCTTGGAGAAAGAGGAAAGCTATTGGAGGAAGAAGAGCTAGATCCGCCATTGGAGGAGCTTCGGAGCTCCGAATCGCAAGCCGACTCCGGATCCACGGAGGCAACGCAAGCGCGGTGATTTCTATCCGATTACATTTCGATGGCGCCAAAGAGGAACGCAAGGGTAACGATCCTCACTTGTGAGCATGATAGCTCTCTTTCTTAGCATAGGAAGCCCTCTCTCGCGAGTTTGCGAAGAGTTGGAGGCGTTCCTTCGGGTAGATATGTAAAGTCCCCGTTGTTTAGCGTCCGTATGCGAGAACGGACATAGGCATTTTGGTTGAAGCCTACCCGGACATGTTAGTCCGGATCGGTGATGTTGCATTGCATAAGGCCGGAGAAGACTCCGTGCTATTTGGTGTTTTCGGGTTTTCTACGCGGTAGATTGCAGCAGGGAGCCTTGGGGACTAACCCAAAGGTGCACCCGGAAAACTGGGCGGACACGAGGTCTTGCCAACTTGGTGGCTTGGAAGCCAACTTGAACATAACCGGTTATGTGACTTGTGATGAAAATGGGACTCGTAGAAGTTTGACCTGCGCATATGGTTTAAATTACCGTTGCGGGCGCATATGGTTTAAACTACCGTTGCGTTGTGAGCACGGGTTAGATGGAACCGTACCCACTCTATGTCGTTCGGATTAGGGCCGTTGGCATAGATGAGGGTCTTCGGCGGTCTATGGTTTTAATTACCGTGACCCATGCCAGGAAGACAAACTGCTCATTGTTTGGCCGTCCAAGAGAGGATGGCGGTGAGTCGGCAGACTTAGACTGCGTTCACCAAGAATGTGCCCTGAGTGCACGGGGTGTGTGGCCGTTGAGCCTCCGCCTGTGATGAAATGACTATATTTATAATGCTCGCTTATGCTAATGAAATGCAGGGAAGGAGCATCGCCGCCCCGAGTTGGGGGCGGGATCGTTATAATTTGGTCAGCATTGCTGACCGTTGCTTTGTTTGCCACCGTGCGGTGGTTTGTTTGCTTGCAGGTGCAGCTGGACCGAGCGGTCAATAGCGGGCTAAAGCCCTTTTTGCGAAGCTGGCCCTCGAAGGCCCAAGTGAAATGTTTTCTATTGTTATTCATGTATGGCCGGCCTGCGTGCCGAGGTTCGGTAAATCATGTAACGGTCAAGTGAAACTTTTTGTAAGGCCTTAAGGCCAATGTTTGGGTATTTTTGTATACATTCCTAAATGTTGTATTAGTGGACATTCGTGCTCTTATGCTGGGTTCTTGTTTACAACTTATATTAACTGCTTCCGCTAGAATGCTCTGTGTAGGACGTTGAGATTGGTTGGATGGTTTCCATAAGTAACCACCCGGTCTGTCTGTGGTATATGGCGTCGGGCCCCGGCCGGACCTACTGCTATATGCTATGCGACGGATAGGGGGTGTTACAATTTGGTATCAGACTACTGGTTTTGGTCGGGCTTAAACGGAATTCGTGGTCGAATTCTTTTTAAGGGGTGGTGAGCACATTGTGTGCGTCATCGTTATAATGGTAAAAGAACCCATGAATGTCCACTTAGGAATGAAAATACTCGTGTTTGAGGAACCTGCGTGTTCCTATAATTGCTGTTTGCAATGTTATTTGGTCGCTTAACGGTGTTTTGTACCACTATAGGTGACCCGAAGTGGTGTTGGGCCGTCAGAACGCCGAGGTTCTGAGGCTAGTAGTGCACCAGAAGTTGCTCCAGCAACACCTTTGTCGGCTGAAAATATACGATTGGTGGCTGAAGCGGTGTTGGCCGTGATCAATGCGCAGCCTGGAAGGCAAGCGCAGCAGCCCGCTCCTGTGATGGAGCAAGAACCTCTGCAAGAGGCCGAGCCGAGGAGGATGGAGCAAGTGGTTGTAGAACCAATAGTGCCAAGGAGGGCGACTGAGAGGCAGTTGAAGCATGTAATGAGCTTTAACCCTCCGTTATTCTCGGGGTTGGGAACCCCATCGCAGGCTGAAGACTGGCTCTCTAGGGTGAAGAGAGTCATGACAGCGACGGAGACGGAGGAGTGGCAAATGACCACCATCGCTACGTTCCTTCTGGATGGGGAAGCGAGGATGTGGTGGGAAGGTTTGGAGCTGCATCATTTGAGAGGTAGACAACTGATAGACGTTCCGATGGAAGAGTTCTCGGAATTGTTCTTAGCAAGATACCTCCCTTCTACTCAGAGGATTTCAATGGAGAATGAGTTCCTGAAGTTGGTGCAGGGTGAGAGGAGCGTGGATGAATATCTCCACGAGTTTACGCGGTTGAGTCGTTATGCTAGCTCCACCATCATGGATGAGGAGCGCAAGACTAATCGTTTTTATGAAGGCTTGAGGGATGAGCTGAGATTGTTACTGTCGGGGCCAATGACGCAGGGTTTCTTAACCTTGGTCAATACTGCCCGGTCCTTGGAGAAGGACATGAAGAGTGTACAAGCGAAGAAAGGCTTGGTGAGAAGAAATCTGAGTTCAAGTGCCGACTACTTCAAAGTCCGGCTATCGGAGGGCTTTCAAGAAGCATAGGACTTCGGGTCCAGCTCCTTCTGGTGCTTCTGGGGCGACTACGAGTCGGACCCCGGGCGCGTGCTTTACTTGTGGCAAGACGGGGCATTTCGCCCGTGATTGTTGGAGCGGACGTCCTAAGTCCGAGAGGAGGCCAGGAGCTACTTATGAAGAGAAGGGAAAGGCGGTGGAGTCGACCGCATCCCACTATGCTCCGGCCCAACCCAGGGTCTACAATCTTGGCCAACAGGAGGCCATTAAACAAGCTGACGTGGTGACAGGTACGGTTTAATTTATAGCAAGTCAATTCCTTTATATGCTTGTTATGTATATGTTACCTTACCACTGCTTGTTTAGGATTTGTAATGATTTGTGAAAATCCCGCACGAGCACTCTTCGATACGGGAGCTTCACACTCCTTCTTGTCCGAAGGATTTATATCACGCATCGGAGTCCCTTCTTCGATGGCGAAGGACAAGTTGGATGTGTTGTTGCCCAATGGGTGTTCGATGCGAGCGGTTAGGATCTGCGAGGTTAAGATCGTATTGGAGAGCAGGAGTTCGACCTGCGGGCGTCTTTACTTCCGTTAGTGGAGTTCGACGTCATATTTGGCATGGACTGGCTCTCGGAGCAGCAGGCCCATATAGATTGCGGTAGCAAGGAAGTCAAGCTGGGAGCAAGTCGTGAGACGACTTTTACGGGCTTAAAGGGGTCGAGCAAGACGTTGATGTCTGCTCTTCAGGTGGTGAAGGCGGTTCGTGCTGGAGCAGAACTGTTCTTTACACTAGTGGAGGTTGCAAAGCCGAAGCCCGCGTTGGATTGTATTTCAGTGGTATCGGAATACCCTGATGTGTTCCCCGCAGATCTTCCTGGAGCCCCGCCTCAACGGGAGATAGATTTTACGATCGAGCTAGTGCCAGGTGCAAAGCCTGTGTCACGATCTCCGTATCGGCTAGCGCCTAAGGAAATGGCGGAGCTGAAAGTTCAACTGCAAGAGTTGTTGGAGCAAGGGTATGTGCGCCCGAGTTCTTCGCCTTGGAGCGCACCGGTCCTCTTTGTTAAGAAGAAGGACGGAAGCTTGAGATTATGTATTGATTATCGGGAGCTAAACAAGCTGACTGAGAAGAACAAGTACCCGATCCCCCGGATTGATGATCTCTTGATCAGTTAGTCGGGTCGACGGTGTACTCGAAGTTAGATCTCAAGTCTGGGTACTATCAGCTGCGGATAAGGGAGAGTGATATCCCGAAGACAGCGTTTAGTACGAGATACGGGCATTATGAGTTTACGGTCATGCCGTTTGGGCTGACTAATGCGCCGTCAGTATTCATGGATTTGATGAACAGGACGTTCAGGGAGTACCTTGGACCATTTCGTGATCGTCTTCATCGACGATATTTTGGTGTACTCGCAAAGTGAGGAAGATCACTTCAAGCATCTTCATTTGGTGTTGGAGACGCTAAGGAGAAACCAGTTGTATGCCAAGTTCTCGAAGTGCGAGTTTTGGCTATCCTCAGTAGCGTTCCTCGGGCATATAGTGAGTGGAGAGGGTATTGCGGTGGATCCGGCGAAGATTGTTGCGATACGGGAGTGGCCTGAGCTTGCTACGGTAGCAGAAGTCCGGAGCTTTTTGGGGCTTGCCGGTTATTATAGGCGCTTCGTAGAGAACTTCTCGCGGATAGCGCTACCTCTCACTACTTTGACGAGGAAGGAGCATAAGTTCGTTTGGACGCCGGAGTGCGCGCGAGCTTTTGAGGAATTGAAGTGTCGGTTGACCACGGCGCCTGTGTTGAGTTCGCCGGTTGGGACCGAAGGCTATGAGATATATAGCGATGCTTCAGGCAGCGGTTTGGGTTGTGTGCTACTGCAGCACGGAAGCGTGATAGCTTATGGCTCGAGACAGCTAAAAGTGCACGAGAGGAATTATCCGGTCCATGACTTGGAGTTAGCGGCCGTGATTTTTGCCTTGAAGCTGTGGAGACACTATTTGTACGGTGTGAAGATTGATATCTACACCGATCACAAGAGCCTAAAGTATTTGATTGATCAGAAAGATCTGAATATGCGGCAGCGTAGGTGGATGGAGTTCCTGGGGGACTATACATTCAAGATCCACTACGTGCCTGGCAAAGGGAATGCGGTTGCGGACGCGTTGAGTCGCCGAGCCCCAGCTCAAGCGAATTGGCTATCAGTGCATGATGAGCGGTTGGTGCAGGAGCTGGAGGCGTTGGAGATTGTTTGTGTGGATAGACAATCTAGTGCTGAAGCAGTGCTGAATTGGACTGAAGTCCAATATGACCTGGCTGATCGGATTCGGCAGGCTTTGGATATGGATGCTCATATGAAGCAGTTCATGATAGAGGCTCTGGATGGGTCAAATTCCCAATTCGTTGTGGAGGACGGATTGCTGTGGAAAGACGGTCGTTTGTGCGTCCCAAGTGTGGGCAATTTACGGGTGGAGTTGTTGTACGAGGCACACCATACCAAGTACTCGATTCACCCGGGGAGCACGAAGATGTACCGCGATATAAAGAAACTGTTTTGGTGGCCGGGTTTGAAAAAGGATGTGGCGCTATATGTAGCGAAGTGCCAAACTTGCGCCTTGGTAAAGGCGGAGTGCCAAAAGCCGGGAGGATTTCTTAAGTCCTTGCCTATTCCGGAGTGGAAATTCGACGACATCTCTATGGACTTTGTGCATGGTTTGCCAAGGTCGCAGAAGGGGAACGACGCCATTTGGGTGGTGGTCGATCGATTAACGAAGGTGTCGCATTTTATTCCGCATAGGAAGGATGATCCGGTGGAGAAGCTGGCGAAGCTTTATGTGGATAACATAGTACGGCTTCATGGTGTGCCCCGCAGCATCGTGAGTGACCGAGATGGGAGGTTCACGTCCAATGATTGGAGGCTGGTGCAGCAAATGTTGGGAACAAAGCTGAAGTTTAGCACAGCCTTCCATCCGCAAACGGATGGGCAGACCGAGAGGGTCAATAGAACCATGGAAGACATGCTTCGCATGTGTGTCTTGGATTTCGGAAAGCAATGGGAGGACCACCTTTATTTGGTGGAGTTCGCATACAACAACAGCTACCAAGCAAGTATTCAGATGGCGCCTTTCGAGGCCCTATATGGTAGAAGATGTCGCACGCCGTTGTCTTGGTTAGAAACGGGCGAGTCGAAGTTGTATAAGCGATCGGAAGTGGATGATGCTACTTCTTTGGTGAGAACCATTCGGGAGAGGTTACTCATCGCTCAGGACCGGCAAGCAAAGTACTATAATGCCAAGCACAGGAACGTGGAGTTCGCTGTGGGTGATTATGTGTACCTAAAGATCAAGCCGTTCAAGGGTGTCTCGCGGGTGCGACGATTGAAAAAGCTAAGCCCGAGGTACCTTGGACCGTTTGAGGTTCTGGAGCGAGTTGGAGAAGCGGCCTATAGGTTGAAGCTTTCTGTGGAGCTAAGTGGTTTACACGATGTATTCCACATTTCGGTGCTTCGGAAGGCGGTGCAAGAGCCTACGCAAGTGATCGCGGTCGATCAAGTGCCGGTGGATAGTGGGCTAACGACAAAGGTAAAGCCCGTGCGGATTGAGGACTCGGAGGTCAAGCGGCTACGCAATAAAGAGATCAGGATGGTCAAGGTCCGGTGGGACAATTGCGGTCGTGAGGAGCTCTCCTGGGAGCGAGAGCAGACTATGCTTGACGAGTATCCGGAGTTGTTCCGCTCAGGTACAAATGTTGTTTTTGTATATCTTTCCTTTATGTAATTTCGTGGGCGAAATTCTTTTAAGAGGGGGAGAGTTGTAACGCCCCGAAACTCAAAGGAGCAAAGGGGGACGTTTTGGGCCAGTTTTGGTTTCTGGCTGACGGCACACGGCCTGGGACACGGGCGTGTCCCAGGGCGTGTCAAGTGTGTGCCGACACTTAGTCGCGAAGTCGTCGAGTTATACTCGACGATTCGTCGAGAAAGGGCACACGGCCTGCGACACGGGCGTGTCGCAGGGCGTGTCGACCCGTGTCGACACTTAGCCGTGAAATCGTCGAGTTATTCTCGACGATTCGTCGAGAATGGGCACACGGCCTGCGACACGGGCGTGTCGCAGGGCGTGTCGACCCGTGTCGACGATCGTCAAGGTGAAATCGTCGAGATTCACTCGACGATCGTCGAGACAAGGCACACGGCCTAGGACACGGGCGTGTCCAAGGCCGTGTCATCCAGTCGTCGTTCTCCCCTCGACGAAATGTCCCGTGTACACGGCCTGGGGCCCAGGCGTGTCAATGTGACACGGGCAAGGACACGGGCGTGTCCTAGAACCCGTGCAGTGCTCGGGTTGGAAACGGGGGAAAAATCATGGGGTACACGGCCGGCTACACGGCCGTGTCAGCTGGAACACGGGCGTGTCAGCTCGAACACGGGCGTGTTCGATACCCGTGTGCGTGTTCAGAAGATTCGATTTTGACGGCGAATGCGGCACACGGCCCTGGACACGGGCGTGTGCCAGGCCGTGTTCGGCCCAGATTGGGCATTTCAGCCCCGAATCAAAGCCGCTCGTTTTCTTAGGTTGAGATCCGACGGCTGGGGATGGTTCCTGGGAGGATATACACGGGTTTGACTTAAGAAAAATCCATTTTTCCTTCACTTGATCATCTCTCCAAACCCTTGGAGAAAGAGGAAAGCTATTGGAGGAAGAAGAGCTAGATCCGCCATTGGAGGAGCTTCGGAGCTCCGAATCGCAAGCCGACTCCGGATCCACGGAGGCAACGCAAGCGCGGTGATTTCTATCCGATTACATTTCGATGGCGCCAAAGAGGAACGCAAGGGTAACGATCCTCACTTGTGAGCATGATAGCTCTCTTTCTTAGCATAGGAAGCCCTCTCTCGCGAGTTTGCGAAGAGTTGGAGGCGTTCCTTCGGGTAGATATGTAAAGTCCCCGTTGTTTAGCGTCCGTATGCGAGAACGGACATAGGCATTTTGGTTGAAGCCTACCCGGACATGTTAGTCCGGATCGGTGATGTTGCATTGCATAAGGCCGGAGAAGACTCCGTGCTATTTGGTGTTTTCGGGTTTTCTACGCGGTAGATTGCAGCAGGGAGCCTTGGGGACTAACCCAAAGGTGCACCCGGAAAACTGGGCGGACACGAGGTCTTGCCAACTTGGTGGCTTGGAAGCCAACTTGAACATAACGGGTTATGTGACTTGTGATGAAAATGGGACTCGGTAGAAGTTTGACCTGCGCATATGGTTTAAATTACCGTTGCGGGCGCATATGGTTTAAACTACCGTTGCGTTGTGAGCACGGGTTAGATGGAACCGTACCCACTCTATGTCGTTCGGATTAGGGCCGTTGGCATAGATGAGGGTCTTCGGCGGTCTATGGTTTTAATTACCGTGACCCATGCCAGGAAGACAAACTGCTCATTGTTTGGCCGTCCAAGAGAGGATGGCGGTGAGTCGGCAGACTTAGACTGCGTTCACCAAGAATGTGCCCTGAGTGCACGGGGTGTGTGGCCGTTGAGCCTCCGCCTGTGATGAAATGACTATATTTATAATGCTCGCTTATGCTAATGAAATGCAGGGAAGGAGCATCGCCGCCCCGAGTTGGGGGCGGGATCGTTATAATTTGGTCAGCATTGCTGACCGTTGCTTTGTTTGCCACCGTGCGGTGGTTTGTTTGCTTGCAGGTGCAGCTGGACCGAGCGGTCAATAGCGGGCTAAAGCCCTTTTTGCGAAGCTGGCCCTCGAAGGCCCAAGTGAAATGTTTTCTATTGTTATTCATGTATGGCCGGCCTGCGTGCCGAGGTCGTAAATCATGTAACGGTCAAGTGAAACTTTTTGTAAGGCCTTAAGGTCAATGTTTGGGTATTTTTGTATACATTCCTAAATGTTGTATTAGTGGACATTCGTGCTCTTATGCTGGGTTCTTGTTTACAACTTATATTAACTGCTTCCGCTAGAATGCTCTGTGTAGGACGTTGAGATTGGTTGGATGGTTTCCATAAGTAACCACCCGGTCTGTCTGTGGTATATGGCGTCGGGCCCCGGCCGGACCTACTGCTATATGCTATGCGACGGATAGGGGGTGTTACAGAAGGCGCGCGGCCTCGTCGGTCAGACCGCTGAGACCGCGCAGGCTGCGGAGCCTGAGCGGACAGAGAATTCTGTCCGCCCTCCCTAGGGAATCACGGCCTCCAGGAAGAACTCGGGGCAGGCCGGACGAGCGAGCTAGCTACCTTGGGAAGGATCGCTGATTTCGGGTTTAACAGTTTTTATAAAGCTAATAACTATATACAAGAGCCTGGAAGGAGTGTAAGAAGATAGATGCTTGCTTGAATGATTGTATTCTCTATCGAGGTAAGTTTGCAAATTTTGAGAGTTGTCCAAACTGCGGTACGTCCAGATGGAAATTGAGCAAGATAAAGAATAATGCAGAATGCAATACATCATCAGGGAAGAGTAAAAACATACCAAATAATGTGCTGAGACACTGTCCTTTGATACCTAGGCTTCAAAGGTTCTATATGTGTTCTAAGACGGCCGAGGAAATGCAATGACATAAAGAAAGGTGTCATGATGATGGTAATTTGCGACATCCAGCTGATGCATTTGCTTGGAAGTCATTTGATGAAAAACACTCAGAATTTTCATCTGACACATAAAATATTAGTCTTGGCTTAGCAAGTGATGGGTTTAATCCTTTCGGTATTATGAGTACAAATTATAGTGTGTGGCCAGTTGTTTTAATTCCATATAATATGCACTTTTCCCAATATTTTTTATTTTTCAAGTTCAATTCTCAGATTGTTAAGTGATGTCCTATCACTTTCACTTCAAATAACCCTATCAATTGTTAAGTTGTAGTTTCTCGTCAGATTGCAACAACAATAATAATGCAATATAGTGTTTGAATATGCATATCAAAGCTAACATGTAGCTTTTATTGTCTTCCATAGCCACGTAATTATACTGTAAGTAATGAAAAATATTGCTTCACTAACTCAATCCTTCGCACTTGGCCCTGCAGATGAGTGCTTCATTTTGTTCAATCAATGTGATATTTCTTCAGTCGAATCAATCACATAGAATTACAGCCCTTACCAAATTGCCCTTGAAAAAATTTCTTAGTTCAAAATTTTCTGTTAGAACACACAAGTTACCAAAAACTAATAGAACACAGACCACTGTACACGAAGATGCGCACAGTAGTCTGCTGGAAGACAGTAAAACATCTCTCACAGTCTTCAATTTCACTATAGAGGAAGCTGATCTGGTACTCAAGAAAGCTTTTGGTTGGAATCATTCGCCTTATCCGGGCGAAGAACGGAGAAAAGAAGCTCCTCAACTTGATTCCATAGAGGAGATGTTGGATTACTTGAAGAGTTTAAGCCTTTCAGATGATGATCTGCACAAGATACTCAAAATGTTTCCAGAGGTGTTGGGTTGCTCTCTTAGTGAAGAGTTACCTGCAATTGTTTTAGTGACAGTGAATACACCATGCTATTTATTTTTTCATCAGACCAGTTCTATTTTTGGTCCTTATCAATGAGAATCATCTAGAATGAGGAAGCGAGCTGGTATTTCTTCTGTGCAAAATTATTTATGATGTTGAAAATCTGCGAACCGGGCGCCCGGTCTGCAGAAAATCTACGAACCGGGCGCGCGGTCCGCTGAAAATCTGCGAACCGGGCACGCGGTCCGCTGAAAATCTGCGAACCGGTCTCGCGGTCCGCTAAAAATCTGCGAACCGGTCTCGCGGTCCGCTAAAAATCTGCGAATCGGGCGCCCGGTCCACTGAAAATCTGCGAACCGGGCACCCAGTCCGTTGAAAATTTGCGAATCGGGGCCCTGATCTGCTAAAAATCTGCGAACCGGGAGCCCGGTCCCCTAAAAATCTGCGACCCGGGCGCCCGGTACCCTAAAAATCTGCGACCCGGGCGCCCGGTCCCTTGAAAATCTGTGACCCGGGCGCCTGGTCCCCTGAAAATCTGCGACGCGGGCACCCGGTCCCCTGAAAATCTGCGACCCGGGCGCCCGGTCCCCTGAAAATCTGCCACCCGGGTGCCCGGTTCCCTGAAAATCTGCGAACCGGGAACCTAGTTCGCTGAAAATCTATCACTTACCTGCCTTAGAAAGTGTATACGTGCATTGATGTTTATTTTGTCTAGCATACTTCATTTTGCATTTTAACTAGGTGATAATTTATCACTTTAATTAGAATAACTCCAGTAAATGTATAAGGACGAAAGGTTCCTTATTAGGGTGGTTTGGAATTGCTAAACACAACCTTGTCTCCCTTGTAGAAAATTACTGCATCTTGCAGTACATACAAGACATCAATGCTTGATGAGATTATCGACCATGTGAAATTCCGTCAGCTACAAGTCAAGGTATGATTCTGGAATATCTATTATTCTGACCTTAATTGTTTACTTATATGTTCCTGAAAGGTGATGTCCTTAATTTCTTGGATTATTGAAATTCCAGGTCCTAAGCATGTGTTATGTCATCCACTGGAGACAAATCATGTGTACTGATGCATGGAGCTCCAATATTTTCAATGGCCAAGGAGGATCATGTGCCCTATAAAAATTTGTATTAAGTTTAATAAGAGATGATGATTCTTTTATTTTGTATTGAGGGGTTTGGGCTATCTCCCACCCTCCTTTATCTTTATTAATAAAATAATGTATGTTGGCAAAAATTTTTCCTGTGATGAGTATTTTATTTATTCTTTTGTTTAAATAATTAATATTGAGTTTTAATTGATAGTAAATAAAATAAGACTATAATATTTAGTAAGAAATTGAATACAATTTTGGGAAAAAATATATCTTTTTTAGGATCAAATTCACAAGATTGTCACTAAATATCTTTAGTGACTAAAAATAGTTAGCCACTAAATATACGTAATTCGTGACTAATTTATTTGGTCGGTAAAATCATTCAGTGACCAAACAAGCTTAATCACAAAAAGAAGATTCAATGATCAAATTAAATTGGTCACTAAGTGATTTTAAGTGATCAAAATTGATTTGGTCACTAAATGGTTTTAGTGATGAAATTACTTCAGTCACTGAATGGTTTTAGTGACTTAATTAATGTGGTCCCAAAATATGCACGTTTTGTGAAAATTTTTTTCTGGTCACTAAAGACATTTAATGATGGGGCTTTAGTGACGAACTTGTGACGAAATAAATTTGGTCACTAATTGTGAATAGTGACCGAAATATAACATTTAGTGACAAAAAATTTCGTCACTAAAAGTCACTTTTCTTGTAGTTTCTGGTTTGATCTTCATTCAATTATCGACAGAGTTCATCAGGCATTTCCTCTGCTATTTGATCATATCCTTCTTATCTCATCAACAGTTAGCATTCGCAAGTTTCGTCCAGGTACTTGCAGCTTAGCTCATCATTTTATGTCTGCTGGTCACTCTTCTCCTTGCAGTGATTAACATGCATATGCAAGCCTTAGCCAGATACTTGCAGCTTAGTCTTTTCATCATATCTGCTTCAAACTCTTCTTTTGCAGAGATCAGCAGATGCTTGGAAGTTTCTTCACAGGTACTTGCAAGCTACTCCCATATATTATGTCTGCTCCTAACTCTTCTTTTGCAGAGATTATCAGATGCTTGCAAGTTTCTTCACGTACTTGCAAGCTACTGTTATATATTATGTCTGCTTCTAACTCTTTTCTTATAGAGATCACCATATACCGACAAGTTGCCTTCAGGTATTTGCGGCTTCCTTTACCACCATATTTGCTTCTAACTTCTCTATTTGTAGAAACTAGCAAACACTTGCAAGTTCTCTTCAGGTACTTGCAACTTCTTGTTCCTTTCATTCATATTGCTTACTCTTCTTTTTTTTTGTAGAGGACATCAGGTGCTTGCAAGACCCATTCAGGTACTTGCAAGTTATTGTTCGTCTATGCTTTCTTCTCACCTTCATTTTGCATAACTCAGTAGAAGATACATCTTCTTCGTTTTACAAAGACAAACCCAGGTACGCGCAAGACGTATCTTACATACATGCCAACACTAACTTTTCCTTTGCAGGAAAAAGACAGGCATTAACAACCTCCTAAGGAGAGACATCAGGTTCTATCTGTCCTTGTCTCTTCTTTCTTTGGGGTGGATGATGATTTTCGTGGGTCTCCAACTTTTTTGAAGTTCCCTTCTGAAATTTAAAAAAGTGCGGTGATTATGTTAACCCTGAAGTCGGCGATCCTTCCCAAGGTAGCTAGCTCGCTAGTCGCGGCCTGCTCCAGATTCCTCCTGGAGGTCACGACATCTTAGGTTTGGCGGACAGGTTTGTCTGTCCGAACGGCTTGGGCGGTCTCAGCGGTCTGACCGCCCAGGCTGCGCGTTGTTCCATTGGTCGGCAGGGGCTGTGGACTGCTTCTACAATCCGCCCCTGCTGACCGCGCGCCTTGTCAGCTAAACCGCAGGTTTCTCAATAGGTGCCCCCTTTGCCGGACTCGAATGTCTATCCACCCAGACCGCTCAAACCGCCAAACAAAAGTGGCGACCTTCCCCCAGGACGCCAGCGAGCTACCTCAGTCTCCACCTCGCCAACATGCGTGGCCTGCCTCGTCAGTCTGACAGGTCGCCCATCCCTTGTCACCCAGCAGGTGCTTCAAGTTCCATTCAATAATGGCAGACTACAGCAGTATGGTTAGGAAGATTCCTCAGTTCGCCTAAGGAGTGCGGACGCTCCAGCTCTCAGGTTACCCACAAAGATCAGCACATATCCAGTTCACCGCGAGCTGGGTGGACTCAAAGTATAGTCAAACCTTCCAGTCTGCCTACGTTGATGAACCCCAGCTCCTCAGCAACATGCCTCTTCATTCAAATGCATAGACGGACTCAACATGTCAGTAGAGGCGGACTCTGTGAACTCAGCGGATTCGCTATGCAGTCCGCCCTGCAGCCTCCACCCACCTCTCCAGCAGTAGGGTCAACCCCCCCTCAGCCCACAGTCTTGGCTCAGGCTCAAACAGTAGTGGCAGACTCCTTCCAGTCCACTAGGCAGTAAAACCTCCTCAAGGCAGTCCCAAACAGCGCAGCCTCTTGCGGACTCGGCGGACTTAGCGGACATCCTTCATCTCGTACCGTTTGCACGTGCTCAATACAGCAGCGACTGACTCTGTGGATTCTCCTCACAGTCCGCCACTCAGCTTCCAGCTCCCGCTTCCCAGCAGCGGGCAGATACATCCTCAGCCCGCACAGTCTTGGAGCGGGCTCGATCAGCTAAGTTTGGGAAACAAGTTTACCCACTCGGGCTCGTTCAACGGTCAATAAAGATTTTATAATAAATACTACGCAATAAATATGGGGCAATAAATATATCTCAATAAATTTGGAGCAAAAAATACGGCTCAATAAATATGGCTTATTAAATATCTCTCAATGAAAATGCTTCAAGAAATATGATTCAATACTTATGTCTCAATAAATATGACTCTTGAAATATGGCTCAATCATAACGGCTCGATAAATATGACGCAATAAATATAGCCTAATAAATAAAGCCATAATTTTTGATCTGACAGTCCATTTTCATCCAGAAAAAGGCATTTGAAAAAAGCTCGGATAAATCTATCTTTAGCAAACAGGTTTACCCGTTCGGGCTCGTTTAATGCTATATAAATATGGCGCAATAAATATGACACAAATAAATATAGCTCAATAAATATGTCTCAATAAATAAGGCCATAGAAATATGACGCAATAAATATGACTCAATAAATATGACCATAATTTTTGTTCCAGTTGTCCATTTTTAGACTAGAAAAGCCCATTTAAAAGTGCTCGAAATGATTTATCTATTGGTGAACATGATTACCTGTTTGGGCTTGTTTGACACTCAATAAATATGACACAATAAATATGACATACTAAATATGATAAAATAAATATGGCATAATAAATATAGCCAAATAAATATAGCTCTAAATGATTTATCCAATGACAATAATGTTTACCCATTCGGGCCCATTCAACACTCAATAAATATGTTATAATAAATACTACATAATAAATATGACGCAATAAATATATCTCAATAAATTTGGCCTAATAAACATGGGTCAATAAATATGTCTTATTAAATATATTTTAATGAAAATATCATAAGAAACATGGCTCAATAATTATGTCACAATAAATATGGCTCAGAAAATATGACTCAATAAATATGACTCAATAAATATGGCATAATAAATATAGCCCAATAAATATAAAGCAATAAATATAGCCATATTTTTTGATCCGGTTGTCCATTTTCAGCCGCGGAAAGCATATTGAAAAGTGCTCGGATAAATCTATCATTTAGCAAATAGATTTTTTCGTTCAGGCTCATTTAATGCTATATAAATATGGCGCAATTAGTATGACACAAATAAATATGGCTCAGTAAATATGGCTCAATAAATACGACCAAGAAAATATGGTGCAATAAATATGATTCAATAAATATGACCATATCTTTTATTCCGTTTGTCCATTTTCAGCACGAAAAAACTCATTGAAAAACATGTGAATGATTTATCCATTGAGAACCAAGTTTACCCGCTCGGGCTCGTTCAACACTCAATAAATATGTTATAATAAATACTTCAAAATAAAATGGCGCAATAAATAATTCTCAATAAAATTGGGGAAATAAATATGGCTCAATAAAAATGTCTTATTAAATTTCTCTAATGAAAATGCTTCAAGAAATATGGTTCAATAATTATGTCTCAATAAAGATGACTCATGAAATATAGCTCAATCATAATGACTCAATAAATTTGACACAATAAATATTGCCCAATAAATAAAGCCATAATTTTTGATCTCGTTGTCCATATTCATCCCGAAAAAGATATTTCAAAAAAACTAGGATAAATCTATTTTTGGCATGTGCATAAGATTCCCCCACCAGAGGGTGTCTTGTTATGGGAGTCCCTTGGGTTGATTCATGGAATCCCCAATCATTTGACATATAGATCCGGAAAAGGAGTACGGAATAGACATGTTGTGTGAAGCCTATCTGGACAGGTTGGTCTGGATTGGTGATGTTGCATATACGCACCGGAGAAGACTCCGTGATAAACATGTAGTTTAGTAGTCGACGGGTTAAACCTGTGAAGGGCAGTAGTAGGAAATACTGGAGTGGTAGTCCAGAAAAATACCCTTATGATGCTTGTGTTATTGGGTTATACCTGTGAAGGGGAGTAGCAGGAAGTACTGGATTGGCAATCCAGGAAATACCCTTTGTAATGCTTGATGTTCATGGGTGGCACCTGTGAAGGGGAGTAACAGGAAGTATTGGCGTGGTAAGCCAGGAAAGTACCCTTGACATTGTGATATTTGCGGGGTTGTACCTGTGAAGGGGAGTAGCAGGAAGTACTGGTGTGCCCAGGAAATACCCTCTGATGTTGTGATATGTAATGAGTGTGATAGTAAGTACTAGCGTGCCCAGGAAAACACCCAGACTTTATGCAAAACAGGTAAGGTGAAACTGACCCGCGCATTTTATTTAGCCGTGAGTATGCTGTGCTCGGTGATGGCAAGGCGATTTGAGCAACGGGGGGGGGGGGTGGTGGATGAACCGACCTGCGTTATGTCCGTCCGACGTGAGACCAGAAAGTGTGGCCTATTAGAGCGCATAACAAGAGTCTTAGGCCTGGGCGCCGTGATACAATGGGGGGCTACAGACCAATCCCGGTTCACTAAGACTATAATCTCCGGCTGCACGCCATGGAGTAAATGCTCAATGTTTTACCAAGAATGTGTCTTGAGTGCACGGATCATCTGGCCGCGTGGCTGACGATTGTGAAGGAATGTATGTGCATGAGAGCACAATGTATGATATATATATCTGCCTGTGAAATGCTATGTCTGCAGGGAAGGAATACCACCGCCCTGGGAAAGGGGTGGGGTCGTTAGAATTTGGTGAGCTGAATGCTGACTGTTGCCTGTTTGCCACTGTTGCATGAGCTGTCCCTGTGCAGGTGCTGGAGAGCCAAGCAGGATGTATAAAGTCTGAAGTTCCTGCTGCTGCTGCTAGCCCTCGAAGGCTAAGTGAAAAATGCTATGTTTGGGTATACGTGGCCGACCTGAGTGCCAATATTTGAGGTTACTGTTATGTAAAGCCCTGTAAGGCCATAAGGCCGACTATTTTGTATTTGGACATTCATATGCTATATATATAAATATAAAACTTTTATATGGTGGATATTCCTGTGTGTGAGTTCAGCTTCGTGTTATAGGCTTTTGCTAGAATGCAATGAGTTAGGATGCGCTACTCTGGTATCACTCTGTGACTTCCCCGCCTGTTTTATGGTATATGCTGTGGGGCCCCAGCTAGACCTTCTAGTATATACCTGTGAACGGATGAAGTCGTTACATATCCAGCGTCTACCAAATAATACTTTCCTACAGCGATGCACCGATCTCCCTTGTAGATTCCACCAAATCAATTAGGACTGAGCTGGTTACTTTATTTTTCCCCTTCTTCCGACGTTTACGTGATTCATATGAAACTGATGCATCAATACTGTCTACATGCTCACTGGTGTCAATCGGGTCATTATCATCCTCAGGCATAACTCGCTCATCAATTGACACACGAGCTTGGGAAGTAGTGTTCGGGGTACACGCATGCACTCCAGTGGCGACAACTGAACTGAACATCATGTTCATTTTTTCCTCAAGCTCTGGGATGGTCCCATTTATTTTTCATTTGAATCCTATCATAATTCCTTTTGGTCTTCTCCTCAAATTTCACAACTAGATTGTTCCAGCCCTCTTTGTTGAAATGTGTAGTCGGCCGATTACCGAGCTCAATTTCGATAATGCATAGGTCACAAAATAGAAATGTATCATTTTGATCCCATATAGTTGAAATCCCTCCATCCTTTGGTTTTCCCATCTACAATTTTATAAATTTTGAAAAACCAACAAATAAAAAAAATGCACACAAATATATACAAACTCACACACACACACACATTTCAAATCACACACACACACACACTCTTACAGAAACACACAGACACATACACTTCATTTCCTCGCGCGCACACACACACACACACATATATATACACTTACAATTGTAAATAACTATAAGCACACACATACACATACACACTCATAAACAATCACACACACACAAACACATACAAACTCTCTCACACACACACATTTCAAATCACACACACACACATACACAAACACACATACACATACATTTCATTTCCTCACACACACATACACTCATGAACACACACACACATACACTCATATACACACACACTAATCTACAAACTCACACACACACGTATATAAAATCACACAGACAGGGCGTGTCAGGCCGTGTTCAACCTATTTTTGGGCAAATCAGAGCCGTTCGTTCCCTTATCCTGGAGCCAAGTGTCCAAGCAGTTTCCCTGTGGATATAAGGCCGAGAATGAGGAGTCATTCCCTCATTTTCATTGTTATTCTTCTTCTCACATTCAAAGAGAGATAAAGAGAGAGGGAGAGCTAGGGAAGGAAAGGAGGAAAGAGGAAACCAACGACTGGAGGAGCTGCGGAGTGCGGATTCAAGATCCGTGAGCGGATTCATGAAGGCAAAGATGAGGCAGTGACTTCCAACTGGCTACTTCATGACGCCGAAGCGATCTTCAAGGGTAACAATCTCCTTCTTGGACATCGAAGTTCTTTCTTTATGCATGTGCATGGGATCCTCCACCAAGAGGTGGATATTGCAAGCGATTCCTTGGTTGAGTTTGCATCTAGAGCCAGAAGTGTGGAGTACGGCATAGGCATACTGTGTGAAGCCCATTTGGACGGGTAGTCTGGATTGGTGATGATTATGGGTAAACCAGAGAAGACTCCGTGGATTTGATGATATGAAAGGTTTATGCTTTATTGGATGAATGTATGGATGTATGGATGTGCTTATGAATGTGTGGATGCTTTGAGTAAGCTCCTGGTTGTGATGAGAGATCAATTGGTAGCACGTCTAGGGAGCGCGGGATAAACCCGGCCTGCTACACCACTAGGGTGGGTTGATCTGGATAGACGAGGGATCGATTGGTGGTAATGCCTGGGGAGCCGAGTTAAACCATGGCTTGTTGCACCACAGGGGTGGGTCGATCAGAAATAGGTGAGTGGTCGATTGGTGGTAATGCCTGGGGAGCATTGATAAACCCGGCTTGCTACACTACTTGGGTGGGTCGATCTGCTCTGGTTGTTTACGGATGCTGTGAGGTAGTACCTCTGAGTGGTATGGACAGAATGTTGCCAGCCCGCGGGATTGGTGGACTAGGATGGAACCAGCCAACCAACAAGTGAAGAACCTCTGATCGGTGGTATACGACTGGAATATCCGGTACACCAATAAGATGCCCTGAGTGCACAGAGCATTTGGTGGATACCAGCGTTTGTGATATGGTTGTGATTGGTAGACTGATAGAGATTGTTATGACAATGCATACAGGGAAGGAACCACTGCCCCGGGTAAGGGGTAGGGTCGTTATAATTGGTTAGCTAATGCTGACCGTTACTTTGTTTGCCTCTCTTGGGTGGAGATCGAATTATAGGTGTTGATGCTGGAATTGACTTGAGCGAAAATGGCGGATTGCTGCTAAAGGCCCTTGAAGGCCGTGTGAAGCGTGGTTGGATCTCATGTGTGGCCGGCCTGCGTGCCGATGTATGAAACTATACATGTGTAAAGAGGAACCTATAAGGCCATAAGGCCATGAGTGTGTGTGTTGTACACATTCCTGATTTTGATATATAAATGTGGAGTTTGTATATTAGAGGACATTCATTGAGCTGAGTTCATCCAACATAAAATGCTGTGCTAGAATGTTTTGAGTTAGGGTATGAGTAGATTTTGATTTCCACACGTAGATCCACTGTTTGTCTGTGAAATGTGGCGTGGGGCCCCGACCGGACCCCCCATTATATTCCATGTGATGAGTGGGGGCGTTACAAAGTGGTATCAGAGCCAGGTTGAGATTATTTGGGAGGAAGAACACATTTGAACTCACGAATGTCCACTAGGAATGTATTCCATGCACGTAAAGTGCGTGAGTGTGTAGTCAATGTATAATTACCATTATGAGATGGATGATAAATGGTGTTTTGTACATTGCTAGGTGGCGAGGAGTGGTGCTGGGTAGTCTGAGCCCCAGCAATCCGATGAGAGTGCATTACCCGTTGAAGCGTCGTCTCCTTCGATAGAGACCATACGGATGGTGACGGAGATGGTGCTTGCAGTGTTACAGGCACAGCCTACTGGGCAGGCAGGGTATGCAGGTGTGCCAATACGGCCTGGTGCAAGGCAAGATCGTGCTGCAGTTATGGTGTATGAGCAAGCAAAGATGAGTCATTGAAGCACTTTATGGAGTTTCATCCACCTACATTTGGTGGGGCAACTTCCCCAATGCAGGCAGAAGATTGGCTTGCTAGAGTGAAGAGGATCCTGATGACAATCAGGAGTACGGAGGAGCAAAAATTGACCTTAGCCACTTTTCTGCTGGAAGGAGATGCGAGATTGTGGTGGGATGATATGGAAGTGCATCACTTGGTAGGTCGAGGATTAGCAGAGGTCGCAATTGATGAATTCGCCAGATTGTTTCTCGCCAAGTATTTGCCAGTGTCGCAGCGGATTGTGATGGAGAATGAGTTTCAACGTCTGGTGCAGGGTGAGACTGATATTGATACGTACCTGCATGAGTTTACTAGACTGGGGCGTTATGCAGGGTCTACCTTCGTGGAGGAAGCGCGAAGAACGAATCGATTTTATGAGGGACTGCGGGATAAATTGAGGTTAGTGCTCCCGAGTTCAGTGAACCAAGGCTTCCAAGTGTTGGTCGATACGGCCCTGGCATTGGAGAAGGACTTGAAGCGGGTACAAGGGAAGAAGAGACTGGCAGTGGAGAAGCCAGAATTCAAAGTGCCACAGTCAGAGCAATCAGAGTTTAGAAGACGAGCGAAGAAAAGATTCAGGCTTGCTGAATCAGCTCCTTTGACTGTTTATTCGGGTGCAACTTATGGACATGGACGTTTTGATACACGTATATGTTATAACTGCGGGAAGCAAGGACACATAGCTAAATTTTGTTGGAATGCCCCTTTAGGGAGTGAAAAGAAGACCGGTGCGTCGTATGAAGAAAAGGGTAAAGTAGTGGCCGAGTCATCTGCATCCTAGATGCAACCCCGATTTCATAATTTGAAAGTGCAAGAGCCGCAAAGTTTAATTGGTGAAGTCCAGCCTCGAGTGTTTAATTTGACACCTCGAGTGTTTAATCAAGCGACTGAGCGAAAGGAACCATATCAAAGTGACTCGTATCTCTTGGATGATGTGACTACTGTAAATACTGATGATGATACTAGTGTACATATATGTGGTATGTTATGTTAAATGTTGAAATGTTGGTGCACAGTTGGTGTTATGTAAGTGCTCGATCAATCATGATATAATCTTATTTTTTTGAATATATCGCACTTGATCAATTTTGTGGATGAATGTGCACATGAGGAGGTTATGTATGTGTGTATGTGCTGTGTTTTGTTTGGTTTGTGCAATGTCGTGGGGTGAGACAAGCTGCGGCCTCTGAGCTCTAACCTGGCTCGCTTATTTGAGTGTTCAGTTGCTTATGGTGTGGTGTAACGAAGAGTGTTTTGGTGAATGTCTGGAGGTGAGCCAAATTTTGGGGACGAAATTGTTTTGAAGGAGGCGAGGATTGTAATACCCCAAAGCCCACTTTAGGTTTCAGGTAGGGTGACACGGCCTGGGACACGGGCGTATCCCAGGGCGTGTCATGCTCGGGTTGAGCAATTGGGTGTGTGGTCGACGATCGTCGAGTGCAGAGTACATGGCCTGTGACACGGGTGTGTCACAGGGCATGTCCCTTGTGGGTTTTAGGCGGGACTGCATGTATTGGTGGACACAGGTTTGTCCTAGTGTACATGGCCTGAGACACGGGCATGCCCCATGGCCGTGTCCTCCTCGGGTGAGATGGGATTGTGTTGTGTGAAGTACATGGCTATTGGACACGGGCGTGTCGGGCATGACACGAGAGTGTAGGGTGTGACATGGGCGTGTCACACGGCCGTGTACTGGTTGGATTTTAGTCGGTTGTATACCGCTTAAGTGACACGGTCTGTGATACGGGCGTGTCACAGGGCGTTTCAGGCCGTGTTCAACCTATTTTTGGGCAAATCAGAGCCGTTCATTCCATTATCCTAGAGCCAAGTGTCCAAGAAGTTTCCCTGTGGATATAAGACCGAGAATGAGGAGTCATTCCCTCATTTTCATTCTTCTTCTTCTTCTCACTTTCCAAGAGAGAGAAAGAGAGAGGGAGAGCTAGGGAAGGAAAGGAGGAAAGAGGAAACCAGCTATTGGAGGAGCTGTGGAGTGCGGATTCAAGATCCGAGAGCGTTTTCATGAAGGCAAAGCCGAGGCGGTGACTTCCATCCGGCTACTTCATGGCGCCGAAGCGATCTTCAAGGGTAATGATCTCCTTCTTGGACATCGAAGTCCTTTATTTATGCATGTGCATGGGATCCTCCACCAAAAGGTGGATATCATAAGCGATTCCATGGTTGAGTTTGCATCTAGAGCCGGAAGTGTGGAGTATGATATATGCATGCTGTATGAAGCCCATCTGGATAGGTAATCTGGATTGGTGATGATTATGGGTAAACCGGAGAAGACTCCATGGATTTGATGATATGAAAGGTTTATGCTTTGTTGGATGGATGTATGGATGTATGGATGTGCTTATGAATATGTGGATGCTTTGAGTAAGCTCCTGGTTGTGATGAGAGATTAATTGGTAGCATGTCTGGGGAGCACGGGATAAACCCGACCTGCTACACCACTAGGGTGGGTTGATCTGGATAGACGAGGGATCGATTGGTGGTAATGCCTGGGGAGCATCGCTAAACCCGGCTTGCTACACCACTTGGGTGGGTCGATCTGCTCTGGTTGTTTGTGGATGCTGTGAGGTAGTACCTCTGAGTGGTATGGACGGAATGTCGCCAGCCTGTGGGATTGGTGGACTAGGATGGAACCGGCCAACCAATAAGTGAAGAACCTCTGATTGGCGGTGTATGACTGTAATATCTTGTACACCAATAAGGTGCCCTGAGTGCACAAAGCGTCTGGTGGATACCGGCATTTGTGATATGGTTGTGATTGGTAGATTGATAGAGATTATTATGGCAATGCATATAGGGAAGGAACCACTGCCCCGGGTAAAGGGTAGGGTCGTTATAATTGGTCAGCTAATGCTGACCGTTACTTTGTTTGCCGCTCTTCGGTGGAGATCGAATTGCAGGTATTGATGCTAGAATTAACTTGAGCGAAAATGGCGGATTGCTGCTGAAGGCCCTTGAAGGCCGTGCGAAGCGTGGTTGGATTTCATGTGTGGCCGGCCAGCGTGCTGATGTATGAAACTATACATGTGTAAAGAGGAACCTTTAAGGCCGTAAGGTCATGGGTGTGTGTGTTGTATACATTCCTGATTTTGATATATAAATGTGGAGTTTGTATATTAGTGGACATTCATTGAGCTGAGTTCATCCAACATAAAATGCTGCGCTAGAATGTTTTGAGTTAGGGTACGAGTAGATTTTGATTTACACACGTAATTCCACCGCTTGTCTGTGAAATATGGCGTGGGGTCCCGGCCGGACCCACCCTTATATTCCATGTGACGAGTGGGGGCATTACAGAATTTCAATTCAACAAAAATTTAATGGTGAATATATGTAGCTTTATAATTTAGGCTCATGTGTTTTTGTTTTTTTGGGTTGAACCTCCATGTCTGTGGGTTCGGTTAGTTTTAGCGTGTTAAATTTTGTTAGAAAACTTAATGATTCAGTGCTCATCTTAAATCAATTCCACTAACCATCATTAAAAGATTTATGATGTCGGAAGAAAGTAAGCCTAACACAATTGATCATGTCAAATTTGTGATACAATTATTAATATTTTCATATGTTGATGTTAGTTGGTTATTAAATTCAATTCTATTTTATGGTAGGTTTTTGAACAACTCCATGTATTGATGTTTTTCGAATTTTTTTTAAATGTTGTCGTTGAATGCTATCAGCGAGATTGGAGAATTGGTTTCTTTGACTTTGTTTTATGTCAACTTTTCAACCTAGTTAACCTCCGAATTGAAACTTTTCATGAACCTTATATGTAAGAAAGAAATTGTTTTTGTTTGAGGAATATCAAATACATTCTCTCTGATTTAAGTTTCTATTCTAAACATTGAAACCCAACTTATTTTTTAAAATCATGTTATATGATAAGAGAAGAAGTAATAAGGCAAATTCTTAATCCTACCATTTTATTCAATAATTTTATGAAATTTTTTTGTTACTTTGTACTTTAAATCCTTAATATTATCTTTATGTTAAATGTATTTTTTATTGATATATAGTGCAATGGATAAAAGCTGGATGAATATCGGTGATCGACGACAACCTACTTACATCAATGGAGTGAATTATTTTCTTGATTTTGCCTTTAATCATTCTAGTAAAGGAAATACTATCCGTTGTCCTTATTATAAGTGTGGAAATAACTATTTCCACACTCGAGAGATTGTCTTTATGCATCTTATTCTGAATGGAATTGTAAAGACCTATAAATGGTGGTCAAGTCACGGAGAGGATCATTACGTTAATCCAAATAATGAGAGAGATGATGACAGACTCAAAGAAGTTGAAGAAGAGATTTCAGAGCATGACAATATACATGATCTTTTGTATGATTTTAATTTTAATGACAAGAGTCATAATGGTGAAGAACATGTTCATGAGGACCCCAACGAAGCTGCTAAGAAGTTTTATGATCTGCTAAATGATGCTGAACAAGAATTATATCCCAGTTGCAAAGAGTTTTCAAAATTTCAATTTATGGTCACTTTATTAGCGCTTAAATCTGATTATGGATGTACAGATCGATCTTTTACTGCATTACTTAAAGTTTTGAGAAGAGCAATTCCATTTAGTGAAAAATTACCAAGTAGTTTTTGTTGACGCGTGAAAACGGCACCGGGGCAGCTAACACGGAGGGAGCGTGTTCGGTCTCACAGGCTAGGAGAGGAAGACGGATGAAGGCTGCGAGGGAAGAGGAGAAGAGGGAAGCTTCAGAGTGCTCGAGAGTGGAGCAAGCGCTTGTCAAGGAGGTTGCAGGGATAGAGGAGAGGGTGCTGAGAGCAGAGGAGAAGCTTGATCAACAGCGAATGTTGATCAGGAGAGGAGGAGGTTGATCAGGAGCTATCGAGCAGATGGTTAATATGACGGTTGTGCTTGCAGGTTGGTTGCCGAGAGGAAGCTGAGCTGAGCTGAAGTAGGAGAGAGAGGGGGCCGCTAGCAGCGACAATAACAGACTTGGCCCGCCGCGGCTTAAATGCCACTCTTGCGACAGGCTTTCCTTTTATTAATAGTGAGAGTTACAGCTTGTTAGTACACCTTTTCAATAAAGCAATAAAGGGGTACAAAGGGAAGCTGGCGGCTAAGAAAGGATGCCAGAGGAGACCGCGCAGACTGAGCTATGGAGGCCGGCAGACCGCGCGGCTAAGCAAAGGAAGCAGACCGCACGGACTAGAGATCCAGGTCGGCAGGCCGCGCGACTAAAGGCAAAGAGGGAGGTGCGGACTGAGAACTGGAGTCTGCAGGAGGGCTATCTAGCTGGCTTACTTCGGGCGCGAGAGCGATCCTCCGAGCGCAGACCCCTCCCCCATGTGAGGCATGGGGGGCTATTTATAGGCCCGAGGAGGTAACGACTTACGGTGACGTTACCCCCGGTGAGACGGTAACTTGAGCGAGATGGAGACGGAGTCCGCCGAGTCCGCAACAGGCCGCGCGGACTGGGACTTGACACTAGAGCCGGTGCTGCTGACGGTAGAATGGAAGGCTTAGTGGCGGACTGCGATGCGGGTTCTCGGAGTCCATAACTACTGAGCTGAGATTGTCCGCCAGCTACTGGGCTGGCGGATGTTGGAAGCTATGTGCCGAATTGCGAGGAGAAACCGCGGAGTCTGCCACTGCTGAACTGATCTAGCTGCAAAAGGTGCAGGCAGCAGTGCCTGCATAGTCTGGCGAGTCCGCACTAGGTTATGCGGACTGGGACTGGCTTCTGGAGATCTGCTGCCTGGCGGACTGGAAGGAGTCCGCTTCTACTGACTGAGTCCGCACCAAGGCCGCGGACTGAGGAGTTATCCCTACCACTGAAGGGCTGGTGCTGGCTAAGGAGATGCAGACTGCATTGCGAACCCGCGGGGTCCGCTGAGTCCGCGCCTGCTGGCGAGCTGAGTCCGCTTGCATCGGAGATGGAGAGCCTGGCTGTTGAGGCTGTTGTGGTTCACCACTGATGGCGGACTGGAAGTCTCGATCGCACTTCGAGTCCGCCTAGCTCGCGAGGGACTTGGACGTTGCTGGTCTTGGCGGGTAGCCGGAGTTGAAGTCCGCGCTCTGTAGGCGAGCTGGAGGAGTTGGTTGCCCACGCTGCTGGTGGCAAGGAATATACAACCTGCTGCCGGCCTGAGCGGACAGGAGGTTGAGTCCGGCAGAGAGACCTGCGGATACAACCTTGCAGTTAAGCTGAAAAAATGGGGGCGGCCTGCTGAGGCGGACTGCGGAAGCAGTCTGCGGACCCTGCCGACCAAGGGAAGGTGCGCGGCCTGGTCGGTCAGACCGCTAAGACCGCGCAGGCCGCGCGGCCTGAGCGGACAGAGAATTCTGTCCGCCCTCCCTAGGGAATCATGGCCTCCAGGAAGAACCCGGGGCAGGCCGTGACGAGCGAGCTGGCTGCCTTGGGAAGGATCGCCTATTTCGGGGTTAACATAATCCCCGCACTTTTTTAAGTTCCGAATAGAACTTCGAAAAAGTTGGAGACCCGCAAAAATCGTGATCCACCCCAATGGAAAGAAAAGGGGGCAAGGAGAGATAGAACCTAAAGACTCTCCTTAGGAGTTTGGTGTTGCCTGTCTATTTTCCTGTAAGGGAAAAGTTAGGGTAGGCATGTATAGGTGGTACATCGAGTTTGTACCTGAGTTTGCCTTTGCAAAACGAAGAAGGTGTGTCTTCCACTAAGTTCTGCAAAATGAAAGTTAGAGGAAAACATAGAAATATGATAACTTGCAAGTACCTGATGGAGGCTTGCAAGTACCTGTTATCCTCTGAAAAAGGAATGGTGAGAAGTATACAATAAAGAAAAATGAGCTGCAAGTACCTGAAAGGAACTTACAAGGATCTGCTGGTCTCTGAAAAAGAAGAGTTAAAGGTATGCACAGTATATGAAAGTAACTTGCAAGTACCTGTTAAGAAACTTGCAAGTATCGGATGATCTATGCAAAATGAGAGTTAGGAGCGGGTATTGTATACAAAAATAAGCTGCAAGTACCTGGAATATGACTTGTAGGTGTCTGCCAACCACTGCTAAGATACAGAGTGAGCAGTAGTCATAGAATAATGAATTAAACTGCAAGTACCTGGATGAGGCTTGCAGGTGTCTGTTGATCTCTACAAAGAGAAGAGTTAGACGCAGATAATATATGAAAGAAGCTTGCAAGTACCTGAGAGAAGGCTTGCAAGTGTTTGCTAATCTCTGCAAGGAGAAAAGTTAAAAGCAGACATATATATAAAAATGGCTTGCCAGTACCTGTGAAGAGAAGGCTTGCAAGTGTTTGCTGCTCTCTGCAAGAAAAGAGTTAGGAGCAAATAAGATATGAAAATAACTTGCAAGTACCTATGAAGAGAAGGCTTGCAACTGTTAACTGTTGATGGGATAAGATCGATATGACCATATAGCAAGGAAAATGCCTGATGAACTCTTTATCATGAAACCCAGATCAATAAATCGAGCGTTGACTGTTGGTATGGCTGGATGGATATGATCAGATTAGCAGAGAAAGAACTTGACGAATTCTGCCAATCTTAACTAGATTGGAATAGCATGGCTTGATGATCAAGGAGAGTAAGATTCTTTGGTCAATATTTGACGCCATTAGATTTTGATAAGAGTAATGAATAGCTCTGTGAATCTTCATCCGATAGCGTTTAAACAGTGAATAAAAGATGAGAGTAATAGAGCTTATATAAGTAGAGAGCATGCAAGTCATCATCTGATAGAGCTTTGAGCAAGGAATTCATATAAGATGAGCATGAGCAAAGTGATTGCTGGAAATCTTTTTGGTAGGTCGGATTAACCTGTTCACCTGTGAAAGAAGGCAATCGACAAAAAAGAGGTCTATACTCGGAATGACTAAAGAAGGCTAAATGCTGCCACAGGTGTTCCCCGTGGGCCTTATGCATCGCTTTGCCTGAGAAAAGTCATCCCGAGTATAGTCCTACTCAAAGCGGGCTGGCCGCGCATCCTCTAGGAGGGCACAAAGGAGAAAAGCAAGGGAAAATCCTGAAAAGGATCGCTAGATGCACTGCTCTCTTGCCTCGGGTACAATCATCACTGATCAATGAGACTAGTTGCGCCAAGTGGCCTATTGCTTGTCTATGGATTGATTAGTGGAATTGTGGGAACCCGCGAAGGCACGGATCGAGAGTACAAGAGAGTGTTCGGCCATCACAGCTGTGAGATGATCAAAGAGACAAGGCTATGCTTGATCGCCATTGCTTGTCAAGCAAAGATCACCGTAACTATAATGTATCGTCTGCGAAGCACAACAGAGCTAACATATGGGCCCCCCTAGCACACACTCTTTGTCAGATGCCGGCTAGGATCCGAAATCTGAAGCCCTACATCATGATTGAATGGCTCCCACTGCACATATGGGTATACTCCCGCCATATGTGGTCGTCGCGGTCGTGCCAGGGAACAATCTACGGAGGGAACGTTTCAGAGTTGGCGATATCTCAACGGTGTAGTGATCTCTTTGTTAAAGAGAAAAAGATAAAGAAGGAAGCATCACAAGAAGGGAACTGTGTCAGTATAAGATCCTAGATAAAAGCTTTGTTGAAAAATGTGAATGAACACTGAGAAGTGTTTGGTAAAATGAAAATGTCTGAAAAGAGTAAGGGTAAGAGTTGAGATAACCCATCAAGGTTGAGAGAATTTGGAGGACTGTGAAGTCCTTTGCTGGCTTAGAATAGCCTTCTAAGCACACCCTCGTCGTCGGCATCGAAGCATTCTACAGTGTTGTTAACAACGAGGAGAGGAGGTTCTTCGACTAGGTTCACTCCTTTGGAGGAGCAAGGAACATCTGCGACTTCTTTGCCCTTAGAGGTTACTGGATCAGGGCGATCTTCTTTGGAAAGCAGGTCACGCATCTTACCCTGCTGGAGCATCCTTTGCACAAGCTGACGAAATGCTCAGCAGTGCTCAGTTAGGTGACCTAACTCTTTATGGAATTCGCAGTAAGGTTCTGAACCCCTAGATTTTTGATCAGCTGGTCAGTAGGGCTTTTTGCTGCGGGGGAAGAGGAGAAGAGGGAAGCTTCTGAGTGCTCGAGAGTGGAGCAAGCGCTTGTCAAGGAGGTTGCGGGTATAGAGGAGAGGGTGCTGAGAGCATAGGAGAAGCTTAGTCAATAAAGAAGGTTGATCAAGAGAGGAGGAGGTTGATCAGGAGCTATCGAGCAGACGGTTAATATGACGGTTGCGCTTGCAGGTTGGTTGCCGAAAGGAAGCTGAGCTGAGCTGAAGAAGGAGAGAGAGGGGGCCGCTAGCAGCGGCAACAACAGACTTTGCCCGCCGCAGCTTAAATGCCACTCTTGCGACGGTCTTTCCTTTTATTAATAGTGAGAGTTACAGCTTGTTAGTACACCTTTTCAATAAAGCAATAAAGGGGTAAAAAGGGAAGCTGGCGGCTAAGAAAGGATGTCAGAGGAGACCGCGCGGACTGAGCTATGGAGGCCGGCAGACCGCGCGGCTAAGCAAAGGAAGCAGACCGCGCGGATTGGAGATCCAGGTCGGCAGGCCGCGCGACTAAAGGCGCAGAGGGAGGTGCGGACTTTGAATTGGAGTCCGCAGGAGGGCTAGCTGGTTGGCTGACTTCGGGCGCGAGACCGATCCTCCGAGCGCAGACCCCTCCCCCATGTGAGGCATGGGGGGCTATTTATAGGCCCGAGGAGGTAACGGCTTGCGGTGACGTTACCCCCGGTGAGACAGTAACTTGAGCGAGATGGAGACGGAGTCCGCCGAGTCCGCAACAGGCCGCGCGCACTGGGACTTGACACTGGAGCCGGTGCTGCTGACGACAGAATGGAAGGCTTAGTGTCGGACTGCGATGCGGGTTCGCGGAGTCCGTCACTATTGAGCTGAGATTGTCTACCAGCTGCTGGGGTGGCGGATGCTGGAAGCTATGTGGCAGACTGCGAGGAGAAACTGCGGACTCCGCCACTGCTGAACTGATCTAGCTGCAAAAGGTGCGGGCAGCAGTGCCCGCGGAGTCTGGCGAGTCCGTACTAGGTTATGCGGACTGGGACTGGCCTCTGGAGATCTGCTGCCTGGCGGACTGGAAGGAGTCCGCTGCTACTGACTGAGTCCGCGCCAAGGCCGCGAACTGAGGAGTTATCCCTACCACTGAAGGGCTGGTGCTGGCTAAGGAGATGCAGACTGTATTGCGAACCCGCGGGGTCCGCCGAGTCCGCGCCTGCTGGCGAGCTGAGTTCGCTTGCATTGGAGATGGAGAGCCTGGCTGTTGAGGCTGTTGGGGTTCACCACTGATGGCAGACTGGAAGTCTCGATCGCACTTCGAGTCCGCCCAGCTCGCGAGGGACTTGGATGTTGCTGGTCTTGGCGGGTAGCCGGAGTTAAAGTCCGCTCTCTGTAGGTGAGCTGGAGGAGTCGGTTGCCCACGCTGCTGGTGGCAAGGAATATGCGACCTGCTGCCGGCCTGAGCGGACGGGAGGTTGAGTCCGGCAGAGAGACCTGCGGATACAGCCTTACGGTTAAGCGGAAAAAGGGGGCGGCCTGCAGAGGCGGAGTGCGGAAGCAGTCCGCGGACCCTGCCGACCAAGGCAAGGCGCGCGGCCTCGTTGGTCAGACCGCTGAGACCGCGCGGCCTGAGCGGACAGAGAATTCTGTCCGCCGTCCCTAGGGAATCACAGTCTCCAGGAAGAACCCGGGGCAGGCCGTGACGAGCGAGCTGGCTACCTTGGGAAGGATCGCCGATTTTGGGGTTAACCGTTTTTATGAAGCTAACAACTATATACAAGAGCTTGGAAGGAGTGTAAGAAGATAGATGCTTGCTTGAATGATTGCATTCTCTATCGAGGTAAGTTTGGAAATTTTGAGAGTTGTCCAAACTGCGGTACGTCCAGATGGAAATTGAGCAAGATAAATAATAATGCAGAATGCAATACATCATCAGGGAAGAGTAAAAACATACCAAACAATGTTCTGAGACACTTTCCTTTGATACCTAGGCTTCAAAGGTTATATATGTGTTCTAAGACGGCCGAGGATATGCAATGGCATAAAGAAAGGTGTCGTGATGATGGTAATTTGCGACATCTAGCTGATGCATTTGCTTGGAAGTCATTTGATGAAAAACACTCGGAATTTTCATCTGACGCACAAAATATTAGGCTTGGCTTAGCAAGTGATGGGTTTAATCCTTTCGGTATTATGAGTACAAATTATAGTGTGTGGCCAGTTGTTTTAATTCCATATAATATGCACTTTTCCCAATATTGTTTTATTTTTCAAGTTCAATTCTCAGATTGTTAAGTGATGTCCTATCACTTTCACTTCAAATAACCCTATCAGTTGTTAAGTTGTAGTTTCTCGTCAGATTGCAACAACAATAATAATGCAATATTGTGTTTGAATATGCATATCAAAGCTAACATGTAGCTTTTATTGTCTTCCATAGCCACGTAATTATACTGTAAGTAATGAAAAATATTGCTTCACTAACTCAATCCTTCGCACTTGGCCCTGCAGATGAATGCTTCATTTTTTTCAATCAATGTGATATTTCTTCAGCCGAATCAATCACATAGAATTACAGCCCCTACTAAATTGCCCTTGAAAAAGTTTTTTAGTTCAAAATTTTCTGTTAGAACACACAAGTTACCAAAAACTAATTGAACACAGACCGCTGTACACAAAGATGCGCACAGTAGTCTGCTGGAAGACAGTAAAACATCTCTCACAGTCTTCAATTTCACCATAGAGGAAGCTGATCTGGTACTCAAGAAAGCTTTTGGTTGGAATCATTCGCCTTATCGGGGCGAAGAACGGAGAAAAGAAGCTCCTCAACTTGATTCCATAGAGGAGATGTTGGATTACTTGAAGAGTTTAAGCCTTTCAGATGATGATCTGCACAAGGTACTCAAAATGTTTCCAGAGGTGTTGGGTTGCTCTCTTAGTGAAGAGTTACCTGCAATTGTTTTAGTGACAGTGAATACACCATGCTATTTATTTTTTCATCAGACCAGTTCTATTTTTGGTCCTTATCAATGGGAATCATCTAGAATGAGGAAGCGAGCTGGTATTTCTTCTGTGCAAAATTATTTATGATGCTGAAAATCTGCGAACCAGGCGCCCGGTGCGCAGAAAATCTGCGAATCGGGCGCGCGCTCCGCTGAAAATCTACGAACCGGGCACGCGGTCCGCTGAAAATCTGTGAACCGGTCGCGCGCTCCGCTGAAAATCTGCGAACCGGTCTCGCGGTCCGCTAAAAATCTGCGAATCAGGCGCACGGTCCGCTGAAAATCTGCGAACCGGGCACCCGGTCCGTTGAAAATCTCTGAATCGGGGGCTCGATCTGCTGGAAATCTGCGAACCGGGAGCCCGGTCCCCTGAAAATCTGCGACCCGGGCGCCCGGTACCCTGAAAATTTGCGACCCGGGCGCCCCGTCCCCTGAAAATCTGCGACCCGGGCGCCCGGTCCCCTGAAAATCTGCGACCCGGGCACCCGGTCCCCTGAAAATCTACGACCCGGGCGCCCGATCCCCTGAAAATCTGCCACCCGGGCGCCCGGTTCCCTGAAAATCTGCGAAACAGGAACCTGGTTCGCTGAAAATCTATCACTTACCTGCCTTAGAAAGTGTATACTTGCATTGATGTTTATTTTGTCTAGCATACTTCATTTTGCATTTTAACTAGGTGATAATTTATCACTTTAATTAGAATAACTCCAGTAAATGTATAAGGACGAATGGTTCCTTATTAGGGTGGTTTAGAATTGCTAAACACAACCTTGTCTCCCTTGTAGAAAATTACTCTGTGTAGTATAAAAAATATTATTGCATCTTTTTATCAGTTCTGTTTGAGAGCTATTTATATCTTATTTATTCTTTGTTAGCATGAGAGCTATTTATAATCAAATTTCTTGCATCTTGCAGTACATACAAGACATCAATGCTTGATGAGATTATCGACCATGTGAAATTCCGTCAGCTACAAGTCAAGGTATGATTCTGGAATATCTATTATTCTGACCTTAATTGTTTACTTATATGTTCCTGAATGGTGATGTCCTTAATTTCTTGGATTATTGAAATTCCAGGTCCTAAGCATGTGTTATGTCATCTCACTGGAGACAAATCATGTGTAGTGATGCATGGAGCTCCAATATTTTCAATGGCCAAGGAGGATCATGTGCCCTATAAAAATTTGTATTAAGTTTAATAAGAGATGATGATTCTTTTATTTTGTATTGAGGGGTTTGGGCTATCTCCCAACCTCCATTATCTTTATTAATAAAATAATGTATGTTGGCAAAAATTTTTCGTGTGATGAGTATTTTATTTATTCTTTTTTTTAAATAATTAATATTGAGTTTTAATTGATAGTAAATAAAATAAGACTATAATATTTAGTAAGAAATTGAATACAATTTTGGGAAAAAATATATCTTTTTTGGGATCAAATTCACAAGATTGTCACTAAATATCTTTAGTGACTAAAAATAGTTAGTCACTAAATATACTTAATTTGTGACTAATTTATTTGGTCGGTAAAATCATTCAGTGACCAAACAAGCGTAATCACAAAAAGAAGATTCAGTGATCAAATTAAATTGGTCACTAAGTGATTTTAAGTGATCAAAATTGATTTGGTCACTAAATGGTTTTAGTGATGAAATTACTTCAGTCACTGAATGGTTTTAGTGACTTAATTAATGTGGTCCCAAAATATGCACGTTTTGTGAAAATTTTTTTCTGGTCACTAAAGACATTTAGTGATGGGGCTTTAGTGACGAACTTGTGACGGAATAAATTTGGTCACTAATTGTTAATAGTGACCGAAATATAACATTTAGTGTCAAAAAATTTTGTCACTAAAAGTCACTTTTCTTGTAGTTTCTGGTTTGATCTTCATTCAATTATCGACAGAGTTCATCAGGCATTTCCTCTGCTATTTGATCATATCCTTCTTATCTCATCAACAGTTAGCATTCGCAAGTTCCGTCCAGGTACTTGCAGCTTAGCTCATCATTTTATGTCTGCTGGTCACTCTTCTCCTTGCAGTGATTAACATGCATATGCAAGCCTTAGCCAGATACTTGCAGCTTAGTCTTTTCATCATATCTGCTTCTAACTCTTCTTTTGCAGAGATCAGCAGATGCTTGGAAGTTTCTTCACAGGTACTTGCAAGCTACTCCCATATATTATGTCTGCTCCTAACTCTTCTTTTGCAGAGATTAACAGATGCTTGTAAGTTTCTTCACGTACTTGCAAGCTACTTTTATATATTATGTCTTCTTCTAACTCTTTTCTTATAGAGATCACCATATACCGGCAAGTTTCCTTCAGGTATTTGCGGCTTCCTTTACCACCATATTTGCATTTAACTTCTCTATTTGCAGAAACTAGCAAACACTTGCAAGTTCTCTTCAGGTACTTGCAACTTCTTTTTCCATTCATTCATATTGCTTACTCTTCTTTTTTTTTTGTAGAGGACAACAGGTGCTAGCAAGACCCATTCAGGTACTTGCAAGTTATTGTTCGTCTATGCTTTCTTCTCACCTTCATTTTGCAGAACTCAGTAGAAGATACATCTTCTTCGTTTTGCAAAGACAAACCCAGGTACGCGCAAGACGTATCTTCCATACATGCCAACACTAACTTTTCCTTTGCAGGAAAAAGACAGGCATTAGCAACCTCCTAAGGAGAGACATCAGGTTCTACCTCTCTTTTTCTCTTCTTTCTTTGGGGTGGGTGACAATTTTTGTGGGTCTCCAACTTTTTCGAAGTTCCCTTCTGAACTTAAAAAAGTGCGGTGATTATGTTAACCCTGAAGTCGGCGATCCTTCCCAAGATAGATAGCTCGCTAGTCGCGGCCTGCTCCAGGTTCCTCCTGGAGGTCGCGACATCTTAGGTTGGGCAGACAGGTTTGTCTGTCCGCACGGCTTGGGCGGTCTCAGCGGTCTGACCGCCCAGGCTGCGCGTCGTTCCATTGGTCGGTAGGGGCCGCGGACTGCTTCTACAGTCCGCCCCTGCTGACCGCACTCCTTGTCAGCTAAACTGCAGGTTTCTCAACAGGTGCCCCCTTTGCCGTACTCGAATGTCTATCCGCCCAGACTGCTCAAACTGCCAAACAAAAGTGGCAACCTTCCCCCAGGCCGCCAGCAAAATACCTCAGTCTCCACCTCTCCAACATGCGCGGCCTACCTCTTCAGTCTTACAGGTCGCCCATCCCTTGTCACCCAGCAGGTGCTTCAAGTTCCATTTAATAATGGCAGACTACAGCAGTATTGGTAGCCAGATTCCTCAGTCCGCCTAAGGAGTCCGGACGCTCCAGCTCTCAGGTTACCCGCAAAGATCAGCACACATCCAGTTCACCGCGAGCTGGGCGGACTCGAAGTATAGTCAAACCTTCCAGTCTGCCTACGTTGACGAACCCCAGCTCCTCAGCAACAGGCCTCTTCATTCAAATGCATAGACGGACTCAGCTTGTCAATAGAGGCGGACTCTGCGAACTCAGCGGATTCGCTATGCAGTCTGCCCCGCAGCCTCCACCCACCTATCCAGCAGTAGGGTCAACCTCCCTCAGCCCACAGTCTTGGCTCAGGCTCAAACAGTAGTGGCAGACTCCTCCCAGTCCACTAGGAAGTAAAACCTCCTCGAGGCAGTCCCAAACAGCGCAGCCTCGTGCGGACTCGGCGGACTTATCAGACATCCTTCATCTCGTACCCTTTACACGTGCTCAATACAGCAGTGGCTGACTCCGTGGATTCTCCTCGCAGTCCGCCACTCAGCTTCCAGCTCCCGCTTCCCAGCAGCGGGCGAATACTTCCTCAGCCCGCACAGTCATGGAGCGGGCTCGATCAGCTAAGTTTGGGAAACAAGTTTACCCACTCGGGATCGTTCAACGGTCAATAAATATTTTAGAATAAATACTACGTAATAAATATGGGGCAATAATATATACAGATCAATAAATATAGCTTATTAAATATCTCTCAATGAAAATGCTTCAAGAAATATGATTCAATACTTATGTCTCAATAAATATGACTCTTGAAATATGGCTCAATCATAACGGCGTGATAAATATGGCACAATAAATATAGCCTAATAAATAAAGCCATAATTTTTGATCTGACAGTCCATTTTCATCCAGAAAAAAACATTTGAAAAAAGCTCGGATAAATCTATCTTTGGCAAACAGGTTTACCCGTTCGGGCTCATTTAATGTTATATAAATTTGGCGCAATAAATATGACACAAATAAATATTGCTCAATAAATATGTCTCAATAAATAAGACCATAGAAATATGGCGCAATAAATATGACTCAATAAATATGACCATAATTTTTGTTCCAGTTGTCCATTTTCAGACTGGAAAAACCCATTTAAAAGTGCTCGAAATGATTTATCTATTGGTTAACATGATTACCTGTTTGGGCTTAGTTTGGCACTCAACAAATATGACACAATAAATATGGCATAATAAATATGACAAAATAAATATGGCATAATAAATATAGCCCAATAAATATAGCTCTAAATGATTTATCTAATGACAATAATGTTTACCCATTCGGGCTCATTCAATACTCAATAAATATGTTATAATAAATACTACATAATAAATATTATGCAATAAATATATCTCAATAAATTTGGCCTAATAAACATGACTCAATAAATATGTCTTATTAAATATATTTTAATGAAAATGTCACAAGAAACATGGCTCAATAATTATGTCACAATAAATATAGCTCAGAAAATATGGCTCAATAAATATGACTCAATAAATATGGCATAATAAATATAACCCAATAAATATAAAACAATAAATATAGCCATATTTTTTGATCTGGTTGCCCATTTTCAGCCGCGGAAAGCATATTGAAAAGTGCTTGGATAAATCTATCATTTAACAAATAGATTTTCCCGTTCAGGCTAATTTAACGCTATATAAATATGATGCAATTAATATGACACAAATAAATATGGCTCAGTAAATATGGCTCAATAAATACGACCAAGGAAATATGGAGCAATAAATATGCTTTAATAAATATGACCATAACTTTTGTTCCGTTTGTCCGTTTTCAGCCCGAAAAAATTTATTAAAAAACCTGTGAATGATTTATCCATTGGGAACCAAGTTTACCCTCTCGGGCTCGTTCAACACTCAATAAATATGTTATAATAAATACTTCAAAATAAAAATGGCGCAATAAATAATTCTCAATAAAATTGGGGAAATAAATATGGCTCAATAAAAATGTCTTATTAAATATCTCTAATGAAAATGCTTCAAGAAATATGGTTCAATAATTATGTCTCAATAAAGATGACCAATGAAATATAGCTCAATCATAATGGCACAATAAATTTGATACAATAAATATTGCCCAATAAATAAAGCCATAATTTTTGATCTCGTTGTCCATATTCATCCCGAAAAAGATATTTCAAAAAAACTAGGATAAATCTATCTTTGTCAAACAGGTTTACCCGTTTGAGCTCGTTTAACACTATATAAATATGACGTAATAAATATGACGCAAATAAATATAGCTCTGTAAATATGGCTCAATAAACATGGATAACGAAATATGGCACAATAAATATAGCTCAATAAATATGACCATAACTTTTGTTCCGGTTTTCCGTTTTCTGCCCGAAAAAATACATTTAAAAGAGCTCGAAATTATCTATCCATTGGGGAACAGGTTTACCTGTTTGGGCTTGTTTATTACTATATAAATATGACACAGTAAATATTACGTTATCAGCCCAAAAAAGCCCGAAAAAGCCAATGATCTGGTTGTCGGTAATCAGCCCTAAAAAGATAATTAAAAAGAATACATAAAGGTCTATCCATTGGTGAACAGGTTTACCCATTCGTGCTCGTTTATCGTGCAATAAATATGAAAAAAAATCAGGCGCAATAAATATGGAGCAATAAAAAGTGACATAATAAAAAGGTGTAATAAATATACGTTAATAAATATGGCTCAAAAAATATTGGTCAATAAATATGGCACAAGAAAAATGACTCAATAACTAAGTCTCAATAAATATGGCTTAGTAAATATGGTTTAATAAATATGAGAAAATAAATATGGCGCATTAAATATGACTTAATAAATATGATCATAACTTTGGATTCAGTTATCTATTTTTATCCTCGGAAAACCCAATAAAAAGTGCTCTGAATGATTTATCCATTGGCAAACAGGTTTACCCACTCGGGCTCGTTCAACGCTTAATAAATATGTTATAATAAATACTACACAATAAGTATGGGGTAATAAATATATTTCAATAAATTTGGCGCAAAAAATATGGCTCAATAAATATGGCTTATTAAATATCTCTCTATGAAAATGCTTCAAGAAATATGATTCAATAATTACGTCTAAATAAATATGACTCTTGAAATATGGCTCAATAAATATGGCGCAATAAATATAGTCTAATAAATAAAATAATAATTTTTGATCTGGTAAACCATTTTCATACTGAAAAAGATATTTGAAAAAAGCTCGGATAAATCTATCTTTCGAAAATAAGTTTATCCGTTCGGGCTCGTTTAAAGCAATATAAATGTGACACAATAAATATAACACAAATAAATATAGCTCAATAAATAAGGCCAAGAAAATATGGTGCAATAAATATGACTCAATAAATATGACCATAATTTTTGTTCTGGTTGTCCATTTTCAGCCGAAAAAATGCATTTTAAAGTGCTCGAAATGATTTATCTATTGGTGAACATGATTACCTGTTTTGGCTTGTTTGACACTCAATAAATATGGCACAATAAATGTGGCGTAATAAATATGACAAAATAAATGTGGCATAATAAATATAGCCCAATAAATATAGAATAATAAATATAGCTCTAAATGATTTATCCACTAAAATTCATGGTTACCCGTTTGGGCTCATTCAACACTCAATAAATATAGTATAATAAATACTACATAATAAATATGACGCAATAAATATATCTCAACAAATTTGGCGTAATAAATATGACTCAATAAATACGGCTTATTAAATATCTTTTAATGAAAATATCATAAGAAACATGGCTCAATAATTATGTCTCAATAAATATGGCACAATAAATATGACTCAATAAATATGACTCAATAAATATGGCATAATAAATATACCCCAATAAATATTGAACAATAAATATAGAACAATAAAAATAGACATACTTTTTGATCCGGTTGTCAATTTTCAGCCCCGGAAAGCCTATTGAAAAGTGCTCGGATAAATATTTCATTTAGCAAACAGATTTCCCATTTCGGGCTCATTCAACGCTATATAAATATGACGTAATTAATATGATACAAATAAATATTGCTTAGTAAATATGACTGACTAAATAAATATGGCCAAGGAAATATGGCGTAATAAATATGATTCAATAAATATGAACATAACTTTTGTTCCGGTTGTCCGTTTTTAGCCCGAAAAAACTCATTGAAAAGACCTCTGAATGATTTATCAATTGGGGAGCAGGTTTAGCTGCTCGGGCTCGTTCAACACCCAATAAATATGTTATAATAAATGCTTTAAAATAAAAACGGCGCAATAAATATTTCTCAATAAAATTGGCATAATAAATATGTCTCAATAAAAATGTCTTATTAAATATCTCCAATGAAAATGCTAAAATAAATATGGTTCAATAATTATGTCTTAATAAAGATGACTCATGAAATATGACACAATAAATATTGCTCAAAAAATAAACCCATAATTTTTGATCTCGTTTTCTATATTCATCCCGAAAAAGACATTTCAAAAAAGTTCTGATAAATCTATCTTTGCGAAACAGGTTTACCCGTTTGGGCTCGTTTAACACTATATAAATATGGCGTAATATATATGACATAAATAAATATAGCTCTGTAAATATGGCTCAATAAATATGTCCAACGAAATATGGCTCAATAAATATGAGCTTAACTTTTGTTCCGATTGTCCGTTTTTCGCCCGAAAAAGCACATTTAAAAGAGCTCGAAATTATCTATCCATTGGTGAACAATTTTACCTGTTTGGGCTTGTTTATTACTATATAAATATGATAGTAAATATGGCATTATTAGCCCGAAAAAGTCCGAAAAAGCCAATGATCCGGTTGATGATTATCAGCCCGAAAAAGATAATTAAAAAGAGCACATAAATGTCTATGTATTGGCAAACAGGTTGACCCATTCGGGCTCGTTTATCACATAATAAATATGGCAAAAAATCAGGCGTAATAAATATACCGCAATCATAATGGCTCAATAAATATGGCACAATAAATATTGCCCAATAAATAAAGCCATAATTTCTGATCTCGTTGTCCATATTCATCCCGAAAAAGACATTTCAAAAAAGCTCTGATAAATTTATCTTTGGCAAATAGGTTTAGCCGTTCGGGCTCGTTTAACACTATATAAAAATGGCGTAATAAATATGACACAAATAAATATAGCTCTGTAAATATGGCTCAATAAATATGGCCAACAAAATATATCACAATAAATATGGCTCAATAAATATGACCATAACTTTGATTCCGGTTGTCCGTTTTCCGCCCAAAAAATCCCATTTAAAAGAACTCCAAATTATCTATCTATTGGGGAACAAGTTTATCGTTTGGGCTTGTTTATTATTGTATAAATATGACACAGTAAATATGACGTTATTAGCCCGAAAAAGCCCGAAAAATCCCGAAAAAGCCCGAAAAATCCCGAAAAGCCAATGATGTGGTTGTCGGTTATCACCTCGAAAAAGACAATTAAAAAGAGCACATAAAGGTCTATCCATTTGGGAAGCAGTTTACCCATTCGGGCTCGTTTATCGCTCAATAAATATGGCAAAAACAATCAGGCGCAATAAATATGGCGCAATAAAAAGTGACATAATAAATATGATGTAATAAATATAGCTCAAAAATATTGCTCAATAAATATGTCACAAGAAATATGACTCAATAACAAAGTCTCAATAAATATGGCTTAGTAAATATGGTTTAGTAAATATGATAAAATAAATATGGCGCATCAAATATGACTCAAAAAATATGATCATAACTTTGTATTCAGTTTTCTATTTTTATCCTCGAAAAGCCCATAAAAAGTGCTCTATATGATATATCCATTGATAAATAGGTTTACCCACTTGGGCTTGTTCAACGCTCAATAAATATGTTATAATAAATACTACACAATAAATATGGGGCAATAAATATGTCTCAATAAATTTGGCGCAAAAACATGGCTCAATAAATTTGGATTATTAAATATCTCTCGATGAAAATGCTTCAAAAAATATGATTCAATAATTACGTCTCAATAAATATGACTTTTGAAATATGTCTCAATCATAATGACTCAATAAATATGACGCAATAAATTTAGCCTAATAAATAAAACCATAATTTTTGATCATGCAGACCATTTTCATCCAGAAGAAGACATTTGAAAAAAGCTCGGATAAATCTATATTTAGCAAACAGATTTACCCAATCGGGCTCGTTTAATGCTATATAAATATGGCGCAATAAATATAACACAAATAAATATAGCTCAATAAATATGACTCAATAAATAAGGTCAAAGGAATATGGCGCAATAAATATGACTCAATAAATATGACCATAATTTTTGTTTTGGTTATGCATTTTCAGCCCAAAAAAGCCCATTTAAAAGTGCTCGAAAAATTTATCTATTGGTGAACATGATTACCTATTTGGGCTTGTTTGACACTCAATAAATATGGCACAATAAATATGGCATAATAAATATGACAAAATAAATATGACATAATAAATATAGACCAATAAATATAGAATAACAAATATAGCTCTAAATGATTTATCCATTGACAATTATGTTTACCCGTTCGGGCTCATTCAACACTAAATAAATATGTTATAAAAAAATACTACATAATAAATATGACGATATAAATATATGTGAACAAATTTGGCATAATAAACATGGCTCAATAAATATGGCTTATTAAATATCTTTTAATGAAAATGTCACAAGAAACATGACTCAATAATTATGTCTCAATAAATATGGCTCAAAAAATATGACTCAATAAATATGACTCAATAAATATGGCATAATAAATATAGCCCAATAAATATAGAACAATAAATATAGCCATAATTTTTGATCCGATTGTCCATTTCATCCCGAAAAGCTTATTGAAAAGTGCTCGGATAAATCTATCATTTAGCAAACAGATTTTCTAGTTCGGGCTCATTTAACACTATATAAATATGTCGCAATTAATATGACATAAATAAATATGGCTCAATAAATATAACTTAATAAATATGTCCTAGGAAATATGGTGCAATAAATATAATTCAATAAATATGACCATAACTATTTTTCCGGTTGTCCGTTTTCAGCCCAAAAAATTTCATTGAAAAGACCTCTGAATGATTTATCAATTAGGGAATAGGTTTACCTGTTCAGGCTCGTTCAACCCTCAATAAATATGTTATAATAAATGCTTCAAAATAAAAATGGCACAATAAATATTTCTCAATATAATTGGCGTAATAAATATGGCTCAATAAAAATGTCTTATTAAATATCTCTAATGAAAATATTTCAAGAAATATGGTTCAATAATTATGTCTCAATAAAGATAACTTATGAAATATGACTCAATCATAATGACTTAATAAATATGACACAATAAATATTGCCCAATAAATAAAATCATAATTTTAGATTTCGTTGTCCATATTCATCCCAAAAAAGATATTTCAAAAAAAAAATCGGATAAATCTATCTTTGGCAAGCAGGTTTACCCATTCGGGCTCGTTTAACACTATATAAATATGGCGTAATAAATATGACACAAATAAATATAGCTCTGTAAATATGACTCAATAAATATGGCCAACAAAATATGGCGCAATAAATGTGGCTCAATAAATATTACAATAACTTTTATTCCGGTTATCCGTTTTTCGCCCCAAAAAACCCATTTAAAAGAGCTTGAAATTATCTATCCATTGGGGAACAGGTTTACCCGTTTGAGCTTGTTTATTACTATCTAAATATAACACAGTTAATATGGAAAAATAAGACCGAGAAAGCCCGAAGAAGCCCGAAAAAGCAAATGATCTGATTGTCGGTTATCAGCCCGAAAAATCCAATTAAAAAAGCACATAAGGGTCTATTCATTGGCGAACAGGTTTACCCATTCAGGCTCATTTATCGCTCAATAAATATGGCAAAAAAATCAGGCGCAATAAATAGTGACAATAAATATGGTATAATAAATACGCGTTAATAAATATGGCTCAAAAATATTGCTCAATAAATGTGGCACAAAAAATATGACTCAATAACAAAATCTCAATAAATATGGCTTAGTAAATATGATTTAGTAAATAAGATAAAATAAATATGGTGCATTAAATATGACTCAATAAATATGATTGTAACTTTGGATTCAGTTATCTCTTTTTATCCTTGAAAAGCCCATTAAAAAGTGCTCTGAATGATTTATCCATTGACAAATAGGTTTACCCACTCGGGCTCGTTCAACGCTCAATAAATATGTTATAATAAATACTACGTAGTAAATATGGGGCAATAAATATATCTCAATAAATTTGGCGCAAAAAATATGGATCAATAAATATGGCTTATTAAATATCTCTCGATGAAAATGCTTCAAGAAATATGATTCAATAATTACGTCTCAATAAATATGACTCTTAAAATATGGCTCAATCATAATGGCTCAATAAATATGGCGCAATAAATTTAGCCCAATAAATAAAACCATAATTTTTGATCTGATAGTTCATTTTCATCCAAAAGAAGACAATTGAAAAAAGCTCGGATGAATCTATCTTTGGCAAACAGTTTTACCCGTTCGGGCTCGTTTAACGCTATATAAATATGGTGCAATAAATACAACACAAATAAATATAGCTCAAAAAATATGGCTCAATAAATAAAGCTAAAGAAATATGGCGCAATAAATATGACCATAATTTTTGTTCTGGTTGTCCATGTTCAGCCCAGAAAAGCCCATTTAAAAGTGCTCAAAATAATTTATCTATTGGTGAACATGATTACCTGTTTGGGCTTGTTTGACACTCAATAAATATTGCACAATAAATGTGGCATAATAGATATGACAAAATAATTATGACATAATAAATATAGCCCAATAAATATAGAACAATAAATATAACCATAATTTTTGATCCGGTTGTCCATTTTCAGCTCCAAAAAGCCTATTGAAAAGTGCTCGGATAAATCTATAATTTAGCAAATAGATTTTCCAGTTCGGGCTCATTTAATGCTATATAAATATGGCGCAATTAATATGTCACAAATAAATATGGCTCAATAAATATTACTTAATAAATATGGCCAAGGAAATATGCCACAATAAATATGATTCAATAAATATGACCGTAACTTTTGTTCCGGTTGTCCGTTTTCAGCCCGAAAAAATTCATTGAAAAGACCTCTGAATGATTTATCAATTGGGAAACATGTTTACCTGCTCGGGCTCGTTCAACACTAAATAAATATGTTGTAATAAATGTTTCAAAATAAAAATGGCGCAATAAATATTTCTCAATAAAATTTGTGTAATAAATATGGCTCAATAAAAATGTCTTATTAAATATCTCTAATGAAAATTCTTCAAGAAATATGGTTCAATAATTATGTCTCAATAAAAATGACTCATGAAATATGGCTTAATAAATATGAAACAATAAATATTGCCCGATAAATAAAGTCATAATTTTTTGATCTGGTTGTCCATATTCATCCCGAAAAAGACATTTCAAAAAACTCGGATAAATCTATCATTGGCAAATAGGTTTACCCGTTCGGGCTCGTTTAACACTATAATAATATGGTATAATAATATGAAATAAATAAATATAGCTCTGTAAATGTCTCAATAAATATGGCAAACGAAATATGACGTAATAAATATGGCTCAATAAATATGACCATAACTTTTATTCCAGTTGTCCGTTTTCCGCCCGAAAAAACCCATTTAAAAGAGCTTGAAATTATCTATCCATTGGGGAATAGGTTTACCCATTCGGGCTCATTTATCGCTCAATAAATATGGCCAAAAAATCATGCGTAATAAATATGACGCAATAAAAAGTGACATAATAAATATGGTGTAATAAATATGCGTTAATAAATATGGCTCAAAAATATTGCTCAATTTGGCACAAGAAATATGACTCAATAACTAAGTCTCAATAAATATGGCTTAGTAAATGTGGTTTAGTAAACATGATAAAGTAAATACGGAGCATTAAATATGACTCAATAAATATTATCATAACTTTGGATTCAGTTGTCTATTTTTATCCTCGAAAAGCACATTAAAAAGTGCTCTCAATGGTTTATCCAATGACAAACAGGTTTACCCACTCATGCTCGTTCAATGCTTAATAAAGATGTTATAATAAATACTATGCAATAAATATGGGGCAATAAATATATCTCAATAAATTTGGCACAAAAAATATGACTCAATAAATATGGCTTATTAAATTTCTCTCGATGAAAATGCTTCAAGAAATATGATTCAATAATTACGTCTCAATAAATATGACTCTTGAAACATGGCTCAATCATAATGGCTCAGTAAATATAGCACAATAAATATAGCCCATAAATAAAACTATAATTTTTGATTTGGTAGTCCATTTTCATCCTGAAAAAGACATTTGAAAAAAGCTCAGATAAATCTATCTTTGGTAAATAGGTTTACCCGTTCGGGCTCGTTTAACGCTATATAAATATGACACAATAAATATAACACAAATAAATATAGCTCAATGAATATGGCTCAATAAATAAGGCCAAAGAAATATGGCGCAAAAAATACAACTCAATAAATATGACCATATTTTTTGTTCTGGTTGTCCATTTTCAGCCCGGAAAAGCCCATTTAAAAGTGCTCGAAATGATTTATCTATTGCTGAACATGATTACCTGTTTGAGCTTGTTTGACAATCAATAAATATGGCACAATAAATGTGGCATAATAAATATGACAAATTAAATATGACATAATAAATATAATCAAATAAATATAGAACAATAAATATAGCTCTAAATAATTTATCCATTGACAATTCATGTTTATCCATTCGGGCTCATTCAACACTCAATAAATTTGTTATAATAAATACTATGTAATAAATATGACACAATAAATATATCTCAACAAATTTTACGTAATAAACATGGCTCAATAAAAATGGGTTATTAAATATCTTTTAATGAAAATGTCACAAGAAACATGGCTCAATAATTATGTCTCAATAAATATGGCTCAAAAAATATGACTCAATAAATATGACTCAATAAATATGCCATAATAAATATAACCCAATAAATATAGCCATAATTTTTGATCCGATTGTCCATTTTCTGCCCTGAAAAGCCTATTGAAAAGTGCTCGGATAAATCTATCATTTAGCAAACAGATTTTCCAGTTTGGGCTCATTTAACACAATATAAATATGACGCAATTAACATGACATGAATAAATATGGCTCAGTAAATATGACTTAATGAATACGGCCAAGGAAATATGGTGCAAAAAATATGATTCAATAAATATGACCATAACATTGTTCCGGTTGTCCGTTTTCAGCCCAAAAAACTCATTGAAAAGACCTCTGAATGATTTATCAATTGGGGAATAGGTTTTCTTGCTCAGGCTCATTCAACACTCAATAAATATGTTATAATAAATACTTCGAAATAAAAATGGCGCAATAAATATTTCTCAATAAAATTGCCGTAATAAATATGGATCAATAAAAATATCTTATTAAATATCTCTAATGAAAATGTTTCAAGAAATATGGTTCAATAATTATGACTCAATAAAGATGACTCATGAAATGTGGTTCAATCATAATGGCTCAATAAATATGACACAATAAATATTACCCAATAAATAAAGCCATAATTTTTGATCTCGTTGTCCATATTCATCCCGAAAAAGACATTTCAAAAAAACTAGGATAAATCTATCTTTGACAAACAGGTTTACATGTTCGGGCTCGTTTAATACAATATAAATATGGCATAATAATACGACACAAATAAATAGAGCTCTGTAAATATGGCTCAATAAATATGGCCAACAAAATATGGCGCAATAAATATGGCTCAATAAATATGACCATAACTTTTGTTCCGCTTGTCCATTTTTCGCCCGAAAAACCCATTTAAAAGAGCTTGAAATTATCTATCCATTGGGGAACAGGTTTACCCGTTTGGGCTTGTTTATTACTATATAAATATGACACAGTAAATATGACATTATCAGCCCGAAATTGCCCGAAAAAGCCAATGATCCGGTTGTCAGTTATCAGCCCGAAAAAGTCAATTAGAAAGAGCACATAACATTCTATCCATTGCCGAACAAATTTACCCATTCGGGATCGTTTATCGTTCAATAAATATGGCCAAAAAATCATGCGCAATAAATATGGCACAATAAAAAGTGACACAATAAATATGTTGTAATAAATATGCGTTAATAACTATGACTCAAAAATAGTGCTCAATAAATATGACACAAGATATATGACTCAATAACTAAGTCTCAATAAATATGGCTTAGTAAATATGGTTTAGTAGATATGATAAAATAAATATGGCGCATTAAATATGACTGAATAAATATTATTATAACTTTGGATTCAGTTGTTTATTTTTATCCTCAAAAGGCCCATTAAAAAGTGCTCTGAATGATTTATCCATTGGCAAACAGGTTTACCCACTCTGATTCGTTCAACGCTCAATAAAGATGTTATAATAAATACTACGCAATAAATATGGGGCAATAAATAAATCTCAATAAATTTGGCGCAAAAAATACGGTTCAATAAATATGGCTTATTAAATATCTCTCAATGAAAATTTTCAAGAAATATGATTCAATAATTATGTCTCTCTCAATATAGAATATGGCTCTAATAAATACAACATAATAAATATGGGGTCTCAATGCTCAATAAATATGGCTTATTAAATATCTCTCAATGAAAATGCTTCAAGAAATATGATTCAATAATTATGTCTCAATAAATATGACTCTTGAAATATGGCTCAATCATAACGGCTCCAAAAAAAGATGCAATAAATATAGCCCAATAAATAAAGTCATAATTTTTGATCTGGCAGACCATATTCATCCAGAAAAAGACATTTGAGAAAAGCTCGGATAAATCTATCTTTGGCAAACAGGTTTACCCGTTCAGGCTCGTTTAACGCTATATAAATATGACGCAATAAATATGACACAAATATATATAGCTCAATAAATATGCTCAATAAATAAGGCCACGAAAATATGGACATAATGAATATGACTCAGTAAATATGACTATAATTTTTGTTCTGGTTGTCCATTTTCAGACCGGGTCGGCCATTTAAAAGTGCTCGAAATGATTTATTTATTGTTTAACATGATTACCTGTTTGGGCTTGTTTGACAATCAATAAATTTGGCACAATAAATATGGCGTATTAAATATGACAAAAAAATATGGCATAATAAATATAGCCCAATAAATATAGCTCTAATTGATTTATCCAATAACAATCATGTTTACCCATTCGGGCTCATTCAACACTCAATAAATATATTACAATAAATACTACATAATAAATATGATGCAATAAATATATCTCAATAAATTTAGCGTAATAAACATGGCTCAATAAATATGGCTTATTAAATATATTTTAATGAAAATGCCACAAGAAACATGGCTCAATGATTATGTCACAATAAATATGACTATGAAAATATGGCTCAATAAATATGACTCAATAAATATGGCATAATAAATATAGTGCAATAAATATAGAACAATAAATATAGCCATATTTTTTGATCCGATTGTCCATTTTCAGCCCCAGAAAGCCTATTGAAAAGTGCTCGGATAAATCTATCATTTAGCAATTAGATTTTTCCTATTTAGGCTCATTTAACGCTATATAAATATGACGCAATTAATATGACACAAATAAATATGGCTCAGTAAATATGGCTGAATAAATATGGCCAAGGAAATATGGCACAATAAATATGATTCAATAAATATGACCATAACTTTTGTTCCGATTGTCCGTTTTCATCTCGAAAAAACTCATTGAAAAACCTCTGAATGATTTATCTATTGGGGAACAAGTTTACCCGCTCGGGCTCGTTCAACACTCAATAAATATGTTATAATAAAAACTTTGAAATAAAAATGGTGCAATAAATATTTCTCAATAAAATTGGTGTAATAAATATGGCTCAATAAAAATGTCTTATTAAATATCTCAAATAAAAATGCTTCAAGAAATATGGTTTAATAATTATGTCTCAATAAATATGACTCATAAATATGACTCAATCATAACGGCTCAATAAATATGATACAATAAATATTGCCCAATAAATAAAACCATAATTTTTGATCTCGCTGTCCATATTCATCCCGAAAAAGACATTTCAAAAAAACTCCGATAAATCTATCTTTGGCGAACAGGTTTACCCGTTCGGGGTCGTTTAACACTATATAAATATGGAGTAAAAAATATGACATAAATAAATATAGCTCTGTAAATATGGCTCAATAAATATGGCCAACGAAATATGGCGCAATAAATATGTCTCAAAAAATATGATCATAATTTTTGTTCCGGTTATCCATTTTCTGCCCGAAAAAACTCATTTAAAAGTGCTCGAAATTATCTATCCATTGGGGAATAAGTTTACCCATTTGGGCTTGTTTATTACTATATAAATATGACACAGTAAATATGACATTATTAGCCCAAAAAAGCCCGAAAAAGCCAATGATCCGGTTGTCGGTTATCAACCCGAATATGACAATTAAAAAGAGTACATAAAGAGCTATCCATTGGCGAACAGGTTTACCCATTCGGGCTCGTTTATCGCGCAATAAATATGACAAAAAAATCAGGCGCAATAAATATGGTGCAAAAAAAGTGACACAATAAATATGATGTAATAAATATACATTAATAAATATGGCTCAAAAAATATTGCTCAATAAGTATGACACAAGAAATATGACTCAATAACTAAGTCTCAATAAATGTGGCTTAGTAAATATGGTTTAGTAAATATGATAAAATAAATATGGTACATTAAATATGACTCAATAAATATGATAGTAACTTTGCATTCAGTTGTGTATTTTTATCCTCAAAAAGCCCATTAAATAGTGCTCTGAATGATTTATCAATTACCAAACAGGTTTACCCACTCGGGCTCGTTCAACGCTCAATAAATATGTTATAATAAATACTACGAAATAAATATGGGGCAATAAATATATCTCAATAAATTTGGCGCAAAAATATGGCTCAATAAATTTGGCTTATTAAATATCTCTCGATGAAAATGCTTCAAGAAATATGATTCAATAATTACGTCTCAATAAATATGACTCTTGAAATATGGCTCAATCATAATGGCTCAATAAATATGGCGCAATAAAGATAGCCCAATAAATAAAACCATAATTTTTGATCTGATAGTCCATTTTCATCCTGAAAAAGACATTTGAAAAAAGCTCGGATAAATCTATCTTTGGCAAACATGTTTACCCGTTCGGGCTCGTTTAACGCTATATAAATATGACGCAATAAATATAACACAAATAAATATAGCTCAATAAATATGGCTCAATAAATAAGGCCAAAGAAATATAGCACAATAAATATGACTCAATAAATATGACCATAATTTTTGTTCTGGTTGTCCATTTTCAGCCCGGAGAAGCCCATTTAAAAGTGCTCGAAATAATTTATCTATTGGTGAACATGATTACCTGTTTGGGCTTGTTTGACACTCAATAAATATGGCACAATAAATGTGGCATAATAAATATGACAAAATAAATATGGCATAATAAATATAGCCCAATAAATATAAAACAATAAATATAGCTCTAAATGATTTATCCATTGACAATCATGGTTACCAGTTTGGGCTCATTCAACACTCAATAAATATGTTATAATAAATACTACATAATAAATATGACGCAATAAATATATCTCAACAAATTTGACGTAATAAACATGGCTCAATAAATATGGCTTATTAAATATCTTTTAATGAAAATGCCACAAGAAACATGGCTCAATAATTATGTCTCAATAAATATGGACTCAAAAAATATGACTCAATAAATATGACTCAATAAATATGGCATAATAAATATAGCCTAATAAATATAGAACAATAAATAACCATAATTTTTGATCTGGTTGTCCATTTTCAGCCCCGGAAAGCCTATTGAAAAGTGATCAGATAAATCTTTCATTTAGCAAACAAATTTTCCAGTTCGGGCTCATTTAACGCGATATAAAAATGGCGCAATTAATATGACATAAATAAATATGGCTCAGTAAATATGACTTAATAAATATTGCCAAGAAAATATGATGCAATAAATATGATTCAATAAATATGACCATAACATTTGTTCAGATTGTCCGTTTTCAGCACGAAAAAACTCATTAAAAAGACCTCTGAATGATTTATCAATTGGGGAACAGGTTTACCTGCTCGGGCTCGTTCAACACTCAATAAATATGCTATAATAAATGCTTCAAATTAAAAAAGGCGCAATAAATATTTCTCAATAAAATTGACATAATAAATATGGCTCAATAAAAATGTCTTATTAAATATCTCTAATGAAAATCTTACAAGAAATATGGTTCAATAATTATGTCTCAATTAAGATGACTCATGAATTATGACTCAATCATATTGGCTAAATAAATATGGCACAACAAATATTGCCCAATAAATATAAACATAATTTTTGATCTCATTATCCATATTCATCCCAAAAAAGACATTTCAAAAAAGTTCTGATAAATCTATCTTTGGCAAACAGGTTTACCCATTCGGGCTTGTTTAACACTATATAAATATAGCGTAATAAATATGACACAAATAAATATAGCTCTGTAAATATGGCTCAATAAATATGACTAATGAAATATGGCGTAATAAATATGGCTCAATAAATATGACCATAACTTTTGTTCCGATTGTCCGTTTTTCGCCCGAAAAAGCCCATTTAAAAGAGCTCAAAATTATCTATCCATTGGTAAACAGGTTTACCCATTTGGGTTTGTTTATTACTATATAAATATGACACAGTAAATATGATGTTATCAGCCCGAAAAAGCCCGAAACAGCCAATGATCCGGTTGTCGGTTATCATCCCAAAAAATACAATTAAAAAGGGCACATAAAGGTCTATCCATTAACGAATAGGTTTACCCATTCAGGCTTGTTTATCGCGCAATAAATATGACAAAAAAATAAGGCACAATAAATATGACATAATAAATATGACACAATAAATATGTTGTAATAAATATGCGTTAATAAATATGGCTTAAAAAATATTACTCAATAAATATGACACAAGAAATATGACTCAATAGCTAAGTCTCAATAAATATGGCTTAGTAAATATGGTTTAGTAAATATGATAAAATAAATATGGGGAATTAAATATGACTCAATAAATATGATCATAAATTTTGATTCGGTTGTCTATTTTTATTATGGAAAGGCCCATTAAAAAGTGCTATGAATGATTTATCCATTGGCAAACAGGTTTACCCACTCGAGCTCGTTCAATGCTCAATAAATATGTTATAATAAATACTACACAATATATATGGGTCAATAAATATATCTCAATAAATTTGGAGCAAAAAATACGGCTTAATAAATATGACTTATTAAATATCTCCCATTGAAAGTGCTTCAAGAAATATGATTCAATGATTATGGCTCAATAAATATGACTCTTGAAATATGACTCAATCATAATGGCTCAATAAAAATGGTACAGTAAATATAGGCCAATAAATAATGCCATAATTTTTGATCTATCAGTCCATTTTCATCCAGAAAAAGACATTTGAAAAAAGCTCAGATAAATCTATGTTTGGCAAATAGGTTTACCCGTTCGGGCTCGTTTAATGATATATAAATATGACGCCTTAAATATGACACAAATAAATATAGCTCAATAAATATGGCTCAATAAATAAGGTCACATAAATATGACATAATAAATAAGAATCAATAAATATAACCATAATTTTAGTTCTGGTTGTCCATTTTCAGACCGGAAAGGCCCAGTTAAAGTGCTCGAAATGATTTATCTATTAGTTCACATTATTACCTATTTGGGCTTGTTTGACAATCAATAAATATGGCACAATAAATGTGGCGTAATAAACATGACAAAATAAATATGACATAATAAATATAGCCCAATAAATATAACTCTAAATATTTTATCAAATGACAATCAGATTTACCCGTTCGTGCTCATTCAACACATAATAAATATGCTATAATTAATAGTACATAATAAATATGATGTAATAAATATATCTCAATAAATTTGGCATAATAAACATGCTAAAAAATATGGCTCATTAAATATATTTTAATGAAAATGGCACAAGAAACATGACTCAATAATTATGTCACAATAAATATGACTCAGAAAATATGGCTCAATAAATATGACTCAATAAAATGACATAATAAATATAGCCCAATAAATATAGAACAATAAATATAGACATATTTTTTGATCCGGTTGTCCATTTTTAGCCCCGAAAAGCCTATTGAAAAGTGATCGGATAAATCTCTCATTTAGCAAATAGATTTTCCCATTCAGGCTCATTTAACGCTATATAAATATGACGCAATTAATATGGCAGAAATAAATATGGCTTAGTAAATATGACTCAATAAATACAGCCAAGGAAATATGGCGTAATAAATAAGATTCAATAAATATGACCATAACTTTTGTTCCGGTTGTCCGTTTTTCGCCCGAAAAAGCCCATTTAAAAGAGCTCAAAATTATAAATCCATTGGTGAACAGGTTTACCCATTTGGATTTGTTTATTACTATATAAATATGACACAGTAAATATGGCGTTATCAGCCCGAAAAAGCCCGAAACAGCCAATGATCCGGTTGTCGGTTATCATCCCGAAAAATACAATTAAAAAGAGCACATAAAGGTCTATCCATTAGCGAACAGGTTTACCCATTCAGGCTTGTTTATCGCGCAATAAATATGGCAAAAAAATAAGGCACAATAAATATGACACAATAAATATGACATAATAAATATGGTGTAATAAATATGCGTTAATAAATATGGCTCAAAACATATTGCTCAATAAATATGATACAAGAAATATGACTCAATAGCTAAGTCTCAATAAATATGGCTTAGTAAATATAGTTTAGTAAATATGATAAAATAAATATGGGGAATTAAATATAACTCAATAAATATGATCATAAATTTGAATTCGGTTATCTCTTTTTATTATGGAAAGGCCCATTAAAAAGTGCTATGAATGATTTATCCATTCGCAAACAGGTTTACCCACTCGAGCTCGTTCAAGGCTCAATAAATATGTTATAATAAATACTACACAATATATATGGGTCAATAAATATATCTCAATAAATTTGGAGCAAAAAATACGGCTCAAAAATATGACTTATTAAATATCTCTCAATGAAAATGCTTCAAGAAATATGATTCAATAATTATGTCTCAATAAATATGACTCTTGAAATATGACTCAATCATAACGGATCAATTAAAATGGCATAGTAAATATAGGCCAATAAATAATGCCATAATTTTTGATCTATCAGTCCATTTTCATCCAGAAAAAGACATTTGAAAAAAACTCAGATAAATCTATGTTTGGCAAACAGGTTTACCCGTTCGGGCTCGTTTAACGCTATATAAATATGATCCATTAAATATGACACAAATAAATATAGCTCAATAAATATGGCTCAATAAATAAGGTCACATAAATATGACGCAATAAATAAGAATCAATAAATATAACCATAATTTTAGTTATGGTTGTCCATTTTCAGACCGGAAAGGCCCAATTAAAAGTGCTCGAAATGATTTATCTATTAGTGAACATGATTACCTATTTGGGCTTATTTGACACTCAATAAATATGGCATAATAAATATGTCGTAATAAATATGACAAAATAAATATGGCATAATAAATATAGCCCAATAAATATAGCTCTAAATGTTTTATCAAATGACAATCAGATTTACCCGTTCGTGCTTATTCAACACTCAATAAATATGTTATAATTAATAGTACATAATAAATATGATGTAATAAATATATCTCAATAAATTTGGTATAATAAACATGCTAAACAAATATGACTCATTAAATATATTTTAATGAAAATGCCACAAGAAACATGACTCAATAATTATGTCACAATAAATATGGCTCAGAAAACATAGCTCAATAAATATGACTCAATAAAATGACATAATAAATATAGCCCAATAAATATAGAACAACAAATATAGACATATTTTTTGATCCGGTTGTCCATTTTTAGCCCCGAAAAGCCTATTGAAAAGTGATTGGATAAATCTCTCATTTAGCAAATAGATTTTCCCATTCAGGCTCATTTTACGCTATATAAATATGACGCAATTAATATGACAGAAATAAATATGGCTTAGTAAATATGGCTCAATAAATACGGCCAAGGAAATATGGCGTAATAAATAAGATTCAATAAATATGACCATAACGTTTGTTCCGGTTGACCGTTTTTCGCCCGAAAAAGCCAATTTAAAAGAGCTCAAAATTATCTATCCATTGGTGAACAGGTTTACCCATTTGGGTTTGTTTATTACTATATAAATATGACACAGTAAATATGGCGTTATCAGCCCAAAAAAGCCCGAAACAGCCAATGATCCGGTTGTCGGTTATCATCCCGAAAAATACAATTAAAAAGAGCACATAAAGGTCTATCCATTAGCGAACAGGTTTACCCATTCAGACTTGTTTATCGCGAAATAAATATGGCAAAAAAATAAGGCACAATAAATATGACACAATAAATATGACACAATAAATATGGTGTAATAAATATGCATTAATAAATATGGCTCAAAAAATATTGCTCAATAAATATGACACAAGAAATATGACTCAATAGCTAAGTCTCAATAAATATGGCTTAGTAAATATAGTTTAGTAAATATGATAAAATAAATATGGGGAATTAAATATGACTCAATAAATATGATCATAAATTTGAATTCGGTTGTCTATTTTTATTATGGAAAGGCCTATTAAAAAGTGCTATGAATGATTTATCCATTCGCAAACAGGTTTACCCACTCGAGCTCGTTCAAAGCTCAATAAATATGTTATAATAAATACTACACAATATATATGGGTTAATAAATATATCTCAATAAATTTGGAGCAAAAAATACGGCTCAATAAATATGACTTATTAAATATCTCTCAATGAAAATGCTTCAAGAAATATGATTCAATAATTATGTCTCAATAAATATGACTCTTGAAATATGGCTCAATCATAACGGCTCAATTAAAATGGCACAGTAAATATAGGCCAATAAATAATGCCATAATTTTTGATCTATCAGTCCATTTTCATCCAGAAAAAGACATTTGAAAAAAGCTCAGATAAATCTATGTTTGGCAAACATGTTTACCCGTTCCAGCTCGTTTAACGCTATATAAATATGATCCATTAAATATGACACAAATAAATATAGCTCAATAAATATGGCTCAATAAATAAGGTCACATAAATATGACGCAATAAATAAGAATCAATAAATATAACCATAATTTTAGTTATGGTTGTCCATTTTCAGACCGTAAAGGCCCAGTTAAAAGTGCTCGAAATGATTTATCTATTAGTGAACATGATTACCTATTTGGGCTTGTTTGACACTCAATAAATATGGCACAATAAATGTGGCGTAATAAATATGATAAAATAAATATGGCATAATAAATATAGCCCAATAAATATAGCTCTAAATGTTTTATCAAATGACAATCAGATTTACCCGTTCGTGCTCATTCAACACTCAATAAATATGTTTTAATTAATAGTACATAATAAATATGATGTAATAAATATATCTCAATAAATTTGGCATAATAAACATGCTAAAAAAATATGGCTCATTAAATATATTTTAATGAAAATGCCACAAGAAACATGACTCAATAATTATGTCACAATAAATATGGCTCAGAAAATATGGCTCAATAAATATGACTCAATAAAATGACATAATAAATATAGCCCAATAAATATAGAACAACAAATATAGACATATTTTTTGATCCGGTTGTCCATTTTCAGCCCCGAAAAGCCTATTGAAAAGTGATCAGATAAATCTCTCATTTAGCAAATAGATTTTCCCATTCAGGCTCATTTAATGCTATATAAATATGGCGCAATTAATATGGCAGAAATTAATATGGCTTAGTAAATATGGCTCAATAAATACGACCAAGGAAATATGGCGTAATAAATATGATTCAATAAATATGACCATAACTTTTGTTCCGGTTGTCCGTTTTCATCCCGAAAAAACTCATTGAAAAACCTCTGAATGATTTATCAATTAGGGAATAGGTTTATCCGCTCGGGCTCGTTCAACACTCAATAAATATGTTATAATAAATACTTCGAAATAAAAATGGCGCAATAAATATTTCTCAATAAAATTAGAGTAATAAATATGGCTCAATAAAAATGACTTATTAAATATCTCTAATGAAAATGCTTTAAGAAATATGGTTCAATAATTATATCTCAATAAAGATAACTCACAAAATATGGCTCAATCATAATGGCTCAATAAATATGATGCAATAAATATTGCCCAATAAATAAAGCCATAATTTTTGAGCTTGTTGTCCATATTCATCCTGAAAAAGGCATTTCAAAAAAACTCAAATAAATCTATCTTTGGCTAACAGGTTTACCCGTTCGGGATCGCTTAACACTAGATAAATATGGCATAATAAATATGATACAAATAAATATAGCTCTGTAAATATGGCTCAATAAATATGGCCAACGAAATATGACGCAATAAATATGGCTCAATAAATATGACATAACTTTTGTTCCGGTTATCCATTTTCCGCCCGAAAAAACCCATTTAAAAGAGCTCGAAATTATATATCTATTGGGGAACAGGTTTACCCATTTGGGATTATTTATTACTATATAAATATGACACAGTAAATATGACGTTATCAGCCCGAAAAAGCCCAAAAAAGCCAATGACCTTGTTGCCAGTTATCAGCCCGAAAAAGCCAATTACAAAGAGCACACAAAGGTTTATCCATTGGCGAACATGTTTACCGATTCGGCTCATTTATCTCTCAATAAATATGTCCAAAAAATCATGTATAATAAATATGGCGCAATAAAAAGTGGCACAATAAATATGTTATAATATATATGCGTTAAAAATATGTCTCAAAAATATTGCTCAATAAATATGGCACAAGAAATATGACTCAATAACTAAGTCTAAATAAATATGGCTTAGTAAATATGATAAAATAAATATGGCGCATTAAATTTTACTCAATAAATATGATCAGAACTTTGGATTCAGTTGTCTATTTTTATCCTCGAAAGGCCCATTAAAAATTGCTCTGAATGATTTATCCATTGACAAACAAGTTTACCCTCTCGGGCTCGTTCTACGCTCAATAAATATGTTATAATAAATACCACGCAATAAATATATCTCAATAAATTTGGCGTAAAAAATATGGCTCAATAAATATGGCTTATTAAATATCTCTCGATGAAAATGCTTCAAGAAATATGATTCAATAATTACGTCTCAATAAATATGACTCTTGAAATATGACTCAATCATAATGGCTCAATAAATATTGCGTAATAAATATAGCCCAATAAATAAAACCATAATTTTTGATATGGTAATCCATTTTCATCCTGAAAAAGATATTTGAAAAAAGTTCGGATAAATCTATCTTTAGCAAATAAGTTTACCCGTTTGGGCTCGTTTAACATTATATAAACATGACATAATAAATATAACACAAATAAACACAGCTCAATAAATATGACTCAATAAATAAGGCCAAAGAAATATGGCGCAATAAATATGACTCAATAAATATGACCATAATTTTTGTTCTGGTTGTCTATTTTCAGCCCGGAAAAGCCCATTTAAAAGTGCTCGAAATGATTTATCTATTGGTGAAGATGATTACCTGTTTGTGCTTGTTTGACACTCAATAAATATGCACAATAATTTGTTGTAATAAATACGACAAAATAATTACGGCATAATAAATATATCCCAATAAATATAGAACAATAAATATAGCTCTAAATGAGTTATCCATTAATAATCATGTTTACCCGTTCAGGCTCATTCAACACTCAATAAATATGTTATAATAAATACTACATAATAAATATGATGCAATATATATATTTTAATAAATTTGGCGTAATAAACATGTCTCAATAAATATGACTTATTAAATATCTTTTAATGAAAATGCCACAAGAAACATGGCTCAACAATTATGTCTCAATAAATATGACTCCAAAAAATATGACTCAATAAATATGACATAATAAATATAGCCCAATAAATATAGAACAATAAATATAGCCAAAATTTTTAATCTGGTTGTCCATTTTCAGCCTCAGAAAGTCTATTGAAAAGTGCTCGAATATATCTATCTTTTAGCAAGCCGATTTTCCAGTTCGGTCTCATTTAATGCTATATAAATATGGTGCAATTAATATGACATAAATAAATATGGCTCAGTAAATATGACTTAATAAATATGTCCAAGGAAATATGGCGCAATAAATATGATTCAATAAATATGACCATAACTTTTGTTCTATTTGTCGGTTTTCAGCCCGAAAAAAACTCATTGAAAAGACCTCTGAATGATTTATCAATTAGGGAATAGGTTTACCTCCTCGGGTTCGTTCAACACTCAATAAATATGTTATAATAAATTCTCCAAAATAAAAATGACGCAATAAATATTTCTGGCTCAATAAAAATATCTTATTAAATATCTCTAATGAAAATGCTTCAAGAAGTATGGTTCAATAATTATTTCTCAATAAAGATGACTCATGAAATATGTCTCAATCATAATGGCTCAATAAATATGGCACAATAAATATTGCCCAATAAATAAAGCCATAATTTTTGATCCCGTTGTCCATATTCATCATGAAAAAGACATTTCAAAAAAACTCTGATAAATCTATCATTGGCATACAGGTTTATCCGTTCGGGCTCGTTTAAAACTATATAAATATGGCATAATAAATATGACATAAAAAATATAGCTTTGAAAATATGGCTCAACAAATATGGCCAACGAAATATGACGCAATAAATATGGCTCAATAAATATGAGCATAACTTTTTTTTTCCGATTGTCTGTTTTTCGTCCGAAAAAGCCAATAATCTGTTTGTCGGTTATAAGCCTATAAAAGACAATTAAAAAGAGCACATAAAGGTCAATCCATTGGCAAACAGGTTTACCCATTCGAGCTAGTTTATCGCGCAATAAATATAGCAAAAATATTTAGGCGCACTAAATATGGGGCAATAAATATGACACAATAAATATGGTGTAATAAATATGCGTTAATAAATATGGCTCAAAAAATATTGCTCAATAAATATGGCACAAGAAATATGATTCAATAACTAAGTCTCAATAAATATGGATTAGTAAATATGGTTTAGTAAATTTGATAAAATAAATATGCCGCATTAAATATGACTCAATAAATATGATCATAAATTTGGATTCAGTTGTCTATTTTTATTCTGAAAAAGCCCATTAAAAAGTGCTATGAATGAATTATCCATTGGCAAACAGGCTTACACACTCGGGCTCGTTCAACGCTCAATAATTACATTATAATAAATACTGCACAATAAATATGGGGCAATAAATATATCTCAACAAAATTTGGCGCAAAAATACGGCTTAATAAATATGGCTTATTAATTATCTCTCAATGAAAATGCTTCAAGAAATATGATTCAATAATTATGTCTCAATAAATATGACTCTTGAAATATGGCTCAATAAATATGGCGCAATAAATATAGCCTAATAAATAAAACCATAATATTTGATCTGGTAGTCCATTTTCATCCAGAAAAAGACATTTGAAAAAAGCTTGGATAAATCTATCTTTGGCAAACAGGTTTACCCGTTCAGGCCCATTTAATACGCTATATAAATATGCTGCAATAAATATGACATAAATAAATATAGCTCAATAAATATGGCTCAATAAATAAAGCCACAGAAATATGATGCAAAAAAAAGACTCAATAAATATGACCATAATTTTAGTTCTGTTTGTCCATTTTCAGACCGAAAAGACCCATTTAAAGTGCTCGAAATAATTTATCTATTGGTGAACATGATTACCTGTTTGGGCTTGTTTGACACTCAATAAATATGGCACAATAAATGTGGCATAATAAATATGACAAAATAATTATGGCATAATAAATATAGCCCAATAAATATAGCTCTAAATGATTTATCCAATGACAATCATGTTTACCCGTTCGTGCTCATTCAACACTCAATAAAAATGTTATAATAAATACTACATAATAAATATGACGCAATAAATATATCTCAATAAATCTGGTGTAATAAACAAGGCTCAATAAATATGGCTTATTAAATATATTTTAATGAAAATGCCACAAGAAACATGACTCAATAATTATGTCACAATAAATATGGCTCAGAAAATATGGCTCAATAAATATGACTCAATAAATATGACATAATAAATATAGCCCAATAAATATAGAACAATAAATATAGCCATATTTTTTGATCCGGTTGTCCATTTTCAGCCCCGGAAAGCTTATTGAAAAGTGCTCGGATAAATCTATCATTTAACAAATAGATTTTCCCATTCAGGCTCATTTAATGCTATATAAATATGGTGTAATTAATATGATACAAAAAATAGGCTTAGTAAATATGGCTCAATAAATATAGCCAAGAAAATATGGCACATTAAATATGATTCAATAAATATGACCATAACTTTTGTTCTGCTTGTCCGTTTTTATCCCGAAAAAACTCATTGAAAAACCTCTAAATGATTTATCCATTGGGGAACAGGTTTACCCGCTCGACTCGTTTAACACTCAATAAATATGTTATAATAAATATTTCGAAATAAAAATGACGCAATAAATATTTCTCAATAAAATTGGCATAATAAATATGACTCAATAAAAATGTCTTATTAAATATCTCTAATGAAAATGTTTCAAGAAATATGATTCAATAATTATGTCTCAATAAAGATTACTCGTGAAATATGGCTCAATCATAATAGCTCAATAAATATGACACAATAAATATTGCCCAATAAATAAAGCCATAATTTTTGATCTCGTTGTCCATATTCATCCCAAAAAAGACATTTCAAAAAAACTCGGATAAATCTATCTTTGGCAAATAGGTTTACCCGTTCGGGATCACTTAACACTATATAAATATGGCGTAATAAATATGACACAAATAAATATAGCTCTGTAAATATGGCTCAATAAATATGGTCAAACGAAATATGGCACAATAAATATGGCTCAATAAATATGACCATAATTTTGTTCCGGTTGTCCGTTTTCCGCGCGAAAAAACCCATTTAAAAGAGCTCGAAATTATTTATCCATTGGGGAATAGGTTTACCCGTTTGAGCTTGTTTATTACTATATAAATATGACACAATAAATATGGCATTATCAGACCAAAAAAGCCCGAAAAAGCCTGAAAAAGCCAATGATCCGGTTATCGGTTATCAGCCCGAAAAATCCAATTAAAAATGGCACATAAAGGTCTATCCATTGCCGAAAAGGTTTATTCATTCAGTCTCGTTTATCGCTCAATAAATATGGCAAAAACATCAGGCGCAATAAATATGGCGCAATAAAAGTGACACAATAAATATGTTGTAATAAATCTGCATTAATAACTATGACACAAAAATATTGCTCAATAAATATGACACAAGAAATATGACTCAATAACTAAGTCTCAAAAATATGTCTTAGTAAATATGAAAAAAATAAATATGGAACATTAAATATGACTCAATAAATATGATCATAATTTTGGATTTAGTTGTCTATTTTTATCCTCGAAAAGCCCAATAAAAAGTGCTCTAAATGATTTATCCATTGGCAAACAGGTTTACCCACTCTGGCTCGTTAAACGCTCAATAAATATGTTATAATAAATAATATGTAATAAATATGGTGCAATAAATATATCTCAATAAATTTGGCTCAAAAAATATGGCTCAATAAATATGGCTTATTAAATATCTCTCGATGAAAATACTTCAAGAAATATGATTCTATAATTACATCTCAATAAATATGACTTTGAAATTTGGCTCAATCATAATGGCTCAATAAATATGGCACAATAAGTATAGCCCAATAAATAAAATCATAATTTTTGATCTGGTAGACATTTTCATCCAGGAAAAGACATTTGAAAAAAGCTTGGATAAATCTATCTTTGGCAAACAGTTTTACCCATTCGGGCTCGTTTAACGCTATATAAATATGGCGCAATAAATATAACACAAATAAATATAGCTCAATAAATATGGCTAAATAAATAAGGCCAAAGGAATATGACGCAATAAATATCAGTCAATAAATATGACCATATTTTTTGTTCTGGTTGTCCAATTTCAGCACAGAATAACCCATTTAAAAGTGCTCGAAATGATTTATCTATTGTTGAACATGATTACCTATTTGGGCTTATTTGACACTCAATAAATATGGCACAATAAATGTGGCATAATAAATATGACAAAATAAATATGACATAATAAATACAGCCCAATAAATATAGAACAATAAATATAGCTCTAAATGATTTATCCATTGACAATCATGTTTATCTGTTCAGGAAGATTCAACACTCAATAAATATGTTATAATAAATACTACATAATAAATATGACGCAATAAATATATCTCAATAAATTTTGCATAATAAACATGGCTCAATAAATATGTCTTATTAAATATCTTTTATTGAAAATGCCACAAAAAACATGGCTCAATAATTATGTCTCAATAAATATAGCTCAAATAATATGACTCAAATATTATGACTCAATAAATATGGCATAATAAATATAGCCCAATAAATATAGCCATAAGTTTTGATCCGGTTGTCCATTTTCAGCTCTGGAAAGCCTATTGAAAAGTGCTCGGATAAATCTATCATTTAGCAAACAGATTTTCCAGTTCGGGCTCATTTAACGATATATAAATATGGCGCAATTATTATGACACAAATAAATATGGCTCTGTAAATATGACTTAATAAATATGACGGAGGAAATATGGCGCAATAAATATGATTCAATAAATATGACCATAACTTTTGTTTCGATTGTCCGTTTTCAGCCCGAAAAAACTCATTGAAAATACCTCTGAATGATATATCAATTGGTGAACAGGTTTACCTGCTCGGGCTCGTTCAACACTCAATAAATATATTATAATAAATGCTTCAAAATAAAAATGGCGCAATAAATATTTCTCAATAAAATTGGCATAATAAATGTGGCTCAATAAAAATGTTTTATTAAATATCTCTAATGAAAATGCTTCAAGAAATATGGTTCAATAATTATGTCTCAATAAAGATGACTCATGAAATATGACTCAATCATAATGGCTTAATAAATATGGCACAATAAATATTGCCTAATAAATAAAGCCATAATTTTTGATATTGTTGTACATATTCATCCCGAAAAAGATATTTCAAAAAAGCTCTGATAAATCTATCTTTGACAAATAGGTTTACCTCGTTAGGGCTAGTTTAACACTATATAAATATGGCGTAATTAAAATGACACAAATAAATATAGCTCCGTGAATATGGCTCAATAAATATGACCAACGAAATATGGCGCAATAAATATGGCTCAATAAATATGACCATAACTTTTGTTCCTGTTGTCCGTTTTTCGCCCGAAAAAGCTCATTTAAAAGAAATCAAAATTATCTATCCATTGGTGAACAGGTTTACCCGTTTGGGCTTGTTTATAACTATATATATATGATAAAGTAAATAGGACGTTATCGGCCCGAAAAAACCCGGAAAAGACAATGATCCGGCTGTCAGTTATCAGCCAGAAAAAGTCAATGAAAAAGAGCACATAAAGGTCTATCCATTGGCGAATAGGTTTACCCATTCAGGCTCGTTTATCGCGCAATAAATATGGTAAAAACATCAGGCGCAATAAATATGGCACAATAAATATGACACAATAAATGTGGTTTAATAAATATGTGTTAATAAATATGGCTCAAAAAACTATTGCTCAATAAATATGGCACAAGAAATATGAATCAATAACTAAGTCTCAATAAATATGGCTTAGTACATATAGTTTAGTAAATATGATAAAATAAATATGGTGCATTAAATATGACTCAATAAATATGACCATAAATTTGGATTTAGTTGTCTATATTTTTTTTCTGAATAAGCCCATTAAAAAGTGCTATGAATGATTTATCTATTGACAAACGTATTTACCCACTCAGGCTCGTTCAACGCTCAATAAATATGTTATAATAAATACTACACAATAAATATGGGGCAACAAATATATCTCAATAAATTTGGCGCAAAAAATACGACTCAATAAATATGGCTTATTAAATATCTCTCAATGAAAATGCTTCAAGAAATATGATTCAATAATTATGTCTCAATAAATATGACTCTTTGAAATATGACTCAATCATAACGGCTCAATAAATATGGTGCAATAAATATAGCCCAATAAATAAAGCCATAATTTTTGATCTGACAAGTCATTTTCATCCAGAAAAAGACATTTGAAAAAAGCTCGGATAAATCTATCTTTAGCAAACAGGTTTACTCGTTCGGGCGTCTTTTAATGCTATATAAATATGACGTAATAAATATGACACAAATAAATATAGTTCAATAAATATGACTCAATAAATAAGTCCACAGTAATATTACGCAATAAATTTGACTCAATAAATATGACCATAATTTTTGTTCTGTTTGTTCATTTTCAGCACGGAAAAGTCCATGTAAAAGTGCTCGAAATGATTTATCTATTAGTGAACATGATTACCTATTTGGGATTGTTTGACACTCAATAAATATGGCACAATAAATATGGCATCATAAATATGACAAAATAAATATGGTCATAATAAATATAGCATAATAAATGTAGCTCTAAATAATTTATCCAATGACAATCATGTTTACCCTTTCGGGCTCATTCAACACTCAATAAATATGTTATAATAAATACTACATAATAAATATGACGCAATAAATATATCTCAATAAATTTGGCATAATAAATATGGCTCAATAAATATGGCTTATTAAATATATTTTAATGAAAATGCCACAAGAAACATGACTCAATAATTATGTCACAATAAATATGGCTCAGAAAATATGACTCAATAAATATGACTTAATAAATATGGAATAATTAATATCACTCAATAAATATAGAACAATAAATATAGCCATATTGTTTGATCTGGTTATCCATTTTCAGCCCCGGAAAGCCTATTAAAAAGTGCTCGAATAAATCTATCATTTAGCAAATAAATTTTCCCATTCAGGCTCATTTAACGATGTATAAATATGACGCAATTAATATGACACAAATAAATATGGCTCAGTAAATATGGCTCAATAAATATGGTCTAGGAAATATGGCAGAATAAATATGATTCAATAAATATGACCATAACTTTTGTTCCGGTTGCTAGTTTTCAGCCAGAAAAAACTCATCGAAAAACATCTGAATGATTTATCCATTGGGGAATAGCTTTACCCGCTCGGGCTCGTTCAACACTCAATAAATAAGTTATAATAAATATTTCGAAATAAAAATGGCGCAATAAATATTTCTCAATAAAATTGGCGTAATAAATATGGCTCAATAAAATGTCTTATTAAATATCTCTAATGAAAATGCTTCAAAAAATATGGTTCAATAATTATGTCTCAATAAAGATGACTCATGAAATATGACTCAATAATAATGGCTCAATAAATATGACATAATAAATATTTCGCCCAATAAATAAAGCCATAATTTTTGATCTCGTTGTCCATATTCATCCCGAAATAAACATTTCAAAAAAAACTAGGATAAATCTATCTTTGTCAAACAGGTTTACCCGTTCGGGCTCCTTGAACACTATATAAATATGACGTAATAAATATGACACAAATAAATATAGCTCTGTAAATATGTCTCAATAAATATGGCCAACGAAATATGGTGCAATAAATATGGCTCAATAAATATGACCATAACTTTTATTCCGGTTGTCCATTTTTCGTCTGAAAAAACCCATTTAAAAGTGCTCGAAATTATCTATCTATTGGGGAACAGGTTTACCTGTTTGGGCTTGTTTATTACTATATTTATATGACACAGTAAATATGGCGCAATAAATATTATCAGCCAGAAAAAGCCCGAAATCCCGAAAAAGCCAATGATCCTGTCGGTTATCGGGAAAAGCCCAGCCCGACAGGTTTAAACTCGGGCTCGCCAATAAAATTAAAAAGCATAAATAGCAATAAACAAAAAATATCAAAAAGGCTCAAAAATATTTCATGAAAATTCAGTCTCAATAAATTCAATAATTATGTCTCAATAAATATAATTCTTAAAATATGCTCAATCAAAACGCATGGCTCAATAAATGTTCATAACGCTATATAAAAATGACGCAATAAATATGACACAATATAAATATAGCTAATAAATATGGCTCAATGAATAAATAAGGCTATAGAAATATGGCACAATAAATATGACTCAAAAAATCACCATAATTTTATAATTCTAGTTGTCCATTTTCAGACCAAAAGACCCATTTAAAAGCTCGAAATGATTTATCTATTGGTGAACATGATTACCTGTTTGAGCTGGTTTGACACTCAATAAATATGACACAATAAATATGCATAATAAATATGACAAAATAAATATGACATAATAAATATAGCTCATAAATATAACTCTAAATGATTTATCCATTGACAATCATGTTTACCCGTTCGGGCTCATTCAACACTCAATAAATATGTATATAATAAATATGATGCAATAAATATATCTCAATAAATTCTGGCAGTAATAAACATGGCTCAATAAATATGGCTTATTAAATATCTTTTAATGAAAATGCCACAAGAAATATGACTCAATAATTATGTCTCAATCAAAAAATATGACTCAAAAATATGACTCAAAAAATATACTCAACAAATATGGTATACAAATATAGCCCAATAAATATAAAACAATAAATATACCATATTTTTTGATCCGGTTGTCCATTTTCAGCCAATACCGGAAAGCCTATTGAAAAGTGTTCGGATAAATATATCATTTAGCAAATAGATTTTCCCATTCAGGCTCATTTAACGCTATATAAATATAGTGCAATTAATATGACACAAATAAATATGGAGTAAATATGACTTCAATAAATATGACCAAGGAAATATGACTCAATAAATATGATTCAATAAACATGACCATAACTTTTGTTCCGGTTGTCCGTTTTCAGCCCGAAAAAACTCATTGAAAAACCCTCTGAATGATTTATCAATTGGGGAACAGGTTTACCCGCTCGGGCTCGTTCAACACTCAATAAACTATGTTATAATAAATATTTCAAAATAAAAATGACGCAATAAATATTTCTCAATAAAATTGGCGTAATAAATATGACTCATAAAAATGTCTTATTAAATATCTCTAATGAAAATTGCTTCAAGAAATATGGTTCAATAATTATGTCTCAATAAAGATGACTCATGAAATATGGCTCAATCATAATGGTTCAATAAATATGACACAATAAATATTGCCCAATAAATAATGCCATAATTTTTAATCTCATTGTCCGTATTCATCCTAAAAAAGACATTTCAAAAAACTCGGATAAATCTATCTTTGGCAAACATAGGTTTACCCATTCGGGCTCGTTTAAACTATATAAATATGGCGTAATAAATATGACACAAATAAATATAGCTCTGTAAATATGGACTCATAAATATGGACCAACGAAATATGGCGCAATAAATATGGCTCAATAAATATGACCATAACTTTTGTTCCTGGTTGTCCGTTTTTCTGCCCGAAAAAGCCCATTTAAAAAGAGCTCGAAATATGACATAGTAAATATAGTGTTATCAGCCAGAAAATGCCCAAAAAAGCCTATGATCCGGTTGTCGGTTACCAGCACGAAAAAGACAATTAAAAAGAGCACATAAAGGTCTATCCATTGCGAACAGGTTTACCCATTCGGCTCTGCGCAATAAATATGGCAAATATCAGGCGCAATAAATATGACACAATAAATATGACTGTAATAAATATGCATTAATAAATATGGCTCAAAAATATTACTCAAAAAATATGACACAAGAAATATGACTCAATAACTAAAGTCTCAATAAATATGGCTTAGTAAATATAATTTAGTAAATATGATAAAATAAATATGGCGCATTAAATATGACTCAATAAATATGATCATAACTTTGGATTCAGTTGTCTATTTTTATCCTCGAAAAGCCCATTAAAAAGTGCTCTGAATTATTTATCCATTGGCAAACAGGTTACCCACTCGGGCTCGTTCAATGCTCAATAAATATGTTATAATAAATACTACGCAATAAATATGGGGCAATAAATATATCTCAATAAATTTGGCGCAAAAATATGGCTCAATAAATATGACTTATTAAATATCTCTCGATGAAAATGCTTCAAGAAATATGATTCAATAATTACGTCTCAATAAATATGACTTTTAAAATATGGCTCAATCGTAATGGCTCAATAAATATGACGCAACAAATATAGCCCAATAAATAAAACCATAATTTTTGATATGGTAGTCTATTTTCATCCAGAAAAAGACATTTGAAAAAAGGTTGATAAATCTATCTTTGGCAAACAGGTTTACCCATTCGGGCTCGTTTAACGATATATAAATATGACACAATAAATATAACACAAATAAATATAGCTCAATAAATATGACTCTATAAATAAGACTAATAAAATATGGCACAATAAATATGACTCAATAAATATGACCATAAATTGTTTTCTGGTTGTCCATTTTTAGCCCGAAAAAGCCCATTTAAAAGGCTCGAAATGATTTATCTATTGGTGAACATGATTACCTATTTGGGCTTATTTCACACTTAATAAATATGGCACAATAAATGTGGCATAATAAATATGATAAAATAAATATGACATAATAAATATAGCCCAATAAATATAAAACAATAAATATAGCTCTAAATGATTTATCCATTGACAATCATGTTTACCAGTTCGGGCTCATTCAATAATAAATAAATATGTTATAATAAATACTATATAATAAATATGACACAATAAATATATCTCAGCAAATTTGACATAATAAACATGGCTCAAAAAATATGGCTTATTAAATATCTTTTAATCAAAATGCCACAAGAAACATGACTCAATAATTATGTCTCAATAAATATGGCTCAAAAATATGACTCAAAAATATGACTCAATAAATATGACATAATAAATATAGCCAATAAATATATAACAATAAATATAGCCATAATTTTTGATCTGTTTGTCCATTTTCAGCACCAGAAAGCCTATTGAAAAGTGCTCGGATAAATTTATCATTTAGCAAACAGAGTTTACAGTTCGGGCTCATTTTTCAGTATATAAATATGGCGCAATTAATATGACACAAATAAATATGGCTCAGTAAATATGACTTAATAAATATGCCAAGGAAATATGGCGCAATAAATATGATTCAATAAATATGACCATAACTTTTGTTCCGGTTGTCCGTTTTCAGTCCGAAAAAAACTCATTGAAAAGACCTCTGAATGATTTATTAATTGGGAAACAAGGTTTACCCTGCTCGGGCTCATTCAACACACAATAAAAGCTATAATAAATACTTCAAATAAAAATGGGTACAATAAATATTTCTCAATAAAATTGGCCTAATAAATATGGCTAATAAAAATGTCTTATTAAATATCTCTAATAAAAATGCTTCAAGATATATGATTATAATTATATATCAATAAAGATGACTCATGAAATATGGCTCAATTATAATGGCTCCATAAATATGGGACAATAAAAATTACCCAATAAATAAAGTCATAATTTTTGATCTTGTTGTCCATATTCATCCTGAAAAAGACATTTCAAAAAAGCTCTGATAATTCTATCTTTGAAAACAGGTTTTACCCGTTCGGGCTCGTTTAACACTATATAAATATGGTGTAATAAATATGACACAATAAATATATCTCTGTAAATATGAATCAATAAATATGACCAATGAAATTTGGCGCAATAAATATGGCTAAATAAATATGACCATAACTTTTGTTCCGTTGTCCGTTTTTTCGCCCGAAAAGCCCATTTAAAAGAGCTCGAAATTATCTATCCATTTATGAACAGGTTTACCCATTTGGCTTGTTTTGTACTATATAAATATGACACAATAAATATGGCGTTATCAGCCCGAAAAGCACGAAAAAGGCAATGATCTGGTTGTTGGTTATCAGCCCGAAAAAGATAATTAAAAGAGCACATAAAGGCCTATCCATTGGCGAACAGGTTTACCCATTCATCTCATTTATCGCGCAATAAATATGTCCAAAAAAATCAGGCGCAATAAAATAGTCCAATAAATATGACACAATAAATATGGTGTAATAAATATACGTTAATAAATATGGATCAAAAATATGCTCAATAATATTGCACAAGAAATATGAATCAATAACTAAATCTCAATAAATATGGCTTAGTAAATATGGTTAGTAAATATGATTAAAAAAAATATGGCATATTAAATATGACTCAATAAATAATATCATAAATTTGGATTCAGTTGTCTATTTTTTATTCGGGAAAAGCCCATTAAAAGTGCTCTAAATGATTTATCCATTGACAAACAGTTTTAATAACAACTTGGTCTCGTTCAATGCTCAATAAATATATTATAATAAATACTACGTAATAAATATTGGGTAATAAATATATCTCAATAAATTTGGCGCAAAAAATACGGCTCAATAAAGTGGCTTATTAAATATCTCTCAATGAAAATGCTTAAAGAAATATGATTCATAATTATGTCTCAATAAATATAATTCTTAAATATGGCTCATCATAACACACTATAAATAATGGCGCAATAATATAGCCTAATAAATAAAGCCATAATTTTTGATCTGACAGTCCATTTTCATCCCAAAAAGACATTGAAAAAAGCTCGGATAAATCTATCTTTGGCAAACAAGGTTTACCCGTTCTGGCTAGTTTAACGCTATATAAATTGACGCAATAAATATCGCACAAATAAATATAGCTCAATAAATATGTCTCAATAAATAAGGCCACAAAAATATGGCGCAATAAATATGTCTCCATAAATATGACCATAATTTTTGTTCTGGTTGTCCATTTTTAGATCAGAAAGTCCTATTTAAAAGTATTCGAAATGATTTATCGATTGGTGAACATGATTACCTGTTTGGGTTTGTTTGACACTCAGTAAATATGACACAATAAATATGGCGTAATAAATATGACAAAATAAATATAGCACAATAAATATAGAACACTAAATATAGCTCTAAATGATTTATCCATTGACAATCATGTTTACCGTTCCTTTGGGCTCATTTAATACTAAATAAATATGTTATATAAATACTACTATAATATGATGCAATAAATATATCTCAATAAATTTGAGGGTAATGAACATGACTCAATAAATATGTCTAATTAAAATCTTTTAATGAAAATGCACAAGAAACATGGTTCAATAATTATGTCTCAATAAATATGGCTCAAAAACTATGACTCAATAAGTATGAATCAATAAATATGGCATAATAAATATTGACTAATAAATATAGAATAATAAATATAGCCATATGTTTTGATCTGGTTGTCCATTTTCAGCCCCGGAAAGACTATTGAAAAGTGCCCGAATAAATCTATCATTTAGCAAATAAATTTTCCGTTCAGGCTCATTTAACTCTATATAAATATGGTGCAATTAATATGACACAAATAATTATGGCTTAATAAATATAGCTCAATAAATATGGCCAAGGAAATATGGTTCAATAAATATGATTCAATAAACATAACCATAACTTTTGTTCGGTTGTACGTTTTCTGCCCGAAAAAACTCATGAAAAACCTCTGAATGATTTATCCATTGGGGAACAGGTATGCCCGCTCGGGCTCATTCAATACTCAATAAATATGTTATAATAAATACTTTGAAATAACAATGATGCAATAAATATTTCTCAATAAAATTGGCGTAATAAATATGGCTCAATAAAAATGTCTTATTAAATATCTCCAATGAAAATGTTTCAAGAAATATGGTTTAATAATTAAGTCTCAATAAAGATGACTATGAAATATGGCTCAATAAATATGGACACAAAAATATTGCCATAAGATAAAGCCATATTTTTGATCCATTGTCCGTATTCATCCCGAAAAAGACATTTCCAAAAAAAACTCGGATAATTATCTTTAGCAAATAGTTTTACCCAGTTCGGGCTCGTTTAACACTATATAAATACGATATAATAAATATGACATACATAAATATAGCTCTGTAAATATGGCTCAATAAATATGGCAAACGAAATGTGGCGTAATAAATATTGCTCCATAAATATGACCATAACTTTTATTCCAGTTGTCCGTTTCCCACCCGAAAAAGACCATTAAAAAAGTGCTCGAAATTATCTATCCATTGTGAGAAAGTTTTTGAACCCTAGTCTGATTGGGTAAGAAAACACTATTAGGATATAGATTGAAACCAAATGTATTAGTCATGGGTCATAGGAATTATTCTAGGGCAATAATCACTCAGAAGGTTTCTCTAAAATTGCTGAAAGAAGTCCAAGAAATACAGTTAAGACAAAGACAGAAAATCAGATCGACGATCGTCGAACGCAATGTTCGACGAACGACGATCTCCGGTCGACGAAGTCTGAGTTGCTTCTCTGAACTCAGGTCGACGATCTCAGACTCTAGCAAGGTGTGTCGACACCATCACAGCAACTGTGTCGACATCAACAGTTTCTCTCAGCTCGGAACGAACACAAAACTGAGCTCGACGAATTGTAAGCTCGGTCGACGAATGCAGGTAAGATATTAGCTCGACGAATCTAGCTGAGTTCGCGATGTCGAACTCAGGCGACGATTGATGAACTCACGAAAGTTCCGGCGACGATTTCTGAAAATCGTATCATCGTTGGCAGAATTAATAGGATTAATATGAGTCAGCATTCCCAGTGGAAATAGCCGTTGAAACGGGACAGTTAAGAGGAATTCAAATGAGGATAGTTTCAAACATCTTCCACTCTCGGGGAATGTTTCTTTCACCATCAGGTCTACAGAATTCAAATGGAGGAAGAAGTGATAACAAAAAAAACAGACAGAAAAAAGAAGAAAAATTACTGCAGGAAAAAAACAGAGACAAAGAAAGATAAGACACAGAAAGGGCAATATCACTACAATACACTATAAGACCAGGCAGAGAACAAACTTCATCAAGAAGAAGAAGAATATCTAATCATCTATCAGATGTCTTCTTCTTCCTATAACTGCAGGATAACTTCAAGGACAACAAATCTGTATCAGTCAGAAGTTCCTGGAAAAGTATCTGGTCAGGCCCTGAAGATTGAATGATTTATCACCCTGAAGCAGTGCACTCCTGTGGTTCCTGATACATTCAAGATCTCAGGGGGACAAATCTGCTAAACATCCAATATCCACAAAATCTTCTCTTCTGATTGTTGACAGAAGAAGAACAATCTCTCTTTTCCAACTCCTGTATAAATGGTTGTCATCTCCCTTCAAAAGTGATTCCTGATTGCAAAGTACCTTCCAAAAGACGTGGAGGGTTAGTTGTTTGGGTACCTGATCCAAAAACCATTGTGTCAGGCAAGTGATCAAAACTTGAATGGATTCTACAGGGTGGTAGAAGAGTGTGGATACCCAGAATTTAGCGGAAACCACTATAAAACTTGTGTCTCTTCTGCTGTATGCTGATTTCTTGCTGCTTTCAT